>CM064529.1:15984263-16001763 GCA_032716605.1 Paralithodes platypus | reverse complement strand
TAGCAGGATGTCCAGTCACCTATAATATACCACCACGGAGGTTAAAAGAAGGATTTTGATACTTCTTCCTCTGTTCCTCCCCAACCTCAACTCGTGTGGGGGACAAGACAGTCTTTCAATCGAAATCCGAGTTAAGGTTGGGGAGGAACAGTTTTAGAAGTACCAAAATCCTTCTTTCAATTAACCTCCTTGGTGCTATAGGTGACTGGATCTCCTGCCTGTATGGTTCGTATCCTAGCCCTAGCAGTTTTATTAATTTGTCATCAAATATACAACTTGTCATGCTAAGGGCAGCCTGAACTCCGCCTAGCCTCTAAAGTAAACAAAGACACCAATAACAGTTTTCCGACAACTTTAGATGGGCAATTTTATCCTGGTAACACTTTGGGAATATTTAGCACTTGTATTTATCTGTATAAAACACACACACACACACACACACACACACACACACACACACACACACACACACTAATAATTTAACACTGATTTAGTTTGCTTAGTCATATAGGTTCCATCATTATTCTTAAGAGCCATATCGACTCTACCCTGTTTCTATAATACTCTCACTCTCTCTCTCTCTCTCTCTCCCCTCTATCTCTGTAAATATCTCCCTCTCTATCTCTCACTCTCTCTCTCTCTCTTTCTCTGTAATACTCATTCACTCTCTCTCTCTCTCTCTCTCCCCACCGCCTGATCTCCTTCCCAATTATACCATTATCGAGTTAGGTTCAAGTTACCGACCGGAAGCTGCCCCAGAGCACCCAAATTATCAAACCCTGCTTGGCCACACAGAAAAAAGAAAATAATACAAAATATATAACAAATGATAATAATAATAATAATAATAATAATAATAATAATAATAAATAATAACACAAAATTACAATAAAAATAATAATAATAATAATAATAATAATAATAATAATAATAATAATAAAAATAATAATAATAAAAAATAATAATAAAAAATAAAAATGATAATAAAAATAATAATAATAATAATAATATCAATAGTAATAATACAAAATTACAAATACAAATTAATATAAAGAAACAAAGTACAAAACAATAATCATTAATACAATATAATATAAATATATATATATACAAATACAAAAAATACTAGCAAACAATACATTACAAACTAGCTATCTAAACAATATCTTCCTAACGCTTTTAAGAGAGAGAGAGAGAGAGAGAGAGAGAGAGAGAGAGAGAGAGAGAGAGAGAGAGAGAGAGAGAGAGAGAGAGAGAGAGAGAGAGAGCACAAAATGAGGAATACAAAATATTATAAAGCAAACCAAAACCAAAGTACAAACAATACTAATAAACAATATAGGCTACTACTCACACTTGTAAGATAGAAATATAGGGGGCACAAACTAATATATGGAAAATAATATAGAGAACAAAAATACAAATAATAATAAACAATAAATGATAAGCAAGCAACAACATACGATAAAAAAAAACATAAACAGACATAATTATAAAGAATAGTAATAAATAATAAATTATAAGCCATACCTATTTAAACAATATATGTCTCACTCTTTATGAAGTAACTGTCTACTAGGTGACTTAATACAAAAGATATGAGAAAACAATTGTTATCTATCTATCTATATGCTCAGGCCCAATCCCCATTTTTCCTATTTGTATTTGTATTTCCTATTTTATTCTATTTTATTATAGTTTTCCTTTTTTCTTGGGGATGGCCGACTCAAGACAGAGCAAGAACAGGGAAAACACAAAAACAACATAAAACAACGAACAAACACAGACAAAAACACAAATTCACACACATCTAGGTCACCCAGGAGAAGACCCAGAGGCCAGGGTCACCAAGGTCGCTCCAGCACTCCCCTGGCCCCCGACCACCCGGAGAGGTTCCGATCTCGGCAGGCAGACAAGCAGCGGAGCCGAAGCCACAAGCCCGCCCACCACACTTCCAGGTGCACCCTTCATATTAATCGTCTGCCCGGGCCAGGCGCCTGATGGACTACTATCTAGTCCAACTTGCGCCCGACCCCTTCCAACCAAATGACCACGTGTTCACTCAACTATTCACAAGCATTCTCCATTCACTCCTGTCCACCATCACTTCCCCTGCCTGATCTTTAGTCATTCCTCTATCATCCAATGCATTTCTTACACAGTCTCTCCATCTCAATGGGAGTCTTCCTGCCCTTCTATCTCCCCTTGTATCTGACTCACATATTCTCTTTGTAAGCCTTTCATCTCCCATTCGTTCAACATGACCATACCAGCTCAGCACCCTTCTGTCCACTCTGGCTGACAAATGTTCCTACTGCCCCACTCTCCTACGTATCTCTTCATTCCTCAATCCTTCTCTACGAGTAACTCCACACATACTCCTCAAGCAGCTTATCTCCATCACATCCAGCTTTCTTTTCTCCTTTTCTTCAGAGCCCCATGTCTCAGCCCCATACATCACTGTTGGCACAACTATTCCTTGATACAGTGCACTTTTTACTTTCATTCTGAGATTTCTCGTCTTCCACATAGGCTACTTCCCATTGCTCCGAAAACCTTCCTTCCTTCATACACTCTCTGTTTTACCTCCATTTCCATACCTCCAGTCCTGCTTATCATACCTCCTAGATATTTAAAAACACTCTACTTGTTGCAATATTTCCCTATTCAGCCTCACATCTAGATTCACCCTATGATCTCCCCTATTACACACCATTACTTTACCTATACTGACGTTCATCTTCAGTTTCCTCCTTCCACAAACCACACCAAACTCTTTGACTACCCGCTACAGTTTCTCCTCAGAAACCGCCACCAATGCTGTGTCATCAGCGAACAGCAACTGATTCAACTCCCAATCTCTACCATTCTTTCCTAGTAAACCCAATCCTCTTCCCATAGTTTTCCTTTTCGCCTCCCTCACCACACCATCCATAAACATATTAAACAGCCATGGTGACATTACACAACCCTGTCGCAAACCTACCTTTACCTCAAACCATTCACTCAAATCACCATTTCCTACTCTAACACATGCTCTGCTCCCTTCATAAAAACTAACTGCTTCTAACAAATTTCCTCCAATTTCATAAATCCTTAACACCTTCCACATTGCTTCACGATCCACACAATCATACGCTTTTTCCAAATCCATAAAAGCCCAAAATATCTCCTTATGCTTCTCTAAATACTTCTCGCATAACTGTCTTACTGCAAACATCTGATCCACGCACCCTCTTCCCCTCTTAAAACCGCACTGTTCTTCTCCTATTACAACTTCCGTACACTTTACTATTCTCTCTATCAACACCCTGCTATATAGCTTTCCAACCACTGACAATAAACTAATACCTCTATAACTTGACCACTCCTGCCGATCTCCCTTCCCCTTGTACAACGGCACAATACATGCACTCTTCCAGTCTATTGGTACCATTGACACAGCAAAGAACACATTGAAAAGTCTCACCAACCAATCTATTATCACATCTCCACCCTTCTTTATACACTCCACAGCAATATAAAACAATATAAAACAATAAATAATAAATATATATATATTGTATTAAGTCACCTAGTGCACAGTTAATACATAAAGTGTGAGAAAAATATTCTTACATAACTAGTTTATCATTGATTTGGAAATTCTTGATTTAATGGGCGTTACATATACGGTTTTTAGTTAAATACTTTTAGTTCGAATTAATATCTAGTAGGTCCTCAACTATGTATAACTGTTGTACAAGTTCCTAGTTAGCAAACGGTGATTAACATTCTTATGTATAAGTTTAAAGTAATTAACCCTTTGAATATTATGACGTCTTTTGACAGGTTGTTTTTTCTGTCTATCACTAGACGATTATATAAAGCATACGAAATATTTGTGGGAATTAAAAGGTTAAAGACTATTTCAGTTAACCCTCTGACGTCCATACACCCTTCCTAATCTAAGTAATATCGTCTAATAATAGCCAGAAACAACAAACAAATGCGTAATAGTATCTAGTAAGGGATTAAATGAACTTATTTTACAAGTCCGTATTTATAGATGTTCACTTCTCTAAGGCTCGATATACGTGCCTGAAGATGGATGTAGGCGTATCAAAAATTATGTGATATAGGTAAATTTATATGTGACTGGCTCGTATCCTACTCTTCATACTGCAGATGAGATACCCCTGTGACGAACCTACTGCGAAATACACACCCACCCACACATATATATATATATATATATATATATATAGATATAGATATATATAGATATATATATATATATATACTGTATATATATATATGTGTACTCACCTAATTGTACTCACCTAATTGTAGTATACAGGATTTGAGCCTAAACTCGTGTTGTCCTGTCTCTCTCTCTACATTTATCCAATTTTGCTTTAAAAGTTTGGATATTTCTTGCTCCCACCACCTCCCCATCCAACTTATTCCAACAATCAATGCTTCTATACGGGAAGCTGAACTTTCTTACATCAGACTTACATACAACTTTCCTCAACTTACATTCATGACCCCTGGTTCTTCCCTCGTCCCTCACCACAAAATCTCCCTGGTCGATCTTCTCAAAACCTTTCACACACTTAAACATCATGATCATGTCACCTCTCTCTCTCCTCTCCCTCAGCGTTAGCAGCTTTAGCCTCTCCAATCTCTCCTCATATGGCAGGTCTCTAAGGATAGCTATCATCTTAGTGGCAACTCTCTGAACTCTTTCCAGTTTTTTATTATGTTTTATAAGGTGTGGAGACCACACCACTGCTGCATACTCCAGTCTTGGTCGTAGTATTGTCCCTATTATTTTTGCTAACATCTCTTCATCTAAATAATTCAGAGCTATTCTCATGTTAGTCAACACTGCATAGGTTTCACCAGTTATTTTATTTATATGCTGTGTGTGTGTGTGTGTGTGTGTGTGTGTGTGTGTGTGTGTGTGTGTGTGTGTGTGTGTGTGTGTGTGAAAATACATACTAAGGACAATGTTTAACTCTTTATAAACAACCTACCCTTATTAAACCTCCACTCTATAACCCCCCCAAAAAAAACAAATAAATAAATAAATAAATAAATAATAATAATAATAATTTAACTGGGTAGCGATTGGAGGCGGGACTGCAAGAATGTGGAAGAAGTTGTTGTAATTAATGCACACTTGCACACTTGCATAGTATGGAACTGTGCTAACATTATCAATACTAGTACAATATAAACGTGAACATCCGAATATCAGAAAAATTATACTCCACTGTGTCCTAAAAAAATATATTTTACTAACAAATAGCAACCCAAAACTAATGTTACTTACCTTTCGTAGATTAATGTCTCCATCGGCAAATTTCGCCAACTCTTCGTATCTGCAAAAATAGTATAAAAAACAATGAATATAAGTACAATGGTAAACACACACCAAATATAAATACGGGGCATCTAGACCTAGTGTATTTGCCCCTTCATCATTAATTTTAACTATAGTCCGTTCATTCTAGGTTGGGCAGAAATCGCAACCTCTAACCTCTGTAACTCAAAATGGGCTAGAGGAAAAGGGCTGTCAATTTCCACACCTATGCCCTAACCAAGTCTTCCCATTTGGTAGAAATATTAGCTCGATTAATATAGTTCTTTTTGAGTTACGGGGGTTAGAGGTTACGATTTCTGCCCAACTTAGAATGAACAGACTATAGCCGTTTAACTATACAATCTACTCCTTGTAAGTCTATCTGTATGCCTGAATGAATGCATGTATATAAGTATATACATGCTGTATACTGATAACACTGTACATAAGGGGAGGTGTGATGGAGTGGCCTTGCCACTGGACTGGTAATCCAATGGTCCCGGGTCCGAATCCCGATGTATCAATAGGAAGATATTATTGGGGTGGAATTGGTGCTGTACTTAGTATCAGTGCATTATCACAAATCCCACCGAAACGCCAAAAAAAAAAAAAAAAAAAAAAAAAAAAAAAAAAAAAAATATATATATATATATATATATATATATATATATTGGTCCCTGATTAAATAGCAATGTATGCATATTCCCATATTCAAAATCTGCTAAAGTGGGGCAATGCCTAGTAAGTTAATTGTTCAATAGGTGGCATTTTGAGAGTGAGGGTCCAAGTCTTGGGGATGAACTGCTTCGAGCCATGAATGGGCAACCAAGTGCCGTGCGTCTTGCGAAGGCAAGATGGCAAAGGCTGGTTGCAGCTTCAAGTGCTTCACATATCTCACTTCCTAGACTGGAACAAGACGTGACAGGCTACACTGTGTTGAGAGCGGTTGAATGTACAGGCTCTCAGCCTATGGCCGAGAGGGAGTAGACCTAGTTGGAATAACAAAAATAAAAAATAAAAATAAATGCACGTATCCATAGTTCTCTCTTTCAAACTCTCTTGCATACATACATACACACCCACACTCACAACCGCAGATATATATAGATATATATTATATATATATATATATATATATATATAGTTATATATATTATATATATATATATATATATATAGTATATATATATATATATACATATATATATATGTATACTATATATATATTATATATATATATATATATATATATATCTATATATATATATATATATACGATATATATATATATATATGTAATATATATATATATATATATATATATATACAGAGAGAGAGAGAGAGAGAGAAAGAGAGAGAGAGAGAGAGGGGGAGAGAGAGAGTGAGAGTGAGAGAACGGGGAGAGAGAGAGAGAGAGAGAGAGAGAGAGAGAGAGAGAGAGCTGGTTAAGAATAGAGGACCTTACGAGTGGTAGGGGAGGGGGGTGGGGAGGGGGGTTGATGCTACTCACAAAAAACACACACCCACCCATTATTTTTATCCCGTTGCAGCGTGAGTCAGGGGGCGGTGAAATATGCAGGGGGGCCTCTCAATGATGTACACGGAAGATAGTGGCGGCCTGGGGGGGAGGGGGGGAGAGAGAGAGAGGGAGGGAGGGAGGGAGGGAGAGAGGGAGAGAGAGAGAGAGAGAGAGGAGATATTATATATATATATACTGTATATTGAGAAGTCTAATCTAACATAATTAACTTACCTAACTTAATGGAAGAAGGTAAAATGGGGAATGGGGGATAGGAGAGAGAGGGGAATGAGGAGGGGGAATGACTGAAGAATGTGGGATAATAGGCGGAGAGGTATGATGGATGGGAATGGGGGAATAGGAGAGAGTGGGGAATGAGGGAGGGGTAGGGAATTTTAGGGGAGGGGAATGAGGGAGGGGGATGGTGGGAGGGAGGGATGGAGATGGAAGAGGTGGGTGGAAGAGGGATGGGGTGAGGGAGGATAGAGTAGGTAAATGGGGGAAGCGAGGAATTGGAAGAAGAAGAAGAGAGAGAGAGGGAAGGGGAGGATGAGGGAGGAGGAAGAAGAAAGAGGGGGAGAGGAAAGGAGGGGGGAGTAGGTAAACAAGGAGAAAGAAGGAATTGGAAGAAGAAGAGAGAGAGGGAGTGGGAAGAGGAGGGAGGAGGAAGGAAGAAACAGAGAGAGAAGGGAGGAGGAGGGGGTTGGGGGGGGGGGAGAGATAAGTAAGGGGAGAGAGGAATTGATTTATAAACTTCAAATAATAATATCCCCGTCAACACGTCACAGAAACTCTATATCGGTCATGCAATATTCTGCCCAATAAGTCCTGCATTATACAAACAGATAGCTCTCGTATTCCTATAATTTGATCTTGAATAATTGAACTAGAATCATGAGGGAATATAGGACAAAGTGGATATCATAAGTTCTTCCAATAATATGTTAGTATTCGATCATGTATATTAAAGTGTATTCAAGCCAATCTCCCTTTCTATACTTCCTACCCTGCCTTTTTAACCCCTTAAGGATCATGACGCATTTTGACAGTTTATTCCAGCTATCATTAGACGATCTTACACAGCTTAGGAAGGTTCTGTGGGAGTTGAAAAGATAAAGAATATCTCAATTTAACCGGATTTCCCAGTAAATGCTGACTCGCTATCGCTCGCCAGGAAAAACATCGACGCTTAGATGGGGATAAATGTCTTAAAACAGTAGGCTGAATGGGGCCGAATGGATTCAAGCAATAAAGAGAAAAAAGCAGGTCACCCCCTTAATGTTAGCCCGACACTTAAAACTGTTTTTCATTTCAGCATGCGTCGGAAACGGAGGCTATAGAGAGCTACATTATGTTAGTGTTATTGCTGTTGTTGTTGTTGTTGTTGTTGTTGTTGTTGTTGTTGGGATAGGGAAAAGTTAGCGAATTAACTCTTTCAAGATCCATTAAGCATTTACCTTATGATTTCTGGCTATTATTACACGATTCTATTCAGATTAGGAAGGGTGTATGGAAGTCAGAGGGTTACTTGAAATAGTCTTATAATTCCCACAGATCCTTCCTAAACTGTATACAATCGTCTAATGATAGCCAGATTAAATCGTAGCCCCTAACTTCTGTAACTAAAAAAAGGGGCTGGAGAAAACGGGCTGTAAACTTCCACACTAATCCCTGGCTGACTCTTCCCAAATGATAGACATAATAGCTTGATTACTCTAGGCCTTTGTGAGTTATAGAGGTTAATGCTGCAGAGTTTTGGCCTACATATTTGGAACAGGTAAGAAGCTAACTTAAGGGAGACCACCTCGCTTTTTTTTTCTCTTTCTCTCCCTCTCTCTTTGGCTTGTATCCATTCAGCACCATTCAGCCTACTGTTTTAAGACGTTTACCCCCATCCAGGTGTCAATATTTTCCTGGCGAGCGGGAGCGAGCCAGCATATATATATTTTTGTTTTGACAGCAAGCTAAATTTGTTCATTTTTCGATAGAAAAATTTCTCCGGCGAAGCCGGATTTCTCCATACAATGCTGGCTCGCTATCGCTCGCCAGTAATAAATCGATACCTGGATGGGCATAAACGTCTTAAAACAGTTGGCTGAATGGGGCCGAATGGATACAAGCCAGGGAAAGAGAGAAAAGGAGAGAAAAAAAGCCGGTGACCCCCCCTTAACAAGATACAAATAAATAAATAACCCCTTGAGGACTATGCCACATTTTGACCGTTTATTCTGGCTGTCATTAGACGACATTGCACAGATAAGGAAGGATCTGCGGGAATTAAAAGAGTAAAGACGATCTAATTTAACCCTCTGACTTGTATATACCCTTCCTAATCTGAATAAAATCGTCTTAGAATAACCAGACAACTGACAAAATTGCGTCATCGTATCTTTAATGAAATACAAAAATATATCGTGAAAAAAGTAAAAGGTAAACATATTTTACATTATTTTATAAAGTTAGCTAACGACACAACATTGTATAACACTCTAGGGGAATTCTACCCACATTTCATTACCTCCTCTGTGTGTGTGTGTGTGTGTGTGTGTGTGTGTGTGTGTGTGTGTGTGTGTGTGTGTCTGTGAGGTGTGGTGGTGGTGGTGATGTGTGTGTGCGCGTGTGTGTGTATGTATGTGTGTATATGTATGTATGTATGTATGTATGTGTGTATTTTATGTGTGTGGCCTTCAGCACAGACCCCCCCCCCCATGTGTAAATATAGCAACAGGGAGATCATTATGTATGTATGTGTCTTAATGTACGTCTCTGTCAGCCCGCTACCACAACTACACCACTACAAAACTTCAAAACATATTTAATCAGGCGCAGACTTTAACAAAAAAACTCATTTTAATTAATTTAATTTGTTTCTTTTTCTTTTCTACATTCTGCTATGATAATAAAACATTAGGAATTGAAATCCCAGAGACAGGAATGTATGAAGATAGTGTTTTTTTCTTCTCAGGAGTTCGACAAAGATTTTATAGTTAGGTTGCATATACAGTATATTTGTCAGTGTGTATTTGTTTTGTTATTTGCGAACTAATAAACACATTTATGAGCAGATTCTGGAGAAGCTTCACTTTATACCGACTGAAATATAATTAATTATTTATGTTTTTTATATAAACCTTCTTCCACATGATCTCGTTTCAATGTCTCCACCCATAAAACAACAACAATATATATATATATATATATATATATATATATATATATATATATATATATATATATATATATATATATATATATATATCTATTACGTATATATATATATATATATTTAGATATAGATAAATATAGATATAGCTAAATAGATATATATATATATCAATAGTGTAAATACACCAACCGTCGTATACTGTATATTTGAAATAGTAACTTAATGTGATACGCTATTGAAGGCAATATTTCTCAACGCCAAATACTATATTATTTAAAGGTATGTCAGTAGTTTGATAAGTCTCACTCTCTCTCACACACACACACACACACACACACACACACACACACACACACACACACACACACACACACACACATACACACACACACACACATTTTAGCACAGATTCAGTATTTCATCAGATACTCATAAATATACTTACCTATTTCTTGTGTTGGTGTGTATACAAATAAGCAGACAAATTATATACCCTCTTGTTTGCACTTGTATTGTGAGTAATTATGAGTAAACGGGATTTGACAATTATATTATGTCGTCAGCTATACCCTATTCAAAGTAAGTAGGCCAAAACTCTTGAACATGAAACTATATAACTCACAAACGACTAGTGTAATCGAGCTAGTATTTCTACCATTTGGGAAGACTCAGCCACGGAATGGGTGTGATATTTTACAGCCCATTTGCTCTAGCCCTTTTTGAGTTGCAGAGGCTAGGGTTCACGGTTTCTGGACTACCTATTTGGAACGGAGTATATTATCACGGTATCTGCCCTGAGGAAACAGCGATATTTTGATATGTTGTTATTGAGGGTTTTGATTGTTGTTGCCATTTTCGACCAACATTGTTTTTGTTTCCCTCTAAACTAAAAAAAAAAAAAACTTTCAGAGAGCTCCGCAAATTTGTTTTTGATATAATAATAATAATAATAATAATAATATTAATAATAATAATGATACTAATAAATGCCAGCCACACCTCTTTTTTTAAATTGTAGGTTCATTATCGCTGTTTTTGGGTGTATCTCTCTCTCTCTCTCTCTCTCTATATATATATATATATATATATATATATATATATATACTGTATATATATATATATATATATATATATAGCAATCAATCAATCTATCTATCTATCTATCATAATCATTTAATGAATTGGTTAAAAATAAGATTTGCTCACAAATGTCTCCTAAAACCTTGCAAGTTTTTACAATTTTGTTTTGTTAAACCTTGATGATTACCTATCGTAAGCAAAGGAAGTTAACCGTATCCTATTATATGAATACGACGTATCAGATTTGAGAATCAATTATATAACTGCTATCAAGTCAAGAATGATGTTTATACAAAACCATGAACCTAGAATGCGGTAATGTATAAGGTTACTGTTATCTCTATTGTATATTATGTAAAAAGTTAATTGTGTAGCTTTCTATGAAATAAAGAATTGAGTCTGAGTCTATCAATCTGTCTATCTCTCTCTCTCTCTCTCTCTCTCTCTCCCTATATATATATATATATATATATATATATATATATATATATATATATATATATAGAGAGAGAGAGAGAGAGAGAGAGAGAGAGAGAGAGAGAATCTAGTGTACAGTACCGTAGATGACAAAAATCTCAAAATATACTGGAAACCCTGGCCTTCTGTATACTAGAGTCCCCCTCCCTACGATCACACACACACAGTCTCGTTTTGTACTCGGGCCCCCTGCAGTATAGATGACAGAAGGTCCCCTATGTGTGGTATCCGGTCCTCTAGCCATCAATACACCATACCTCTATTAGACTCGGAACACGCCGCTAGAGGTTCAGATACCCCTCTAGACGTCCATACCGGAGCATCTATGTATTCACGCTCCTGAACTCTATAGAAAGCCAACAATTATAATATTGTTTTATCCGAGGTGGGATTGCTTGGACCACCCCTGTTTTGCATTATTAGTTTGGAGATTTTAAGACGTTTCATCCCATTACTTTGAAGCTTCTTATTCATTATTTATATGATATGTGTATTTTAGATGTTCCTTGAAATTTATCGAGGCTTCAGAATGTATCATAATTAATGACCATGACTGTAGATTGTATTAAATTCGTCATAAATTCTATTCATCACAAAGCTACACCTTTATATAATTATATATATATATATATATATATATATATATATATATATATATATTGTACATTTTGGACAATTGGTGTTTGAACACTCCATACAAGGTAGAAAAGCATTAGGAAATATTAGAAAATATAAGCAAGAAAATCAATAACTGTAATTATGCTGTCGTATTCATTTCATTATATATATAATTATATATACAGTATATATATATATACCTGTATATATATATATATATATATATATATATATATATATATATATATATATATATATATATATACTGTATTTATATCAGTATATTAAAAAAAATGAAGGTGAAAAGGTCACATTTGTTTACCCAATTAGATAAAATATTGGTTTACCATTATACAGCATTTTTCAGTTATGTAGGGGGTTAGGGGGAAATATTTGAGGGGGGGAGGGGGGTCACACAAGCCTTTATATACAGGAGGGGGTGAAGGGGGAAGGCAAATAGAGGTGGGAGGAGGGGGGAGAAAGGGGTGGCAGTAGGGGGAGGGTGGGGGGGAGGAGGAGGGGGAGAGTTGGGGAAGGAGTGGAGAGAGCGGGAGGGGGGAGAGTAGGTGCATACGGAGGAAAGTGGTGGGAAGGAGGAGGAAAGTGGGGGAAGGAGGAGGAAAGTGGGGGAAGGAGGAGGGGGAGAGTGGGGTTAGAGAGGGAGAGAGATGAGAAGGGGGGGGGGATGCACATGCGCATTTTTAAAGGGTGACTTGATTATGTCACATGCGCATTTCTAGTTTTTTTCGGGTCAAGCCAAAAGAGTAAACAAAAAATCGGCGCCTACATGCACAACAGGTGATGAGGGCAGGGGCAGGTGATAGTTAAATGGACAGACAGACAGATAGAAACATGGAAATATTGATTGATTGATATAGCTACAGTAGATAGACCAGGCATAGAGGTATAAAGGACGATAGGTAGATAGATAGATATATAGATAGATAGATAGATAGATAGATGGAAATATTGACTGATTGGTACAGGTAGGTAGGTAAATTGATTGATACTGATAGATAGGTAGGTAGATAAATATATAGATAGATAGATAGATGGGGATACATTTATTGATTGATACAGGTAGATAGGCAGATTGATTGCTACTGATAGATAGGTAGATAGATAGATAGAGAGATACACATATTGACTGGTTGATACAGATAGGTAGATAGATAGATATCCATTTATGTGGATACTTGCTCACAACATCCATACGATATATTCTACTTTCAACACAAATCCTTGGAGGTTGTAAACAAGTATGCAGTAGGACACTTTAAGATATTATTTTTATGTTATGTGTATGAAGAAGATAAAAAGACAGGTTGCCTGTAACGAGTGTCTCCCCCAAAGCCAAAAGAGTGACGGAGCCAAATTCAAGGGACGTTGGGGTCAAAATGCCTGGACACACGAAGTTTAAAACAGTTTAAATCATAGGATGAAGGGAAGATTGATTGAGGGAGAGAATTCCAGAGTTCACTTGTTCAGTACAAGAAATACTGAGAAGATTAGCCAATTCTTGGCTAATTTTCTCAGTCTTTCTTCTACTCAACAAGTGAACTCTGGAACTCTCTCCCTCATCAATCTTTCCTTCATCCTATGTTGCAAACATTCCAATGCACTGCACTACGTAACATGTTTTCTCTTTGCATATGCCTTTTAGATAGTAACTGTACGTTGTAACTCAGAGTAAATAATGTTATCTCTCTCTCTATCTCTCCAATGGCAACAAGAGCCCGTCCCCCCAAAAAAAGACAGCCGTCATCCAAACAGACAGGGCGAGGGGACAGACAGACAGACAGACAGGTACGGGCCCCCTACAGTGACAAACCAACTGCCCGTCAAACACTAAATGCAAAAATCATGGGTAAATGTTTGTGGGTTTCTGTTTTTGTGTGAACGCTCGCTGTGTTTCTCGCTATGGCGGTCTCTCTCTCTCTCTCTCTCTCTCTCTCTCTCTCTCTCTCTCTCTCTCTCTCTCTCTCTCTCTCTCTCTCTCTCTCTCTCTTTCTCTCTCTCTCTATATTATATATATATATATATTATATATAATATATATATATATAATATAGGTATATTAGTTAAGTAGGTAGATAGATAAATATTGGCGTATATAATGAGAAGAGTTAGAGAGAGAGGAGAGAGAGTGAGAGAGAGAGATAGAGAGAGAGAAGAGAAGGGAGAGAGAGAGAGAGAGAGAGAGAGAGAGAGAGAGAGAGAGAGAGAGAGAGAGGGGGGGGGTAGATAGAGAAATAGCTAGACTTATGGATAGGCAGGCACAGAGCCAAATCAAGGGCCACACACAAAAGGACAGACATACAGACATACAGAACAAGACAGCCCCCAAGAGACGCAGCATAATCAAAAGAAAAAAATATTCATAACCAAATCTCCTTCCTCCCTTCTCCTCCTCGTCTTCTTCTTCCTCCTCCTCCCTCCTTCCTCCTCCTCCTCCTCCTCCTCCTCCTTCTCCTTTTCCTACCCTCCCTTCTCCTCTTCCTACCCTGATAAAACCAAAAGAATACAATGTTCATAACCAAATATCCTTCCTCCCTCCTCCACCTCCTCTTCTTCCTCCCCCTCTCTCCTCCTCCTCCTCCCTCCCTCCTCCTCCTCCCTCTTCCTCCCCCTCCCTCCTCCTCTTCCTCCCCACAGACAAAACCAAAAGAAAAAAATATTCATAACCAAATCTCCTTCCTCCCTCCTCCTCCACCCCCCTCCCGAAGTTGGACGACCGAAACTTGTGTGCATTTATAATATTTCGGGGGAGGGATAATTATAACTTGTCAGAGGGACCGTCAGACGTGCTTTTTCCACCAATTACCGCGGCACTTAGCTCCGGTGCAACTTTTAAACAGGTATATAGAGTCGCATCTTAACCCGTTCACTACCGGTGCCGTTCGTTTATCTATATTCTGGCTACTAATGGATGATTATAATCAGTTTAAAAAAAGACCTCTAGCATATAACAGGTATCGAACTATCCTACTTTAACCTTTCAACTACGACAGATCCTTCTTAAACTGTATAATATCAGTTTATCGTGAAAATATAACTAGAATATAATATAAAATATATCGCCAGTACAGAAGGGGTTAACAGTCTCTAACGCGGGGGTTGTCTTTTAAGATACCCCTGCTTCGTCCCATTCAGGTGTCGATATTTTTTCAGGATAACGATAGCGAGCCTGTAATATAGGAGAACCCGGCCTTCGGCCAGACCAGCTTGCTACCGAAAAATGTACAAATTAAACTTGTAAGGCTACCTGAGGAAGATTTTTATATTTCTAGATAGAAAGGTGGTCTAAGAGGAAAACTAAAACATATGTACGGTAATCGAAAATTGCAAACAATAATTAATGATAGAATATATAAATAAAGAAAGTAATAATAATAATATATATATATATATATATACTGTATATACATATATAATATTTTTGGGGAAGGGATACTAGTAACTTGTCAGAGGATCGGTGACCGTGCTTTTTCCGGCCATTTACCGCGGCCCTTAAGCTCCGGTGCAAGTTTTAAACCGGGCGTGTAACAGGGTCTTGGTTATTGTATTTAAGGTAAAGGTGGGAGAATTATTGATTGGCGGATAACGAGGACATTTATTTAACCCCTTTAACCCCATGACGCCTTTTTCTCTTGTATTCTGGCTAAAACTAGATGATTTCAAGCAGTTTAAGAAGGACCTGTGTTACTAAGAAGGTTTATTGATATCGTATTTACCCATTTGAGTCGCATAGGTAGATTACAAAGAAAATCGTCTAATGGTAACTAGAATATGATGGAAATTACATAATGGTGGTGAATGGGTTAACTTGAAAATTATATTATTATTATTATTATTATTATTATTATTATTAGTATTACTATTATTATGATTATTGTTATTTTTTGTATTATTATTATTATTATTATTATTATTATTATTATGATGATGATGATTACTATTATTTAGTTTTCTCGATGGACCTATTCCAAGTTTTGAAAAAATACCCTCAATACCCCCATTCAAGATAAATTTGTGCATTGTTCAGTAAAAAAAAAAAAATAATAAAAAAATAAATAAAAAACACAAATAATACTACTACTATTAATAATAATAATAATAATAATAATAATAATAATAATAATAATAATAATAAGGCCCGGCTGGTACCTCCTTAATTCCAATAACATTGTCTAATGGTAACCAACACAACATTAGAAACAAAGGCGTCATGGAAATATAATGGACAATGGGGCGTTTTTCTGAACCCCCTTCTCCCTCACAATTAAATCCATTAGTTTTGATATTTTAAGACTTTCGCTCCATTAGTTTGGCGATTTTAAGACCTTTTGTGCCATTTAGATGTCGATTTTTTTCCTGGCGAGCGATAGCGAGCCTGTAATTATAGGAGGAACGGGAACTTATTTTGAAAGGGGCTCTTGGGGGTGTTGTTTTAAGCCTGATGGAGGTCTAGCGAGGAAACTAAATAATAAATATATAACAAAATCAATATGTAAATATACCCAATAATGACCACTACCCCCTGACCACCGGCTTTTTTGTTTGTTTTATCTTTCTCAACTTTTCACTCTTTCCCTGGCTTGTATTCATTCGGCCTCATTCAGCCAACTGTTTTAAGACGTTATCCCCATCAAGGTGTCAATTTCTTCCTGGCGAGCGATAGCAAACCAGCATTGTATGGAGAAATCCGGCTTCGCTAAAGACATTTTTCTATCGAAAAATGTACAAATTTAGCTTGCTGTCACAACAAAAATATATATATGATGGCTCGCTACCGCTCGCCAGGAGAATATTAACACCTGGATGGGGATAAACGTCTTAAAACAGTAGGCTGAATGGGGCCGAATGGATACAAGCCAAAGAGAGAGGGAGAGAAAGAGAAAAAAAGCGAGGTGGGCTCCCTTCAGCAAAAATAAATGAAGCGCACGAACCGGTATGTGCAGAATCATTTACCTTGGGCTTACTATACCCTGTTCAAAAGAAGTAGGCCAAAACTCTCGAACATTAACCTCTATAACTCACAAACGACTATAGGGTAACCCAGCTAACATATCTACCATTTGGGAAGCGTCAGCCAGGGAATAGGCGTGGGAAATTGACAGCCCATTTGCTCTAGCCCTTTTTTTTTTAGTTACATAGGTAGGGAGGGGTTGTTCACGATTTCCGGACTACCCTTCTTTGGAACAGAGTATAGGACGTGCAGGTTAGTTTGCGTAAATGTATCTAAGCGTATAATTTGCAGGTAGTAAAAATTGAAATAAACTAAATTATA
>CM064529.1:15944181-15984163 GCA_032716605.1 Paralithodes platypus | reverse complement strand
GTCGGATCAATAGAAATGGAGGAGGAGTTCTGTTTTTTATAAAGGAAAGTCTTAATTCCGTCTTATTGTCAAAACCTCAAATTGCGAATATAGACATATCTTACGTACTATTAAATAATAAACGAGGAACTAAAATAACACTAGCTTTATTATACAGACCCCCATCTCAATCAGTGCAAACTGACAGTGAAATTTATGAACAAATTGCAGAAATAACTAACATACAAGATACCGTAATTCTTGGCGATTTCAACTTACCCGTGACTAAATGGGGCGATATTCTTACTTCACACTCTGGACACGACCTCTATGCTAACTTGCATGAGAGTTCACTTTTTCAATTTGTACAATCTCCGACCAGTGGTAATAATGTGCTTGACCTTGTACTCGCAACAAAGAAGAATTAATAGAGAATTTGAATGTTGGTGATGAATTCAGTAACAGCGACCATCGTACGATAACTTTCACTTTAAAGTTTACTAGTAACAAATCAAATAGCAGCATTGAGAAAGTCCCTAATTTCAAGAAAGCAAATTTTCATAAACTTAAATCAAAGCTTTAAGAAAACTGACTGGAGCTTTCTGACTAACAATAACGACATAAATACATCTTGGGAGTGTTTCACAACCACTTACCTTAAGGCAGTGCAAGACTGCATACCATCGAAAATACGGCGTCCAGGCCATAATGATAAGCCCAAATGGTGGAATAAAGATATTTCAGACTGTCTGCTTGCTAAAAAATTTGCTAATGATAGATTAAAATCTCACAAAATGACGAAGAACGGGTGAAATTTGTAGAGCTACGACGCAAAGCCAAAAAGTTAATTAAGCAAAGTAAAAAGACCCTGGAGTTACATGTTGCGAATCAAAGTAAAACAAACCCGAAAGAATTCTATAGTTATATCAGAAAGAAAAAAGTAGTTACTTCAACTGTTGGACCGTTAGTCGATGAAAATGGAGAATACACCAAAGACGAAGTTACAAATTGAGTAATGCCCCTCAATACCTCCTTTGCATCAGATTATACAACCGAAGACCACAGTGATAGCCCTACACCATCGCCGATTCAGATTGATAATTCAGATGTTTCTAAAGCAATATCACCGTTACAGAGACAGAAGTATTGAATTGTTTAGATAAACTCAAGGTAAATAAAACGCCTGGACCTGATACAATCTCGCCTAGAGTTCTAAAGGAAGCTAAGGATGAGCTCTCCAAACCACTGACATTGCTATTCAATGAATCCTTGCAGTCTGGGACTATGCCTGATCAGTGGAAGCTAGCCAACGTAACACCGATATTCAAAAAAGGCAGCAAATCCCTACCCAGTAACTATCGTCCAAATTAGCTTAACCTCAATTGTATGTAAAATGCTAGAAACGGTCATAAGAGACAGACTCGTAAATCACTTAGAGGCAAATAACTTACTTAAAGGATACTTAACACGGCTTTCGTAAAAAACGTTCCTGTTTAACAAACCTCTTAGACTTCTTCCACGATATCCTCAACCTCTACGATGAGAGTAAAGCTGTAGATATTATATACCTTGATTTTCAAAAGGCCTTTGACAAAGTTCCCCACAAACGTTTACTGCTAAAACTAAAAGCGCATGGAATACAAGACGGTGTGTTGAAATGGATAGAAAATTGGCTCAGCGACAGAAAGCAAAGAGTAGTCATAAACGGTAAGGCATCTAAATGGACCAATGTAAGTAGCGGGGTACCCCAGGGATCGGTACTAGGACCAATTCTCTTTCTAATTTACATCAACGACATAGATGAGGGTCTCACCTGTACAATCTCAAAATTTACTAACGATACAAAAATTGCAAATAGCGTACTCTCAAAAGAACAAGTTGATGATATGCAACACAATCTAGATAAATTGTCATGTTGGGCCCAAATTTGGCAAATGAGTTTCAATGCGGATAAATGTAAAGTACTACATATCGGATACCTAATTGAGAAAGCAAACTATTTGATGAATGGCACTCAGCTTAAGAATGTAAACAAAGAAACCGATCTGGGAGTAACAATATCGAGTAACCTAAAACCGAGTCAACAATGTTCAGAAGTTGTTAAGAAGGCAAACAAAATAATTGGCTTTATAGGCAGGTCATTTGAGCATAAATGCAAAGAAGTTAACCTAACCCTTTACAATTCCTTAGTCCGCCCTCTTCTGGAATACTGCGTTCAATCCTGGTGCCCTTATTACCAAAAAGATATAAACAAGCTAGAACGAGTTCAACGTAGAGTTACCAAAATGATACCTAGCCTAAAGAACAAACCATACGAAGAGCGTCTTAGAGAATTAAATCTATTTCCTTTAACCCAGCGCAGATTAAGAGGTGACTTAATTCAAGTGTTCAAAATCATCAAAGGCATCGACAATATGAACTGTAGTAAGTACTTCACTATCGACCAATCTAATTACATGCGGGGAAATGGTTGCAAAATTATTGGTAAATCTTTTAACTCACACGAATCTAAGAATTTCTTCTTCAATCGAGTTGTCAACTTGTGGAATGGGCTTTCCCGAAACGTTATAGACTGCAGCACCGTTGATTCATTTAAACTCCGCTTAGACAAATATCTCGAATCAAACCCGCGACTGACTGCGTTTGTAAATTAATAACTTTATTTTATCCTCCCCTCAGTTACTAACCCATCTGTCCCCTACTAACTTCCTAATCCTGCCACGGACATTAGTTCTAGGGCAGTAGTTCCCTTTCCAATTTTCCCTTACCCACTCTGAACCACTGTTTGGACACTTGATCCTCAGTGTTTTGGAAGACAAGCAGCCTAGAAGGGTCACTAGATCTGTTGTTGCTTGATTTTCTTTGTACTCCTTTGTACCCCCACCACCACAGCTACCACAACCACAACCAACCACCACAACAATCACTACACCTACCCCCACCACCACAGCTACCACAACCACAACCACCACAACAACCACTACACCTACCCCCACCACCACATCTACCACAACCACCACAACAACCACTACACCTACCCCCACCACCACAGCTACCACAATCACAGCTACCACAACCACAACCACCACAACAATCACTACACCTACAACCACCACCACAACAACCACTACACCTACCCCCACCACCACAACAACCACTACACCTACCCCCCCCACCAGAACTACCACAACCACCACTACCACCACAACAACCACTACACCTACCCCCACCACCACAGCTACCACAACCACAACCACCACCACAACAATCACTACACCTACAACCACCACAACAACCACTACACCTACCCCCACCACCACAACTACCACAACCACCACAACAACCACTACACCTACCCCCACTACCACAACCACAACCACCACTACACCTACCCCCACCACCACAACTACCACAACAACAACCACAACAACCACTACACCTACCCCCACCACCACAGCTACCACAACCACCACAACAATCACTACACCTACAACCACCACAACAACCACTACACCTACCCCCACCACCACAACTACCACAACCACCACAACAACCACTACACCTACCCCTACCACCACAGCTACCACAACCACAACCACACCCACCACCACAACAATCACTACACCTACCACCACTACCACAACCACCACCACAATTCTCCTAGAGCCCCGACCAGTTAACTCCTGAGAGACGTTTCGCCTCACACGAGTTCATAAACATTAATGTCTTGTTATATATCCTTTGTTGGTGAGTTAGGGTCCGTAATTCAGGCCCGCAGGGAGAGAGAGAGTGAGAGAGAAAGAGAGAGAGAGAGAGAGAGAGAGAGAGAGAGAGCGAGAGCGAGGGGGGAGGGATGGAGAAGAGAGAGAAAGAGAGAGAGAGAGAGAGAGAGTACAAATATGACAGACGAGGCCAGGTTTATGTAACTTGGAGAACACAAATAATTCCTTGTGTCTTTAATCCTATTTGGTCCTAGGGAAGTGTCTTTAGACCTCACCTGTTTCGTTCAATTAGTTTGAAGATTTTTAGACGTTTCACCCCATTAGTTTGGTGATATTAAGAGGTAGCGGCCTTCGGGCGGGACATTTGTCTATGATAAATGTATAAATTAAGGTTGAAGAGGGTCTGGGTGGGTATTTTTTTCAGTTTGAAGGAAATCTGAGAAATCATATTTGTTAGCCCAGGGGACAAACTAAAATACTTTGGGTCGTAAACGGCAGCATCATGCAAAATATTAAAACATAATGAAACCAAATATCATAATAACCCACAAAACGTCGGATCAGATAGTGTTAACAAGATGGGTCTAAAAGTTGGGCACAGTCTCCGCTCATGGTGGTGGAGTGGGTACAGTGCCCAACTCTTTCACAGATATCTGTAGTGAGTGGGTTCGAATCCTGGTCATGGATACCTCTCTCTCTCAACCTGTCCGACATTGGCATTAGATGGGTATAATTTTTTGTTTTATAGAACACTTTAAGGGGGCCCACCCCGCTTTTTTTCTCTTTCTCTCCCTCTCTCTTTGGCTTGTATCCATTCGGCCCCATTCAGCCTACTGTTTTAAGACGTTTACCCCCATCCAGGTGTCAATATTTTCCTGGCGAGCGGTAGCGAGCCAGCATATATATTTGTTTTGTTTTGACAGCAAGCTAAATTTGTACATTTTTCGATAGAAAAATGTCTCCGGCGAAGCCGGATTTCTCCATACGATGCTGGCTCGCTATCGCTCGCCAGGAAGAAATCGACACCTGATTGGGATAAACGTCTTAAAACAGTTGGCTGAATGGGAACAAATGGATATACGCAAGGGAAAGAGAGAAAAGGAGAGGAAGATACAACAAAAAAAAGTCGGTGACCTCCCCTAAGCTTCTGGGATATGACAGAACATAGGATAATCTCGCGTGGGTTCGATACAGAGTCAAATGGATGTGCAGGTATTATGGCACAAGACTGTACGCAGACATTATCTATAGCCGGTGTCACACGAGCGAATTTTCTGGCAATTTTCGATGAGCAATTTTTTTTCTCGTACAATTTTGAGGCACTTTGGCATTGGCATCGGAAACTAGATCGAAGGTAGATTATGTTAGGTATTTTAAATCTTATGAGACCTAAATTTTGAAGCTGCCAGACAACAATTGCTCGTAAAAAAATGACGGAAAAATCGCTCGTGTGACACCGCCTTATCCCTTTCAGTATCGGTGCCGACCTCTTCATTTCATTCTGGCTATTATTAGACGATATTCTTTAGTTTAAAAAGGGCCTCCAGCAATCAACAGGCTTCAAAATACGTTCATTAACCCATTTTACTACCACACATTATTCTTAAGCTGCACAAAATCGTCTAAATATAGCTACTATACAACAGAAAATACGTCGCCGGTACAGCATGGGATATATTTTTTTTTCTTTCTTCATATCCAGCTTTTTATACATTCCTCCAGACAATATGCTACGCCTTCTAGCGTTTATAGTTTATAATTGTCTTCACTGTAGTCTGATTTGCCGTGGAGGGTGGGGTGAGAGCCTTCTAATTCTCAATCGTTTTTTGTTTTGTTTTTAATTTTTTGTAATTTAAGTTGACATATTTAATTATAATTATTGACTGACCACTCTGAGGCTAGTGTATCAATGTAAGGCTATGGTTAACTCTTGCTCTCGCGCTCTCTCTCTCTCTCTCTCTCTCTCTCTCTCTCTCTCTCTCTCTCTGGGTGTTTTAGAAGCGGCAGATACTACATACAGAGGTGCTCATTTTTCTTCATCAGGGAGAGGAAGTGAAATGTGTGTGTGTGAGAGAGAGAGAGAGAGAGAGAGAGAGAGAGAGAGAGAGAAAGAAAGAAAGAGAGAGGGGGTGAGAGAAGAAAGTGTGTGTACTATACATACATTGGTTACACAGACCTTGCGATCCAAGCGAGATGGTCATGACTTCATTTTAGCAGAGATGGCAGAACTCCACATAAATGACAGTGGAGAGAGAGAGAGAGAGTGAGACAGACATAGATAGGTAGGTAGATAGATAGCTAGCTAGCTAGATAGATAGATAGAGAGAGAGAGAGAGGGGGGGGGATCATGGAGTTAGTGATAAGTATACGCCTTGCATCATCTTGTTCCTCCATGGTTGATTGGGTTAGGGTTCGGTTGGTTAGCTTCGTGTGTTCCCTTCACTCAGTGTATACCTGCTTCTGCTCCCACCTGGCGTAGTTTGATCTCTCTCTCTCTCTCTCTCTCTCTCTATCTATCTATCTATCTATCTATCTCTATCTCTATCTCTATCTCTATCTCTCTCTCTCTCTCTCTCTCTCTCTCTCTCTCTCTCTCTCTCAAGCCCCCCCCCCCCCCCACCCTCTTTGGCCATCAATACATCATATTATTGAGGGTGAGGAAGTCTGGAGGTTAATTGATATAGCATTATGTATACTGTATAATATATATATTGTTTTTATTCCAACGGGTCCTTCCTAACCCGTGGAATATCGTCTGATGTTATCCAGAATAAAATGTAGACATGCATCCCGATTCTGAAAGGGTTGTTGAGTTTATATACAGCATCGCGACTTCGACTTCTGGCCACTATCTCGCCATATCGCGTCTGTCTCGTAATCTTGGACTACATCTTCTGTCATGCCGCCTATTGAGCCTCTCACACACCAGGTACAGGCGCCCACATAAGTTCTGTTCCTCCCTGTGATCTTGTACATGGAAATATAATGCGCACTATTGAATTACGCGTGTAGTTTCGGATGCAGTGGTTAACCCATCTGATTAGTCAACTAAATAATTACAAGAAACCACACTCGCAATTCATTCGTACTATCTTACTTAAATAAGATCACGACGAGGAACAGAACTTATGTGGGCAACCGTACTGCCTCCCTGTGTATAATTTGAATGAGTATGGAAACAAATTCAAACCATGTCAATATTCTTGATTTGCATTGATTTGGTTTACATTAAGGGAGCCCACCTCGCTTTTTTTCTCTTTCTCTCCCTCTCTCTTTGGCTTGTATCCATTCGGCCCCATTCAGCCTACTGTTTTAATACGTTTACCCCCATCCAGGTGTCAATATTTTCCTGGCGAGCGGTAGCGAGCCAGCATATAATTATATACTGTATATATTTTTTTTTAGACAGCAAGCTAAATTTGTACATTTTTCGATGGAAAAATGTGTCCGGCGAAGCTGGATTTCTCCATACAATGCTGGCTCGCGAAATTGACACCTGGATGGGGATAAACGTCTTAAAACAGTTGGCAGAATGGGGCCGAATGGATGCAAGCCAGGAAAGGAGAGAAAAGGAGAGAAATATAAAATAAAAAAAAATAAAAAAACGGTGACCCCCCTTAACATACGAAAACGGCAACAACAACTAAGAACTGCAAGATGTTTTTTTTTTTTGTTTTTTTTTTTTTTTTTTTTGTTTTTTTTTTTTTTTTTTTTTTTTTTTTTTTTTTTGTGAATCAACCTCTTCTGTACCGGCGACGTCTTTGTCATTTTTCCTAGCTATATTTGGACAATTGTGTGCAGCTTAAGAAGGATCTGGGGGTATTAAAAGGGGTTAGATTAGGTAGTTCGAAGCCTGTTAATTGCTGGAAGCCTTCTATAAACTGAATAAAACCGTCTAACAGTAGCCAGGTTAAAGTTAAAAGACGTCGCCGGTACAGAAGGGGTTAACAGAGCAGCCTTAAGGGGAGATTTCCACTTGAGGGACTTTTTTTCTAGACCCCTTTCTCCCTCATGTTTAGCCCCATTGCTTTTGAAATTTTAAGACGTTCGCCCCATTAGTTGGATTTTTTATGAACTTTCGCCCCATTTCTGTCAATTTTAAGATCTTTCGTTCCAGTTAGCTGTCGATTTTTCCCTGGCGAGCGATAGCGAGCCTGTAATTTAAGAGGAATCGGCCTTCGGCCTGGACATTTTTCTACCGAAAAATGTACACATTTATCTTGAAAGGGGGTCTAGGGGGTGTAATTTTAAGATTGATGGAAGTCTAGGGAACTAACTAAAAACCTCCCCTCAATCGATAGTGTGTCGGTGATATCGTGGTCGTACAGCGATCTATGGTTATTGTTGTACTTCTGCATATCATGTATTAGTGTAGTAAACCTATAATTGCAGCATATCACCATCCGTTTGTGAAGTGCTCTTCCCCATCACAGTTGTATTAGGTAAGCGGCAACTCCCCCCCTCCCCCCCACCCCAACCCCTCCCCACCCCCCTCCAAAACTCGAGCCTCCCGTTTTCAGAAATGCAATTTATACCCCCCGACATCATCATCATCATCATCGTCGACAGAACTCAGCCGCTTCACCGACAAGCGGGGGGCCTCGAAGCAGGGCGGGGCGCATCACACGGGGATCCAATAAACCCGTAGAGATGGAGAAGGTCAATAGAATTATTATCCAATGCGATTTGAAAGCGTCCTTGATTGAAGACCCGTGTGGAATTTGATCAGAAGGGGGGGGGGGGGGTGGCTGTGTGTGTTTTGGATTGCAGGTTCTGGTAGATGGGGGATGCATTTGGAAAGGGGGTGGGGGAGACGGAGGAGAGATTAGTAGTAGTAGTAGCAGTAGTAGTAGTAGTAGTAGTAGTATCATCGTAGTGTGGAAGGGAGAGTCTTTTAAAGGTGGGAATGAATGGAGAGGGAGGGGAGGGATGCATTTGGGATTAGAGGGGAGGGGGGGAGGATATTTTGGGTCGGGTAGGAAGACGTAAGAGAGATTAGTAGTAGTAGTAGTAGTAGTAGTAGTAGTGTGGGTGGGAGCTCGTGTCATTTAGAGGTGGGAGTGAATATAGATGGGGTGTGGGGGGGGGTTCTGGGGAGGGGGTAGGGAGGATATTTTGTGATGGGGGTGGGTGATAAGGGGAGGTAGGTAGGAGGATGTTGGTTATGTTTTGGATTGCAGGGGTTGGTGGGGGATGGTTGATGGGGGAGGTGGGTATGTGGGGATGGGGGAGGTAGGTAGGTGGGGGATGGTTGGTGGCGGAGGTAGGTAGGTAGGTGGGGGATGGTTGGTGGGGGAGGTAGGTAGGTGGGGAATGGTTGGTAGGTGGGGAATGATTGGTAGGTGGGGGATGGTTGGTGGGGGAGGTAGGTAGGTGGGGAATGGTTGGTGAGGGAGGTAGGTAGGTGGGGGATGGTCATAACTTGGATGAGATGCCGGCTCTCTTTCTCTCTTCTCAGGTCTGCACTCCTATGTCTCAGGGGTACAAGGTCCTCCCCGCTACAGAGGACAAGAGTGAGAGACTTGGACTTTGAAATGGTCGTGACGGAGGGACGAATTGGGGAACAACTAGGTTGATTGTAGGGAGGTACTGGTACAATAAGATAAACTACAATGTAACTAGAATAAGATAGATTGTACACCACTTTGTAACTGTCACCTAATAAAAAAAAAAAAAAAAAAAAGAAAAAAAAAAAGGAAACATGCTTACATTACTGAAATGTTTGTGGACATGCAGTAATGCAAGTAATGGTCACTCTTCTGTAAATCTAAAATGGCTTACTTAAGAATGGGAAAGGGGTGGGACCTTTTTTTTTTTTTTTTTTTTTTTTTTTTTTTAAAGGTGGGGGATGGTTGGTGGAGGAGGTAGGTAGGAGGATGTTGGGTATGTTTTGGATTGCAGGGGTTGATGGGGGATGGTTGATGGGGAAGATGATTTTGATTTTGGCCCTGTCACTCTTTCAACTATGGGGGAGGCACTCGCTATAGGCAGTTCTGCCTTTTGCCTCCCTCAATCACAGAAAAAAAGAAAAAAAAATGGGGGATGGTTGATGGGGGAGGAAGGCAGGTGGGGGATGTTGGGTAAATATTGGATTGCAGGGGTAGGTGGGGCATGGTTGATGGGGGAGGTGGGTAGGTTAGGGATAGTTGATGGGGGAGGTTGGGTATGTGTTGTATTGCAGGGGTTGATGGGGGATGGTTGATAGGGAAGGTGGATTCTGGGTGTATTTTGGATTGCAGGGGTAGATGGGGGCTGCATTTTTGAGAGGGAAAGAAAGAGGTCTTAGAAGATAGTGGGGGGGGGGGGAGAGGATATCTTTAGTTGGGGACTGGGGTGAAGGGATGGGAGTTTAAGGGGGTAGTACTCGCTTTTTCTGCCCCCCCCCCCCCCCCTCCCCCCTTCTCCCTCATGTTTAGCAATTAGTTTTGAGGTTTTAAGACGTTCGTTCCGTTAGTTTGGCGATTTTGAGACCTTTCACCTCATTTTGTTGTCAATATTAAGACCTTTCGCGCCTTTTAGGTGTCGATTTTTTTTCCAGGCGAGCGATAGCAAGCCTCTAATTTTTAGAAGGAACTGGCCTTGGGCCGGGACATTTTTCTACCGAAAAATGTACAAATTTATCTTGAAAAGGTGTCTAGGAGGTGTTTTTCTGAGCTTATGGAGGTCTAGTGAGGAAACTCAAAAATATATTAATAAATAAATATATTGACCAAAAACCAAGTATTATACCCCCTTAATTCGATAGGGAAGACTGGGGAAACTATTCCCTGTTTCTTTTCAACTGACGGTAAATTGCAAAGTTCCCATCAAGATTTGTCAGTTATTTTGAAGATTGTGTAGTGAAATGTGGTGTTAATTGTATAAACTTGGTCTTAATATGATGCAGAGACATAGTGGTTTCATATTCTTCCATTAAGTATCAAGACATTAGCTGCTAAGGGATTCAGTTTACCGCCAGATGTCATGAAACAGAGTATAGTGCGTTTAGGAATGGGTAAGGGGCATGTACAGTCACTCAGAAAAATTAGTGGACCTCACCTATTTCTAATTATGAAGGTATATATCTCGAAACGTAATTTATGGGCGACCAAGATGTGTGTGTGTGTGTGTGTGTGTTTTTTTTTTTGTTTTTTTTTTTTTGGGGGGGGGGGGGGGGCATTGTTCTAGTTCGGGCTCTGTCTCGAGTCGGCTTCCCCCAGCTTTAAAACAAAAAAATGGGGCATGTACCAGAGTATATAGATAGATAGATAGGTAGATATAATAATATACAAATTATCAAATATCAAAGGAAGCTGGATGTTTATCTGTATGTACACAATAGAATAGGATATATGGCGGGAGTTTAAGTTTAGCTAGAGATAAAGTAACAGGGATGGATGGACAAGGATAGCCCAGGGGAGTAAGGATGCCAAGGTACACACACACACACACACACACACACACATAACAAAAACAACATCAACAACCACAGCAACAAAAACAACACTCACGCACACACCAAACAACCACAACACCAACACACACACACAGACCACACTTACACACACACCATACACATATAACAAACACAACAACAACAACATCAACAACAACACCACACACACACTCACACAGACCACACATGTACACCACACACACACACTCACAACAAACAACCCCAACAACAGCAACAACAACAACAACAACAACAACAACAACACACACGCACACACTCACACATACAGAGAAGGTTCATCAGTACTTCTTCCAATACACGGCAAACATCTCAACAGAGGAGGGGGAGGGGGGGGGGGGGCTGTTTGGGAGGTTTATTCTGGGGACGATATACCAGAGATTCTTAGGCAACCGAAATGGGAGTGTTCGAACGGTGCTAGGACATCCCAACCAGTAGACCATTTCATATATTTCAACTAGTAGACCATTTCCATTATTATATTTCAACCAGTAGATCATTTCAATCAAAGTATATCAATTTTAAGACCTTTCGTGCCATTTAGGTGTCGATTTTTTCCTGGCAAGCGATAGCGGGCCTGAAATTTTAAGAGGAGCCGGCCTTTGGCTGGGAAATTTTTCTACCGAAAAATTTACAAATTTATCTTGAAGGGTGGCGGTCTATGGGTTGTATTTCTAAGCTTGACGGAGGTCTAGTGAGGAAACTAAGAAATAATGGAATATATGAATTAATAGACCAAAAAAAGGCCCATCTCCCCTTAAGTTGGTACTGGTTGAGAGCTGCTGGCAGAAATAATCTACTGGTTGAGTTGTCAGGTCACCAATTCGAAAATATGACAGAATCGATATAAACAACATATATACAGTATACTTAATCTACGGTAATCTAGTAAATTATATACAATGTGCCAATCTCTCAAATCAATATAAAATAGGAAGGTCTGAAAGTTAGTGTATGGGTGTAGGGAATCAATTAGAAGAACATAATGCACAGTAGACGTGTGACAGATGTGGAAGGGGGTTTGGGGTATGGGAGGGGGGGGGGGGGATATCGAAGGGAAACGATTGGGGATGGGTGGAGAGGAGAGTGAGGAAGCTTGCATTTCGAAAGGAGAATCATGGGAGAAGAGGGGAGGATACGTATCAGGGTGGGTAGGGGTATATAGGGTGGTAAGGTGGGTAGGTAGGAGAGTGGGGTGGGTGGATTAGGAGGGTAAGGGGGGTGGGTAGGGAGGGAGGGATATAGATGAATGATGTGGATAGGTAGGAGTGGGGTGGGTGGATTAGGCGGGTAAGGTGGGTGGGTAGGGAGGGAGGGATATAGATGAATGATGTGGATAGGTAGGAGAGTGGGGTGGGTGGATTAGGAGGGTAAGGTGGGTGGGTAGGGAGGGAGGGATATAGATGAGTGATGTGGGTAGGTAAGGTGGGTAGGTAGGAGAGTGAGTTTGTATGGATTAGAAGGGTAGGGTGGGTGGGTAGGGAGGGGGTGGATATAGATGAATGATGTGGGTATGTAGGAGAGTAGGGTGGGTGGCTTAGGAGGGAGGGGTGGGTGAGTTGGTAAGGGAGGGGGGAGTGGGTAGAGAGGGTGGGTAGGGTGAGTGGGGGTGGATATAGATGAATGATGCGTGGGAGGGGAGGAAGGAGGAGGAGCGGGTACAAAGGACAACAAGCAACAACAGATTTATTGGTTCTCACGAGGCTGCTTGTCACTAAACTACGGATCCTATGTGAAAATAGGAAAGGATAGAACTGTACTGTATATAGTTGTTATTCACTTGTAAACGCAGTTAATCGGGGGAAAAGATTGAGATATTTATCTATATGATTGTTGATAGTTTGAACAGTACTGCACTCAATGGCACTACTAGGTAGAAGTGGGGAGGGGGGGGGGGGGGGGGGGGGAGGTGCAGGGGAGAGGATAGTGGGGAAGCCAGCATTTCGAAGGGGGTTCGGGGGAGGAAGCGTAGGGAGAGCTTACATACCAGAGGGGGCAGAGGGAAGGAGGGGGTTACGTATCGAAGGGCAAAGCAGGGAGGGGAGGGGGAGCTTACATTTCCGAAGGGGTAGAGGGGGGATCGTACATTTTGGAAGAGGGGGGGGGGGGGGGGGATAGCAGCGCGGGCCCGGGTAGTTTGGCGTGCTGGGGGCTCCCCGTCTTAACGCAGTTGTCTGAATGGAGTAATCGCGTTTGTGTCTTGTTATACTCACACTGAAAAATGGCAATAGGATTTGGGAGGGTTAGAGCGTAGGTAGAGGGATGGGGGGGGGGGGAGGGTAGATAGGAGAGGGTGAGGAGCAGGGTGAGTGGGGGGTGATAATAATGCTTAGGGATACTATGAGGGAGGTAGGAGGTAGGGAGGGGGTGGGGGTGGGGGGAGGGGCAGGGTGAAGGGGGGTGATATCATAGACTCTGAGTAGTTAGTAGTATGAGGGTGGAGTGGGGGGATTGGCAAGGAGGGAGGGTGGGAGGGTAGGGGTATATGAAGTAAGGTGGGTAGATAGGAGAGTGGGGTGGGTGGATTAGGAGGGTAGGGTGGGTGGATTAGGATGGTAGGGTGGGTGGATTAGGAGGGTGGGGTGGGGGGGATATAGATGAATGATGTAGGTAGGTAGGAGAGGGGTGGGTGGATTAGAAGGGTGGGGTTGGTGGGTAAGGAGGGGGGGGTGAGTGGGTAGGGAAGGTGGGGAGTGGGGAGAGTAGGATGGGTGGGGGGGTGGATTAGGAAGGTGGGGTGAGTGGGTAAGGAATGAGGGTGTAGAGAGGGTGGAGCGGGGTGACTGGGGGTGGACATAGATGAATGATGCGTGGGTGGGGTGGAAGGAGGAGGAGGAGGAGGGATAGGGGTAGAGGGAGGGGTGGAAGGAAAGAACATCACTATAGCAGGAAAGTACAATTGGAGTGAGGAGTCGAGACAGAGTACACTATATTGGGAAGGAGGAATACCTTATGGGGAGATGTTTATTTCGTAGTTTATTTATATATTCATTATTATTATTATTATTATTATTATTATTTTTTTTTTTTTTTTTTTTTTTTTTTTTTTTTTTCCTAGACCTCCATCAAGGTTAAACAAATATACCCTCAAAACCCCCCGTTTGAGATAAATTTGTGTATTTTTCGGTAGAATTATGCACCGGCCGAAAGCCGGCTCCTTTTAAATTGCAGGCTCGCCTCAACACATCGACACCTGAATGGGGTGAAGCGTCTTATTATCGCCAAACTAATGGGGGTGAAACATCTTATGGAGCAAAACTAGCACACCCACACACGCACCCACTCACACACACACGCGTGCACCCCCCCCCCCCCCCCCCCCCCCCCACCACCCCACACCCCACACACACTCACAGGTACACACACACACACACACACACACTCACTCACAGGCACACACACTCACAGGCACACACACACACCTACCTTAGCACCCCCAGTGTTGACTCAGTGCAGGTTCTATTTCCACTTCACCACATCCCGGCCCCCCTCTCATCTTCCGAATGTCAAATTACAGTCTCTCTCTCTCTCCCCCCTCTCTCTCTCTGTATGTCTGTCTGCCTTTCTTTCACTCACTCACTCACTCACTCACTCACTCACTCACTCACTCACTCACTCACTCACTCACACACACACACACACACACACACACACACACACACACACACACACACACACACACACACACACACACACTCAGTCTTCTCTCTCTCTCTCTCAAGGGGAATCGTCAAATTTACTGACATTAAGGGGGGTCACCGTTTTTTTTTTTTTATCTTTCTCTCTATTTCTCTCTTTCCCTGGCTTGTATCCATTCAGCCCCATTCAGCCCACTGTTTTAAGACGTTTATCCCCATCCAGGTGTCGATTTCTTCCTGGTGAGCGATAGCGAGCCAGTATCGTATGGAGAAATCCGGCTTCGCCGGAGACATTGTTCTATCGAAAAATGTACAAATTTACCTTGCTATCAAAACAAAAAAATATATATGCTGGCTCGCTACCACTCCCCAGGAAAATATTGACACCTGGATGGGGTTAAGCGTCTTCAAACAGTAGGCTGAATGGGGCCGATTCTCAGGTGCATATTATCAGCATAGTACATTGGTTATAACTGTTGACACTCCGATTGTTAGTGTGTCCATGAGCTTGTTCCTGAAATGTCAAGAATTGGTATGACTTAAGGGGAGGTTTTTAGTTTATTCCCTAGATTTCCATCAAGCTTAAAATTGCTCCCCCTAGATCCCCTTTCAAGATAAATTTGTAAATTTTTCGGTAGAAAAATTTCCCGGCCTAAGGCCGGTTCCCCTTAAATTACAGGCTCGCTATCGCTCGCCAGGAAAAAATAGACACCTAAATAGCGCGAATAGTCTTAAAATTGACAGAAATGGGGCGAGGGTTCTTAAAATCGCCAAACTAATGGGGCGAACGTCTTAAAATCTCAAAAGCAATGGGGCTAAACATGAGGGAGAAAGGGGTCAAGAAAAAAGTCCCTCAAGTGGATATCTCCCCTTAAAGGGACTAAATATTCAGCCTAAACCCCAATTAGCCCCTACTATTTTATACACATGTTAATTTGTAAACATTATAATCCTCGATCATCACTAAACTAACCTATTCAATTTCATATAGACAATGGTGCTAAATATTGGCTCTCTCAAGTGGTCCCGATTTTAAACCAATACTACTTACATGATGCCCATGGAAAGTTTTATATATACAGTATATGCATATTTGTTTTATACATAAGAAGATAATACTATGAATTATCTTGTTTGTTGCATAGTATCTACTTCCACTGCATATACAGTATATAAATAAATAAATAAATACATAAATATATATCTATATCTATCTATCTATATCTATCTATCTATCTATCTATCTATATCTATCTATCTATCTATCTATCTACCTCTATCTATCTATCTATCTATCTATCTCTCTTCTCTTCTCTCGCTCTCTCTCTCTCTCTCTATATATATATATATATATATATATATATATATATATATATATATATATATATATATATATATATAAATATCTATCTATCTATCTATCTATCTATCTATCTATCTATCTATAATACGGCAGCATACACATACACATCAATTATTATGCAGTCACACTCCATTGAAAAATCATGGTTTTATGAAAATAACACACAAACACACGAGAACACACACACGAACACACACACACAACTGTCCACTGACCTAAGGCAGGCCATTTGTCCTTCCGGCATTTCACAGGGGGTCACCATTTTTCACACCAAGATTTTGTGATATTGATATTGTATGTTTGTGTGTGTGTGTGTGTGTGTGTGTGTGTGATTATTTTGATAGTGTGCGTCTGTGTGTGTGTGTGTGTGTGTGTGTGTTGTTTTTATATTGTGTGTGTGTGTGTGTGTGTTGTTGTATGCGTGTTGTTTTTTATACTATGCGTGTGTGTGTGTGTGTACTGTTGGTGTGTGTATTGATGTGTGTGTGTGTGTTCATTGTATCTGCCAGCTATGAACAAGATATAACCCCTTGATTATCTGCACATATACAATAGTCAACCATACCTTAGTAGCCTTGACCACCCACTTTAACCTGAAGCTAGATATTCCTGTACACCCACCGACATAATCGCTGACCCACCTTCTCAACTCAATCAATGGTCCTCTGTTGATTTAAGGGGACAGTGGTTGTTTTGGGGGTCTATTTATTTATCTATATTGCCTGACGCCGTGATCCCCGAAGGGGTGGACACGAACGAACCGCCCCCATGCACCTCTGTCCCCAGTCAGTCGACGCCCCTCCCCCCAACCAGCACCGCCTTCGTTCATGTACTTCCTCACTCCATCCTTCCACCTCTCATTCGGTCTACCTCTCCCTCTCTGTCCCTCCACTCGCTCTCGTACACCCTCTTAGTCATTCTCTCGCTTTCCATACGTTCCATATGGCCGAACCATCTCAAGTTGTTCCTTTTCACACTTTCCAGCACATCTACCTCCACACCACACCTCCTCCTTACTTCCTCATTAGTCTGTCTATCCCTCCATGTAACTCCGCACGCACTCCTTAAGTAATTAATTTCCACTGCTCTCACTCTTGGTCTGAGTCTCTCAACCAACGTCCATGCTTCGCTTCCGTACGTCAGTGTCGGGATTACCACACTGTAAATATTTATATATTTATTTATTTTTTTAGTTTCCTCACTATACCTCCATCAAGTTTAAAAATACATCCATTAGATCCCCCTTCTAGATTAATTTGTACATTTTTCGGCCGGTTCTTCCCAAATTACAGGCTCACTATCGTTCGCCTGAAAAAAAAATCGACACCTAAATATCACGAAAGGTCTTAATAATGACAAAGACATGGGGCGAAAGGTCTTAAAATCGAAAAACTAATGGGGCAAGCATCTTAAAATCTGAAAACTATTGGGGCTAAGCATGAGGGAGAAAGGGATCTACAAAAACGACCCATCTCCCCTTAATAGGCCTACACACAGTACTGCATATGCTTCTGAATCACACTAAGAAAGCTGTTAATATAGAACATGGGTTTATGCCAGTTAAGGGGAGATTTTTTAATATTATTAATTTATTCTTAGTGTCCTCCCTAGACATCCATCAAGCCTTAAGCGAAAAGGAAAGTAATAAAATAAAATAATAATAATAATAATAATAATAATCAGCCCCCCCCCCCCTGCTAGATAAATTTGTTAACATTTTGGTAGAGAAGTGCTCCGGCCAAAGGCCGGTAATAAGAGGCCAATAATAAGTGCTTCATACTATTCAGGCGTCTACTAGTTTCTTTTCGTCCGATAGCGAACCTGTAACTTAATAGAAATAATTAAATTTATTAATTTCACTCCCAACACTTCTATGAAGAGATACGTAGGAGAGTGGGGCAGCAGGAACATTTGTCAGCCAGATTGGACAGAAGGGTGGTGAACTGGTATGGTCATGTTGAACGAATGGAGGATGTAAGGCTTACAAAGAGAATATGTGAGTCAGATACAAGGGGAGATAGAGGGGTAGGAAGACCCCCATTGAGATAGAAAGAATGTGTAGGACAAGCTTTGGAAGATAGAATGATGACTATAGATCAGGCAAGAGAAATGGTAATAAATAGGAATGAATTGAGAATGCTTGTGAATAGATGAATGTAAACAGTGTCGTTGGGAGAGAGGGTCATGTGCCAGTTGGACTAGATAAAGTCCGTCAGGTGCCTGGCCCAGGGAGCTGGTGGTAATGAAGGGTATTCCTGGAAGCATGGTGGGCGGGCTTGTGGTGGCTCAGCTTCGGAAATAGGAGCTTCTCCGGGGGATCTGGGACCTGAGAATCTTTTGCTGGGTACCTCAAATGGGCTTTGGTCTACGGGTATTTCTCCTGGACGACCTAGATGTGTGTTTTATAATGTTTTGTTTTGTTTTGTTTTTCTGCTGTGTTTTGATGTCCCTATTCAGGCTCTGTCTCGAGTCGGCCACCCCCATAAAAAAACATAAAAAACTGGGGTAAGTACCAGAGTATATACATACATACATACATATACTCCCAACACCAAACACTTCCAAATGAAATTAATGAAAGCATGTGATCCTACCGGGATTCGAACCTGGGTTACCACATACAGATCTTAATCACTCTAAGCATTACACCATCAAGACGGTTAGAAAATGTTCTATCGGAAAACGTACATATGTAGCTTGAAAAGGGTTGGGGTGGGCATTCATTAATTTGAAGGAAGTCTGGGAAGGCAGTTTTGTTAGCCTAGGAAACAAACCAAAATACATTGCTCGAAAATGTCAAGAGCAAGAAAATTCCTCAAAATAATTAAACAACATATCATAACCCACAAGACGTCGGATCAGATAGTGTTACCTTGTCTCCCAGGGAACCCAGATATTAGGATTGCTCTCCGTTCACTTATTGTCTGTTGGCAGTTGTCGGAGACTTTAAGGGGGCCCACCTCGTTTTGTTTCTTTTTCTCTCCCTCTCTCTCTCTGGGTTGTATCCATTCGGCCCCATTCAGCCTGCTGCTTTAAGACGTTTATCCCCATCCAGGTGTCGATTTTTTCCTGGCGAGCGGGAGTGAGCCAGCATATTTAAAAGAATGTTTTTGACAGCAGGCTAACTTTTTAAATTTTTCGACAGAAAAATGTCCGGCGAAGCCGGAATTCTCCATACAATGCTGGCTCGCTATCGCTCGCCAGGAAGAAATCGATACCTGAAAGGGGATAAACGTCTTAAAACAGTAGGCTGATTGGGGCCGAATGGATACAATTCATAGAAAAGGAGAGACAATGAAACAGGTGACCCCCCTTAATAGTTGCCATTATGATAATCATGCAAATATTCATGCTGAGGTAAGTCAAGGTGGATGATGAAGGAAGCCACCAGAGCAGGTACAGGCACTCACAACAAATCGTGGTCCCCCTATGTTTGTCTTTATGCAACTATATCTATCTGAACTTGCTTTACGATAAATAATATATATAGTTTTGTAATTGATGTATGGGAAGTTATATATGTAAATTCTAGAGATGTACTTCCATAATTAGAAAACGGGGAGGTCCATGAATTGTTATATAAGTGATGGTACCACAATCATGCTTTGTTTTAATTTCATGTCATCATCAGACTTGTATAATAAGACAAATCGGCAGCAGAACGTTCTATACCAATTTTAATAATGCGACATTGCTAAACAGTACTTTGAAAATATAACTAAAAACTATAACGTTGCCTTAATTATAGTAGACATTTGTATTATAAATATATATATATATTTATATATTTATTTATTCGTCCAATCTCTCCCTCCGAATCCAGAACATTTGCCTAAATTTGATACAGTAGGTCCTAAATGAATCGAAGCCACATGTGTTCTGTTGTGTTATTATCCTAAGCCCTACATATTGCAATGACGTGTACCTGAGCGGCCTACGTCAATGATAAATAGATGATGAAGTCTATACGTCACTGTTGAACACATGAGGTCCCCGTGACGCTAAATACATGCTCACCGTCACCGCCGAGCATTAATTTTACCCCCCCGCACAGATTTTGACGCGTGAACACCACAATAGGACATGATGGGGCACATTTGTCATACACACTGACACACACACGCGTACACAGAGACAAACACACACACACACACATATACTGACATTTGCTCATTTGCTTACTCTGGCGCACGGGTATTTACACACAAGCACTCTTACACACACACACATGCACACACACACATACACATTTGCATATGCTCACTACACTCATACACACAATCACTCACTTGTACTGTAGATCACACATTCATGCACGTACAGAACTACGCACATTATATATACACTCACACGTTATGTTAATTGAATACGTGATAGTTAATTTGTTACTTTTGTAGATTAAGAATAACTCCATCTGTAAGTTTGGCTGCCTCTCTCTCTCTCTCTCTCTCTCTCTCTCTCTCTCTCTCTCTCTCTCTCTCTCTCTCTCTCTCTCTCTCTCTCTCTCTCTCTCTCTCTCGTACACACACACACACACACACAGATATAATCACTGCTAAAACGGCCCGTGTATGGATTGATATCTATGAGAAGGGCGAAAGACCCCCGTTTGATCGAGTGAGCCTAAAATTGAGATTAAACGTTTTAGTCACCCCTGTATAGAAAACGGGCTAGTAATGATAGGGATGGGTTCAAGGAGGTTAAATGTGCGGAGGGAGTGTCAGGTAGAGCGGACTTTATGTGAAGCTAGAGGAAAGGGACTGCATTAATAGGGGAGCTGACCAAGATTGACCACAGTGTATTGTGTATATATGCATAAAGGTTGATTAACTATGATAATATGGTAACAGGTAATAAAGATATACATCTCTTTGTGATCTGTACCCGATGTTCTGAGGGATACTTAACACTCAAGCCGCGGGGCCCGACATATGCCAAGCGAGAGAATAATAGCCACCCCTGCGATACCCGACATTAATCGGGCGGGATTTTGAGCACATTATCGGCTCTGAGAGAGAGTCCACGCATTGGGAGGACGATAGGCAATCTCTGACCGTTCGGCACGGACCCAGTGCCGCAACTGACTATACCTCTGCAACATTCCACACCCACGACCTCGCGAGACCAGGAAAAAACTCGGGGAATTACCGTATTTTGGGGTTTTTCCCCTCATGTTGCGCGATCGCTACAGGATAACCCGTGGTCGTACGAGGATGATTCAGGTGTCATTGGAAAGCTCTATTATCGCCCTCTCACGGATACATAATTGTATTACGCTCTAGCTCTTGTTTATGCATGAAAAAGAAAATGGAATGAAGCTCGTTTAGGGTAAATATACCCGCCTGGCAGGTAGTAGAAGTTACAAACATCTCCGTTCGTAAGGGGTTAAAGGCATATATCTTGGCCTCATATGAAACTTTGATCAGCAAGACGAACCTCAATATGGCAAGTATTAAGTAAGAATTCATTATTAGATTCAGTTCAGTACAAGATAACTACGAAAACTTCATGCTTTGTACAGTCGGCCAAATAAGTGATGTTGCGGCACCAAGTATATTTCGACCAATAATTGGTATCAGCACTATCCAAGCTTTAATTCATCATTTCGAGTGAGATATACAAACATGTTCCTATCTTTACACTCCCTATTCAACATCTGACAGACATTTATGCAGCACACAGCGAGTAAAACGTAATGACAGCGGAGACATGACTTATTTGGCCAACCGTACTGTAAGGATGACAGGGAATTCTTATGACACTACATCGCACGGAAGGTTGGCTTCACTATCTCGCCCTGATACTCCCTCCTTTAGTATCCTTCCTCCAAGGGTGGGTTAGTGGTGGTGGAAGGGTGGTTGTGGTGGTGGTAATGGTGTTGTTTTAATGGTAGGGATTAATTTGTTTTGTTTATGTGGTTGTGTTAGGGATTGTTAGTGTGGTTACTGGTTGATGGTGTTTGTTTTAATGGTAGGGATTACGTGGTTGTGGTTGTTTTGATTATGTGGTTGTGGTGGGGATTGTTGGTTACTGGTTTGGTTACTGGTTGGTTGTTTTAATGGTAGGGATTACTTGGTTGTGGTTGTTTGGTTTATGTGGTTGTGGTAGGGATTGTTAGTGTGGTTGGTTGTGGTTGTTTTAAGGGTAGGGATTAATTTGTTGTAGTTGTTTGGTTTATGTGGTTGTGGTAGGGATTGTTAGTGTGGTTGGTTGTGGTTGTTTTAAGGGGGGTCACAAGCTTGTTTTCTCTTTCTCTCCCTCTCTCTTTGGCTTGTATCCATTCGGCCCCATTCAGCCTACTATTTTAAGACGTTTACTCTCATCCAGGTGTCAATATATTCCTGGCGAGCGGTAGCGAGGCAGCATATATATAATTTTGTTTTGACAGCAAGCTAAATTTGTACATTTTTCGATATTAAAATGTTTCCGGCGAAGCCGGATTTCTCCATACAATACTGGCTCGCTATTGCTCGCCAGGGAGAAATCGACACCTGGATGGGGATAAACGTCTTAAAACAGTTGGCTGAATGGGGCCGAATTGATACAAGCCAGAGAAAGAGAGAAAAGGATAAAAAAAAAAAAAAAAAATGACCTCCCTTAATGGTAGATATTACTGTATTGTGGTTGTTTGGCTTATGTGGTTGTGGTAGGGATTGCTAGTGTGGTTGGTGTCGCCCGTACTGGTTGTATAAGTGGTTGAGTATAGGCCTACTGCTTGTATATATTATGAGTCTAGTTGTAGCAATTATTGTTGATGTGACGATTTGGTAGCTTGTGATTGTGAGAGTGAGAGTGAGAGAGAGAAGATAGATAGAAGATAGATGGATATATAGATAGCTAGATCGATAGATAGAATGATAAAGATAGATAGAATGATATAGATAGATAGATAGATAGATAGATATATAGGTACAGTAGATAGGTAAATAGAGATAACATAAAACAAATACAAGAGTTCCCTTCCTCACAGTAACTTTCCTCTCATTACAATCCCCAACACTCTACAACCAATGGCTACAAATATTACATGTGTGAATAATTTGGGTGAACTTATTTTCATTAATTGCGCTTCCATCTTTCATTATTTTTGTAAATAAATAATGGACTAACAAGTACTACACAAGGAAGACAAGCAACAACAGTCATTGATTCTCCCTATAGTCTATTATATTTAGCCTGACGAAATGCTTACTCCATTAGCAGCTGATTTCTCAATAGATAAGATATTGCTGTTTCTGTATCATAATATTGCAAACTTATCATAAGTAACACACATTTGGCTCTAAGATCCTTCTGATACCTAAGTAATTAAGATGGGGTTTAATAATTTGCATAGTTATCTCGAAAGGGGTATTGGGGGTATTTTTTAAAGCTTGATGGAGGTCTAGGGAGAAAACTTAACAAAATATATAACAATACAAATAATAATAATAAAAACAAAATACTAATACTAATAATAATAATAATACTACTACTACTATTAATAATAATATTTATAATAATACTAATAATATTAATAATAATAATAATAATAATAATATCAATTCACCTTGTGGCGTAAGGATTGACCGCCACAGAATGGAAAATGAGGGAAGTAGAGAAGAGAAAATAGAAGCACAGTAGAGATTGGGAGCTAAGGGAGGGGAGGGGGTGGGGCGAGAGGGGAGTATATGGCCAGGGGAGAAGGGGGGTTGGGGGGAGAAAGCCACTGGGGAGGGGAGGGCCGAGTGAGGGGAGAGAAAGTCCAGGGTGGGGAGAGGGGAATGGATTACAACACACACACCGACACACACATACATACACACCAACACACACACATACCACCACTACCACCACCAATATTACTACAACCACCACCACGCATACGCCCCACCACCAACACCACCACCGCCAACCTCACACACACACCACAAACACCAACACACACGCACACTCTCCCCACCAACACCATAACCACACACACCACCACCACCAACACTACCACCAACACTACCACCACACACAACAACATCAACACAACAGACACACATACATACACACACCACCAACACCACATACGCACACACACACATACATACACACACCACCAACACCAAATACGCACACACACACATACATACACACACCACCAACACCTCATACGCACACACATACATACACACACACACCAACACAACCACACACACGCACATCACCACCAACACTACCACCACACACAACACCAACACACACACACACACACACACACACACACACACACACACACACACACACACACACACACACACACACACACCAACACACACGCACATCACCACCAACACTACCACCACACACAACACCACACACACATACACACACCATAGCCACACACACACCACCAACACCACACACATACACACACCACAGCCACACACACACCACCAACACCACACACTCACACACACACAAACACCAACACCACACTACCAACACACACACACACACCAACACCACCACAGACGCCAGATTAAAAACACTGATTAGGTTAAGCCTGTAAACCGGCGCGGCATTATTACGGGCGCGGCGGGTTACACCTGTGTCATTATGACCTGTTGCCAAACCCGAACCCCCACCTGCTGCCCAACTAGCGATACATACATACATTATAAGTTGGGGGATACAGTAGGTGTTCTTGGTGTAGTGTTTGGTAATATAATAGGTTTTCTCGTTTTGAGGGGAGACGTTTTTTTTTTTTTTTTTTTTTGGGGGGGGGGGGGTCTATTAATTCATGTAATCCTTTATTTCTTAGTTTTCTCGCTAGACCTCCATCAAGCTTAGAAAAACACCCCATAGACCCCCCTTCAAGATAGATTTGTACATTTGTCGGTAGAAAAATGTCCCAGCCAAAGGCCGAATCCTCCTAAAATTACAGGCTCGCTATCGCTCGCCAGGAAAAACGACACCTAAATGGCACGAAGGGTCCTAATATTGACAAAGAAATGGGATGAAAGGTCATAAATTCCCTAAACTAATGGATTGTGGGGCTAAACATTAGGGAGAAGGGCGTCCAGAAAAACAGTTTGTCTCCCCTTAATGTTTGGTAATATAATAGGTTTCTTGTTTTAAATGTTTGGTAATATAATAGGTTTCTTGGTTTATTGTTTTTTTTTAATAGGTGTTTGGTGTTTGTTAATATAATAGGTTTCTTGTTTTAATGTTTGATATCCTTAAAGGCATGAGTTAGATATAAGACTCTCACCTGGTGCCAAACTCTCGATACATACGGTGGCGCTAATAAGTCATGTCTCAGCTGTCATTACGTTTGGCTTGCTCTGTGCTGTATTAATGTCTGTCAGATGTTGAATAGGGTGGGTGAGTGTAGGAACATGTTTGGATATCTCACTCCAAAAGAATTAATCATGTGTAAATATTGCTGATACCAATTATTGATCAAAACATAATTGGTGCCGAGACATGACTTATTAGGCCGACTGTACATGCATTTTAATTACAATAGGTTTCCTCCCTTCTAGGTGTGTTCATAGGTAGTGTTTGATATCCTTAAAGGTATGCAATAGATATTATAAGTTTGTTATAATAATAATATAAAGAGTTTTCGATACTCTAGGTGTATGTTAAGGGGAGGTTTTTTAGTTTGTTCCCTAGACTTCCATCAAGCTTAAAATTACACTCCCTAGACCACCTATCAAGACAAATTTGTACATTTTTCGGTAGAAAAATGTCCCGGCCGAAGGCCGATTTCTTTTAAATTGCAGGCTCGCTATCGCTCGCCAAGAAAAAATCGACGCCTAAATGGCACAAAAGGTCTTAAAATGAGAGAAATGGGGTGAACGTTTTTAAAATCGCCAAACTAATGGGGATAGCTTCTAAAAATCTCAAAAACAATGGGGCTAAACATGAGGGAGAAAGGGATCAAGCAAAAACATATCTGAAGTGGACATCTCCCCTTAACATTATACCAGGTTGTTTCTATGCTAGGTGTGGTATAGTCTGTGTTCATATTGGGGCAGGGTCTTTAATAATATCCTTAAGGGGGTAGTGCTCGGGTTGTTTAGTCTAATTATGAATATATTAGTTTATCTTTCTTGTTTCCTCGCTAAAACTCTATCAAGGTTAAAAAAAATACACCCCCCCTAGACCCTTTATCAAGATAAATTTGTACATTTTCCGGTAGAAAAATGTGCCGACCGAAGGCCGGTTCTTCTAAAATTACAGGCTCGCTATCGCTCGCCAGGAAAACAATCGACACCTAAAGGGCACGAAAGGTCTTAATATTGACAAAGTAATGGGGTGAAAGGTCTCAAAATCGCCAAAGTAACGGAACAGACGTCTTAATATCTCATCTCAAAACAAATATACTAAACATGAGGGAGAAGGGGGTCCAGAAAATGCGAGTAGTACCCCCTTATAGCTAATACTGTATGATAGGTTTTCTTTATTATAGGGATTATAGTCAAATCTCCTATATATAGACTATATGGTCCTATATGAACCGTCTTGATGGTGTAATGGTTAAGGTGTCTAAAAATATGTGTGTGATAACCCGGCTTCGAATCCTGGTGGATCACATATATGCTTTCATTAATTTCATTGGAGGTGTTTGGTGTTGTGGTGAAATTAATAAAAAATATATTTAGTTATTTAACTCATTCAGTACCGGTCACGTTCTTTTCAATAGAGTCTGGTAACTATTAGACGATTTTATTCAAGTTATGAAGGACGTTTATTCATTAAAAGGCCACAGACTATCTCAATTAATCCTCTTAGTTACCATATATCCTTCCTAAGGTTCATAAAATCGTCTAAATGTAGGTGAAATTAAATGAATAAGACGTCGCTGGCACGGTACGGGTTAAGGTATTCAGTAGGTATATCGATATGGTGTTTGTTATGGTGTATATGTGTGTATGTATGGTGTTATGGTGTTAATGTTATGGTCTATGTGCTATATGTATGGTGTCTATGTTATATGTATGGTATGTTATGGTGTATGTTATAGTGTCTGTTCTATATGTATGGTGTTATGGTGTCTGCTTATATGTATGGTGTTATGGTGTCTATGTTATGGTGCCTGTTCTATATGTATTGTGTCTATGTTATGGTGTATGTTTTATATGTATGGTGTTATGGTGTCTGCTTATATGTATGGTGTTATGATGTCTATGTTATGGTGCCTGTTCTATGTGTATTGTGTCTATGTTATGGTGTATGTTTTATATGTATGGTGTTATGGTGTATGTTTTATATGTATGGTGTTATGGTGTATGTTATATACGTATGTTGGTATAGTGTCTGTTATGGTGCCTGCTCTATAAGTATAGTGTCGATTTTATATGTATGGTGTCTGTGTTATGGCGTTACCTTTGCGTCACTATAACCTGTTGCCCAACCCAACCCTCACCTGGGCCAACACTCCTGCTACAGGCGATATAAACACATCATATAAATGGGTTAAGGGGGTAGGCTTTATTTATTCGTCGATTTATTAATTCATCAATATTGTTTTAGTTTCCTCCCTAGGCCTCCATCAAGCTTTTCTTATATATATATATATATATATATATATATATATATATATATATATATATATATATATATATATATATATATATATTATGTGTAGGAGGGAGCCAAAAGGCAAAACTGCCTGCAACAACTGTCTCCCCCAGAGTTGACATAGTGGCAGACAAAATAAGGGTGGTTGGTGGTCGTCCTCAAAACTTATTTGTTTTGGGTGTATTGAAAAGAAGTGTGGTGTGGTTGCTTAGGGTAGTAAAATAAGGAGGTGTTTGTGAGAGCTAGTTGGATTACTCTCTGTGTAGGTGAGACACAAACAGAAATAGTGAGGGAGGCCAGGCAAATGAAATAGAGGTTCCAGCAACTCCTTATCATATGCCTATGAGTCCTCCCCTGGGTATTGCCCTGCTTGATTGAGCTCTTAAGGGGGAGGTAAAGGTAGCGCCAACGAACTTGACAATAATCTGGACCCCTTAACTTCTTGTAACTCAAAATGAATGAAAGCAATCGGGCTGAAATTTCTATCATTTTGGAAGAGTCCACCAGGAAATAGGTGTTGACATTTACAGCCAGTTTGCTCAAGGTCCTTTTGAGTTACGAAGAGGTCAGGGATCGAGATAATTGTCCAGTTCGTTGGCGCTACCTAAAGTCGCTTTTTCTAGACCCTCTTCTCCCTCATGTTTAGCATATTAGTTTTGAGATGATAAGGCGTTAGTTCCGTTAATTTGATGATTTTGAGACCTTTCAACTAATTTCTGTGTCAATATTTAGATCTTTCGTGCCATTTAGGTGTCGATTTTTCCTGGCGAGCGATAGCGAGCTTGTAATTTTAGTAGGAACCGGCCTTCGGCCTGGAATTTTTCTACCGAAAAATGTACAAATGTATCTTGAAAGGGAGTCTAGGGGGTGTTTTTTCAAGCTTGATAGAGATCTAGCGAGGAAACTAAACAAATAAATGAATAAATGAATATAAAGGCCAAAAAGCCAGCACTACCCCTTAAGGAAACATCCCCAACATTCCCCTTATAGGTAAATTTGTATATCGGGTATTATTCGGTAGAAATAATTATGTCCCGGCCGAAAATCGGTTCCTCCTAAATCACATGCTCGCTATCGCTCACTAGGAAACAATCGACACCTAAATGGCACGAAAGGTCTTAAACTAGATAAATAAATGGGGCGAACATCTTAAAATGTCAAAACTAGTGAGGCTAAACATGAGGTAATAGGGGGGGGGGGGGTTGGGGGGGTTAGGGGGGGGGGGGAATCCAACCATCTCCCCTTAACACAATAGGCTTTCTTGCTTTATATTCCTTATAGTCGGGTTTCTAAACATTAACCCTTTGAGGATCACGCCACGTATTGACAGTTTATTCTGGCTCTCATTAGACGATTATATTCAGCCATGGGTGAACGTGTGGGGTCTAAAGAGTTGCTTGAGATAATATAATATATATATACCCCTTTGATTCCTAGGTAGCCTTCCTAACTTACAGGACCTCGTCTACTGATAACCAAACTATTATATGAAAATAAGTCTTAGATCCTCAAGAGGTTAGGGGGACGTTCTGATATGTTTTGGACTATCTATCTATTCAATAATATATTATATAATTTACTCGCTCGGTCTCCATCAAGCTTTAAAATAATACCCCCAAAGATTCCCCTTCAAGATAAATTTGTACATTTTTCGGTAGAAAAATGTCCCGGCCGAAGGCCGGTTCCTCTTAGAATTTCAGGCTCGCTACCGCTCGCCAGGAAAAATAACAACACCTAAATGGCACGAAAGGTCTTAATATTGACACAAAAAATGTAGCAAAAGGTTTTAAAATCGTCAAACTAAATGAGGTGAACGCCTGGAAATCTCATAACTAATGGGGCTAATCATGAGGGAGAAGGGGGTTCAGAAAAACCTAATACCTTCCCTTAAATGGTTGTGTTGAGTATGAGGTGTTGCCATATGCGACCCTCACCTGGACTCGATACCAATACAACCCTACGTTATACAGTTCAATAAGACTGTTAGTTTGTCCTTAATTGACCACTTGCGAGTTTCAGGTTATAAGGAAGTTGGAGCTGTACAAATCGATGCACAACATAAATGCAGTAATGATGTAGGTTTCTGATGGATATACAATGTATGATTACTAGCTGTAGTTAGACGAGTGTTGTTGCAGTTTAAGAAGGATCTGTTGTAGTAAAATAGGTTACGTGAGATAGTTCGAAGCTTGTTTAAGGGGAGGTATTTAGTTTGTTCCCTAGACCTCCAGCAAGTTTAAAATTACACCCCCTTGAGTCCCTTTCAAGATTAATTTGTACATTTTTCGGTAGAAAAATGTCCCGGCCGAAGGCCGTTTCCTCTTAAGTTACAGGCTCGCTATCGCTCGCCAGGATAAAATCGACACCTGAATGGCACGAAAGGTCTTACAATGGGGTGAAAGTTCTTAAAATCGCCAAACTAACTGGGCAAACATCTTAAAATCTCAAAAGCAATGGGGCTAGACATGAGAGAGAAAGGGGTCAAGAAAAAAGTCCCTCAAGTGGATATCTCCCCTTAATCAAATCGTCTAATAGTAGCCACAATACATTTAAAGAACGGCACTGGTACACAAAGGGTTAGTGGGAGTCATGGAGGATTATTTTAAAGGTTTTCTTGATGATTATGCTTTTATTGGTATGATTATGAGGATTATTAGCCAGAATAAAAGGCCCAAAATGGTGATGGTGTTGAAGGGGTTAATCCTACGTCTGTGGTGTTGTTGGTCAGGTCAGGTGAAGGTATTGAGGGATAAACCTTTACAACGGCACCTCGTATCTACTTTCTACTTTTCCTATTATTATGAAGAGTGTAGAGAGGGGAAAAGGGGTGTTGGAGAGAGGGGAAGCTGTTGGAGTGGCTTTGTTAAGTGTGTTGTGTTGTTATTGCACTGTCAACTGTTGCCACATCCGAGCCTCACCTGGGCCCTGGACAGTGTTGCCAGAGCTGAGGTTAACTATTAACCCCTTCTGTACCGGTCGCGTCCTTTATACTGGCTACTAATAGACGATTGTATGCAGTTTAGCGCGCGCGCACACACACACACACACACACACACACACACACACACACACACACACACACACACACACACACACACACACACACACACACACACACACACACACACACACTCTAACAATTAACAGGCTTCGCACTATCTCACTTAACCCTTTTGATCACCACAAGTCTTCCTTAAGCTGCACACAATCGTCTAAATATAGCTTGATTAGAATAAATAAAACGTCGCCGGTACAGAAGGGGTTAAGGGGAGATTTTGCATGTCATTATTTATTGATCTAATATGTTCTTTTTATCTTCCTCCCTGATCTCCATCAAGCTTTAAAAAATACCCCCAAGACCCCCTTTCGCGAAAAATTTGCATTTTGTGGTAAAATGCCCCCCCCCCCCCTTTCCTAAAATGCAGGCGCTATCGCTCGCCAGGAAAGAAATCAACACCGAGCTGGCACTCAACTTTATGAATATATATATATATATATATATATATATATATATATATATATATATATATATATATATATATATATATATATATATATATATATATATATATATATATACACACAACACTAACGCAGTGAAGAGTGATTGAGGGAAAACACTAGTTATCTATGTGGCTCAAGTGAAGGGTTCAAAATGTTACATGAACCACACACACACACACACACACACACACACACACACACACACACCTACCTCCACGCATCAATATTCTGTTTGACTATAATCATTGAGCCTTGTTAGCTATTATAAAATGAACTAGCCCTAATCTAGCCCAGGAGTTGTAATGCTGCACAAATCCCTATAAATCAGGGGATCTGTGGTAAAGCATTTCACAGTCGTACGCTACATTCGGATTGGCTAGGTTGTTTAGTTGGTGAAGGATCTGGTGCAATATTGATGAGGAAAAATATACTACTTCTACTACTACTACTACTACTACTACTATTACTGCTACTACTACCACTATTACTACAACTCTTACTACTGATACTACTACTACTATTTTTTTTTTTTTTTATACCACTCAGTCTGTGCATCCCCTCTTTGGACCCTAGACCAGGTCAGAATAGTCATCGAAGCTCCTGACTTCGTTGTCATTCAGCTACTTCCTATTCCGGGGTAAGCACTCAGACTCATCATCGTGGATTACTACTACTACATTGATTTTTATTTAATATTTTTCATACATTTCATGTTACTACTACTACCATCACCACCTCCACCATCACCACCACCACTACCATATATTTAATATTGTACACATACTAAATTTCACAAGCATCAGATACTACTATTCTACACCATGCAACTTCAATCCAGTCTCCTTCCTATGCGACCCTCTGCCACTTCTGCCTCGTAGTCTACTTCTGCCATCGTCACTGGTTGTGGTGCAGACCTTCTTGTTCCCCGCAGGCATAGTAGTGCTGATCTGAGCAATGAGAAAGATAGACGGCATCTCATCCAGGCTACGACGTGGCTCCTAGGCTGTTGCTTCTTCTCTGCGATGATCTCTGCTAGCCTTGAATAGAAGCACTGGGCCCTGGGTCCCATCCCTCCTGATGTGGTGAAGACTAGTGAGGTAAAGCTGACATGTTCGACGTGTAAGATCCTTTCTCCATATGTCCTGACCTTCTCTCGTTCGTTCCTCTTGTGTGCAGCCTCCAGAGACAGCTCGCTGTAGCTGTGGGCCATTGGGTCAAATACTCTGATGTCAAAGAACGCTCGCTGTGCATTTGTCCAAAAGCCTCTTGCACTAACGTCCAATCTTGCTTCAGTGGATGTGTTGGCCGTCCTGTGCTGCATGATCTCTCCATCCAAGGGAATGAGTGATGGTTCGCTCACCACATCTCTACACACCTCCCTGAGCATGTTCGCTGTTACATCTCTTACTTCATCGTGCCTGATGCTGATGAATCCTCCTTTCTTACATATCATGGTGTGGTCTGTATCGTTGATGGTTCCGCAAACGCATCGATCGGGCAGTCCTTCAATCGGCCAATCATACCTCAGTGCAATAGCATCATTAAATTCTTGTTTGTTGAGATTGAAGCTTTTTGCCTTGATTGGTAGTGTTGTCAGCCAATTTGAAGCGCCCGTTTCTTGTGCTATTTTGTAGTTTTCTTGTTTGTCTCGGGTGAAGTTGTCCCATCAATTGTGCCAGGTCATTTTTCTGTGAGTTTTGCCTCTCTGACGTGATGGTCTTTCTGATGTTGTAGATGTCTGCCTGGTCTACTTCACCGTCAGAATCTTGTGCTATGATACGGTCAGTGAGAGATCCTGTTATCTTTACTGAGTTCTGGTATCCCGTTCCGTTTCTACTACTACTACTACTACTACTCTTACTATTACTACTGTTGCTACTATTACTGATACTACTACTACTACTACTACTACTACTACTACTACTACTACTACTTTAACTATTACTACTATTTCTACTATTACTGATACTTCTACTACTTACAGTATGTTATTTTTATTTTTATGATTTTTATTATCGGTTTGTAAATAATTATATCACAGTTTTGTGTGTTACTCTATTCCGACTGATTCCCTCCATATGTAATATATGTAAATGTGTGTATATTGTGAAATATAAAGACTGATTGATTGATTGATTGATTACTACCAATACTATCTATCTATATATCTATATGCTCAGGCCCAATCCCCACTTTTCCGATTTTTTTATTTAATTTTTCCTATATTTTATTATTTTTTGTTTGTTTGTATTTTCTTGGGGTGGCCGACTCAAGACAGAGCAAGAACAGGAAAACCCAAAACACCAGACAAAACAGCGAACAAACACAGCCAAAACACACAATTCACACACATCTAGGTCACCCAGGAGAATACCAATACTAGCACTGTACAAATGAACAACTTTATTATAACACAAATGGTACACATATAGATTGTTCTAATTGTTTGTGTGTTCTAATTTGAATAGATAAACCGAAGAAAACGGAATGAATATCTATCTTTAACCCCTTCTGTACCGGCGACGTCTTTTTAATTTATTGTGGCTACTAGTAATCAATTTTATTAAGTTTAGGAAGGATCTCTGGCAATTTACAGGCTTTGAAGTATCTCCCTTTGCCCTTTTTACTACCGTAGATCCTTCTTAAACTGAACAAAATCCTCTAAATATAGCTAGAATAAAACTGAAAAGAAGAAGCCGGCGGTGCAGAAGGGGTTAATTAAGTTATCCACAGGTCCTTAACACTATCTGGTCCGACGTCTTGGGAGTTATTATGATAGTTGGTTGAATTGTTATTGAGAATTTGGCTTGCCTTTGCCATTTTCGAGCCACGTATTTTAGTTTGTACCCTTGGCTAACATAAACGCCTTCCCAGAGGATGCTAGACATCTCAACACCATGACATCTCACCACACACACAAGACGAGTCACCTCAACACCATGCCATCTCATGAGCAGACCTTTTCTTCACCAGTCGGTTTCATCACCATACCAGCTCAATACCAAGCCAATTCAATACCAAGGCATCTCAATACCACACGCTGCCATATCTACTGTCCTGTACAGCGATCACGGGTACCTCTCTCTCTCTCTCTCTCTCTCTCTCTCTCTCTCTCTCTCTCTCTCTCTCTCTCTCTCTCTCTCTCTCTCTCTCTCTCTCTCTCTCTCTCTCTCTCGCTCTCCCTCTCTCTCATCTATGCAGTAAAGATAGGGATAAATATTGCTCTCTACCCACTACAGGGATTTTTTTTCGTTTATTTTGACACACATAGGCCTACACGTATTATATATACACTATAAATTATATATATATATATATATATATATATTATATATTGCAGGTCGCAATATGGTGGATGGGGGTGAGGGGTGATCCAGGTGTGGTGGGCAGGGGTGGTGCAGGTGAGGGTTAGTATTAGGTCAACAAGAGGTCAGGTCAGGGGAGGGGTGGGGGGGGGGGATGAGAGGGGGTATGCATCTATAGTGAATAGCAATAGTATTAATATTTATAATGATAGTAATAATATTAATGATATTAATACGATAATAAGAGAGAGAGAGAGAGAGAGAGAGAGAGAGAGAGAGAGAGAGTATATATAGCTCATATTCAAGGAGCAAATCATAAAAATATATAATAATGCTAGTGAAGCATTGTACAACTAGGACTGTCCTGTGTTTTAGTGTGTGAGGAGACTAATGACGTGACCGATTAGAAGGATTAGAGTAGGAGGAGAAGGTATAATAATTATATAGGATTAACTCGGTCACCTTTCCCCGGCCACTTTTCTGGGCAACTATATTCTGGAATATCTAATGTTAATTAGAGTGTGGGAGGCTAACACACTTCAAAGTGTGGGCGAAAAGACTTCAAGGTGTGGGATAACGAACTTCATTGTTTGGGCTAACAAATTCCTAGTGTGGGCGAAAAATACCTGGGCGAATAGACCGTGAACCCCTATCATACCTTAAATTATTTAATATACGGTACCGAATGAATATAGTTTGGTCGCATTATTTTATTTTACTAACTATTATGCGATCTTATTCAAATTAGGAAGGACGTCTATCAGTTATAGTGCTACAAACCATCTCAATGAACCTTAGCTAACATGACCCTTCCTAAGCAGTACAAAGCCGTCTAAATATATTTGAAATATAAAACACACATTACCGGTACTGCAATATATATATATATATATATATATATATATATATATATATATATAATTTATAGTGTATAATTATATAATACGTGTAGGCTTACATTATGTGTCTCAAAATAAACGAAAACTTTTCCCTGTAGTGGGTAGAGAGCAATTTGTATCCCTATCTTTACTGCATAGATGAGAGAGAGAGAGAGAGAGAGAGAGAGAGAGAGGGGGGGGGGGGGGGGTACCCGTGATCGCTGTACAGGACAGTAGATGTGGCAACGTGTGGTATTGAGATGCCTTGGTATTGAATTGGCTTGGTATTGAGCTGGTATGGTGATGAAACCGACTGGCGAAGAAAAGGTCTGGTCATGAGATGACATGGTGTTGAGGTGACTCGTCTTGTTTGTGTGGTGAGATGGCATGGTGTTGAGATGTCCTGATACCTTCCCGGACATGGTGTTGAGATGTCCTGATACCTTCCCAGACATGGTGTTGAGATGTCCTGATACCTTCCCGGACATGGTGTTGAGATGTCCTGATACCTTCCCAGACATGGTGTTGAGATGTCCTGATACCTTCCCGGACATCCTCCAAACTAAAACAAAATGACCCAGACCTCTTCAAGCTAAATCTGTACATTTGTCGATATAAAAAACTGTTTCTCCTAAGTTACAGGCTCGCTATCGCTCGCCCAAAAAACAACAACACTTGATTGAGGTGAAGCATCTTATCGCCAAATTAATGGGATGACAAGTCTTAAAATCTCCAAGCTAACGGAGCGAAACAGGGGAGGTTAAAGGGACTTCCAACGGATCAAATAGAGTTAAGGGGTAGTGCTTGTTTTTTTTGTCTATATATTTATTGATTAATTTAGTTTTGAGTTTCCTCGCTAGACCTCCATCAAGCTTAGAAAAACACCCCCTAGACCCCCTTTCAAGATAAATTCGTATATTTTTCGGCCGGGCCGGTTCCTTCTAAATATAGAGACTCGCTATCGCTCGCCAGGAAAATATCGACACCTAAAGGGCACGAAAGGTCTTAATATTGATAACAAAATAAGGCGAAAGGTTGCAAAATCGCCAAACTAACGGAAAAAAAAACGTCTTATAACCTCAAACCCTAACATGCTAAACATGAGGGAGAAGGGGGCCCATAAAAACCAAGCAGTACCCCCTTAAGCTGAACAAACTGGTCTAACATGTAGCCAGAATAAGAGGACAGAAGGCGTCAGGGGTCAGGGCAACACTGTAAATGATCAAGGCTATAAACAAAAGGGTATATATATAGTACAATTATTAAGATTATAAACAAAAGGTATTTATAGTACAATTATTAAGATTATAAACAAAAGGTATTAATTATAGTACAATTATTAAGATTATAAACAAAAGGTATTTATAGTACAATTATTAAGATTATAAACAAAAGGTATATAATAGTACAATTATTAAGTTATATATTGATGGTGGCTTTCCTTTTATCATAATACCCACTTCCTTTGCGCATTATATTCTGGCAGCGATTAAACGATTTTATTCAGTTGAGGAAGGATGTATATACCAGCTATCAAAGGCTTCAGACTATCTCAATTAATCCTTTTTAGCTGCCATATATCTTTCTTAAGGGGAGATTTCCACTTGAGGGATTTTTTTTCTTGACCCCTTTCTCCCTCATGGTTAGCCCCATTGCTTTTGATATTATAAGACGTTCGCCCCATTAGTTTGGCGATTTTAAGAACTTTCGCCCCATTTCTGTAAATTTTAAGAATTTTCGTGCCATTTAGGTGTCGATTTTTTCCTGGCGAGCGATAGCGAGCCTGTAATTTAAGAGGAACCGGCCTTCGGCCGGGAAATTTTTCTACCGAAAAATGTACACATTTATTTTGAAAGGGGGTCTAGGGGGTGTTTTCTAAGCTTGATGGAGGTCTAGCGAGGAACCAAAAGATAAAGGAATATATACATAATTAGACCCACAAGATAAGTACTACCCCCTTAAAGGGAGGTTTCTAGTTTGTTTCCTACTCCTCCAGCAATCTTAAAATGTCACCCCCTTGACCCCTTTCAAGATAAAAAATTTAATTTTTCGGTAGAAAAATGTCCCGGCCAAAGGCCGGTTACTCTTAAATTACAGGCTCGCTATCGCTCGCAAGGATAAAATCGACACCTAAATTGCACGAAAGGTCTTAAAATTGACAGAATGGGGCGGAAATTCTTAAAATCACCAAACTAATGGGGCAAACGTCTTAAAATATCAAAATCAATGGGGCTAACCATGAGGGAGAAAGGGGTCAAGAAAAAAATCCCTCAAGTGGAGACCTCCCCTTAACATGGCAGGAATAAGTTTTGTGTTCAATGTATCAATGTTTTGTGTTCAATGTATCAATGTTTTGTGTTCAAAGTATCAATGTTCTGTGTTCAAAGTATCAATGTTTTGTGTTCAATGTATCAATGTTTTGTGTTCAATGTATCAATGTTTTGTGTTCAATGTATCAATGTTTTGTGTTCAATGTATCAATGTTTTGTGTTCAATGTATCAATGTTTTGTGTTCAATGTATCAATGTTTTGTGTTCAATGTATCAATGTTTTGTGTTCAATGTATAAATATTTTGTGTTCAATGTATCAATGTTTTGTGTTCAATGTATCAATGTTTTGTGTTCAATGTATCAATGTTTTGTGTTCAATGTATCAATGTTTTGTGTTCAATGTATCAATGTTTTGTGTTCAATGTATCAATGTTTTGTGTTCAATGTATCAATGTTTTGTGTTCAATGTATCAATGTTTTGTGTTCAATGTATCAATGTTTTGTGTTCAATGTATCAATGTTTTGTGTTCAATGTATCAATGTTTTGTGTTCAATGTATTAATGTTTTGTGTTCAATGTTTTGTGTTCAATGTATCAATGTTTTGCTTCAACCAATTCATTTGGAGTCCAAATTAGAATCAGCTGATCTTCCTAAGCCCGTTGTGTTACAGACAGCGGACCGCACATTAATTAAATCGTGCGTCTTAGTCTCGTTAGTTGTATAATTTAATATAAACTTAATAGCAGCGGACCACACATTAATTAAATTGCGTGGCTTAGTCTTGTTAAATGTATCATTGAATATAAACTTAATAAACTGGTAATTCTGTTGGTAATGAAAAGAGTGTGTTTATTGTATTGGTCCCGAGATTGGTTTATGATAGATGGATTGGTAGATGCATTTATAGATCGATTGATAGATAATACTTTGGGAAAAGAAAGAAAAGAAAACAAATATATATACCGGTATATATATATATATATATATATATATATATATATATATATATATATATATATATATATATATATATATATATATATATATATAACAGCTAGGGATAGGATTCGAACCTAAGCAGACAGTTCTTGTCACCTATACCAAAACGGAGGTTACATTTTTAACCTCCGCTGTGGTATAGGACGGTGACAAGAATTTGAAAACTAATGGGGCTAAGCATGAGGAAGAAGGGGAACCAGTAAAACCAACCAACTTCCCATAAGGTGAAACTGGTGCAGAGTGATATCAATTACCTGTCTCTAATAATTAATACTGCCTCATATACAGTATACAGTACTTCTCTTTACTTTACAATACTCTAGAATATATCCCTGTACTGCCTTCTACCCCCCCCCCCCCACTCGCTCTTGCTCTCTCATACTATCTCTCTCTCTCTCTCTCTCTCTCTCCCTTCTTTGCTATGCTATTCGTTCACATTGCTTTATTTTGGGATCTGCTATCGCTACTAGAATGAACTTACCACCTCGCTTAGATCGCAGGGGCATTGTAGAAAGTTTACATAAATATCTCTCTCTCTCTCTATCTTTCTCTATCTCTCTCTATCTCTTTCTCTCTCTCTCTCTGGGCCAGCAGTGAAGGCAAAACTGCTGTTATAATGATATCAATGTGTCTCTAATACTGCCTACACAACCTCATACTACTCTCTCTCTCTCTCTCTCTCTCTCTCTCTCTCTCTCTCTCTCTTCTCTCTCTCTCTCTCTCTCTCTCTCTCTCTCTCTTCCTCTCTCTACCCCTCTCTCTCTCTCTCTCTCTCTCTATTCTCTCTCTCCTCTCTCTCTCTCGATATCAATGTGTCGGTAAATTATGGTAATTAGCCTCGCCCGTCGGTCAGTCTAAACTATTACCGTCCCTAATAGCTCGGACAAATTACAACAATAACACCTGATATTATAGTTCAGGGTTGTAGTTGTGGTTGCTGTTGATGTTCTTGGTGTTGTTGTTATGGAAGTTGTGGTTAATGTTTTTGTGATTATTGTTGTTGTTGTTTTTGTTGTTGTTATGGAAATTGTGGTTAATGATGTTGTTAATGCTGTTTTCTTGATGTTGCTGTGGAAGTTGTGGATAATGTTGTTGTTGTTGTTGTCTTTCTTGTGGAAATTTTAGTTAATGTGGTTGTAAATGTTGTTGTTTTTGTCGTTGTTGCGGAGGTTAATTGTATTTGTTATAATATCACTACCGAGTACAAATACGAGGTGATCAAATATTTGTGTATTATTATTATTATTATTATTATTATTATTATTAGTAGTAGTAGTAGTAGTAATAATTGAAGTAGTAGTTGTTGTTTG
>CM064529.1:15931681-15939181 GCA_032716605.1 Paralithodes platypus | reverse complement strand
TAAGATAGCATGATATGTATTGATAGTTATTAAATGATTCTTTAGAAGAATTATGACCGGAAACCTTTGTCAGTATTTGTAAAGAAGTATGATGCCTTGAAAGTTAGTATATTACTCTATAGATGAAATATGATTTTTTTTTTTTTTCCCAGTATTAGTAAATTTTTGTTAGTATTATAGTCCGTTCATTCTAGGTTGGACAGAAACCGTAACCTCTAACCTCTGTAACTCAAAAAGGGCTAGAGCAAATGAGCTTTCAATATATACACCTATATCCTAGCCAAGTCTTCCTAACTGGTATAAATATTAGCTCGATTACTCTAGTCCCTGTTTAGTTATGAGAGGTTAGAGGTTACGATTTCTGCCCAACCTAGAATGAACGGACTGTAGTAAAGTAGTATGATACATATTGAACTTTAGTACATTATTATATAGAAGAATGAGGACCAAAAAAAAAAATTCACTAATTCATATTATTAATAGTTTATTAAACTTATTGATGTATATTTATTTCCTTTTTGAAACAACTATAGTCTCTCCCTTAAAATTAGGACAAACATCTTAACCACTAACCCTTATAACTCAAAAAGAAGCCGAGTAATCAAGCTAATATTTCTACCATATAGGAGTTAACCCTCTGACTGCTAGTGGTCCTTCTTAAACTGAACATAATCGTGCATTGATAGCCAGAACCTGAAATAATATAGAACGGCGGTAACGTATAGAAGTAAAAAAAAAAAAAAAAAAAAACACACACACACACACACACACACACCCTCAATGGGTTTTATTATTTTCAAAATGTTTGTTTCAAGAATAATACAAACTCATTTTACATCCTAACTTTTTCTATTTTTGGACACCTTGTAAAATGTCGTGCCTAGATTAATTATCCAGAATAATTCAAGTAGAGGTATATACAGTATATATAGTTCGTTCATTGTAAGTAGGCTATAAAACGTGACCCCTAACCTCTGTAACTCAAAATAGACTAGAGCAACTGGCCTTTAGCTTTCCACACCTATTCCCTGTTAGACTCTTCCCGAATGGTATATATATTACCTCGATGTGTACAGTATGTATATATAGTTCATTTATTATAAGTAGGCCAACATATAATATAACCCCTAACCTCTGTAACTCAAAATGGACTAGAGCAAATGGGCTGTAGAATTCAACACCTATTCCTTGTTTGACTCTTCCGAAATGGTAGATATATTAGCTCGATTATTTTCGTCGTTTATGATTATTAGTAGCAGTCGTTCCCTTGGCTGTCTGGCCGAACGGGCCCCAGTTATAGTGGTTAGTGGTCAAGTTTATTTGATTTATTTATTTATTTATTTATATATTTATTTTTGTTTTGCCTAGTATATAATTAATAGTATGTATGTATGGGTATACTCAGGCATATATACCCCATAGCTGGGGGTGGCCGACTCGAGACAGAGCCCGAACAGGGACAACACAACACAACATATAACACAAAATATAAATTCACACACATCTAGGTCACCCAGGAGAAAACCCAAAGACAAAGGGTCACTAAGGGCATCCAGCACTCCCCCGGCCCCAGACCTCCCGGAGAGGTTCCGGTCTCAGCAGGCAGACACGCAGCGGAGCACACCACAATGCCCGCCCACCTCACATCCAGGCATGACCCTTCATATATACAGGCTCCCCTTGCCAGGAGCCTGACGGACTATTATCTAGTCCAACTGGCGCCCGACCCCCTCTCCCAACGGTCGCGTTATCACTCATCTACTCACCAGCATTCTCTATACATTCCTATTTATTACCACTTCTCTTGTCTGTTCTACAGTCATTTCTCTATCTTCCAACGCTTGTAATACACCATCTCTCAGTCTCAAAGGAGGTCTCTCTATCCCTCTACCTCCCCTTGTATCTGACTCATATACTCTCTTTGTAATCCTTTCATCTCTCATTCACTCAACATGCCCATACCAGCGCAGCACCCTTCTGTCCACTCTGGCCGACAAAGGTTCCTGCTGTCCCACTCTCCTGCGTACCTCTTCATTCCTCAATCTGTCTCTACGAGTCACTCAACATATACTCCTCAAGCATCTCATCTGCATCACATCCAGCTTTCTGCTCTCCTTTGCCTTCAGAGCCCATGTCTCAGCCCTATACATCACTTTTGGTACAAATAATCCTTTGTTACATTGCACTTTTAGCTTTCATTCCGAGATTTCTCACCTTCCACATACTTCCCATTGCACCGAAAACTTTCCTTCCTTCACATATTATTTATTTTACCTCCATTTCCATACCTGCTTATTACTCATCCTAGATAGTTAAAACCCTCTACTTGTTCCAGTAATACCCCATCCAGCCGCACATCTAGATTCACCCTACGAGCACCTCTATTTCACACCATCACTATACGTTTATTGATGTTCACCCTCAGCTTCCGCCTCCCACATACCACGCCAAACTCTTTGACTACTCGCTGCAGTTTCTCCTCATATATATCAATAAATTACAATTACCATATGTAATTAATGGACTATAGTAAATGATGCAATGAAAATCGTATTGTAAGTGGCTCCAATTGACCACTTGCGAGTTTCAGGCTATAAGGAAGTTGGGGCTGTAAACATCGGTATAAAACTGAAATGCAATAATAATATACGTTTCTGATTGATAGAAAGAAAATGTGTTGAATTGGATCTTATGTATATATAAATGTACTACAACCATAATTTAGCTGGTAGTTCTGCTAAATATCAATGTCTACAGCTCCAACTTCCTTATATCCCGGTCAGTTCGACCTTTGTTAATGCTCACTTGTTTTCCATGCTATTTTTCTTGCTTTTACAGATTTTCCCGTTCATCACAAATCTCTTCTTCCCCAAATTAGCACTCACTCTCTCCAGTGTTACTCCGTGATTTTTCCCCAAAACCTAAATGTTTTCCTTCATCTTTAATTTTTTTTTTTTTCCCTCGATACTTTACTATTTCCCCCCCTTTCCTCACGTTTACCAGTCCCCTTCCCTAATTCCTACCCAGTATCCAGTCTCCAGGCCTGTTCCCTAGTCCCCCTCCCCAGTTCGTAGTTAACTTTTGTAATTTTCCCCAATACTCTAACAATATTACCCAGTGCCCCAGTCCCAAGTCCCGTCCCTTAGTCCCCCTCCACAGTTCATTGAAATATTTATAATTTCCCCAATACTCTAATGATAATTCCCCAATACCACAGTCCCCCTCCCCAGTACATCGTTAACATAAATAATTGTCCACAATGCTTTACTAATATTCCGCAATACCCCAGTCCCCAGTTCATAGTTATCATATATAATTTTTCACAATACTCTACTAACAGTCACCAGTCCTCAGTCCTCAGTCTCCAGTCCACCACCCCAGTTCATAGTTATCATATATAATTTTTCACAATACTTTACTAACAATCCCGAGTCCCCCGCCCCCAGTCCCCAATCCCCAGTCCACCACCCCAGTTCTTAGTTGTGGCAGTAAATCTCTGAGAGGCGGCCACATATGTAGGGCCGGTGTTTCCCCATGTTGTCCCGGCACCGAGGTAATTATGATGATGATGGCGAATAAAAAATACACCGATTTCGGCCCCACCATTTCCCGCAAATTCTAAAATAGAAAAATTGTGTTTGATGATAATTTATTTCGGTCGTACGGTACACAATGAATATGATTTGTTTACCGAAATAGAACATGGTATTATATAATTATATATATATATATATATATATATATATATATATATATATATATATATATATATATATATATGAGTGAGTAAGTGAGTCAGTGAGTGAGTGTGAAAGAGAGGTTAACAGAGCATACACATTTCTATCTTTCACTTAGCAAGTACGAATTCTACCATAGAAATGCAATAGTTGACAGCATCAACATTGACAATAACAAAAAGAACGAGAACAATAAGGACAACAAAGACATCCCCCTCCCCTTACATTCAGTGGAGAGGGGGGAGGTGGGGGGGGGCCCCCACCTCCCCCCTCTCCACTGACAATAATGGCGAAGTCAATTACCTACTTGCTAAATCAAACCCCCTCCCTCTCCCCTCTTCTCTCCACTCCCCTCCTCTCCCCCCTCTCCTCTCCTAGGAAATTAAAGCCTTCGACTTGGAATATGAAGCACCGCAAATATTAAGTACCGCCACCGCCGCAGCCGCCGTAACAATTGGTCGCGCGGGTAGCCAAAGCGGGTGGGGGACCAATAGCGTCATTAGTGTTATTATTATTATTTACTTTTTATTTCGGAGGAGAGAGTGGTGGTGGTGGTGGAAAACGGAGGAGAGAGAGAGAGAGAGAGAGCCCCGTTTTCTGTTGTTTTGGGAGGACATTATTGTTCGTTTAACCCTATTTGGTCGGTGGGAAGGGGTGTGGGGTTTGGACCTCCCCTGTCTCGCTTCATTAGTTTGGAGATTTTAAGACGTTTCACCCCACTATATCGGCGACATAATACGCTTCACCCCATTCAGGTGTCGATTTCATTCTGGGCAAGCGAAAGCGAGCCTGTAGAAGAAATAGACCTTCGCCTGCAACACTTTATTGAAAAATGTACACATTTAGCTTCAAGGGGCTCTGTGTGTAAGCATTTTATAGTTTAAAGAAAGTCTGAAAAAACGTTTTGTTAGCCTAGGGGACACACTAAAATACAGTAGGCTACATTGCTCGAACATGGCAAAAGTAAGCAAAATCCTCAAAAATTAATATACAAATTTCAAAACAGCTCCCAAGGCGTCGGACCAGAGAGTGTTAACATTGTACAGGGTATGCTTCCTCCTCGACATGTTCTTCCTTATGTGGTGGACAAACTATAGTCGATTTAAAATAACTGATCATACGACCCTCCTCTGCACAGTTATTCATCGTTGAGGGAGTAGTGCTTGCTTTTTCTGGACCCCCTTCTCCCTCATGTTTAGCATACTAGTTTAGAGAGCATAAGACGTTCTTTCCTTTAGTTTTGGCGATTTTAAGACCTTTCGCCCCATTTCTTTGGCAATACTAAGACCTTTTGTGTCATTTAGGTGTCGGTTTTTCCTTGGCGAGCTATAGCGAGCCTGAAATTTTAGAAGAATCGTTCTTCGCCGCGAGATTTTTATACCGAAAAATGTACACATATATCTTAAAAGTGGGTCTAGGGGGTGTTTTTGAAAGTTTGATGGAGGTCTAGCGAATAAACTAAAACATTAATGTATAGGTGTTGTATATAGACCAAAACACCAGGCACTACCAAATTTACCATGGCTGCGAGAAGCTACCTATAAAAGACCCGTTAGAAGAGGTTTGTAGGACGATTCTTGATTGGCGAAAGGGGAGAGATGGGTCGCTGTTCTGGCCCCCCCCCCCCCCCCTCCTTCTCCCTCGTGTTTAGTCCCATTAGGTTTCAGATTTTAAGATGTTTGCCCCATTAGTTTGTTGATTTTAAGACCTTTCGCCACATTTCTTTGTCAGTATTAAGACCTTTCGTGCTATTCAGATGTCTATATTTCGTGGCAAACGATAGTGAGCCTGTAACTTTGGAAGAACCGAAACATTTACAAATTATTCTAGAAGGGGGATCTAATGGATGTTTGTTTTAAGTTTGATGGAGGTCTAGCGAAGAGACTATAAAATAATAAATAAATAAATTCACCGACCCTAAATATAAACCCTATATATCTCCTTAAAAATTCTATACACTGGTTTCATAACGCACTGACCAGGTTTCAGTATTTTTAACCTGTTGTGTATGTAATCGAGACATGTTTATTAATATGTGATATATTTGTATATGGTAATAATCATTAAATAAATTGTTACATAAATTCAGATATAACCTGATTGGCCAATATAAATTAAAGAGTGTGCGAAACAATGTGAAAAAGTGAATCACAAAACTCTTTAATAATCGTGTGATTAAGTGCTGAAGGAAAACAAAGGTGAGCATTGAGGCCATCCAAAACCTTACAATTGCTAATTAAGGCCATCCAAGTTCAACAGTCAGAAACAGTAAGTATTTCGGGTTTGGGATGGTCACGGGGTATAATAAATAAATAGTAAAATCCGACAGAATTCTACCACATTGTGTCCAAGTGAGGTGTGTCAAGTCTGTGTGTATATATATATATATATATATATATATATATATATATATTTCGGTGTGAGCGTCCTGGGTTCGAATCCCAGGACTGCCACATGGATTTGTTGATTTCAATAATTGAGTTTGGAAGTAAAGTTGGTTGGTGTAAAGAACATAAGAATAGGAATATATATATATATATATATAATTATTATGTGTTTTACACCAACCAACCTCACATCTAAACTCAATTAATGAAATCAACAAATACATGTGGCACTCCGAGGACTCGAACCCAGGATACTCACATCGAAATTCCGCGCACTATGCATTATGCTATCAAGACAGTTAAAGATTAAGGTGTTTGTTTGTGTGTGTGTGTGTGTGTGTGTGTGTGTGTGTGTGTGTGTGTGTGTGTGTGTGTGTGTGTGTGTGTGAGAGTCTAATTTGAAGTTATAATACCATACGTACCAACTCACGCCGCATCTCGATAAAAAATTTAGGAATAAAATCCCGCCCAAATCGTAGCCCATTGTGGCGAAAAGAGAGAGACACATTCCGCCAACGCCGCCACAAACGTTCGGCTTTAGCTAATTTTATCGCGAGCCATTATCCATCATTTCTGGCTAACTGAACTAAAATTATTTGGCTAAACGGTTAATTTATGCGCCGGACGACTGGCTATAATGCCGTGAAACCCGTGTTGCCGGAGGGACGACATGTTTTCCGTACACCATCACCACCGCAGGACTTGTTGGGTTGGCTGACGCAAGATTAATAACACCTGGGCTTGCATACTCAGCGGCACCTAGAATGTCGTACCTGATAATGACCGTCGTATGTTAAGGGATTTTTGTAATTTATTTATATATATATATATATACACTGTATATACAGTACAGTATATATTTGTTTCCTCTTTAGACTTTCATCAAGTTTGAAAAATAATTCCCCGAAGGCTCCCCTTCGAAATAGATTTCGATATATGCATATTTCGGTAGAAAAATTCCCCGTCCGAAAGCTGAATCCTCCCGAATTGCAGGCTCACTATCGCTCGCTAGGATAATATTGACACCTTAATGGCACCAAAGGTCTTAAAATTGACAAACAAATCGGGAGAAAGGTCTTATGATAGCCAAACTAATAGGACGAACATCTTACAATCTTCAAAGTTATTCCAGCCATTAAATATTGACTTATTTCCGGTTAACTAAGTCAGCTTTAAATACGGCATTACATCGGCCACTCCATAAAGTCTACGGATAATTTGACCCACGTTTAACTATACATTTATTTGCACCCTAAACGGAGATGTACGCCGTAGCAGAGTGCAAGCTAGTTTATGCCCCCTTTGTGGTAGTAGTAGTAGTAGTAGTAGTAGTAGTAGTAGTAGTAGTAGTAACCAGTAATAGCAATAGTAGTACA
>CM064529.1:15921681-15926681 GCA_032716605.1 Paralithodes platypus | reverse complement strand
CAAATGAAAATAAGAGTGGAACTTTGAAAATGTATGAAAACAAACAATAAACTGTGTACCATTAAGTATACTTTAAATCTTCAGACTTTAAACATTATCCAATGATCCGTAAGCTTCAAGAAACAGTGCAAGACCTCCTAAGAAGATCTCTATAACAGCACCTTCTTTGCTGTTCATGATGGTGTTCAGAAGTCCAGGGTGAGTGTTCTTTGTTCTTCTGTTAAGCTAGTGTCACACGAGCGCTTTTTCTGGCAATTTTCGATGAGCAAATTTTTTTCTCGTGATATGTTGAGGCTTTTTCACATTGGAATCGGACACTAGACTGAAGGTAGATTATGTTGGGTGGCATATTTATGATATAACGTAAATGTATAGCCTGCCAGACTACAATTGCTCGTAAAAATTGATGGAAAAATCGCTCGTGTGACACCGCCTTTAGTCTAGATTAGCTTACGATAATGAGTAGAACAAATTAGTTAGATTATTATGTTCGGCTTGTCTACAGTATTTCCTTGTTATTATTATTAGTATTATTATAATTAGTATTAGTATTATTTTTATTATTATTATTATATATTTTTGTATTATTAGGTTTTGTTTGGTATGTACTAACACGAAAGTTAGTAAATCTCTAAAGTCATCATTATCTTGCATCAAGTTCTCTTAAGTATAAACATTTGTATACCTTGTAACTGTCTTCGTGGTGCGATGTATAAGGTGTTGATTTTCGGTGTGAGCATCCTGGGATCGAATCCACGGACTGCCACATGTGTTTGTAAATTTCATTAATCGATTTTAGGAGTATGGTTGGTTGTTGGAAGGAACATAATAAATGTTGTTGAATTGGAATACATTAATCACAGTCACAGTCAGGTTCATATGTTGTTTCTTGTCTAAGTCGTTTAGAGATGAAGGTGAATTGTTGTGTTAATCTGTCATGAGGTTTCTGATATGTGTGTGTGTGTGTGTGAGAGAGAGAGAGAGAGAGAGAGAGAGAGAGAGAGAGAGAGAGAGAGAGAGAGAGAGAGAGAGAGAGAGAGAGAGAATGAGTGATACGGCTGAATTGAGAAGTATGAGCTAAACAGTAAGAGAGGTTGACGAAGTGTGTGTGTGTGTGTTTGTGTTTGTTATGAGTGTGTGTGTGTTTGTTATGAGTGTGTGTGTGAGTGTTTTTTTTTGTTAGGAGTGCTTGTGTGTGTGAGTGTGTTTGTTATGAGTGTTTGTGTGTGAGAGTGTGTTTGTTATGAGTTTGTGTGTGAGAGTGTGTTTGTTATGAGTGTGTGTGTGTGAGTGTGTTTGTTATGAGTGTGTGTGTGTGTGAGTACGTTTGTTATGAGTGTTTGTGTGTGTGAGAGTGTGTTTGTTTGTTATGAGTGTTTGTGTGAGTGAGTGTGTGATCCAATAAAGAGTGAGAGAGTAGTAGTAGTATTGGTAGGGATCGTAAGGTGCGTGACATTTGGACCCACCCTTGATTAGCGTCACCGTGGCATTAATTTATGTCACGGCCATGTTTTATTCTCACCACGTCCGAATTTTCTCCAGATAAATTGAGAGGGAGGGAGAGAGAGAGAGAGAGACAGAGAGAGGGGGGGGGGAGAGAGAGAGGGAGGGGGGAGGAGGAAGTGTCATCGAGGGAGTATTTCTGGTACCTTATGTTTTATTTCAAGTCTGTCCTAATTTTCTCCAGATAATCAGAGAGAGAGAGAGAGAGAGAGAGAGAGAGAGAGAGAGAGAGAGAGAGAGAGAGAGAGAGAGAGAGAGAGGTCACCGAGAGGGAGTATTTCTGGCACCTTGTGTTATGTTTTAAGTTTGTCCTCGTTTTCTCCGAGATAAAGTATTTATGTGTGTGTGTGTGTGTGTGTGTGTGTGTGTGTGTGTGTGAGAGAGAGAGAGAGAGAGAGAGAGAAAGAGAGAGAGAGAGAGAGAGTGTGTGAGTGAGTAAGAGTAAGAGTAAGAAGTGTCACGGTGGCATTAACTTATGTCGCCTCATGTTTTATTTTACGCTAATTTTCTCGATCCGATGCGAGCCTCACAAAAACTGTATTTCTATTTGTGTTGCAGCTCACGATCATTTGCTATGACCAAGATGTGTAGCGAAATGTGTTGGAAAATAATAAAAACTTGGCATTAACCTTTGAATAATGCGATAATGCTTTGTTTTGGCTATTATTAGACAATTGTTTTCATATTAGGAAGGGTATATGGAAGTAGGAGGGTTAATTTAGAGAGTCTTTGCCCATATCATAGCCACAGATCCTTCCTAAGTTGTATAAAATCGTCTACTGAAAGCCAGAATAAACTGTCAAAGTGCATAAGAAACTTCAAAGGGTTAATATGAAGCAAGACATAGTAGGTACATATTCAGTATTGAGATCTCGGCTATTGAAGGATGCCATTTACATATTCAGTATTGAGATTTCAGATTTTGTATGAAAATATTGTTTCACCGATGGGAGATATTATTGGAACTACTGGCCCCTTTCAGAAACATGACGTCCTTTTTTTGTGATTTTGCTCTTGCTACCACTAGACGATTTTACACGGCTTAAGCCGATATCACACGAGTGCTGTTATAGTCAACATTCGATAATCAACATCTTTCTGACAACATTTCTAGAATATTTTGCACTGATACCGGAAACTAGACTAATGATAGATGAATTTAGGTGACATAAATAATATATATATTTACCACCTAAGCTGCCAGACCAGTGTTGAGGATAAATGTTGAGGGAAAAGGTGCTCGTGTGATACCGGCTTAATACTAACACTAGACGATTTTACATGGCTTACACTGTATCCAAATGTAACACAAATTATGCCCATAATAAATTATTCAATCGTTTATGTGTTAAAATTTGAACACACAACGATCGAAACCCTTTCTTTGTACGATCGTGCTAATGTCATGTTTCAGCGGTCATAACGTTTTGCTCGCTGTGTGCTGTATTAATGTCTGTCAGATGTTGAATAGGGTGTGTAAATATAGGAACATGTTTGTATATCTCACTCGAAACGATGAAGTAATGCTTAGATAGTGCTGATACCAATTATTGATCGACATCTGGACACCTCAGACACCTGGGACCACAAGGCATACAAGCACTCACTAACATATCAAACTAGGCTACAGTTATTCACACAACACAATACCAGACATCTGGAAGCATGGTATCATCATTACATTCCCCAAACCCAACAAATACACCACGCTACCCTCCTCACACCGCATCATCACACTCCTATGCACCCCCTCCAAAGTCATAGAACGCCTTGTACTACAACTGATTACACACGCTCTACCCCTAGCTCCAACACAACATGGCTTCAGGCCACTGCACTCCACAAACACTCTTATTTCAGACCTTACACAAAGAGCTTTTGACGGCACCAACTCAGCCAGACCACCACACAGATCAGTACTTGCCACACTCGACATTAGTAAAGCCTTCGATGCCATCCCCCGCCACAACCTAACAAACTAAATCTACGACACAAATATGCACAAAAACACAAAAAGGTGGCTGGCCAACTTCATAGCAGGCAGATGTGCACATGTATCTTTTGCCGGTCAGTCATCTAGCATCAGAAATTTCCCAAACGGAGTCCCGCAAGGATCCGTCCTGTCGCCCGCACTCTTCAATCTGTACATGCATGATATAAATACACCCAATACTCCCAAAATAAACATAGCCTCCTACGCAAACGACATAACACTCACATGCACACAGCAAGACCTAGACACAGCAACATGTCTCCTTCAACCCTATCTCAACACATTACATGACTGGTATTACAAACAGACTCAATTTAGCCCCAGCCAAATCCACCGCAACCCTCCTCAAAAGCTGGACAGCAGAACACAAATACACTCCGCAACTCACCATAAACAACACACCCCTAACACACACACACACACACTCACCCAAAATCCTAGGAGTAACATATGATACTCTAATGACATTCAAACAGCACACCACAAACATGAAAAAGAAACTGACATCCAGACTTAACGCCCTCAGGTCACTTGCCCACATAAAATTTGGATACAACAAAGAAACCACCACCACAGTTTACAAAAAATACATAAGATCAGTGATGGAATACGCAAGCCCTGCCTGGGCTTCTAACCTAGCTGAAACACATCATAAGACCTTACAGACTATTCAAAATAAAGCCCTAACACTCATCACAGGCTGCACAGCTATTATACCTACAAATAACCTACATCAAGAAACCAAAGTCCTCAAAGTCAAAGACCATCTGGACATGAGAGGCACTCAATTCCTGGCAGCAGTCTCCACAAACCAACACCACCCACTACACTACATCGCAACACACCCACAGACACCAAGAAATATAAAAATAACACCCAGTACACGGTATCACACACAAATACTGTCTTCTTTCCCTCCCTGCCCACCCCAAACCAGCTTCCAGAAGCACATCCATACTCATATCTCTCACCGTTCCATCCAATCACGCAGCTGCAGGCACGACCTCCCGAAATCCATACTTCTGAATCCTCCCTTCTTCGGGAGGACAGAGTCCACCTGGCCAGGCTGAGATGCGGACACCATCCAGCTCTTCTGAGCTATCAGAAGAGACTGGATGACTCCGTTGTCGGCATCTGCCCGGGATGTAACACAACACCCCATACCATTAAACACATCATAGAAGACTGCATTTCACACAATCGCTTACGCTAACAACACAATCTACACTCCTTAGGAGCTCTGTGGTAAAGCCCGACCGTGGCCATGGCCTTCCTTAGGGACTCGGGGCTGTTCGGCCAGGCAGCTTGGGGAACGACAACAACAACAACAGCATTAACAACAACTTCCACAACAACTTCCACAACAACCACAACCACAACCCTGAACTATTATATCAGGTGTTATTGTTGTAATTTGTCCGAGCTATTAGGGACGGTAATAGTTTAGACTGACCGACGGGCGAGGCTAATTACCATAATTTACCGACACATTGATATCATTATA
>CM064529.1:15874181-15916681 GCA_032716605.1 Paralithodes platypus | reverse complement strand
CTTGGAGCCATAGGATGAGGGAAAACCGATTGAGGGAGAGAGTTCCAGAGTTTACTTGTTGCTTATTTACTTTAATGCTCTGCCTTTGTTTAAGGGAGCCCACCTCGCTTGTGTTCTCTTTCTCTCCCTCTCTCTTTGGCTTGTATCCATTCGGCCCCATTCAGCCTACTGTTTTAAGACGTTTACCCCCATCCAGGTGTCAATCTTGTCCTGGCGAGCGGTAGCGAGCCAGCATATATATATTTTTGTTTTGACAGCAAGCTAAATTTGTACATTTTTCGATTGAAAAATGTCTCCGGCGAAGCCGGATTTCTCCATACAATGCTGGCTCGCTATCGCTCGCCAGGAAGAAATCGACACCTGGATGGGGATACTCGTCTTAAAACAGTTGGCTGAATGGGACCGAATGGATACAAGCCAGAGACAGAGAGCAAAGGAGAGAAAGATACAAAAAAGCCGGTGACCCCCCCTTAAGGATATTATTAGCTGACATTACACACACATACGACCACTGGCCCACCCGGTCCAAAACTTGTGGTCTCCTGCATGTTTCAATTTCTTTTCGTATGTCACCTTTCCGCGACCATCAAATATGTAAGAGTGTCGCCTACTGGGTATTCTGCTCCTCTTATTACTTACTTACTTACTTACTTACTTACTTACTTACTTGCTTACTTACTTGCTTGCTTTCTTGCTTACCGGTACTTACTTACTTACTTACTAGCTTACTTACTAGCTTACTTACTAGCTTACTTACTTACTTACTTACTTACTTACTAGCTTACTTACTAGCTTACTAGCTTACTTACTAGCTTACTTACTTACTTACTTACTTACTAGCTTACTTACTAGCTTACTTACTAGCTTACTTACTAGCTTACTTACTTGCTTGCTTGCTTACTTACTTACTTACTTACTTACTTACTAGCTTACTTACTAGCTTACTTACTAGCTTACTTACTAGCTTACTTACTTGCTTGCTTACTTACTTACTTACTTACTTACTTACTAGCTTACTTACTTGCTTGCTTACTTACTTACTTACTTACTTACTTACTTACTTACTTACTTACTAGCTTACTTACTAGCTTACTTACTAGCTTACTTACTAGCTTACTTACTTGCTTACTTACTTACTTACTTACTTACTTACTTACTTACTAGCTTACTTACTTGCTTACTTACTTACTTACTTACTTACTAGCTTACTTACTAGCTTACTTACTAGCTTACTTACTAGCTTGCTTACTTACTTACTTACTTACTTACTAGCTTACTTACTAGCTTACTTACTAGCTTACTTACTAGCTTACTTACTTGCTTGCTTACTTACTTACTTACTTACTTACTAGCTTACTTACTAGCTTACTTACTAGCTTACTTACTTACTTACTTGCTTACTTGCTTGCTTACTTACTTACTTACTAGCTTACTTACTTTTTTACTTATGTGCTATGTTGCTTGTTTACTCTTTGTTCATGTCCAAGAAACATGGAAAAGTGTCGCCTATTGGGTATAAAGCTCATCAGATTGTCTTGATTAATTGTTTATGTTCTTTGTTTTGAGGTTTCTTATATTGCTTTAATTATTTCCTTGTCAATCAAACGTGTAAAACTGTCGCCTATTATTGAGCTCCTCTTATTTCTTACTTACTTATTTTGTTACGTTGCTTGTTTATCTGTTTGTTATTTATTTGCATACATTGCCTGTTTAGTTGTTTGTTATTGTTTATGCTTGTCCATCAAATTAGTACGCTGAATATATACCGCCAGCAGCTATCTATCTATCTATCTATATCTATCAACCTATCTATATCAACCTATCTATCTATCTATCTACCTACCTACCTTTCTATCTGTCTATCTATCTAAAAATAAGTAGAGCAACCTAAATTATTACACTGAATATATACCCCCATCAGCTATCTATCTATCTATATATCAACCTAGCTATTTATCTATATATCTATTTATTTATCTGTCTATATATCTATCTATCCATACATTAATCTATCATTCTATAACAAGTACATATATAATATAATAATATAACCTATCTATCTATGTATCTCTATCTATCTATTTATCTATCTATCTATCTATAATTTTATAAAAAGTACCTCCATCTCCCCCCCCCCCCCCCCCCGCCGTAGCACCGAGACTTTACCCCTTCCCAAAGGCAGAAAAGCCCCCCCACCCCCCCCTCCCCATCCCACCCGGCCCGGCAGAAATACGCAACATTCAGTCACATACGTATTAACGCATTCTGAGATATTATGTTTGGGTTTGGGGGGGACTCAATAGCCAAGCCGAGGTGGTGGTGGCGGGGCATTACTCACGGCTCCAACTTCCTTCCTTCACTCCTTCCTTTCTTCCTTCCTTGCTTTCTTAGTTATTTCCTTCCTTCCTTCTTTCCTTCCTTCCAGCCTTGCTTTCTTATTTCTTTCCTTCCTTCCTTCCTTCCTTCCTTCCTTCCTTCCTTCCTTTCTTTCTTATTTCTTTCCTTCATTCCTTCTATTCTGTTTTCCTTCTTTCTGTCTTTCTTTCCTTCCTTCCTTCCTTCCTTTCTTTCTTCCTTCCCTCCTTGCTTTCTCATTTCTTTCCTTCTTTCCTTCCTTTCTTCTTTACGTGCATCCTGTCTTTCCTTCCTTCCTTCCTTGTTTCCTTTGTTCGTTCGTTCGGTCCTTCCTTCCTTCTCCCTTGTGTCCTTCGTTCGTTCGTTCCTTCCTTCCTTCATTAATTCATTCATTCGTCCTTGTTTCCTTCCTTCCTTCCTTCCTTCTTCCTTGTGTCCTTCCTTCGTTCCTTCATTCATTCATCCTTGTTTCCTTCCTTCATTCCTTCCTTCTTTCATTCATTCTTCCTTGTGTCCTTCCTTCGTTCCTTCTCGTATCTTTCTCTGGTAGTGTCGGGGTATTATATATATATATATATATATATACACGGTTCCAACTTACTTCACTCTTTCCCTCCTTCTTTCTTGTTTCCTTCTTCATTCCTTCCTTCATTCTATTTCTTTCTTGATTCCATGCTTTCCTTCCTTTCCGCTCACCTTATTTATTTCCTTTTCTCCGTCCTCATTGTCTTATTCTCTCCCTTTCTTCCCTCCCTCGATCTTCCTTCCTTCCTTCCTGCCTTCCTTGCTCCTTCCTTCTCTTCTCAATAGCCGGACAGAGGTGGTAGTGGCGGGTCCATTATTCTATCTCTTCACTTCTTCCTTCACTCCTTCCTTCCTCCTTCCTTTCCCCTCTCTTCCTCCCTTCCTTCCTTCATTTCTTCCTTCCCCACCCCCTCTGTGTCCTTCCTTCCTTCCTTCCTTCCTTCCTTCCTTCCTTCCTTCCTTTTTCCCTCCTCTTTATCCTTCCTTCCTCCCTTTTCCCTCCTATTTATCCTTCCTTCCTTCCTTCCTTCCTCCCTTTTCCCTCCTCTTTGTCCTTCCTTCCTCCCTTCCTTCCTTCCCTTTTCCCTCCTCTTTATCCTTCCTTCCTTCCTTTTTCCCTCCTTCCTTCCTTCCTTCCCTTTTCCCTCCTCTGTGTTCTTCCTTCCTCCCTTCCTTCCTTCCTCTTTCTCTCATGTTTGTCCGTCCTTTTTTCCTTCATTCCTTCCTTTCTTCCCTGTTCTCTCTGTTTTCCTTCCTTCTACCCATCCTTTTCTTTCTTCCTTCCTTCCTTCATGCCTATCTTTCTTCCCTGTTCTCTCATTTTTCGTTCATTCTACCCTTCCTTCTTTTCTTCCTTCCTTCTTTCATTCCTTCCTTCCTTCCTTCCTTCCTCCCTTCCTTTCTTCCTTCCTGTATTCCTGCTTTTCTTGTTAACTTCTTTTCTTCCTTCCTTCCTTAATTTCCTCCCTGTTTCCTCCTTTGCCCTTCCTTCAACCTCTCCGTCCTTCCCTCCTTCCTTCTTGCATTTCTGCTTCTCCGTTTTGCCTTTCTAAATTAATTCTCTTTTAAGGGGACATGGCCGTTTTTCTTGTCCCCTTTTCCCCTCATTAGTTTCGAGATTTTAAGACGTTCGGCCCATTAGTTTGACGATTTTAACACATTTCGACCCATTTCTTTGTCAATATTTAGACCTTTCGTGCTATTTAGGTGTCGATTTTTTCCCTGGCGAACGATAGTGAGCCTGTAATGTTGGAAAAACCGGCCTTTGGCCGGTACATTTTTCTACTGAAAAAATGTACAAATTAATCTAGAAGGGGGATCTAATGGGTGTTTTTTAAATTTGATGGAGGAAACTAGAAAAATAATGAATACATGCAAACATCGGCCAAAAAGTGAACCATCCTCCCTTAACTTCTCCTTCCTTCCACTCCAATCCTTCAATCCTTTATTCCTTTTATCCTCTCTTCTCTTCCCTCCTCCTCCATTCCGTCTATGTCTTCCTTCTATCCTCCTCTCTGTGTCCATCGTTCTATCAACTTGTGTCAATAAAATGGATGGAAAGAGTATGACAAACAAAACATGACTGCAGATAGTTTGGTTGTTGTTGTTCCCCAAGCTGCCTGGCCGAACAGCCCCAAGGCCCCGAGCAAGGCCAAGGCCATAACCGAGCGCCCCCACAGAACCCTCCCTGCCGACCGCAATAAAGCCTGGGTGACCGAAGCCACTCCATGGCGGGGAGCTAAGGAGGGTGCGGAAACGCCCGGGAAACCAAAGTCCCACCTAGGGCCCTGTGCCCCTCAGCAATTGTGAAGAGAAAGTTGAGGGGTAAAGGAAAAATGTGACGCTTTGGCTTCCAATCTTGGTAGATTGGGAGGTCAATCCACGGAAGAGACGCCGTCACTTGAGATTAGAAAATATATAAGTAAAAGGAACAGTCAGATTGGTTGGTTGAATTGCTGTATACCGGTATACATTAATAGTGGGACAAACAGACAGACGGTCAAGCGTAATGAGTGATCGATTATTTGAATGATAAAGGTAGGTATATACAGTATATATATATACAAAAAAAAAAAAAATCTATGTGAATGATGGAGACAAAAGCCAATGCTGCTTGAAACAAGTGTCTCCCCAAAGTTGAAAGAGTACATTAGAGTCAAAATGTCTGGACACACGGAGCTTGATGCAATTTTGGTCATAGGATGAAGGAAAGACAGAGAGAGGGTTCCAAATCTTGCTTCTTGGGTAGAAGAAAGACTGAGAAACTCGGTTCACTCTTGAGTTAGAGAGTTTGACAAAATAGGGGTTATAATGTGTTGACAGGTGGGTGCCCCTCACACTCCGTAAGGGAGGAGGTATTCATTGAAAAAGCTCTGAAGAACACTGATTGTTGTAATAGCGGCAGAAGAGTGAGAGAGATGCAACATTGCGGCGTGTAGAGAGATGTTGTAGGCAATTAGTAAAAGGAGACGAACTTATGAGACAAAATGCTTTTGACTCTACCCTTTCGAGAAGTGCGGTATGGGTTGAACCTCGCCGCACATGCGAACAATACTCCATATATGGGCGCACTGTGCCCCTATACAGAACACAAAAAACCTGAGCGAGGGTGAAGAGCTCACGGAGACGGTTGAGCACACCTAACTTCTGGGAAGCTGTCTTAGCAAGAGTGGTAATGTGATCGTTCCAAGAAAGGCCAGAAGAAAAAGAAACATCAAGAATACTGAGAGAAGATGAAGGGTTGATTTGTGTATTGTTGATGTATAAGGGATACACGTGGATATTGTTGATGTATAAGGGATACACGTGGATATTGTTGATGTATAAGGGATACACGTGGATATTGTTGATGTATAAGGGATACACGTGGATATTGTTGATGTATAAGGGATACACGTGGATATTGTTGATGTATAAGGGATACACGTGGATATTGTTGATGTATAAGGGATACACGTGGATATTGTTGATGTATAAGGGATACACGTGGATATTGTTGATGTATAAGGGATACACGTGGATATTGTTGATGTATAAGGGATACACGTGGATATTGTTGATGTATAAAGGGATGGATCCAAGTGGATATTGTTGATGTATAAGGGATACACGTGGATATTGTTGATGTATAAGGGATACACGTGGATATTGTTGATGTATAAGGGTATACACGTGGATATTGTTGATGTATAAGGGATCACGTGGATATTGTTGATGTATAAGGGATACACGTGGATATTGTTGATGTATAAGGGATACACGTGGATATTGTTGATGTATAAGGGATACACGTGGATATTGTTGATGTATAAGGGATACACGTGGATATTGTTGATGTATAAGGGATACACGTGGATATTGTTGATGTATAAGGGATACACGTGGATATTGTTGATGTATAAGGGATACACGTGGATATTGTTGATGTATAAGGGATACACGTGGATATTTTTTACGGGTAGATAAACGAGGAAATTGGATTTTGGAAGAATTGATTTTCTCTGCCCCAATTGGAAATAGTTGATAGATCCGAAGGCGTGCTATGACCTAATCCTATGACTTAAATTGCTTCAAACTCTGTGTGTCCAGACATTTTTTCCTGGAACATCCTTGATTTTCGCCCTGTCACTCTTTCAACTCTGGGGGAGGCACTCGTCACAGGCAGTTTTGCATTTTGTCTCCATCATACACATAGAAATATCTATATATCTATATCTATCTATCTATCTATCTATCTATCTATCTATCTACTGTATATATATATATATATATATATATATATATATATATATATATATATATATATATATATATATATATGTATATGGTATATATATATATATTGTATAAATTGCCCATACCTTGTCTCTTCATTGTAGCTCGGAAATAAATCTGAAAATAGTTGGCACTGCTGAATAGAAGACAAGGAGAGAGAGAGAGAGAGAGAGAGAGAGAGAGAGAGAGAGAGAGAGAGAGAGAGAGAGAGAGAGAGAGAGAGAGAGAGAGAGCGTATGCAGAATGGAGGAACAGGAAGAAAGGGGAGAATAACACAAGGGTGAAGAAGGGGAAGATGAACAAAAAGAAACAATGACAATAACAGCACGGGCAAGAGAAGGGAGGCTCACTTAAGGGAGCCCACCTCGCTTTGTTTCTCTTGCTCTCCCTCTCTCTATGGCTTTTATCCATTCGGCCCCATTCAGCCTACTGTTTTAAGACGTTTACCCCAACCAGGTGTCAATATTTTCCTGGCGAGCGGTAGCGAACCAGCATCTACTGTATATATTTTTGTTTTACAACAAGCTAAATTTGTACATTTTTCGATAGAAAAATTTCTCCGGCGAAGCCGGATTTCTCCATACAATGCTGGCTCGCTATCGCTCGCCAGGAAAAAGTCGACACATGGATGGGGATAAACGTCTTAAAACAGTTGGCTGAATGGGGATGGATACAAGTCAGAGAAAGAGAGAAAAGGAGAGAAAGATAAACAAATCCGGTGACCTCACTTAAGGAAATATATAGATTCATACACACGAACCCTTTCCCGGCAAGGTATAAAGGGCGAGTGTATGATTTTGTTTTATTTCTGTATCTATCTATCTATCTATCTATCTATCTATCTATCTATCTATCTATCTATCCATCTATCTGTCTTCACTGCAGTCTTCTCCTCTTCCTTCCTCCTTCCCTTCTTCGCCTTTCTCTCTATCTCCCTAAGGCATTCAAGCCCCTCTTTCCTTCATTATGCATTGCTCTCTCTCTCTCTCTCTCTCTCTCTCTCTCTCTCTCTCTCTCTCTCTCTCTCTCTCTCTCTCTCTCTCGTCCTATCCTCCCCTCTATCTCTATCCAAGCTTGATATCTGTGAATTATATATTAAAGGAATGGCTGAGGAGCTAGGGTTCAATGAGAGAGAGAGAGAGAGAGAGAGAGAGAGAGAGAGAGAGAGAGAGAGAGAGAGAGAGAGAGAGAGAGAGTGTGTGTGTTATTTATATACACAACCGGCACAGATTCCAACTATATGACCCGGTCTAATTAATGATACTTGTAAAGGCTTCACTCGCATACACTATAGCACTAGAAGAAAAAGTATCGTAGAGAAAACAAAAATGTGACAGAAAGAATAATTCGGATGTTTTTTTGTTTTTGTTTTTTTCTTTTTTGCAAGATGGCAGGTGCTCGTTGTACTCTACGTGCTTCACATGTCTCACTCCCTAGACTGGAACAAGACCTCACGGGCTTCACTGTTCATTGTAAAGCGGTGAATGTTAAGGCTCTCAGCCTATGCCCGAGAGGAAGTAAGTTGGAATATAGAAAAAAAAAAAAAAAAAAAAAAAAAAAAAAAAGGATTAAGGGGGGTGACCTGCTTTTTGTTATTTCTGTCCTTTTCTCTCTTTCTCTGGCTTGTATCCATTCGGCCCCATTCAGCCAACTATTTTAAGACGTTTATCCCCATCTAGGTGTCGATTTCTTCCTGGCGAGATATAGCGAGCCAGCATTATATGAAGAAATCCGGGTTCGCCGGAGACATTTTTCTATCGAAAAATAAACAAATTTAGCTTGTTGTCAAACAAAAATAAAAAATATGCTGGCTTGCTACCGCTCACCAGTAAAAAATTGACACCTGGATGGGGATAAATGTCTTAAAACAGTAGGCTGAATGGGGCCAAATGGATACAAGCCAGAGAAAGATAGAAAAGGTCAGAACAAAAACAGGTCACCCCAGTAAGAAGAAAACGTTATAGAGAAGAGACAAACTAGTATAAATTATATATAGGTATGCATGCCTCAACCACCTTATAATTTTAGGCTATGGTGATATATTCAATAACTAATTCTTAGCTGCCATTTTAGCTACTTTTACACTAAGTCTAGAGGTATTTACTTCGATCTAGCGTCACATATTTACTTCGATATAGCGTCACATATTTACTTCGATCTAGCGTCACATATTTACTTCGATCTAGCGTCACATATTTACTTCGATCTAGCGTCACATATTTACTTCGATCTAGCGTCACATATTTACTTCGATCTAGCGTCACATATTTACTTCGATCTAGCGTCACATATTTACTTCGATCTAGCGTCACATATTTCCATCTAGCGACACTAATTATAGCGATACAGTATTTTGGAGATTTGAGCCAGTTGTGATCAATAATCTAGATATTGCGATTTTCGGCACTTATTTACCATCTCTTCGGCCTTCTGGCGACTTTTGAGAACGGATCTAGCATATTTTAGTTATTCACTACGACATTAGTAAAAGGTATTATGTAATGTCAAGATTAACTCTTTAATCCATTAAGGGGAGATTTCCACTTGAGGGATTTTTTTTCTGGACCCCTTTTCTCCCTCATGTTTAGCCCCATTGCTTTTGAGATTTTAAGACGTTCGCCCCTTTAGTTTGGCGATTTTAAGGACTGTCGCCCCATTTCTGTCAATTTTAAGACCTTTCATGCCAATTAGGTGTCGATTTTTTCCTGGCGAGCGAGAGCGAACCTGTAATTTAAGAGGAACTGGCCTTCGGCCGAGATATTTTTCTACCGAAAAATGTACACATTTATCTTAAAATACTGCCCCCTAAAGCATAAATGTTTGCATATTTTGGTAGAAACATTACCCGGCCATTCTTCCTAATTGCCAGGTTCGCTATCACTCGATACGATATAATCGACACCTAAATGGTACGGATGGTCTTAAATTTGACAAAGAAATGAGGCGCCAGGTCATAAAATCGCCAAGCTAATAGAACGACTGTCTTAATTAAAGCCTCAAAACTAATGGGAAGGAGTTCCAGAAAAAGTACCCCCCTTAATCAACCTCTTAGTCATCGTTTGTAAAGGGTCAACAGTTGGACTTGTGTTTTACTTTCTGCAACCTTCCTTCTCGTTTTTTACTTTCGGCAACCTTCCTTCTAGTAAGTTGTGTTGCTGAGAGAAAGAATCAATATGGTAGCTCACCACCGCACCACCTCCAATTTGCTTTCTCTCTCTCTCTCTCTCTCTCTCTCTCTCTCTCTCTCTCTCTCTCTCTCTCTCTCTCTCTCTCTCTCTCTCTCTATCTCTCTCTCTCTCTCTCTCTCTCTCTCTCTCTCTCTCTCTCTCTCTCTCTCTCTTTTTTTTTTCAGTAAGGTGGGCCCCAAACTATGCAGCATACTTGACGTGCGCTCTTTACTAAGCTCTTAATAATACATTGGCGGAATCGTTGTGGAATCATTGCAAGTTAAATTTATGTCCATAAACTCTAGCGTTCGGTCACCTTTCTTAGCGTTTTATTACAGTCTTGTGTGAGAGAGAGAGAGAGAGTGTGTGAGAGTTAGAGTGAATTAAAGTGAGAGAGAGAGAGAGAGAGAGAGAGAGAGAGAGAGAGAGAGAGACAGACAGTACATGGGGCCACTTGTGTATTTGGACGAGACCCAGAACACAACATGTAAATATTGCAGAGAGAGAGAGAGAAAAAAAAAATTAGAGTGAGAGAGAGAGAGAACTAGAGTGAGAGAGAGTGAATTAGAGTGAGTTAGAGAGAGAGAGCGAGAGAGAGCGAGAGCGAGCGAGAGAGTGAGAGTGAGTTAGAGTGAGAGAGAGAGGGTTAGAGAGAGAGAGAGAGTACATGGGGCCACTTGTGTATTTGGACGAGACCCAGAACACAACATGTAAATATTGCCTGTCCAACGATAGTGAAGGAGGAGGAGGAAGAGGGGTGTGAACTGTCATGTCTTCCTTACTGCCTTCCTTCCTTCCTTCCTTCCTTCCTGCCTTCCTTCCTTCCTTCCTTCCTTCCAACGATGGTGGTGGAGGGGTGTGAACTGTCATGTCTTCCTTACTGCCTTCCTTCCTTCCTTCCAACGATGGTGGAGGACGGGTGTGAACTGTCATGTCTTCCTTACTTCCTTCCTTCCAACGATGGTGGAGGAGGGGTGTGAACTGTCATTTCTTCCTTCCTGCCTTCCTTACTGCCTTCCTTCCTTCCTTCCTTCCTTCCAACGATGGTGGAGGAGGGGTGTGAACTGTCATGTCTTCCTTCCTTCCCTCCTTCCTTACTCCCTTCCTTCTTTCCTTCCTTCCTGCCTTCCTTCCTTCCTTCCAACGATGGTGGAGGAGGGGTGTGAACTGTCATGTCTTCCTTACTGCCTTCCTTCCTTCCTTCCTTCCTTCCTTCCTTCCAACGATGGTGGTGGAGGGGTGTGAACTGTCATGTTTTTCTTCCTTCCTTCCTTCCTTCCAACGATGGTGGAGGAGGGGTGTGAACTGTCATGTCTTCCTTACTGCCTTCCTTCCTTCCTTCCAACGATGGTGGAGGAGGGGTGTGAACTGTCATGTCTTCCTTACTGCCTTCCTTCCTTCCTTCCAACGATGGTGGAGGAGGAGTGTGAACTGTCATGTCTTCCTTACTGCCTTCCTTCCTTCCTTCCTTCCTTCCAACGATGGTGGAGGAGGGGTGTGAACTGTCATGTCTTCCTTCCTGCCTTCCTTCCCTCCTTCCTTACTGCCTTCCTTCCTTCCTTCCAACGATGGTGGAGGATGGGTGTGAACTGTCATGTCTTCCTTACTGCCTTCCTTCCTTCCTTCCAACGATGGTGGAGGAGGAGGAGGAAAGTGTGAACTGTCATGTCTTCCTTCCTTCCTTCCTTTTTTCTTAGCTTCCTTCCTTTCTTCCAATTATGGTGGAGGAGGAGGAGGAGAGTGTTAACTGTCATGTGTTCGTTCCTTCCTTCCTTCCTACCTTCCTTCCTTCCTTCCTTTATGACTACTACTTCTTGTCATTTTTTCCGTCTTTCCCTCCTTCCTTCATTTCTGTCGATGGCTATTACTATATGTTTTTTAGCCTCTCCATTTCTAACCCATCCTGTACCGGCGACGTCTTATTTTTGTTTTGTCTCGTTATATTATAACAATTTCGTGCAGTTTAAGACGGATCTGTGGTATTAAAAAGGATTAGGTGAGAGTGTTCGAAACTTATTAATTGCTGGAGGCTCATTTTAAACTGAATACACTCGTTTAATACTAGTCAGGAAATTGGTAAAATTACGTCACCGATACTGAAAGAGGTTAACAGATCCTTAGTTGTAAAAGCGTAGATACAAGTTGCCTAAAACCAGTGTCACACGAGTATTATTTCCGACAATTTTCGAAGAGCAAGTTTTTGTCTCGTAATAGTTTGAGGCTCTTTCACACTGGAGTCGGAAACTAGGCTGACGGTAGATTATGGAAGGTGGTTGATTTTTTGGAGATGTCAGACTACAATTGCCCATATTAAATGCCGGAAAAAGAGCTTGTTTGACACCGCCTTTTATGCCAGCTGTACAGTATGTGATAGCAATTTTACATTTCGATCTGATTTTACTTTGCACACACACACACACACACACACACACACACACACACACACACACACACTCTCTCTCTCTCTCTCTCTCTCTCTCTCTCTCTCTTAAGAGGCGACTTAATTCAAGTGTTCAAAATCATCAAAGGCATCGACAATATGAACTGTAGTAAGTACTTCACTATCGACCAATCTAATTACACGCGGGGAAACGGTTGCAAAATTATTGGTAAATCTTTTAACTCGCACGAATCTAAGAATTTCTTCTTCAATCGAGTTGTCAACTTGTGGAATGGGCTTCCCCGAGACGTTATAGACTGCAGAGCACCGTTGATTCATTTAAATTCCGCCTAGACAAATATCTCGCATCAAACCCGCGACTGACTGCGTTTGTAAATGAATAACTTTATCCTCCCCTCAGTTACTAACCCATATGTCCCCTACTAACTTCCTAGTCCTGTCACGTTAGTGGCAGGGCAGTAGTTCCCTTTCCAATGTTCCCTTACCCACTCTAAACCACTGTTTGGACACTTGATCCTCAGTGTTTTGGAGGACAAGCAGCCTAGAAGGGTCACTAGATCTGTTGTTGCTTGATTTCCTTTGTACTCCTTTGTACTCTCTCTCTCTCTCTCTCTCTCTCTCTCTTTCGGTATTTGTGGACGCATATCTACACTATATTCTGGTTACCAATTGACGATTGTGTGCATTTTACGAAAGATCTCTTAACTCCTTCTGTACCGCGACGTCTTTTTGACTTTATTCTGACTACTATTTCAAGTGTTTATTCAGTTTAAAAAGGGTCTCCAAAAATTAACAGGCTTCGTACTATCTCTCTTAAGACCCAATTTATATATTCAGCATCATATTTCACTACAGAATCTTCAAAATATCAGAGAAATCTTGATGGGAACTTTGCAATTTACCATCAGTTAAAAATAAACAGGGTATAGTGTTATTGTTCTGCTTACAATGGGAGAAGACGAAACTAAGTGAAAACCTGAGATAAAGGAGAACCTCGGGACGTACAGTTGCCCACATAACTCCTCTTCCTCTTATACAGGGAAATATAATGCGCATGATTGAATTACGAGTGTAGTTTCTTATGCAGTGGTTAACTCGTCGGACTAGCCAAACTACTAATTAAAAGAAAGAACACTCGCCATTCATTCATACTAACTTGACTTTCATCCGTAAGATCATCACGAGGAACAGAACGCGTGTGGGCAACTGTACATTAATAATAAATTGACCGATACATTTAGCTCCATTACACGTCTATTTTCCCAACATATAGCAGTTACCGATATCTGCCTTGGCATATTGTGGTGAGGGTAAAACAGGCAATAGAAAGATTTACTAGTATAGACCAAAGTAAGAGCATTGGGTACAAAGGAAGTACACAGGAGTACACAGGAAATCAGGCAACAACAGGTCTTGCGATCCCTATAGGCTGCTTGTCCTCCAAATCACTGAGGATCAAGTGTCCAAACAGTGGTTTAGAGTGTGTAAGGGACAATTGGAAAGGGAACTACTACCCTGGAACTAATGTCCGTGGTAGGATTAGGATGTTAGTAGGTAACAGATGGGTTAGTAACATAACACAGTTATAGGTGATATTTCGTATATCTGGGAAAAAGAGAGTAACATCTTAGTAATTTATATACGCAATAATCCTTGATGAATCTGAGGGGGCAATAAAATAAAGTTAATAATTTACAAACGTACAACAGTCTTAACCCTTATGGAGGAATTTGACATTTGTTGACAGTATATTGTGGCTGGTATTAGATTATTTCTTTTAGCTTAGGAAAAACTCGTTGGAGCTCGAGAGTTAATTGAGTGCCTATACCCCTTTAATTCTTAACCCCTTCGGTACCGGCGACGTCTTTTTAATTTTATTCGAGTTATATTTACACAATTTAATGCAGTTTAAGAAGGGTCTGTGGTAGTAAACATTGTTAATATGATGCAGACACATGGTGGTTTCATATTTGTCCACTAATTATCGAGAAATTAACTGCTAAGGGATTCAATTTAACATCTGATGAAAAGAAACGGAGTTTAGTGTCTCCATTTATTCAGAGAGTTGCAACTTGAGTTTAATTTTGAATATATATTTGCTTTCATACATATACCGGTATATATATATATATACGGTATATATATATATATATATATATATATATATATATATATATATATATATATATGTGTGTGTGCGTGTGAGAGAGAGAGAGAGAGAGAGAGAGAGAGAGAGAGAGAGAGAGAGAGAGCAAGCGCGCGCTGCCCGTAACAAGTGTCCCCCCCCCATTCTTTGGCCATTTTAACCATCTCACGTTGTTGACGCAATTTTGAGCCTATTAGGGATGCTTTAAAGCCTTTGTTACCATCAGGTGTATTTAGAAACCTTTAGTTTAGTTTACTTCAACCTCTGCAGTTCTCTTTGAGTTAGCTGTGGGCAGAAAACTAATTTAGGAGAGGTAATTATAAGAGTGAGAAAACTCTATTTATTATTGCTAATCTGGCAACCTCTGCGTCATAAAAACGTGAAAGGTTTAAGACCTTTTTTTGCCATTTAGGTGTCTTTTTGTCCTTGGCATGCGATAGCCAGTCTGCAGTTTAGGAAGATTTTTTTTTTTATCGCGAAGGATGGTCTTGGGGTATTATTATTATTATTATTATTATTATTATTATTTATTATTATTATTATTATTATTATTTTTTTTTTTTTATTATTTTTTTTTTTTTTTTTTTTTAAAGTTTGAAAGAGGTCTATGGTGGAATCTAAAATAAATTAATATACCGGTATAAGTAGATCAACCGAAAAGCTCCCCTTAACGTGTGCTAATGTGAAAAATAAACGGTCCAATACTCGTTATGGATGTAATATGTTTGTTACATTTAAGAGTGGGATGGTTGTATTTTCAGGACCCCTTCTCCCTTATGTTTAGCCCCGTTAGTTCTTAGACTTTAAGACTCTCATACACTGTGGCAGGAAAAACATGAGAGGATAAATACAAAGATAAGTAGATATTACAGATTATGACAAATAGCCTACATGCATAATACGGCAATACATCAAGCAGAGACAAGAGCGACGATAACTGTCGCTAAATGAAATGAGAGAAGAAAGGCAGAAGTGGAAAGAAAGACTACCTAAAACATTGATACACGGAGAATGATAATGATTAAAGAGAACTGACAGAAGGAAGGAAGACGGGGAAGGGGTGGATAAAGAATATAAGAAATATAAGGTGAGAACGCTGTGGGACGATGGCAGAATTATGGGTTTGTTGGTTTAAGAAAATACAATAAACATGACATATTTAAGACTGCCAATGAAACTTATATATGAACAAATATATATGGTGATTATAAAATGATGGAAAATATATGTATAGATATATATATATTTATATATATATATAAACTAGAGAGATGGACAGATATATTTGGATGGATATATATGGTTACATGGATAGATGGGAGAGAGAGAGAGCGCGAGAGCGAGAGAGAGAGAGGCAGAGAGAATATGAGAGCTGAGCGGACACAACTAATTCAAGACGACTGCCTTCTGAAATCATTATTGTCAATAGCAAGTTAATATTTTATCCAGCTCTGAGAGAGAGAGAGAGAGAGAGAGAGAGAGAGAGAGAGAGAGAGAGAGAGAGAGAGAGATATAGAGAGAGAGAGAGAGAGAGAGAGAGAGAGAGAGAGAGAGAGAGAGAGAGAGAGAGAGAGAGAGAGAGAGAGAGAGAGAGAGAGTTACATGAATTTACATGGCCACACACTGACCACACATACTTTACGACTCAAGTTAAGTTGATTTGGACTTAATTCTTGTAGGGATAGTAAAACCTGAAATTTAAGGAAAAGGAAGAGCTACACAGATACTCAGACCGCATAGACCTTGCGGTCCCTACTAGGTGGTACGGCCTTAATACTAATAGACAACGACAGTTTATAGTAAGATAAAAGGACAGCAAAGTAGAAGACTCTCTTCCCACCCTCCGCTCCCTCCGGCTAAAAAGCCGTACTGGAAAATAGGATGAAGTGTAACCTTATGGGTCAGGAAATGCCAACTATGAAAATATTTTGTAGACTATATAATGAAATTAATCTGAAAGGGTATTTACACTTACATACCTACTGATTATGTGTCCAAGAGTAAGATAAAAACTCAGAAAAATGAAAAAAATAAAAAAATTATTGGAAAATATTATCTTAGAGAGAGAGAGAGAGAAAGAGAAAGAGAGAGAGAGAGAGAGAGACCAAGCGAAGGAGGTGAGGGCGGGACGAAGGATAAACCTGCAATAAAAGTAAGGTGATTGACAAAGGTGAAAGAGGAATGTGAAAGGTGAGGGGACAGGGTACAGGGAACAGGGAACAGTTGACAGTGATAGGGGACAGGGAACAAGGGACAGGTGAGAGGACAGGGGACAGGGAACAGGTGAAGGGACAGGGGAAAGGGAACAGGGGTCAGGGGAGGGGACATGGAACAGGTGAGGGGACAGGGAACAGGGGTCAGGTGAGGGAACAGGTGATGGGACAGGGAACAGAGAACAGATAACAGGGAACAGGGGACAGGTGACAATGACAGGGGACAGGTGAGGGGATAGGGAACAGGTGAGGGGATAGGGAACAGGTGAGACAGGTGGTAAACATTTATTATATTATTTATTAGGCTAGATGTCTAGGGGAGGTGTGTTGATTTTTGTTCTAAACCCTCTTCTCCCTCATGTTTAGCCCCTTTAGTTTCTTTAGATTTTAAGACGTTCGTCCCATTAGTTTGTCGATTTTAAGACCTTTCACCCCATTTATTTTTCAATATTCAGACCTTTCGTGCCACTTGGGTGTCAATTAATATTCCTGGCGAGCGATAGTGATCATGTAATTTAGGAGGAACCGTTTTTATACCGAAACATGTACACATTTTTCTCGAAGGGGGATCGTGATGATTTCTTTAATTAAGCTTGATGGAGGTTTAGGAAGGAAACGAAAAGAATTACTAAATAATGGAATAAATCGATCAATAAATACCCCCCCCCCCTTAACTTCAATAGAACCGTCCAATGATAGTCGTATACGATTCGGTGACCAGATAAAGGTACGGTCGTGGACATGAATATCTGGACAGTTTTAATTAACCTGACGTCCACTTCATTATATTCTGCCAACTATTAGACGATTGTACTCAGCTTAAGAAGGACGTCTACCAATTAAAAGGCTACAGACCATCTCATTTAACCCTTTGAACTACCACAGATCCTTCCTAAGCTTCATTAAATCGTCTAATTGCAGCTGAAATAAAAACGAAAGTATGTCACCGGTAAAGAAGGGGTTAAGAAGCACAATAATGGTGATATGCCGGAGAACTATTTTGAAATATGACTTGAGCACACCGATCCAATAGATGGGATGAACAAAAAACAATGCTCGAAAATGGCCAAAGCAAGCAGAATCTTCAACGATAATAAAACAAACACACAAACACACTACCCCCCCCCCCCCCCCCCCCCCCAGACGTCGGACCAGCTAGTGTTAAGGGTAGATGGTGGATTTTTTTCTCTCCCGTGCAGATTGGTTCTTGCGGTTAGTTTCTTTATGGGGGGATGGCCGTAATTATTTGCTTATTTGTTTCTATATATACAGTATATATATATACTGTATATATACAGTATATAATTATATATATGTATATATTTGTTTTTACTTTTTTTCTTTTCTTTAAAGCTTCCTCCATCAAAATAAATACATAAATAAAATACAATAAAATAAATAAAAAAAAAAACCTAGACTCCCTTGCAAGATAAATTTGTAAATTTTTCGGTCCTTGCCAGATAAACATGTACATTTTTCGGTAGAAATATTTCTTGGCCGAAGGCCTATTCTTTCTAAAATTATATGCTTGCTATCGCTCGCCAGGAAAAAAAATCGACATTTCAACTGCACGAAAAGTCTTTTACCTACCACAGATCCTTCCTAAGCTGCATAATGTCATCTAAATATAGCTAGAATAAAATGTAACACACGTCGCTGGTACTCAAGGGGTTAAGTAACTATTGATGGGGACACGACACCCGGGCACTTACTGGGAGCGAGTTAATTATTAGAGGAAAGTCGATCAAAGGTGCTGCCTAATGTATACACCTTGTTCAACATCTGGCAGACATTATTACACGGCAGGGCGAGACAAACACAATGACAGGTGTGGAGTTATTTATTTGGTCCAACTGATACATTCCCAGGGCGTAATTCACAAAATACTGTATATATATATATATATATATATATATATATATATATATATATATATATATATATATATATACCGGTATATATATATATATATATATATATATATATATATATTATATAATATATATACCTGTATATATATATATATATATAGTGAGTAATAGAGAGAGAGAGAGAGAGAGAGCGAGATAGATGGATAGTGAGAGAGATGCATATCATAGACTGGTATCGGCCAATAGACTGGTATAGATTTAATATACGCATTATAGCTCTTATAAATATATAATTCAGAAAGTACCATGTCAGAGTACCAGCAACAAGTTTCTAAACAAAACAAAACAATAATAAAAATCTCCCTCCAATGCACCCGCCTTAAGGGGACACTGGCTATATTTTGGGGTCTATTATTATATATATTCATATATGTTTTTTGGGGTCTATTATTATATATATTCATATATGTTTTAGTTTCCTCCCTAGACCTCCATCAAACTTAAAAAACAAAACGTCCATTAGATTCCCCCTCAAGATTAATTTGTACATTTTTCGGTAGATCAATTTCATGGCCGAAGGCCGGTTCCTCCACAACCGACACCTAAAGGGCACAAACGGTCTTAATATTGATACATAAATGGGACGAAAGGTCTTAAAATCGACAAGCAAATGGGTCGAACTTCTTAAAATCTGAAAACTAATGAGACTAAACATGAGGGACAAGGGGGACCCGAAAAACGGTCCATCTCCCCTTAATTAGTATAGTTTGGCCGTATGCCTGGCTAATCAATAGGGTACGCTGGTTGCTGTATTTGGAGGGAGAATTATTGGAACCTTATTACAGTACTCTCATTGCAATTGACTACTCGCGAGTTTCGGTCTATAAGGAAGTTGGAGCTGTGGCCATCAATATTTAGCCGAATTATCAGCTAAAATGCGATCATAATACATACTGTATATAAGTACATAAAACCTAGTTGATCTATAAAGAAGTTGGAGCTGTAGACGTCTAAATTGAACAGAATTATCATCTAAAATATAGTTGATGTGCATATACAATTACATAAAATCAAATTGAGCTAAATGTATAGCCATCAAAAGCTCATATAAGTATTATCAGCTAAAATACGGTCATAATACATATATACATACATAAAACCAAATACGGTCATAATACATATATACATTCATAAAACCAAATACGGTCATAATACATATATACATACATAAAACCAAATACGGTTATAATACATATATATATACACAAAACCAAATACGGTTATAATACATATATATATACACAAAACCAAATACGGTTATAATACATATATATACACAAAACCAAATACGGTCATAATACATATATACATACATAAAACCAAATACGGTCATAATACATATATACATACATAAAACCAAATACGGTCATAATACATATATACATACATAAAACCAAATTGATCATACTTTTTATCCGCCAGAAACCCCACATTGTTATTGCATTTCTCTTTAATATCGATGTTCACGGCTCCAACTTCCTTATACTCCGAAACTCGCAAGTGGTCAATTACATGAACTATAGTCTGTTTCTTTTCAGCTGGCGGTAAATTGCAAAGTTCCCATCAATATTTTTGAGTTGTTATGAAGGTTTTGTAGTGACATATGGTGCTATAGTCTATTCGCTGTAAGTAGGCGAACAATTATGCACTCTATCTTCTGTAACTCAAAAAGGGCTAGAGCAAATAGGCTGTAAATTACCACATCTATTCCTTGACTGACTCTTCCCAAATGGTAGAAATATTAGCTCGATTACTCTAGTCGTTTTTGAGTTACAGAGGTTAGAGGTCATGATTGCTCGCCTACTTACAGCGAATGGACTAAAACTATTATAAACCTGGTATTTATTATGATGTAAAGACAGTAGTTTCATATTTCTACATTACGTATCGAGTAATCAGCTGCTAAAGCCGGTATCACACGAGCGCCTTTTCACTCAACATTTATCCTTAACACTGGTCTGGCAGCACATAAGGTAAACATTTAATATTATTCTGTTACCTAAATTCTTCTACCACCAGTCTAGTTTCCGATACCATTCAATACCTGAGTAATTATCCCATTCAATACCAGTGACGTCCTTTTGACTTTACTCTGGCTACTATTAGAGGACTTTATTCAGTTTAAAATTGGCTTCCAGCACTTAACAGGCTTCAAACTATCTCACTTAACCCTTTTTACCTCTCATATCCTTCTTGAACTGCATATCATCGTTTAGATATAGCAAGCATAAAATGAAAAAGACGTCTCCGGTACAGTACGGGTTAAGATGAAAATATGGCAATTTACCGTCAGCTGGAGAAAAATTGACTATAGTTGTTGTAATTGACCACTTGCGAGTTTTAGGCTATAAGGAAGTTGGAGCCATAACTATCTCTTATTAAATTGAAATGCAAAAATAATGTAGGTTTCTGATAGATAAAAAGTATACTGAATTGGGATTTTCGTATTTATGGATACACTACAACCATATTCTAGCCGGTAATGTTGTTAAAGATCGATGTCTACAGCTCCAACTTCCTTATAGAACGAAACTTGCAAGGGGTCAAATTCATCCTTACAGTACTCTTATTACCATTACATCAACTATACCCGGGTTCATTTCATATGACGGTAAATTGCCGACTTGCGAGTTTCAGGCTATAAGGAAGTTGGATTTGTTTACATTAATATTTAGCAGAATTACCAGCTAAAATACGGTCGTAGTACATTAATAAATACATAAAAACCCAATTCAACATACCGGTACCATTTATCCATCAGAAACGTACATTATTATAGCATTTCTTTTTAATATCAATGTTCACGGCTCCGACTTCCTTATAACCTGAAACTCGCAAGTGGGCAATTGAATCCCTTAACAACTGATTTTCCGATACTTAATGGAACAAAATATGAAACCACCATGTCTCTGCATTATATGGAGACCAAGTTTATACAATTAGCACCATATTTCACTACACAATCTTCAAAATAACTGAGAAATCTTGATGGGAACTTTGCAATTTACCGCCAGTTGAAAAAACAAAACAAGTATAATCTGCCGTATTGATTGGTTGGGGATTCGGCCATACCTTATACCCTGTTTCATTTCAACTGACGGTAAATTGCAAAGTTCCCATCAAGATTGTTCAGTTATTTTGAAGATTTTGTAGTGAAACAGGGCGCTTATTATGTAATCTTGGTCTTAAGGGGGCCCACCTCGCTTTTCTTCTCTTTCTCTCCCTCTTTATTTGGCTTGTATCCATTCGGCCCCATTCAGCCTACTGTTTTAAGACGTTTACCCCCATCCAAGTGTCAATATTTTCCTGGTGAGAGGTAGCGAGCCATCATATGTATATTTTTGTTTTGACAGCAAGCTAAATTTGCACATTTTTTGATAGAAAAATTTCTCCGGCGAAGCCGGATTTCTCCATACAATGCTGGTTCGCTTTCGCTCGCCAGGAAGAAATCGATACCTGGATGGGGATAAACTTCTTAAAACAGTTGGCGGAATGGGGCCGAATGGATACAAGCCAGAGAAAGAAAGAAAAGGAGACAAAGAGAAAAAAAAACCAGGTGACCTTCCTTAATATGATGCAGAGACATAGTGGTTTCATAATATCCCATTAACCCCTTCTGTACCGGTGATGTACTTTTCATTATGTTCTGGCAACTATTAGACGATTTTTGTTCAGCTTCGGAATGATGTTTACCCATTAAAAGGATACATACTATCTCAATGGATACATACTATCTCAATTAATCCTGTTGGCTGCCACATAATTTTCCTGGGCTTCATAAAATCGTTTAAATATAGCCAGAATAGAACTAAGAAGACGTCGCCGACACGGAAGGGGTTAAGGGAGGATGGGCCGGTTTTCTGGACCACTTTCTCCATCATGTTTAGCCCCATTAGTTTTCAGATATTAATATGTTTGCCCCATTAGTTAGTCGATTTTAAGACTTTTTGCCCCATCATTATTTTGTACTTTGTTCGGTAGAGAAATGTCTCGGCTGAAGGCCAGATCCTCCTAAAGTACAGGCTCACTATTGCTCGCCAGGAAAAAATCGACACCTAAAGGCACGAAAATTCTTAATATTGACAAAGAAATGGTGGGAAAGGTCTTAAAATCGCTAAACTAATGGGCCGAACATCTAAACAATCTGAAAACCAATGGGACTAAGCGCGAGGGAGAAGGGGGACCAGAAAAGAAAAAAAACCCATCCCCCCATTAAATCCGATAACCGAAGTCAAAACCGGGGTTGCGTGGTGTGACAGGTGGTATTCCGTACGGGTAGAACGGGTAATAACGCCGACAATACTACGTAGCCCGTGTGACGCCGCGTACGGGAGTTAGGGTTCGCTAGTGCCTGGTTTGGTCAATAGATGGCGCGCGGTGGCTCCAATCTCGGCGACGCACCTCCTCCGCCCCCTCCTGCCCCCCCTCGCCCCCCCTCACCCCCCGTCGCTACCTTTACGTCCGCTAGAGGCGTTTAAAACCGCCCCTTTTTTTATATGTATATACAGTATATTAATTTTGATATACTGTATTTTGGATTTATATATGGCGTTCTTGATACACAGTATACTCGATTCGTATTGGGGTGAGCGAGATGATTCGGCGATTTGTGTTTAGGATTTGTTGGTTGTACTTGCGGGATTTTTTTTTTCGGTGCGTTCCCGATTTCGATCGCCGCTAACGCCTTGCCTGTTTTGTCGTTGTGGATTTCGTTGTTTATATTTTCACAGTTACTGCTTAAGGGGAGGTTTTTAGTTTGTTCTCTAAATATCCATCAAGCTTAAGATTACACCCCCTTGAGCCCCTTTCAAGATAAATTTGTACATTTTTCGGTAGAAAAACGTCCCGGCTGAAAGCCGGTTCCTCTTAAATTACAGGCTTGCTATCGCTCGCCAGGATAAAATCGACACCTAAATTGCACGAAAGGTCTTAAAATTGACAGACATGGGTTGAAAGTTCTTAAAATCATCAAAATAATGGGGCGAACGTCTTAAAATTAGAAAAGCAATGGGGCTAAACATAAGGGAGAAAGCTGGAGTCAAGAAAAAAAACTCCCTCAAGGGGAAATCTCCCCTTAACCCCTTCACCACCATTACGTAGTTTACCTCATATTCTGGTTACCATTAGACGATTTTCTGCAATCTACCTCAACGACTCAAAATTCGTGGTGTAATGCATAAGGTGTTGATATTCGGTGTGAGCGTCCTGGGTTCGAATCCACGGACTGCCACATGTGTTTGTAATATTTCATTAATCGATTTTAGGAGTAGAGTTGGTTGTTGGATAGAACATAATAATAAATACGATCTCCATAAACCCTCCTAGTAACACAGGTCCTTCTGAAACTGCGCAAAATCATCTCATTTTAGCCAGAATCAAAGGTGAAAGGGGTTGCTGAAGGGGTTAATATCGGTGACAGTTGTGACGATCGCTTCGGTAAATCTATCTTGGTTATATTTATTTGATGTTCTCATTATGTATAGTTGTTTGTTATCATCGTATCGGTTTGTGGAGTCGGGTAATTGACCACTTGCGAGTTTCAGGCTATAAGGAAGTTGGAGCTGTAGACATCGATAGTAGACAGAAATACAATAATAATGTAGGTTTCTAATGGATAACAAGTATGTTGAATTGGGTTTTATGTATTTATAAATGTACTACAACAGTAATTTAACAGGTAATTCTAATAAATATCGATGTCTACAACTCCAACTTCCTTATAGAACGAAACTCGCAAGTGGTCAATTCGTATAAGCCTCGAGGATCATGACGCGTTTTAACAGTTTATTCTGGCTGTCATTAGACTACTTTAAACAGCTTAGGAAGGATCTATTGGAGTTAAAAGGGTAAAGAGTTGCTCAATCCACCTTCTGAGTTTCATACACCCTTCCCAATCTCAATATAATCAATATTTTTGTTCTGTTTTAGTCATTCTTTTAATTTTATTCACTGTATATATATTTCTGTTGTTTGTGTGTTTCTGTGCTAGTCTTGGTTTTATATATAGGTGGATTGAGCCAGTCTTTACCCTTTTAACTCCAACAGGTCCTTCCTAAGCTGTTTAAAATCGTCCAATGATAGCCAGAATTAACTGCGAACACGCTTCATAATCCTCAAGGCGCTAACTAAAAAATATGAAATATAATAACCGAAATAATAACAGGGAAATACTGTTTATGGAGATTAGCAAACAATATTTTAGGTGCTTGTATTTTCTTGTATTTCTTGTATTTCTTGTATTTTCTTGTATTTTCTTGTATTTACTTGTATTTCTTGTATTTTCTTGTATTTATTGTATTTATTGTATTTTCTTGTATTTCTTGTATGTTCTTGTATTTTCTTGTATTTATGGAGATTAGCAAACAATATTTTAGGTGCTTGTATTTTCTTCGAATTATTCAGGGGCTTTCTGGTGTGCCTTCATATTTGTTTGTGTTCTTAGTCTTGTATTTCCCTGTTATTATTTCGGTTATTATAATTCATATTGAGGATTATGAAGCGTGTTCACAGTTAATTCTGGCTATCATTGGACGATTTTAAACAGCTTAGGAAGGACCTGTTGGAGTTAAAAGGGTAAAGGCTGGCTCAATCCACCCTCTGGCTTTCATAGACCCTTCCCAATTTCAATACAATCGTCTAATAATAGCCAGAAGTTAGACAAGTAATGCGCCCTAGAATACACAGAGGGCCAACCTCTTCTGTACCGGCGACGTCTTTTAAGGGGGCCCACTTCGCTTTTTTTCTCTCTCTCTCCCTCTCTCTTTGGCTTGTATCCATTCGGCCCCATTCAGCCTACTGTTTTAAGACGTTTACCCCCATCCAGGTGTTAAAATTTCCTGGCGAGCGGTAGCGAGCCAGCATATATATATTTTTGTTTTGACAGCAAGCTAAATTTGTACATTTTTCGATAGAAAAATTTCTCCGGCGAAGCCGGATTTCTCCATACAATGCTGGCTCGCTTTCGTTCGCCAGGAAGAAATCGACACCTGGATGGGGATAAACGTCTTAAAACAGTTGGCTGAATGGGGCCGAATGAATACAAGCCAGAGAAAGAGAGAAAAGGAGAGAAAGAGAAAAAAAAGTGACCCCCCTTAAAATATGTTCTAGCCATTTTAAAACGACTTTGTGCCATGTAAGAAGGATCTGTGGTAGTAAAGAGTTAAGTGAGATAGTTCGAAGCCTGTAATTAGTTGCTGGGGACCCTTTTAAATTGAATAAAATAGTTTGACAGTAGTCAGAATAAAATTAAAGGGACGGCACCGGTATCGAAAGGGTTAATACTATGAATTTATCTTATACCCTGTTCCAAATAGGTATAGTCCAGAATTCGTGAACTCTAATAACCCCGGTAACTCAAAAAGGGGTAGAGCAAATGAGCTGTACATTGCCACACCTATTCCTCGGCTGATCCAATTCCCCATTGGTAAAAAATATTAGCTCGATTACTACTCCAGTCGTGTTTGAGGTATGGAGGTTATAATGTTCAAGACGTTTCGCCGACTTATTTGGAACAGGGTATAGCCGCGACTGTCGATGTGTTCGTTTCCCAATTGACCCCACTGGCGAGTTTTGTTCTATAAGGAAGTTGGAGCTGTAGACATCGATATTTAGTAGAGGGGGGATGGGCCGGGTTTCTGGACCACTTTCTCCCTCATGTTTATCCCCATTAGTTTTCAGATGTTAAGGGTGTTTGCCCCATTAGTTAGTCGATTTTAAGACCTTTCGCCTCATTTCTCCGTCAATATTTAGACCTTTCGTGCTATCTAGGTGTCGATTTTTTCCCTGGCGAACGATAGTGGTGAGCCTGTAATATTGGAAGAACCGGCCTTTGGCCGGGAAATTTTTCTACCGAAAAATTTACAAATTAATCTAGAAGGGGGATCTAATGGATGTTTTATTAAATTTGTTGGAAGTCTAGGGAGGAAACTAAGAAATAATGGCATACATTAATTAGTAGACCAAAAACACGGCCCATCTCCCCTTAACAGAATTATATACCAGTACAGCTTAATGTACGGCTGTAGTACATTCATGAATACATAAAACCCAATTCAGAAACTATTTATTCATCAACAATCTACATTACTATTGCTTTTCTGTTTTATATCGATCTTCACGGCTCCAACTTCCGTATAGCCTAAAACTCGCCAGTGGTCAATTCGGTGATTTTGGGCTTCCTGTGTTTGTATTCTTTGTATTCGTTGTGTATTTGTTATTTTGTATTTCAATTGTTTACGTTTAATTGTTTCTGAGGTTAGCTTTCGTTTCTTTTACTTTAACGTCTTTTATTTATTTGTTTTTGTTTATGTGTTTTCATATAGATTCTTGTCGTTTTATTTAACATATTTTAATGAGCTAATAGGTTATTATTTATTGTTATTATTATTATTATTATTATTATTATTATTATTATTATTATTTAAGTGAGTATGGGGAGGCGTTTTTCTTAGTGAGGGGGGCAACTAAAAAAATAATATATTGATCGAAAATGGCAACAGCAATGAAAACCCTCCATAATATAGCTATAAGTAACACCCCGCTCTTTAACATTAATATCAAATACAAACCCCAGTGTACTTGAATAAACTAACTATAACTAACTATCTATAACAAACTCTCACAACCCCCCGAGTAGCCGCACCATATATACAGTAGTGTTAAGGGGGGAAGGGTTCGTTTTTCGGGACCTCCAACTTTTCTCCCCATTTCGATGTCAATTTTAATACCTATCGTGCCATTTTGGTGTCAATTTTTTTCCTGGCGAGCGATAGCAAGCCTGTAATTTTAAGAGGAACCGGTCTTCGACCGCGAAATTTTTCTACCGAAAAATTTAAACATTTGTCTTGAAAGGGGGTCTAGGGGTGTTTTTATAAGCTTGATGGAGGTCTAGCGAGGAAACTAAAACTAAATAAATTAATAAGTGAATAAATAGACCCTTAACCCTCTGACTAACATTAGACGATTTTATTTCGTTTTTGGAAGAATCTGTGGAAGTGGAATTAAGGGTGTTGCTGAGGTAGTTTGTTGTCTGTCTTCAAGATGGTGTTCCTAAGCTGAATCAAATCTTCTAAGCCACAGTCAAGAGAGAGTACTGCCAACTTGCTAGGAGGGATAACTCTTTCTCAATTGCCGACTTGCGAGTTTCGTTCTATAAGGACGTTGGAGCTGTAGACAACGATATCTAACAGAATTTACAGCAAAATGCGGTCGTAGTGCATTTATTAATACATAAAACCCAATTCAACATACCATTTTCCCATCAGAAACACACATTATTAATGCATTTCTGTTTAATATCGATGTTCACGGCTCCAATCTCCTTAAGGGGGTTGACAGGCTTCTTATATCTTTCGCTCCTTTTCTCTCTTTCCCTGGCTTGTATCCATTCGGCCCCATTCAGCCAACTGTTTTAAGACGTTTATCTCCATCCAAGTGTCGATTTCTTCCTGGCGAGCGATAGCGAGCCAGCATTGTACGGAGAAATGCGGCTTCGCCGGAGACATTTTTCCATCGAAAAATTTACAAAATTAGCTTTCTGTCAAAACAAAAAATATATATATATGATGGCTCGCTACCGCACGCCAGGAAAATATGGACACCTGGATGGGGTAAACGTCTTAAAACAGTAGGCTCAATAGGGCCGAATGGATACAAACCAAAGAGAGAGGGAGAGAAAGAGAAAACAAAGCGAGGTGGGCTCCCTTAAAGCCTGAAAGTCGCAAATGGTCAATTATAGTTTTCAGTTAACCCATTGAGGATTATGACGCGTTTTGACACATTATTATGGCCATTAGGCATTTTTTATTTAGCTTTGGAAGGATCTATGGGAATGAAAGGGGTACAAAACTGTCTGTCTTGATGGTGCAATGGTTAGAGCGTGTAAGTTCTGTCTGTGATACCCTAGGTTCGAATCCTGGGAGAATCACATGCTCTCATTTGGGGTGTTATTGGTGTTAAGAACGATGTTAAAAATATAATTAAGGGGATACGAGTCGCTTTTGTAGACCACCTTCTCCCTCATTTTTAGACTCATTAGTTTGGCGATTTTATGAACTTTCGCCCCATTTCTGTCAATTTTAAGACCTTTCCTGTCCATTAGGTCTCAAATTTTTTGCTGGCGAGCGATAGCGAGCCTGTAATTTAAGAGGAATCGGCCTTCGGCCAGGACATTTTTCTACCGAAAAATTTACAAATTTATCTTGAAAGTGGGTCTAGGGGGCTTCATTTTAAGCTTGATGGAGGTCTAGCGAGGAAACTAGAAAAATAATAAATACATAACAAAATTGACACAAAGTGAAGGATCTCCCCTTAACTCTCTGATTTCCATACAATTTTCCTAATCTGAGAAAAATTGTCTAATAATAGCCAGAAAACAGAAAAGAAATGTGTAATCGTATCTTGGAATGATTTAACCCTTCTGTTCCGGTGACGTCTTTTTATTACTCGTCTTACTATAATTAGACGATTTTCAGCAGTTTAAGAAGGATCTGTGGTAGCAAAAAGGGTTAAAGGTAGAGAGTTCGAAGCCTGTTTATTGCTGAAGGCCCTTTTTATGCTGATTAAAATCGTCTAATAGTAGCCAGAATAGAGGTAAAAGGACGTCGCATTACAGAAGGGGTTAATGTAAGATTTGCTCGACATTTTTTTACTCCAATCAAATTCTGTCATTTTCCTGTCAATTTCTGTCCTCTGTCCCCGCGTCACGTTTCCCTTACTGTCCTGCCCGTTAATTAAGTACACCTTAAGGGGGTAGTACTCGCTTTTTATGGACCCCCTTCTCCCTCATGTTTAGTATATTAGTTTTGAGGTTTTAAGACGTTCGTTCTGTTAGTTTGGCGATTTTTGAGACCTTTTGCCTCATTTTGTTATCAATATTAAGATCTTTGGTGCCCTTTAGGTGTCGATTTTTTCCTGGCGAGCGATAGCGAGCCTCTAATTTTAGAAGGGGCCGGAACAATTTTCGGCACAAATTTATCTTGAAAGGGGGTCTAGGTTTTTGTTTTCTTTTCTAAGCTTGATGGAGGTCTAGCGAGGAAACTCAAAAATAAATAAATTAATTAATATATAGACCCCTCCAAAAAAACCACACAAGCACTACCCCCTTAATTAATTCTAAATATTTTCCCTATATCAATTTCGGTTATTTTATCAGGTGTGTCTCGTCTTATCTTTAATGTGGACAAATTTAACTATCGTGGCCAACGTTATATGTTTTCTTATTAATTATGGCTTCTCTCTCTCACTCTCACTCTCTCTCTCACTCTCTCTCTCTCTATCTATATATATATATGTCTGGACCTTGCTTCGAGTCACAGGCAAATAAAATCCTATGTCTGTCAGGGTCAAGCCAATCAACAACAACAACAACAACAACAACAACAACAACAACAACAAAAACAATCCCTATAGTCTGTGTTTCATTCCACCACTTGTATCGTTCCGCTGTCCCCCTGTTCCGCGTTACCTGGACACCTGTTCCGTCTAGGCTGTTGTTGCTACCTGTTCGGCTTACCTGTCACCTTTAACACCTGTAGGGGGGATGGACCCTTTTTATGGTCCCCCTTCTCTCTCATGATTAGCCCCATTGGTTTGCAGATTATACGACGTTCGACGCATTAGTTTGGTGGGGGGTTTTTACCTTTCGCCCCATTTCTTTGTCAACATTAAGACTTTTCGTGTAATTTAGGTGTCGATTTGTTCCTGGCTAGCGATAGCGAGACTGTAATATAAGAGAAATCGGCCTTCGGCCGGGGCATTTTTCCATCGAAAAATGTACAAATTCATCTTGAAGGAGGGTCTTGGGCGGGTGTTTTTTTAAGTTTGATGGAGGTCTAGGGACGAAACAAATAAAATAATAAAAAGTTGCATAAATGATCAAATATAAAAGACCCATCTCCCCTTAAAGGTTGTTGTTGTTTTTCCCCAAGCTGCCTGGCCGAACAGCCCCAAGGCCCCGAGCAATTCCAAGGCCATAACCGAGTGCCCCCACAGAACCCTCCCCGCCGACCACAATAAAGCCTGGGTGACCGAAGCCACTCCATGGCGGGGAGCTGAGGAGGGTGCGGAAACGCCCGGGAAACCAAAGCCCCACCCAGGGCCCTGTGCCCCTCAGCAATTATGAAGAGAAAGTTAAGGGGCAAGGGAAAAATGTGACGCTTTGGCTTCCAATCTTGGTAGATTGGGAGGTCAATCCACGGAAGAGACGTCGTCACTTGAGATCTAGAAAATATATAAGTTAAAGGAACAATCAGAGTAAGCTATGGGTATGGCAGAGATTGCTCAGCTCTCACTCTGATAGACCAGCCCATCACCACTCCCCTTAAAGGTGAATTACATAAGTTGCATAGTTAGTAAGATGTATATTTTGTATGCATCAAAACATATTAAGGATGCTCAGGTTTGTGTATAATAAAGTCAATTTGCGTCAGTAAAGAAAACAAATATTTAACATTTTCATATCTGGCGGCATCTGGTAGTTGACCGTCTTGCAAATTTCGCGCCTTCCAGTAATGTTATGACGTCATAGATTCTGATAGTTGTCAGGCAACAGAAATTTACCTTTAACTTGACCCAATTTATTTTATATGTTAGGGGCAAATTTAAGGATATTCCCAATAATGGTGTATTACTAGAGCATTTAACGTTCTGCTGAATAACTTATCTCACGTTTTTTTCATCTTTGTGTAATTCACCTTTAACACTACCTGGTCCGACGTCTTGGGGGCCTATTAGGATGTGTTGGTTATTTTTTATCCAGGGTTTTGCTTGTTTGTGCCGTTTTCGAGCCATGTGTTTAATTTGTCCCTTAAGCCGGTATCACACGAGTGCTTTGTCCCTCAACATTTATCCTCAACACTGGTCTGGCAGCTTGTGAAGTCAACATTTACAATATTTCGGGTCCCCTAAATTCATCTACCATCAGTCTAGTTTCCGATACCCGAGCAAAATAGTCAAGTAATGTTGCCAGAAAAATGTTGATCGTCGAATGTTGACTATAAAATCTCTCGTGTGATACCGGCTTTAGGCTAGCAAAAACGCCTTCCCAGACTTTCTTAATACTAATGTAAATGCCCACACAGACCTCTTTCATGCTATATATTTGTACATTTTTCAATAGAAAAATTTTCTGGCAGAAGGCCGATTTCTTGTACGTTTACAGGCTGGCTATCTCTCGCCCAGAATATAATCGACACCATAATGGGGTGAAGCGTCTAATTATCGCCAAGCTAATAGGACGAAGCATCTTAAAAACTCCAAATTAATGGATCGAATTAAGGGAGTTCGATAAAGGCCTCCCTCGGACCAAATAGGGTTAAGCATAAATTCCTCCCCCTCCCTCTTCTATCTCTTCTTTCATCCTCTTCCTTCCTTCTTTGCTCTATCTCCCCTTCCTTCCAACCTTACTCTATCCCCCCTTCCTTCCTTCCTTGCTCTATTCCCGTCCTTCCTTCCTTCCTTGCTCTATCTTTCTCTATGTCACCTTCCTTCCTTCCTTGCTCTATCTTTCTCTGTCACCTTCCTTCCTTCCTTGCTCTATTCCCGTCCTTCCTTCCTTGCTCTATCTTTCTCTATGTCACCTTCCTTCCTTCCTTGCTCTATCTTTCTCTGTCACCTTCCTTCCTTCCTTGCTCTATCCCCCCTTCCTTCCTTCCTTGCTCTATTCCCGTCCTTCCTTCCTTGCTCTATCCCCCATTCCTTCCTTCCTTGCTCTATCTTTCTCTATGTCACCTTCCTTCCTTCCTTGCTCTATCTTTCTCTATGTCACCTTCCTTCCTTCCTTGCTCTATCTCCCCTTCCTTCCTTCCTTGCTCTATCTTTCTCTATGTCACCTTCCTTCCTTCCTTGCTCTATCTCCCCTTCCTTCATTCCTTGCTCTATCTCCCCTTCCTTCCTTCCTTGCTCTATCTCCCCTTCCTTCCTTCCTTGCTCTATCTCCCCTTCCTTCATTCCTTGCTCTATCTCCCCTTCCTTCCTTCCTTGCTCTATCTTTCTCTATCTCCCCTTCCTTCCTTCCTTGCTCTATCTCCCCTTCCTTCCTTCCTTGCTCTATCTCCCCTTCCTTCCTTGCTCTATCCCCCCTTCCTTCCTTGCTCTATCCCCCCTTCCTTCCTTCCTTCCTTCCTTCCTTGCTCTATCTCCCCTTCCTTCCTTCCTTGCTCTATCTCCCCTTCCTTCCTTCCTTGCTCTATCTCCCCTTCCTTCCTTCCTTGCTCTATCTCCCCTTCCTTCATTCCTTGCTCTATCTCCCCTTCCTTGCTCTATCTCCCCTTCCTTCCTTCCTTGCTCTATCTTTCTCTATGTCACCTTCCTTCCTTCCTTGCTCTATCTCCCCTTCCTTCATTCCTTGCTCTATCTCCCCTTCCTTCCTTCCTTGCTCTATCTCCCCTTCCTTCCTTCCTTGCTCTATCTCCCCTTCCTTCATTCCTTGCTCTATCTCCCCTTCCTGCTCTATCTCCCCTTCCTTCCTTCCTTGCTCTATCTCCCCTTCCTTCCTTCCTTGCTCTATCTCCCCTTCCTTCATTCCTTGCTCTATCTCCCCTTCCTTCATTCCTTGCTCTATCTCCCCTTCCTTGCTCTATCTCCCCTTCCTTCCTTCCTTGCTCTATCTCCCCTTCCTTCATTCCTTGCTCTATCCCTTCCTTCCTTCCTTGCTCTATGTCACCTTCCTTCCTTCCTTGCTCTATCTCCCCTTCCTTCATTCCTTGCTCTATCTCCCTTTCCTTCCTTCCTTGCTCTATCTCCCCTTCCTTCCTTCCTTGCTCTATCTCCCCTTCCTTCCTTCCTTGCTCTATCTCCCCTTCCTTCCTTCCTTGCTCTATCTCCCCTTCCTTCATTCCTTGCTCTATCTCCCTTTCCTTCCTTCCTTGCTCTATCTCACCTTCCTTCCTTCCTTCCTTGCTCTATGTCCCCTTCCTTCCTTGTTCTATCCCCTCTTCCGTCCTTCCTTGCTCTATCTCCCTTCCACCTCCTCCTCCTCTTTCTCTCCCATCTGGCCCTCCTTCTTCTCATCTTCCCTCGTTTCCCTTCCTCTCTTTCCTTCCTCCTCCTCCTCCTCTTTCTTCTCTACCTCCTCCTACTTCTTCTCCTTCTCCTCCTCCTCCTCCTCCTACTTCTTCTTCTTCTCCTTCTCCTCCTTCTACTCCTCCTCCTCCTTCTTCTCCTTCTCCTCCTCCTTCTCCACCTCCTCCTCCTTCTTCTTCTCCTTCTCCTCCTCCTTCTTCTCCTTCTCCTCCTCCTCCTCCACCTCCTCCACCCCCTCCTCCTTCTTCTCCTTCTCCTCCTCCTTCTCCTCCTTCCCACCTACCCAACTCTCTGTCCACCCTGTCTCCTTTTCCCTCCTCCCTCCTCCTCCTCCCCGTCTTTCCCCTCCCCGCTCCCTCTTCTTCTTGTTCCTCCTTGAGTCAGTTAATGAAAGAGTGTCTCCGTTGTGAGCACTTAACCACGATGCATTAACTCTCTCTCCACCTCTGCTTTTCAATATTTTCACTTTTAAGGGGTTAGTGGCTGTTTTTGTTTTGGTCTATTAATTAATTTATTCATTTATGTTTTTAGTTTCCTCGCTAGACCTTCACGAAGTCTGGAAAAAACACCCCCTAGACTCCCTTCAACATAAATGTGTAAATTTTTCGGTAGGTTCCGCTTAATATAACAGGCTCGCTATCGCTCGCCAGGAAAAAAATCGACACCAAAATGGCGCGAAACGTCTTAAAGTTGGCAACGAAATGGGGCGAAAGGTGTTAAAATCGTCAAACTAATGGGCCGAACGTCTTAAAATCTCAAAACTAATGGGACTAAACACGAGGGAGAAGGGGGTCCAGGAAAAACAAGCATCCCCCCTTAATATTCTGTGTCTAGCTGGCTGTAAATATGTCTGTTTATATCTGTCTGTCTCTCAGTTTATATATGTCTGTCTCTCTGTGTGTCTGTGTGTCTGCAAGTTCATGTGTGTATGTATGTATGTATGTATGTATGTATGGATCTAACCACCCCTTCATCTATCCTTTGTTTCATCTATAACTTTTTATCTAGCTAGCCATTTGTTGTCTCTTGTCTGTCCATGTCAACCTCTTGCTATTAATCTAAATGTTATGTTTAGCTATCACTCACATGTACAGCCATACACACACACACACACACACACACACACACAAACATATACTCCCACCCACCAACACACAGCTACATATCCACCCACACACACATATACAGTACACACCCACCCACCTACACCTACACACACACACACACACACAAACATATACTCCCACCCACCGACACACACCTACACTTCCACCCATACACAGTACACAATCCCCCCCCCCCCACACATACAAAGGAGTACAAAGGAGTACAAAGGAGTACAAAGGAGTACAAAGGAAATCAAGCAACAACAGATCCAGTGACCCTTCTAGGTTGCTTGTCCTCCAAAACACTGAGGATCAAGTGTCCAAACAGTGGTTTAGAGTGGGTAAGGGAACATTGGATAGGGAACCACTGCCCTGCCACTAACGTGGCAGGACTAGGAAGTTAGTAGGGGACATATGGGTTAGTAACTGAGGGAAGGATAAAGTTATTCATTTACAAACGCAGTCAGTCGCGGGTTTGATGCGAGATATTTGTCTAGGCGGAATTTAAATGAATCAACGGTGCTGCAGTCTATAACGTCTCGGGGAAGCCCATTCCACAAGTTGACAACTCGATTGAAGAAGAAATTCTTAGATTCGTGCGAGTTAAAAGATTTACCAATAATTTTGCAACCGTTTCCCCGCGTGTAATTAGATTGGTCGATAGTGAAGTACTTACTACAGTTCATATTGTCGATGCCTTTGATGATTTTGAACACTTGAATTAAGTCGCCTCTTAATCTGCGCTGGGTTAAAGGAAATAGATTTAATTCTCTAAGACGCTCTTCGTATGGTTTGTTCTTTAGGCTAGGTATCATTTTGGTAACTCTACGTTGAACTCGTTCTAGCTTGTTTATATCTTTTTGGTATGTTATTTTGGTATACCCACCCTCATACATCCACCCATCGACACACACCTACACATCCACTCACACACACATATACAGTACCCCCCCCCCCCTCACACACACATACCCACACCCACCCATCGACACACACCTACACATCCACTCACACACACATATACAGTACCCCCCCCCCCCACACACACACACACATACCCACACCCACCCACATACATCCACCCATCGACACACACCTACACATCCACTCACACACACACATATACAGTACCCCCCCCCCCCCACACACACACCCATACCCACACCCACACACATACATCCACCCATCGACACACACCTACACATCCACTCACACACACATACCCCCCCCCCCCCCCCCCCACACACACACACCCCAGTACACTATGACTGACGATCTCGCTCATCAGTGTGGCAGCCGACGGTGAAAATCTTAAGAAAGAGCCCAATCGCCTGGACGCTGAGTAAAATTAGGCGGACAAATTTCTGGCGTTAAAAAAGTCGGTGCGTCCATCTTTTTTGCTGAGAATTACCTTGGGCGTAATTTTGGAGGGTAGTGGAGCAAAAATTCAATATTACGGAATTATTTTATGTGATCCGTTTTACTATATACTGTATATAATAACCTACATGTTCGCCATGTACTGTATATAATAACCTACATGTTCGCCATGTACTATTCATTATGCACTGCACCATAGCTTAGCAACGGGAATCAAACCATTGTATTAAGTTTGGATTGCATGTAAGCCTGTTTGAAAGACTGGTTGCTGTGAGAGTATGGAGGTGCTGGTGTATAGGCGTATTAATATGGTATTATATCCCCCACCACCACCACCATCACCACCACCATCACCATCACCATCACCAACACCACCACCACCACCACCATCACCAACACCACCACCACCATTACACCCACCACCACCACCACCATTACACCCACCACCACCACCATTACACCCACCACCATCACCACCACCACCACCACCACCATCACCACCACCACCATCACCACCACCACCACCATCACCATCACCATCACCATCACCATCACCAACACCACCACCACCACCACCATCACCAACACCACCACCACCATACACCCACCACCACCACCATACACCCACCACCACCACACCCACCACCATCACCACCACCACCACCACCACCATCATCACCACCACCACCATCACCACCACCACCACCATCACCATCACCACCACCACCACCACCACCACCACCACCACCACCACCACCACCACCACCAGGCAGTATTGTTGTTCAGTTTGTATCATTCTGTGGTAAAGATGGTTGACACATTATAGGTCTTTAGTGCAGGGACGGAATATTGGTCTAAGCAGAATGGTTTGACCATTTTATTTATATTTTAACATCTCTTGTGTTCATCTTTCGATCTTTCGGTAATCTAATCAAATTGGATTGACTTATTAATCTATCCAGTAATTTTATTTTTATCCGTTGATCTTTATCGGTAAACAGATTGATATATATATATATATACCGGTATATATATATATATATATATATATATATATATATATATATATATATATATATATATATATATATATATATATATATTTTCTTTAATACATACGAGGTTGAAAGAAATGGCAATTTCTGCGTTGGAAATTTTATTATTCAAAGTTTCCAGGTCTCTGATGAGTTTTCGCTGGGTGGCAGGAAGTAGATGAAGGAGATGAGCAAAATTCATGGTGGTACAGGGTTACATAAATGTACATGATGATACAGGATATACGACGCGTTTCACTGGACAACCAGCATTATCAAGTAAGGAAGGAAAGGTCTTAAAATCGACAAACTAATGGGACAAACATCCTAAAATCTGAAAAAAATAATGTGGCTAAATCTGAAGAAGAAGGGTGACCATAAACACGACCCACCTGCCCTTCAAATAGAACTACGGGTCTCCCTCCTTGGTCTTTGCTTCAAATAGAACTACGGGTCTCCCTCCTTGGTCTTTGCTTCAAATAGAACTACGGGTCTCCCTCCTTGGTCTTTGTTTGGAAAGCTATAAGGGGGGGATGGGCCGGTTTTCTGGACCACTTTCTCCCTCATGTTTAGCCCCATTAGTTTTCAGATGTTAAGATGTTTGCCCCATTAGTTAGTCGATTTTAAGACCTTTCGCCCCATTTCTTCGTCAATATTTAGACCTTTCGTGCTATTTAGGTGTCGATTTTTTCCTTGGCGAACGATAGTGAGCCTGTAATATTGGAAGAATCGGCCTTCGGCCGGGACATTTTTCTATCGAAAAATTTACAAATTAATCTAGAAGGGGGATCTAATGGATGTTTTTTTTTTTTTATTTGATGGAGGTTTAGGGAGGAAACTAGAAAAATAATTAATACATGCAAAAGTTGCCCAAAAAGTGAACCCCCTTAAGGTGGTTTTACACGAGTGTTTTTCCGGCAATGTTTGATAAGCAAGTATTTTTCCGTACTAGTTTGAGGCTCTTTAGCATTAGAATCGGAAATTAGATCGAAGGTAGACTATGTTAGGTAATTTAATTCTTAGGGAACTAAAATGTTGAAGCTCCCACACTACAATTGCCCGTACAAATTGACGGAAAAATCGCTCGTGTGACACCGCCATATGGACCTGTCGCCCCATTTATTTGTCAATATTAGGACCGTTCGTGCTATTTAGGTGTCGATTTTAATCCAGGCGAACGATAGTGAGCCTGTAAGTTTGTAAGAACCAAGCCGAGACATTTTTCTACAGAAAAATGTACAAATTAATCTACATGGGGGATCTAATGTATGTTTAAAAGTTTGATTGAGGTCTAGGGAGTAAACTAGAAAAATATGGAATGGATTGACCAAGAAGTGTATAGTGTATAGTGTATAGGGTTAAGTGTAATATAGTGTAATAAAGTGTATAGGGTTAAGTGTAGCTTACCCGTCCCACAGTTATATATATATATAGGCCCCGTAAATATTGCAGCAAACGTTTACTTGACTATTACCTACTTAAACCCGGTGTCACACGAGCACTTACGGCAATATTTTGGAGCGATTCTCATCTGGTTACTTCAGAATTAAACTATTTATTAGTATTATGCTACCCAGCATGTTTTAAGGGGAGATGGGTCGTTTTTCTGGGCCCCCTTCTTCCTCATGTTTAGCCCCATTAGTGTTCAGATTTTAAAACGTTCGGCCCATTAGTTTGGCGATTTTAAGACCTTTTGCCACTTTTCTTTGTCAATATTAAGACATCGTTTAATTTAGGTGTCAATTGTTTTCCTGACGAGTGATAGCGAGCCTGTAATTTAGGAGGAACCGGCCTTCGGCCGGGACCTTTTTCTACCGACAAATATACAAATACTATTATCTTGAAGGAGGGTCCTGCTGTTGTGTTTTCAAGTTTGGTGTTGGTGTAGGGAGGAAATAAGACAAATATTCAATATATGAAAATCGACCAAAACGTGAACCCTCCCCCCCCCCCCTTAAGATGTCTCAAATGTCTATGTTATCGAGGTTCCTATTTACAATTAGGTAAACAGAGGCATCATAATCATCATCATCATCAATATTATCATCACCTTAGCCACTCATTATCAGATATTCTTTACACTCCTCAGTTTCGTATGAATCAGTAAAAAAAAAAAAATATATATATATATATAAACACGAAAAAGAGAGAAAATGTTTCATCGGAACAAAATCGTAATGAAAAAGTGTGAGGATAGCGCCAGTATTTTCCCACCTCCCTTTTGTATACCCTCTCCTCAACCGCACTGATCGGTTAATCGTGAAAATTGAAGTCGTCAGCATTAACACTCTTGTCTCTAGTCTCAAGAGCCCTCGTACTCTCTCTCTCTCTCTCTCTCTCTCTCTCTCTCTCTCTCTCTCTCTCTCTCTCTCTCTCTCTCTCTCTCTCTCTCTTAATACACCCTAACGCCCACTACCACATTATCATTGTATGCAAATATATCCAAATATTATCTGTAAAACCTAATAAATAGTGTTGCCTTTTCGCTAATCACTATATCCATAATAAACTGTCTTAATTCTCTTCGAACCATAATAATCCTCTTGCCTAGACCTTTATCAAGCTTAGAAAAAAAGAAAAAAAATCCCTAGACCTCCCTTCAAGGTAAATTTGTATATTTTTCGATAGAAAAATGTCCCGGCCGAAGACCGGTTTCTCTTAAAATTACAGGCTCGCTATCGCTTGCCAGGAAAAATTCGACACCTAAATGGCACGAAAGGTCTTAATATTGATATAGAAATGGGATTAAAGGTTGTATAATCGACAAACTACTGGGGAACGTCTTTAAATCTGAAAAAAATGTAACGAGGCTAAACACGAGGGAGAAGGGGGACCAGAAAAACGACCCATCTCCGCCTTAATGTATCTTGCACACCACCTCATTATTGCCACTCATCATTTGCAACATTTGACTCCTGCAATTGGATCCACTTGATTGCAACCCCCCCCCCCCCCCAGACAACTCTCCTCCAATCGCCAGCCGAGCCTGAGAGAAGTATCACACGCGCTTCTTAGGCAATTCGGCAATTCTTCGACAATTATCCTCCAACATTTTTATTTTTCCAGGTGATATTATATGATTCCATTGTTACGACATTGAGTAACTTACAGGCTTGCTATCGCTCGCCAGGAAGAAATCGACACCTAAATGGTACGAAAGGTCTTAATATTGACAACAAAATGGGGCGAAAAGTCTTAAAATCGCCAAATTAATGGGCCAAACGTCTTAAACTCTAAAATCCAATGGGGCTAAACACGAAGGAGAAAGGGGCCTAAGAAAACCCAGCCCATCCCCTCCTAATACACTCTACCACTCACTATTCCTAAACCCGTCTCCTGGATATGTGGCCGCGCTGGGTGTGACATGAGAGGCCGGGGTCTGATGGGCACGAGGGGTCTGATTGGCACGAGGGGTCTGATTAGCACGAGGGGTCTGATTGGCCCGGGGGGTCTAATTGGCACGAGGGGTCTGATTGGCACGAGGTGTCTGATTGGCCCGAGTGGTTGGTGAATGGTTGGGTTTACTGATGGTTCATATTCTGGTTCTGATATTCCAATGGGAGGGGTGGGGGGGGGGGGATTGGAGGTAGTTTGCTCCCTCGACCTCTATCAAGTTTTTATAAACACCCTCCCCTAGACCCCCCCCCCCCCAGACTCCCCCCCCCCCCCCCCCCCCCCGTCGAGATAAATTTGTAAATTTGTCGGTAGGAAAATGTTCCGGCCTTACAGGCTTGTTATCGCTCGCCAGGAAAGAATCGGCACCTAAATAGTACGAAAAGTCATAATATTGACAAGTAAATGGGGCGAAAGGTCTTAATATCACCAAACTAATGAGGCGAACGTGTAAAGATTTCATAACAAATGGGGCTAAACATGAGGGAGATGGTGATTCAGAAAACACAAGTATACCTTCCCCTTAACTTATCTTGCACTTCATCTTTGTCACGAATCATTTGCAATATATACTTGATTCCTGCAATTCACCACTCGCGAGTTTCAGGCTATAAGGAAGTTGGAACTGTAAACATCGATATTTAGCAGAATTACCAGTTAGAATACGGTTGTAGTACATTTATAAATTCATAAAACCAAATTCAACATACTTTATATCCATCAGAATCAAGAACCCCCTTCAAGATAAATTTATACATTTTTCGATAGAAAAATGTCCCGGCCAAAGGCAGATTCCTTCTAAATTACAGGCTCGCTATCGCTCGCCAGGAACAAATCGACACCAAAACGGCCCGAAAGGTCTAAACATTAGCAAAGATATGGAGCCAAAGTTCTAAAAATCGACAAACTAATGGTTACGTCTTAAAAACGTCTTGAAAATGTCTTAAATCTTGGAAACTAATGGGGCTAAGGATGAAGGAAAGGGGTCCAGAAAAAACCCCATTCCCCCTTAAATGGCCCCTCCCCTTACACACACACACACACACACACACACACACACACTCTCTCTCTCTCAACCGAATACCTCCTAGTTCGGTACATTCTCCTACTTACACACACTCTCACACTCTCTCTCTCACTCACTCACTCACTCACTCACTCTCTCTCTCCCTCATTCACTCACTCACTCACACTCTCTCTCTCTCTCTCTCTCTCTCTCTCTCTCTCTCTCTCTCTCTCTCTCTCTCTCTCTCTCTCTCTCTCTCTCTCACTCTCGTCATCCATGCACACCTACACACATATCTCCTAATCACTCTCACCTGATTGCCTTTGTCGCACTCTCTCACCACTCTCACCTGAATGACTCTATATTACACTACACTCTCCTCTGCATGCCCCCCCCCCCCCCACACACACTCTCATACTCACTCACACCTCAATGCCTCTCTCTCTCACTTCATCCACACCTACATGCCTCTTAAGGGGACAGTGTTTTTATTTTTATTTGTGTGTGTCTATTTATTTACTGTATATATTCGTTTAATTGCTAGTTTCCTCGCTAGACCTCCATCAAACTTTAAAAAAACACCCCCTAGACTCCCTTTTAAAATAATGTTTTGCATTTTTCGGTAGAAAAATGTCCCGACCGAAGGCCGGTTACTCTTAAAATTCCAGGCTCGCTTTCGCTCGCCAGGATAAAATCGACACCTAAATGGCACGATAGGTCTTAATATTGACAAAGAAATGGGGTGTAAAGTCTTACAGTCGCCAAACTATTGAGGCGAACGTCTTAAAATCTAAAACAACAATTGGGCTAAACACGAGGGAGAAGGGTGCCAGAAAAACCAGCCCATCTCCCCTTAACCCTTTCTGTACCGACGACGTCTTTTTGCTTAATGTCATCTGCATTTGGACGATTTTATGAAGCTTGGGAAGGATATATATACATATATATATATAGTAGGTGAAAGGATTGATTTAGATAAGTTTTAGCCTTTTAATTGGTAGGAATTTGTGCTGTACCTAGTATCAGTGCATTACCACAGCACACCAAA
>CM064529.1:15861681-15869181 GCA_032716605.1 Paralithodes platypus | reverse complement strand
AGCTCTTAGCTCCGGCAGCGTAAGCGGAGGTATGTGCTCTACTGAGTGTATACAGTACTTTATGTATAAAGCAATATATAAGCATTGTTCATAGTATTCCTTGTATATTATTGTAATGTTCGCATGTATATATACTTTATATATATAATTATATATATATATATACAGTATATACACACACACACACACACACACACACACACACACACACACACACACACACATTGTTTTTGTCGTTGTTTGTAATTCTGAATTGTATCTTTGTTGCAGTAAGTTCGGTGATATTCGTGACCTGAGCGGGGGTGCGTGTTTTAAGGTAAGATTAACACACACAAAATTAGTATATTCTTTTAATGGAATTTTTTGTCTGTTGCTAAAAGACTGATAATTGAGTTGCGTAATTATTATAGGTATGCCAATCATCAATTGTCTGACATAATTGAAACTATTATTCCTACCGACATTGTACAGTAGGCTATTAAAGTGTATTCAAGCTAACCTGGCAGACATTGGTAGCACTGCCTTTCTACGCTTCCTTTACCGCCTTTCTAAACTGTTCTTGTGACGCCGCCTATATTACATATTGGCTATACAAATGTGTAGAAAGGCAGCGTTACCAATTTATACCAGGTTAGTTTCAATTCAATTTAGCGTAAACATTTGCATTCTATTTCAAATCAATAAAAACAAACATTGTCATAGTAATAATAAAATAACTTGTACAGTACATATTGAGACTTAAGAATAGTACATAATTATGATAAAAACCAATTAATACCTTAGAATACATGTCCTGAAATTATAGTCAGAAATGCAATGCTACATTGTGTAGATTTGTAGATTTCTAAAGATATATCAGTTACTATCAACTTTGTTATATATTAAATAGAGTATCGGTGTTTTTTCTATATATATATATATATATATATATATATATATATATATATATAAATATAAATATAAATATATATACCGGTATATATATTTAATTATTTATTTATTTCATTATTTATCTATATTTAGTTGGAATAATTCCCCTCCCGTCGCAACATTACGTGTTCATGTTTCTTAATATTATGATATTATTATTGTAATAATATATATATTATCAAACACGATTGTATTTTGCATGCTAGCCTATACATCATTGAAGTAATACACACTTATAGCCAGCATAGTTGATGTGTTTCTCTGAAGCTAAATATATAATGATATGTTACACGCACGCTATATCACACACACACACACACACACACACACACACACACACACACACACACACACACACACACACCTATCTTGGGGACACCCAGTGAATTAAAAGTGATGTGAAGTGTTGAGACCCGTTTGACTGTACTGAAGAGCTTATTGGTGAGAGAGAGAGAGAGAGAGAGAGAGAGAGAGAGAGAGAGAGAGAGAGAGAGAGAGAGAGAGAAAGCGACGTTTATTCATATCTGAATCATTTTATATATACATTATAGTAATATTACGTGGTGCTGGTGTGTGCGATCGTGTGTGTGGTTTTGTGTGTGTGTATGTGTGTGTGATGTGTATATGTGTGTGTATGTGGTATGTGTGTGTGTGTATGTGTGTGTATGTGTATGTGGTATGTGTGTGTGTGTGTGTGTACAAAGGAGTACAAAGGAAATCAAGCAACAACAGATCTAGTGACCCTTCTAGGTTGCTTGTCCTCCAAAACACTGAGGATCAAGTGTCCAAACAGTGGTTTAAAGTGGGCAAGGGAACATTGGAAAGGGAATTACTGCCCTGGAACTAATGTCCGTGGCAGGATTAGGAAGTTAGTAGAGGACAGATGGGTTAGTAACTGAGGGGGGGGGATAAAATAAAGTTATTCATTTACAAACGCAGTCAGTCGCGGGTTTGATGCGAGATATTTGTCTAGGCGGAGTTTAAATGAATCAACGGTGATGCAGTCTATAACGTTTCGGGGAAGCACATTCCACAAGTTGACAACTCGATTGAAGAAGAAATTCTTAGATTCGTGGGAGTTAAAAGATTTACCAATAATTTTGCAACCGTTCCCCCGCGTGTAATTAGATTGGTCGATAGTGAAGTACTTACTACAGTTCATATTGTCGATGCCTTTGATGATTTTGAACACTTGAATTAAGTCACCTCTTAATCTGCGCTGGGTTAAAGGAAATAGATTTAATTCTCTAAGACGCTCTTCGTATGGTTTGTTCTTTAGGCTAGGTATCATTTTGGTAACTCTACGTTGAACTCGTTCTAGCTTGTTTATATCTTTTTGGTAATAAGGGCACCAGGATTGAACGCAGTATTCCCAGAAGATGGCGGACTAAAGGAATTGTAAAGGGTTAGGATAACTTCTTTGGATTTATGTTCAAATGACCTGCCTATAAAGCCAATTATTTTGTTTGCCTTCTTAACAACTTCTGAACATTGTTGATTCGGTTTTAGGTTACTCGATATTGTTACTCCCAGATCGGTTTCTCTGTTTACATTCTTAAGCTGAGTGCCATTCATCGAATAGTTTGCTTTCTCATTTAGGTATCCGATATGTAGTACTTTACATTTATCCGCATTGAAACTCATTTGCCAAATATGGGCCCAACATGACAATTTATCTAGATTGTGTTGCATATCGTCAACTTGTTCTTTTGAGAGTACGCTATTTGCAATTTTTGTATCGTCAGCAAATTTTGAGATTGTACAGGTGAGACCCTCATCTATGTCGTTGATGTAAATTAGAAAGAGAATTGGTCCTAGTACCGATCCCTGGGGTACCCCGCTACTTACATTGGTCCATTTAGATGCCTTAACCGTTTATGACTACTCTTTGCTTTCTGTTGCTGAGCCAATTTTCTATCCATTTCAACACACCGTCTTGTATTCCATGCGCTTTTTAGTTTTAGCAGTAAACGTTTGTGGGGAACTTTGTCAAAGGCCTTTTGAAAATCAAGGTATATATAATATCTACAGCTTTACTCTCATCGTAGAGGTTGAGGATATCGTGGAAGAAGTCGAAGAGGTTTGTTAAACAGGAACGTTTTTTACGAAAGCCGTGTTGAGTATCTTTAAGTATGTTATTTTCCTCTAAGTGATTTACGAGTCTGTCTCGTATGACCGTTTCTAGCATTTTACATACAACTGAGGTTAAGCTAATTGGACGATAGTTACTGGGTAGGGATTTGCTGCCTTTTTTTAATATCGGTGTTACGTTGGCTAGCTTCCACTGATCAGGCATAGTTCCAGACTGCAAGGATATATTGAATAGTAATGTCAGTGGTTTGGAGAGCTTATCCTTAGCTTCCTTTAGAACTCTAGGCGAGATTGTATCAGGTCCTGGCGTTTTATTTACCTTGAGTTTATCTAAACAATTCAATACTTCTCTCTCTGTAACGGTGATATTGCTTAGAACATCTGAATTATCAATCTGAATCGGCGATGGTGTAGGGATATCACTGAGGTCTTCTGTTGTAAAAACTGATGCAAAGAAGGTATTGAGGGCATTACTCAAATTGTACTTCGTCTTTGGTGTATTCTCCATTTTCATCGACTAACGGTCCAACAGTTGAAGTAACTAATTTTTCCTTTCTGATACAACTATAGAATTATTTCGGGTTTGTTTTACTTTGATTCGCAATATGTAACTCTAAGGTCTTTTTACTTTGCTTAATTAACTTTTTGGCTTTGCGTCGTAGCTCTACAAATTTCAGCCGTTCTTCGTCATTTTGTGAGGATTTTAATCTATCATTAGCAAAAATTTTAGCAAGCAGGCAGTTTGAAATATCTTTATTCCACCATTTGGGCTATTATTATGGCCTGGACGCCGTATTTTCGATGGTATGCAGTCTTGCACTGCTTTTAGGTAAGTGGTTTCGAATAACTTCCAAGATGTATATATGTCGTTATTGTTAATTAAAAAGCTCCAGTCTGTTTCTTTAAACATAGCTCTAAGTTTATGGAAGTTTGCTTTCTTGAAATTAGGGACTTTTTCGATGCTACTATTTGGTTCGTTACTAGTAAACTTTAAAGTGAAAGTTATCGTACGATGGTCGCTGTTACTGAATTCATCACCAACATTCAAATTCTCTATCAATTCTTCTTTTGTTGCAAGTACAATGTCAAGAACGTTGGTGTGAGAGAGAGAGAGAGTCTAGCAATATTTACACGATTTTATGAAGCTTAAGAAGGATATCTGGTAGCTAAATGAATTAATTGCGATAGTATGTAGCCATTTATAAGCTGAATAATATCGCCTAATCAATCATATATAGGGTGTCACCGGTACTAGCCTAAATGGGTTAACAAAATTAGGTGCGGAAAATTCACGATAACAAATTTAGCCCCACACATCTCCATTGGTATCTTCTCGTCTGTTTTTGTTTTGTTTTGTTTATATGCCGTCTGTATTTATTTAGTTAGTTACAATTCGGTTCAGTCCGATAGTCCGGTTCAGTTCGTTACAGTCCGGTTCAGTCCGTTACGGTCTGGTTCAGTTCGTTGTGGGCCAGTTCAGTTTATAATAGTACAGTTCAGTTCGTTACGGTCCGGTTCAGTCCGTTGATGGCCGGTTAATCGCACGCCCCTTTTATACACCCAATTGTAGGCAATTATAAAAAATGTATGTCAATTATAAAAAATGTATGTCCCTGCTTTTTGTCTAACGCTCCATATGTTATACAGTTGAATGGCGCTTAATATCAATCTATTTCGCTTCAAAATATAATACAGTTACATCCGGGACTCGCGGGAATAATGAAAAAAATAGATGGGTGAATTGGTTGTTTGTACTTTATAGATTTTTTATTGTTATCTCTTTTTTTTTTACTATAACGGGTGCTATGATTGCCATTTCGCAGCGGTTATACGGTAAGTGAAGTTGTGGTTGTAGTTGTTGTGGTTGTGGTGGTGGATAGGTGTTTGTGGTAGTTGTGATGGGAGTGGTTGTGGTTGTTGTGGTGGTGGATAGGTGTTTGTTGTAGTGGTGGTGGCCGTGTTTGTGGTTGTTATGGTGGTGGATGAGTTGTGGTGGTTGTTGTTGTAGTTGTGGATAGGCGTTTGTGGTTGTGGTGGATGTGGTTGTGGTGGGAGTGGTTTTGGTGGGAGCGGTTGTGGTGGGAGTGGTTGTGGTAGTGGTGGTTGAAGGGATGGTGGATTGGAGTTTGTGGTTGTTGTGGTGGATAGGTGTTTGTGATAGTTGTGGTTATGGTTGTTGTGGTGGTGGATAGGTGTGTGTGTTTGTGGTGGTTGTGGTATTGGTGGTGGATACAGGGATGGGGGATAAAAGTGTGGTTGTGGTGGTTGTGTCGATGGTGGATAGGGATGGGGTGATGAGGGTTATACTAGTTGCAGTGGTTGTGGTGGGAGGTTTGGTATTTGTGGTTGTAGAGAGTGGGGATAAGGGTGGGTGATGGTTGTGGTGGGAGTGCTGGTTGTGATTATAGTAGTTGTGGTAGTGTTGGTGGTGGTAATTGTAGTTGTTGGAAAGCTTTTTAGAGGTGAGGTGATGATGGTGGAGGTTGTAGTTGTTGTAAATGTGATGGTTGTGATTATGGTAGTTGTGGTAATGTTGGTGGTAGTAATTGTGGAAGTTTTAGGGAAGCTGTGTAGAGGCGAGGTGATGATGGTGGAGGTTGTGGTAAATGTGGTGGTAGACAGTATGAAAGACCTTGGGGTATTAATGTCTGAAAATATGGGTTTCAAAGTACATAACCAGGTCAAAGTGGCGGCTGCGAAACGTCTAACGGGTTGGATTCTGCGTACTTTTAAAACACGCGGTGAATTGCCTATGATAACGCTCTTCAAATCTCTAGTGCTACCGCGGCTTGAATACTGTAGCGTATTAACATCCCCATACAAAGCAGGTGAAATAAATGACGTAGAGAGTACAAAGAAATTTCACTTCGCATATAAGTTCGATAAAACATCTACACTATTGGGAGCGTTTAAGAGCACCACTGAATCTGTACTCACTGGAACGTAGAAGAGAACGTTACCTAATAATATACACGTGGAAAATCGCAGAGGGTTTAGTACCAAACCTACATACTCCGATAGTCATGAAACTCAGTGATAGGAGAGGCTGGGAATGCGAAATCCCCCGGATGAATAACAGGGGTGCTATGGGCTCTCTGCGAGAGGGCTGGTTATCACACAGAGGCCCACGTCTCTTCAACAAACTCCCACGGCGAGTAAGAGACATGAGGGACATCTCGTTAGACAACTTCAAGAGAGCCCTAGATGTCGAACTGCAAAAAGTGCCAGACGAGCCCATCCTCGCAAGGGAGCGAGCTGTCGCTTCAAACAGTCTACTGCACCAAATCACCACCCATAACGAGGGGCGTCGCGCTCCTTGGTGCCGCTAGAAGAGCGGCGAACACATCCAAAGGTATCCAAAGGTAAAGATGTTTGGTGGTTATCAGTGTGGTGTTGTGATGTTGCAGAGGTTATGATAGTGGTGTGGTGGTGGTGGTGGAGGTGGTTGTGGTGATAGTGGTGGTGGTGGTGTTGGTGTGATGTTGCAGAGATGGATGGTGGTGGTGGTGTGATGTTGCAGAGGTGGTGGTGGTGGTGGTGTTGGTGTGGAGTTGCAGTGGTGGTGGTGGTGGTTGTGCTGGTGTGATGTTGCAGAGGTGGTGATAGTGGTGGTGGTGGTGGTGTTGTAATGTTGCAGATAAATTTGTGCATTTATCGGTAGAGATTCTTCCTTCTAAATTACCGTCTCTTTTTCGCTCGCCAGGAAAAATAAATAACGCGAAATTGACACGAAGGGTCGTATAATCGCCAAAATAATGGGACGAACGTTTTAAAATCTCAAAACTAATGGGGCCAAGCATGAGGGAGATGGGGTAAACGAATACGAAGTACAAGAAAAAACCTTGATAGCTAAGTTACCCCTCAGCAAAACAGCAAATTACCGGCGAATTAACCTCCGCATAAAAGGCCTACGCTGTTTAAGGGGAGACAGACCGTTTTTCTGGACCCCCTTCTCCCTAATGTTTAGCCCCACTAGTTTTGACATTTTAAGACGTTGGTTCCATTAGTTTGGGGATTGTATGACCTTTCACCCCATTTCTTTGTCAATATTAGGACCCTTCGTGCCATTTAGGTGTCGATTTTTCCCTGGCGAACGATAGCGAGCCTGTAATTTTAGGAGGAATCGGCCTTTGGCCGGGACATTTTTCTACCGAAAAATGTACAAATCTATCTTTAAGGGGGGTCTATGAGGTGTTTTTCTAAACTTGATGGAGGTCTAGGGAGGAAACTAAAAACATATATGAATAAATGAATTAATAGACCAAACAAAAAGCCACTGTCCCCTTAATTTGCAAGTGGAATGTATATATGAAGAACCAGGAGTAAAAAATGTCGGATGGCCAAATGATCTGTGGGTGGAAGGGAATATTAACTAGGATTTGGCCTGGTTTTCAGCAGATTATTATATATGTGTATATTTATTCATATTTATGTAATTATTCATTATAGGTAGCGCCAACGAACTTGACAATAATCTTG
>CM064529.1:15843371-15861581 GCA_032716605.1 Paralithodes platypus | reverse complement strand
GCCAAAGGCCGGTTCCTCTTTAAAATTGCAGGCTCGCTTATCGCTCACCATGAAAAAAATCGACTACCTAATACTGGCTTGGAAAAGGCTCCGTAACATTGGACAAACGACAATGGGCGAAAGGTGTTTCAAATCCGCCAAGCTAATGGGCCGAACGTCTTATAATCTCAAAACTAGTGGGGCTAAACATTAGGGAGAAGGGGGTCCAGAAAATCCCCTTAAAGACTGATGAAGGGGAGGATGATGCTCTATAGTTATTGATATAGTTATATCCACTCAAGATGTCTAGATACTTTTGAGGGATTCATTCGAGTTTTTATGGTCCTGTTATCAAAATGTTGCACCCACTCTAAATGTCTAGACTCTAGATCATTATAAGGGATTCATTGGAGTTTTTATGGTCCTGTATTGAAAATCTTGCATCCACTCTAAATTTCTAGATAATTTTGATGGATTTTTCCAAGGTAAATTGAGTTTCCACAGGGGGCAGGGGGGGGGGGGGGGAGAGGTAGAACACATAAATAGGAATACGATAGGCAAGGTAAGGCAAGGAGGTGGGTTAGGAGGTGTTGGCAATGGGTGGGGGGGGGGTTGGCAGTATGTGGGGAATAGAATAACAAAAGAGTAATACGGTAGGGGGTGGTAAGGCAATGTTAAGGAGGTGTGGGGGGGGGGCAAGTGGAGAGGTTAGGCTGGGGTTTCAGTATAGAGATGGAGGAGAGGGGGGGCAGCACTCCCAATATGACCTATACCAGCTCATCCAACACTGATGAAATTGCCCCCCATTAACGCACGCCCCCCACCCCTCCCCCTCCCTCCTAGCCAAACGAGCCCACCCATTCTTCACATCCCGGCCGATATCTACATAGTTAATATGTAAGTAATTGTATGCAAGGGGGGGGGGGGGGGCGCTCCTCTCACCGATACGGCCCGTTTTAAAACAATCTATCGTTCATTAGGGCCGAGGGTAATCACCAATAAACTTAATGCGATTTGTGTGATCGGGGCCGTTTAGCGGTGTTAATGCAGATCCCGGAATCAATTCATTACTATTTCATAACGGAACCGGGAGGGGCGGGGGGCGGGGGGGATACTCTCTACGCCTCCCGGGGGAGAGGAGGGTTTTCAATTATTAAGGGGTAATGGGTCGTTTTTCTGGTCCCCTCTTCTCCCTCATGTTTAGCCCCATTAGTTTTCAGATTTGAAGACGTTAGGCCCATTAGTTTGGCGATTTTAAGACCTTTCGTCCCATTTCTTTGTCAATATTAAGATCTATCGTGCCATTAGGTGTCGATTTTTCCTGGCAAGCGACAGCGAGCCTGTAATTATATGAGGAACAGGCCTTCGGCCTGGCATTTTCTACCGAAAAATGTACAAATTTATCTTGAGGGAGGATCTAAGGGATGTGTTTCTAAGTTTGAGGGATGTCTAGCGAGGAAACTAGAAAAACAATTGAATACACGAATTAATTGACCAAAAAAGCAGCCTCTGTCCCTTGAAGGAAGAAAAATGTGGAGGTTGTTTGTTTACCTAGAGCCGCAGAGATGTATCGGTCCACTTCCATTACACCCTCGTTATTACCGGCGGGTGGTATATACTGTAGCGGTATCTAGAGCGAGGGTGGTCTTTATTACCGGCGGGTGGTATATACTGTAGCGGTATCTAGAGCGAGGGTGGTCTTTTTACGAGCCACAACCGATTAGTTTGACGATTTGAAGACGTTTCACCCCGTTCGAGTGTCGATTATTCAGGGGTTGATTTTTTTTCCTGGCGAGCGATATCGAGCCTGCATTTTAGGAGGAACCGACCTATGGCCTACACATTTAGCTTGCACGGGGTCTGGGTAGGGTTTTTTTTAAAGCTTGAAGGAAGGTCTAGGGAGGCGTTGTTTTTAGCTTGAAGGAAGGTTTGGGAGGCATTGTTTTTATTTACCTATGATTCTAACGAGATTTAAGGTTCACATAAGAGAGAAAACAGCTAGAGTTCACAAGAGAGAATCACAGTTCTTGAAGATGTTATATTATTAGGTTGGACAGTCATCTACAACCCCCCTCCCCCCCCCCCCCCTCTCTCTCTCTCTCTCTCTCTCTGGCTCCTTCCTACTCTCCTCTCATCTCGATCTCTCTCTCTCTCTCTGGCTCTCTCTCTCTCTCTCTCTCTCCCTCTCTCTCTCTCTCTCTCTCTCTCTCTCTCTCTCTCTCTCCACCGTTGAGAGCTGGGGTACCCGGGGCGACACAAATCTTGGGTAATGGATGAATACGGTAATCAGCCAATACACACACACACACACACACACACACACACACACACACACACACACACACACACACACACACACACACACACACAAATCTTCGGTAATGGGTGGATACGGTAATCAGCCAGCAGCCTTTGTTGATGATATACACTAGTCGCCCCCCCCCCCCCCCTTCCCCTTCCCTATGGGCCTACCGTTGTCACCCCCTAACCCCCCCCCCCCCCCTCCCCCTACTATCTCTTTTATCATACGTACACTAATTACACACACACAGACACACCCTGACACATACAAACGCACACACTCACACAATATATAGATAGATAGATAGATAGTTAGATAGATAGATAGATAGATATATGTAAGTAATTGAGAAATACAAAATAATATATAAAAATACCTCAAAATGCGATAAAAAAGAAGTTTAGAGGGAAGTTTAGTGCTGATCTCTTTTTATTCGATCCCAAATATATAATTATATAGTAGATGCCCATAAATCATTTTTATATACATAGATCAGTAAAATAAAAGAGAACCACTTAAGAATTCAAGGCATTTAGAATAAACAGGGTTAAGACAAACTCTAATTTCTCTCACTTGTTCTTGCTCTCACTCTCACTCTATCACTCTCGTTCTCTCTCTCCCACTCTTTCGTTCTCACACGAACACCGGCACACTCTCCCTCACACACACACACTCACATACTCTCTCTCTCTCTCTCTCTCTCTCTCTCTCTCTCTCTGGATTAAACAACGGGGATTAAGGGAAATTCCTAATGATCATTTACTTAGTTTCCGATCCTAAGTGGAGATTTAGGCGACATTCATTATGGCATCGACTAATCTCGGAAGCTTCTCTATTAACAGGAGCCGTAACAACAACAACAACAACATCATTTACAACAACATCAACAACGACAACATGAATAACAACAGCACATCTTCCTCAAACACCTCCACCTTTAACACCATCACCACCTCCACCATAAACACCACTAACAGCAATAACAACACCACCACCACCAACAACACCTCCACTAAGACCACCATCACCACCACCAACAACAACAACACCACCACCTCCACCTTTACCACTAAGACCACCACCACCACCAACAACACCTCCACCTTTACCACTAAGACCACCACCACCAACTACAACAACATAAATATAAACATCACCTCTTCTTCAATCACCTATTCCTTTACCACCGCCACCACCAACAACAACAACAACAACACCTTTACCACTAAGACCACCCCCACCACCAACAACATAAATAACAACACTACCTCTTCCTCAAACACCTCCACCAACACTGCTAATAACACCATATCACCGCAGAGTAAACAGTATACCTATTTATAATAATGCTGGCTATCCGTCTAAGCACTATCACTATCATCACCACCACTGACAACACCACCACCACAGACTCAACTGTTTACATATATATTACATGTTTGGCTAGCACTCTCACCATCACTACCACTCGCACCACCACCACCACCACCACTAACAATAACAACAACAACAACAACAACACAGACTAAACATTTTACATATACTGTATATATATATTACATGTTTGGCTATCCCTCTTACCATCACCACTACCACCACCACTTGCACCACCACCACTAACTGCAACACCACCAACACCATCATCACCGCCAACACCACCACCACCACAGACACATTGTACATATACGGTATATTATAATTTTGGCTATCTATCTAAATACCGTCACCATCATCACCACTACCACCACCATCACAACCACCATTAACACCAACACCACCACCACCATCAGTACCACCACCACCACCACTAACAACAGCACCTCCACCATCATCACCGCCAACAAAAACAACACCAACAAAAACACCACCACCACCACTAACAACAACACCACCACCAAAAACACCACCACCACCACCACCACTAACAACAACACCACCACTAACAACAACACCTCTACCATCATCACTCCCAACAAAAACACCACCACCAAAAACACCTCCACCACCACCACCACCACCACCACCACCACCACCACCAAAAACACCTCCACCACCACCACCATCACCACCACTAAAAACAACACCACCACCAAAAACACCTCCACCACCACCACCACTAACAACAACAGCAGCACCACCACCACCACCACCACCACCACCACCAATAACACCTCCACCATCATCACCACCAATAAAAACACCACCCCCACAGACACAACATTATACATATATATTATAATTTTGGCTAGCCGACTTAGCATAATGGCGACGGAAATCGAAAGAGCTGGGTGAGAATATATAATGCATGGAGAGAGAGAGAGAGAGAGAGAGAGAGAGAGAGAGAGAGAGAGAGAGAGAGAGAGAGAGAGAGAGAGAGAGACAGATGCGATACAAGACTAAGATGGGGAGACAGAAAGATAAGAGAAGATAGTAGAAGGGAAATGAGAGAGAGAGAGAGAGAGAGAGAGAGAGAGAGAGAGAGAGAGAGAGAGAGAGAGAGAGAGAGAGAGAGAGAGAGAGAGAGAGAGAGAAAGAGAGAGAGAGAGAGAGAGAGAGAGAGAGAGAGAGAGAGAGATAGATAGAGAGAGAGAGAGTTGGGTGTCCACATAAATTTAACCATCCAATAATCGGAAGTCATTTAACAATTAAAGGAGAAACGGGTTATACGTATTTAGATGGCTGACTGTGTGTAAGGTCTATTATATATAACTTGGATAGCAGGGAAGCGATACATCATACCTAAAGCCGGTAGCACACGAGAGCTATTATAGTCAACATTCGGTGATCAACAAATTTCTGGCAACATTTTTGGATTAATTTGCACTGGTACCGGAAACTAGATTGCAGATAGATAAACTTAGGTAGCAGAACAATGTTATATGTTTACCTCATAAGCTGCCAGACCTGTGTTGAGGATAAATGTTGAGTGAAAAACCGCTCGTGTGATACTGGCTTAAGTTTCCTTTATCGTGCAAAGATTCGCCAGACTGCTCAATAAATTAAGCTTAGGAATGATGCATCCCTTCATTCCTAACCAAGTTATCTATGAACACCGTGGTCTATTATATATACAGTATATGTATAATGTTTGTGTGCGTGTGCCCCCGCATGCTTTTTTTTTTTTTTTTTTGTTTTTTTTTTTTTGCGCAACTGATTACATTTATTTACTTGTTTAATTACTTATTAATAAACCGGTAAAACTCCATAGTAATTTCGTTTTTGCCGGCATCTAATTACACAAAGGTTTACCCAGGTAATAATTAATGAGGTAATAATGCGTGGCGACTTACAATTCTAGGAGGATGTGTGTGAGTGAATTATATATATCGGCTTATGATGTACGCTGATGATGGTGTGTTGGCGAGGTGAATCATTGAGGAGGGACTAGTGTGCTCGATACTCAGACGTTACTCGTACCGGACTCACACTAATGAACCATACTAATATACTCATTATATTACTAGTGTGCTCGATATTCAGACGTTACTCATACCGGACTCACACTAATGGATCATACTAATATACTCATTATATTATTAATATTCAGAAGTTACTCATACCGGACTCACACTAATGGATCATACTAATATATTCATTATATTATTAATATTCAGACGTTACTCATACCGGACTCACACTAATGAATCATACTAATATACTCATTATATTACTAGTGTGCTCGATATTCAGAAGTTACTCATACCGGACTCACACTAATGGATCATACTAATATATTCATTATATTATTAATATTCAGACGTTACTCATACCGGACTCACACTAATGAACCATACTAATATACTCATTATATTACTAGTGTGCTCGATATTCAGAAGTTACTCATACCGGACTCACACTAATGGATCATACTAATATACTCATTATATTATTAATATTCAGACGTTACTCATACCGGACTCACACTAAATGAATCATACTAATATACTCATTATATTATTAGTGTGCTCGATATTCAGACGTTACTCATACCGGACTCACACTAATGGATCATACTAATATACTCATTATATTATTAATATTCAGACGTTACTCATACCGGACTCACACTAAATGAATCATACTAATATACTCATTATATTATTAGTGTGCTCGATATTCAGACGTTACTCATACCGGACTCACACTAATGGATCATACTAATATACTCATTATATTATTAATATTCAGAAGTTACTCATACCGGACTCACACTAATGGATCATACTAATATATTCATTATATTATTAATATTCAGACGTTACTCATACCGGACTCACACTAATGAATCATACTAATATACTCATTATATTACTAGTGTGCTCGATATTCAGAAGTTACTCATACCGGACTCACACTAATGGATCATACTAATATATTCATTATATTATTAATATTCAGACGTTACTCATACCGGACTCACACTAATGAACCATACTAATATACTCATTATATTACTAGTGTGCTCGATATTCAGAAGTTACTCATACCGGACTCACACTAATGGATCATACTAATATACTCATTATATTATTAATATTCAGACGTTACTCATACCGGACTCACACTAAATGAATCATACTAATATACTCATTATATTATTAGTGTGCTCGATATTCAGACGTTACTCATACCGGACTCACACTAATGGATCATACTAATATACTCATTATATTATTAATATTCAGAAGTTACTCATACCGGACTCACACTAATGGATCATACTAATATATTCATTATATTATTAATATTCAGACGTTACTCATACCGGACTCACACTAATGAATCATACTAATATACTCATTATATTACTAGTGTGCTCGATATTCAGAAGTTACTCATACCGGACTCACACTAATGGATCATACTAATATACTCATTATATTATTAATATTCAGACGTTACTCATACCGGACTCACACTAATGAATCATACTAATATACTCATTCTATTACTAGTGTGCTCGATATTCAGAAGTTACTCATACCGGACTCACACTAATGAATCATACTAATATACTCATTATATTACTAGTGTGCTCGATATTCAGAAGTTACTCATACCGGACTCACACTAATGAATCATACTAATATACTCATTATATTACTAGTGTGCTCGATATTCAGAAGTTACTCATACCGGACTCACACTAATGAATCATACTAATATACTCATTATATTACTAGTGTGCTCGATATTCAGAAGTTACTCATACCGGACTCACACTAATGAATCATACTAATATATTCATTCTAATGTTGATATTCAGACGTTACTCATACCGGACTCACACCAAATGAATCATACGTATATATACTCATTCTAATATTGATATTTTAAGTGGTAGTGTGGTCAATCATACTAGACCCTCCGATGGTTGGTTTTTCTGGGCCCTCTTCTCCCTCATGTTTAGCCCATTAGTTTTCTGATTTTAAGACGTTCGGCCCATTAGTTTGGTGATTTTAAGACTTTTCAACCCATTTCTTTGTTAATATTAAGACCTTTCGTGTAATTTGGGTAGGTGTCGATTTTTTTCTTGGAGAGCGATAGCGAGCCTGTAATTTAGGAGGAACCGGGCCTACCGGAAAATGTATAAATGTATGTAGAAGGGGGATATTGGGGATGTTTTCTTAAGGGGAGATCTCCACTTGAGGGATTTTTTTGTTTACCCCTTTCTCCCTCATGTTTAGCCCCATTGCTTTTGATATTATAAAACGTTTGCCCCATTAGTTTAGCGATTTTAAGAACTTTCACCCCATATTAAGACCTGTCGTGCAATTCAGGTGTCGATTTTATCCTGGCGAGCGATAGCAAGCCTGTAATTTAAGACGAACTGGTTTTCAGCCGGGAAATTTTTCTACCGAAAAATGTACAAATTTATCTTGAAAGGGGCTCAAGGGGGTGTAATCTTAAGCTTGATGGATATCTAGAGACCAAACTAAAAACCTCCCCTTAAGCTTGATAGACGTCTAGGGAGAAAACTAAAAGACTAATGCATAAATATGTAAATCGACCAGAAAGTAAACCCTCTCCCATTTATCCTTTAACCCTTTCTGTACCGGCAACGTCTTTGTAGTTTTATTCTTGCCATATTTAGACTATTTTGTGCAGTTTAAGAAGGATGTGTGACACTGGAAGGGTTTTTAAGGGAGATAGTGCGAAGCCTGTTAATTGTTGGAGTCCCTACTTAAACTAAATAAAATCGTCTAATAGTAGCCAGAATAAAGTTGAAAGGACGTGATTTGGCTCAGAGAAATAGCGGTGTCACACGAGCGCAACTTCCGGCAATTATAGATGAGCAATTATGGGGGGTCACCTGTTTTTTTTTCTTTCTCTCCCTCACTCTTTGGCTTGTACCCAATCAGCCCCATTCAGCCTACTGTTTTCAGACTTTTACCCCCATCCAGGTGTCAATATTTTCCTGACGAGCGGTAGCGAGCCAGCATAAATTTATTTTTGTCTTGAGAGCAAGCCAAATTTATACATTTTTCGATAGCAGAATGTCTCCGGCGAAGCCGGATTTCTCCATACAATGCAGGCTCACTATCGCTCGCCAGGAAGAAATCGACACTTGGATGGGGATAAACGTGTTAAAACAGTTGGCTGAATGGGGCCGGGTAGATTATGTTGGGTATACACAGGGGGTAGTGCTTTTTTTTTTTGGTCTATGTATTTATATATTAATATATTTTTGAGTTTCCTTGCTCGACCTCCATCAAGCTTTAAAAAAAAAAAAAAAACGCCCCCTAGACCCCTTTCAAGACAAATTTGTACATTTTTCGGTTGAACAATTTCCCGGCCGAAGGCCGGTTCCTTCTTAAATTAAGGGCTTGCTATTGCTCGCTAGAAATAATTTACACCTAAATTGCACGAATGGTCTGAATATTAACAAAGAAATGGGGTGAAAGGTCTCAAAATCACCAAACTAATGGAAAGAAACTCTTAAGATCTCTAAGCTAATATGCTAAACATGAGGGAGAAGGGGATCCAGAAAATGCGACTACCTCCCCCTTAATTCTTACTGACCTTAAATATTATAGCTGCCAAACTATAGTTAAGCCGGTATCACACGAGCGCTTTTTACCTCAACATTGATCCTCAACACTGGTCTGGCAGCTTATTAGGTCAACATTATAAGTGTTGTTTCGGTTCCCTAAATTCATCTACCATCAGTCTAGTTTCCGATGCCAGTGCAAAATAGTTCAGAAATGTTGCCAGAAAATGTTGATCATCGAATGTTGACTATAAAAGTTCTCGTGTGATACTGGCATTACCCAAACAAATTGACGGAAAAAATGCTCGTGTGACACTGCCATCACTGTTGCGGATTATATAATATGAAATCATATATATAATATCTATATTTATATACATAAATGACCTAGATTTAGGTATAACTAGTAGGATAAGTAAATTCGCAGACGATACTAAAATAGGGAGATCAATTGATTCAGATAGCGATATAGAGTGCCTCCAAAGGGATCTAGATACCTTACATGAATGGTCAGTAAATTGGCAGATGAAGTTTAACATTGACAAATGCAAGGTATTAAAGATAGGGAAGATGCAAACAAATGTTAAATATAAACTAGCTAATTTAGAATTAGAAAATTCAGACTGCGAGAAAGATCTAGGTGTGTTTGTTAGCAATGATTTGAAGCCTAGAAAACAGTGTATAAGCGTTCGTAATAAGGCAAACAGGATTCTCGGGTTCATCTCTAGGAGTGTGAGTAACAGAACTGCTGATGTTATCTTAAAACTTTACTTGTCATTAGTGAGACCCCATATGGATTATGCTGTCCAATTTTGGTGTCCTTATTACAGAATGGACATAGATTCATTGGAGAGAGTACAGCGTAGAATGACAAAAAGGATCCATAATATTAGAAATTTTTCGTATGAAGAAAGGTTGAAGAAATTAGGTTTACATTCGTTAGAGAGACGCAGAGTTAGAGGGGATATGATAGAGGTGTTCAAGTGGGTTAGTGGATTTAACAAAGGGGACATGGCAAATGTACTAAAGCTCAGTGATACCGAAAGAACTCGTACCAATGGTTTCAAATTAGATAAATTTCGTTTCAGAAAAGATATAGGCAAGTATTGGTTTGGTAACAGAGTTGTAGACGGGTGGAATGGACTACCAAGTGCTATAGTGGGATCTAAAACTGTAGGGAGCTTTAAGATAAAATTGGATAAGCATATGGACGAGAAGGGTTGGGTGTGAAGGGGGATCAGCCGGGTTGGGCCAATCAGCGCTCTGCAGACCTCCATAATCCTGCGATAATCTCTAACCGTTTTGGTAAGATGATCCTCAGGGTATTAGAGTGTGAAGCCTATAATTGGGCTTTGTAATGAATTGGGGTTGTGTGGGACAGGGATCTGCCTTGCTTAGGCCAATCGGCTTTCTGCAGACTCCCATTTTCTTATGTTCTTATGTTCTTATATACTATATACTATTTTATTTGTATTAGGAGATATCAATTATTCGTAAATGTATCTGGTATCCCTGGCGGTCTGGTAATTAATGACTATCATATTGTGGTTTTAAGAATCTCCTCTCTCTCTCTCTCTCTCACACACACACACACTCTCTCTCTCTCTCTCTCTCTCTCTCACACACTCAGGCCTCACATTGTTTTCATAATGTTCTCACACTAATCTCATTTTTGACCAACGAGATACAACCCCCTCCGCGGCGACTAACTCACTATTTCTCGTAAAAAAACTGGAAGGAAAATCTACATACACGTATTTTCAAAAAGTCGCGCGTTGCCTTTTCCTGGCACTAATTTCCCAAACACTGATATGCCTTGCTTGCATTTCACGTCTATTCATTATTTTTTTTCCTTTTTTTTTGCGGCGTGTTCTCATTTGTATATACGTCCTTCAGTCACAGCTCTCACAGTCACGGTCGAAAGGCGCGTCCTATATATATATATATATATATATATATATATATATATATATATATATATATATATATATATATATATATACAGTATATACTGTATATCTATTTTTTTATTTTAAATTTCAACTCGGGTTATCTCTCTAGTTTTAATTAACCGTATTCCAATTGACCACTTGTGCGTTTCGTTCTATAAGGAAGTTGGAGTTGTAGACATTGATATTTAGCAAAATTACCAGCTAAAATATGGTTGTAGTGCATTCATAAATACATAAAACCCAATTCAACATACTATAATTATCAATCAGAAACCTACATTATTATTAAATATCAGTTTTATGTCGATGTTTATCTAATGAAATCAATGAAAGTAATGAATACATGTGGTACTCCAAGGACTCGAACCTAGGATACTCACACCGAAATTCCGCACACTATCAATGAGTTTTAGATCGCATGAGCACAAATTCGGCTTATGTTATCCCTACTTTATGAGTATTCAGAATATATTCGTATTCATGACGTTCTATAGTTACGTCATATTTTCTTCATATGCTGTAGTTTTAATAATTGTAGTTCAATTACTTAAATGTTATTCTGACCGACATTGGACGAATTCATATTTGTTTTCACCAACCCACCAATAAATTTACAAATAAACCTATGAAAGTAATGAATACATGTTGTACTCCAAGGACTCACACCGAAATTCCGCACGCTAAGCATTAGGCTATCAAGACAGGTTTGTTTATATTTGAGTGCAGCAAACCCCAAACCAAATAACTAAACTCACGAATAATCCATGTTACGCCACGGGTAGAATTTTCCAGTAATTATATATATTTCCACAAACTATTACATTTTCCACCAACTATTAAATGTCCCACTAACTATTTAATTTTCTACTATTTCATTTTATACTAACTACTAAATTTTGCACTAACTATGAAATTTTCCACTAGTTCATATTCTACTAACTAATACATTTCCCACTAACTATTACATTATCCACTAACTAATACATTTTACACTAACCGATACATTTTGCACAAACTATTACATTTTCCACTAACTATAAACCCCTTTTGTACCGTCGACATTCTTTTTACTTCATTCTGGTTACTACTAATCGATTTTGGTAAATTTAGGAAGAATCTCTAGCAATTATAAGGCTTTGAACTTTCTCAATCAACCCTATAAATTACCACAGATCCTTCCTGAGCTGCATAAAATCGTCTAGAATGAGCTAGAATAACACACGTCACTGGTACAGAAAGGGTTTTAAATTGCCCACTAACTAATACATTTCCCACTAACTATTAAATTTCCCACTAACTAATACATTTCCCACTAATATATTTCCCACTAATATATTTCCCACTAACTATTAAATTTTCCACTTAACTAATATATTTCCCACTAACTATTAAATTTTCCACTATCTAATTCCCACTAACTAATATATTTCCCACTAACTAATATATTTCCCACTAACTAATATATTTCCCACTAACTATTAAATTTCCCACTAACTATTACATTTTCCACTTAACTAATATATTTCCCACTAACTATTAAATTTTCCACTATCTAATTCCCACTAACTAATATATTTCCCACTAACTAATATATTTCCCACTAACTTTTAAATTTCCCACTAACTATTACATTTTCCACCAACTATTACATTTCACACTAAATATCACATTTCACACTAACTATTACATTTCCCACTAAATATCACATTTTCTACTAACTATTAAATTTCCCACTAACTATTAAATTTCCCACTGACTATTAATTTCCCACTAACTATTGAATTTCCCACTGAATATTAAATTTCCCACTGAATATTAAATTTCCCACTATCTATTAAATTTCCCACTATATATTAAATTTCCCCCTATCACATTTTCTATACTTACTATAAAATTTCCCACTAACTATTAAATTTCCCACTAACTAGTACATTGGTTAATAACTATTAAATGTCCAATTAACTACTAAATTTCCTACTATTAAATTTCCCATTATCACATTTTCTACCAACTCTTAAATGTCGCAGTAACTATTATATACCCCACTAACTATCACATTTTCTGCCAACTCTTAAATGTTGCAGTAACTATTATATACCCCAGTAATTATGACATTTTCTACCAACACTTAAATGTTGCAGTAACTATTATATACTCCACTAACTATCACACTCTCTACAAACCCTTGAATGTCGCAGTAATTATTATACACCCCACTAACTATCACATTTTCTACCAACTCTTAAATGTTGCAGTAACTATTATATACCCCACTAACTATAACATTTCCCCGAAGATCTAACAATGCATGCCTTTCTCTACAATGCACCAGCGAGGCCAGGAAAACGGAAGACACCCCAAGACTTTCCTCTTTCATTTGCAACAAGCTGGTCTGCAATTCACAAGGTTGCATCCGGGTGTACTGGCAACCTTTGCAACACAGGGAGGATGAAATTATTACGAGTTCTGAAAGTCCGCGCCATTCCAAGTTTTACTGAAGGGGAGATGTGTATTTATTTGTTAATATATTTTGTATTTTATTATTTCATTATTATTATTTTTATTATTATTACTATTGTTATTATTATTATTATTATTATTAGTAGTAGTAGTAGTAGTAATAGTAGTATTCTTATTAGTATTATTGTTAATATTATTATTTTTTCCCTTTAGTTTCCTCCCACGACCTCCATCAAGATTTAACAATACTCTCAAGATCCGCCATCGAGACAAATTTATAAATGTTTCGGTAGAATAATATTCCGGTCACAGGCCGGTTCCTTTGAAATTACAGGTTCGCTATCGCTCATCAGGACAAAATTGACACCTAAATGGCACAATAGGTCTTAAAATCGACAAATTAATGAAGCAAACGCCATAATATCTCAAAACTAATAGGACTAAATGTTAAATATATATATAGTTATATATATATATAACTATCTAACTATCCATCCAAAAAATACGGTTTGCTCACAGATGTATGATGAAGCCTTGTATCTTTTTTAAGAAAATGTTTACTTAACAATGATGATAGCTTATATTTAATGAAGGAAGTAAAGAATATTTTATTGAATATTTATAATATCGAATGTTTTATGGAAAATGACATTGACGCAGTAAAATCTAGAATTACTTTTATTCAAAGCCGTGAACCAACTATGAGATAAATGTGCTTCACAATTCTCTTACTATGTACAAAGTTTTATGTAGCTTTTACGAAATAAAATATTGAGTCTAAGTCTATCTATATATATATATACAGTATATATATATATATGTATATGTGAGTGTGTGTGTGTGTGCGTGTGTGTGTTTTGCTCCATTGGTTTGGAGTTTTTAATTAAGACGTTTCATCACATTAGTGTGGCGATAATAAGACGCTTCACCCCATTCAGGTGTCGATATAGTTTCTGGGCGAGTGATAGTGTGAGCCTGTGTCCTGTAAGAAATCAGCCTTAATCCGGGATAGTTTTTAGTCGATAGATATACAAATTTAGCTTTAAGGGGGTCTGGATGGACATGTTTAGTTTGAAGGATTTCTGGGAAAGCGTTTTTGTTAGCCTACGGGACAAACTAAAAAACATTGCTCGAAAATGGCAAAAACAAGCAAAATCCTCAATAATAGATAAAGAAAATATCCTAATAACCCCCAAGATGTCGGACCAGATAGTGTTAAACTGGTGTTGTGTGTTTGTACAGTCGGCCAAGTAAGTGATGTCGCGGCACCAAGTGTATATCGATCAATAATTGGTATCAGCACTATCTAAGGTTTAAATCATCGTTCAAGAGTGAGATATACAACCATGTCCCTATCTTTACACACCCTATTCAACATCTGACAGACATTAATACAGCATACAGCGAGAAAAACGTAATGACAGCAGCGGCGATATGACTTATTTGGCCAACTGTATGGTCGCGCTAATAAGTCATGTCCCAGCTGTCATTACGTTTGGCTTGATCTGTGCTGTATTAATGTCTGTCAGATGTTGAATAGGGTGGATAAGTGTAGGAACATGTTTGTATATTTCACTCGACATGAAGAAATGAAGCTTAGATAGTGCTGATACCAATTATTGATCAAAACATACTTGGTGCGGAGACATCACTTATTAGCGCGACTGTACCTCTGGCACCCAATTGTGTGAGTGTTTCTGTCTGGCGAGAATGTTGTGAAGAGTGTGGTGAGCCTGGGGTGAGGTGGGGCCGCCCGGGGAGCTTTATAAGGCTTTCAAAACTCTCCGGTCGGCCGCGGAATGAGAGATGAGCGGCGTGCCCGAGTGTCTCCCCAGGCCAGGACAGTACAACACACAAGCAACACATACCTTGGATTGAACTCTATATTCCGTTTTACCCCATTATTTTGTCGATTTTCAGACATTTTTCCCTATTAGTTTAGCAATTATAAGACGCTTCTCCCCATTTAAGAGTCGATTTGTTTTCCTGACGAGCAGAAGCGATCCTGCAATTTAGGAGAAATCAAGGCTGAGACATTTTTCTTGTGAAAAATGTACACATTTATCTTGAATGGGTTCTAGGGGTTGTCAGTTTAGGTTGAGGGAGGTCTGAGGTGGTGTTTAACCCCTTCTGTACCGGCGACGTCTTTTTAACTTTGTCCTGGCTACTATTAGACGATGTTATTCAGTTTATAAAGGACCTCCAGCACTGAGCAGGCTTCGAACTATCTCAATTAACCCTTTTTACTACCACAGATCCTTCTTAAACTGCATAAAAGCGTCTAAATAAAGCTAGAATAATATGAAAAGGGGTAATTACTAGCTGTGGAAGGTCTATGGAGTAAAATACATAAAACTGTTCTTCGGTGTGACGCTAAAGGATGGATGAGCTGCGTGTCTGAGTGTCTCCCAGGCCAGGACAGTCCACATACACACACACACACACACAAGACACACACACAAACACATACACTGCAACACACTCACACGCGCACACACACACACACACACACACTGTAACAAGCCACGGGATAAAACAAATACCTTGGATTGAAGTGACAATTTCCGCGGTCAAATCTTTGGAGAAACGGTGATATCTACCACAGAGATTCATGATTGTGTGTATTATCTCCATAACTTTTGTTCGTCTTTTGTTTCTATATTTATGAAGGAGACAAAAGGCAGGTTAATTGTACGAGTGTCTCCCCTAAATCCAAAAGAGTGACAGATAACCAAATTCAAGAGATTGTGGGTTCAAAATGCCTGGACACACGAAGTTTGAAGCAGTTTCAGTCATAGGATGAAGGAAAGATTGATTGAGGAAGAGAGTTCCAGAGTTCACTTGTTGAGTAGAAGTGGATAGTTTGGAGAGTAAAGGCGCCATGAGTTAGTAGGAAATAGGTTGATTTTTTTTTTTTTTTTTTGCATTTTCTTTTATATATTTATTATTATTATTTTATCTTATTTTATTTTATTTTTACCTTTATATATTTAGTCATGTATATTTATGGATTCATGTATTGTTTTTTTATTGATTTCACTTTATATACTGTATATATTTTAAGTTATATATACTGTATATATATATATATATATATATATATATATATATATATATATAATGTAAAATATATACAGTACAGTATATAAAGTAAAATAAATAAAATACAATACATGAATCTCTCTCTTTCTCACACACTCTCACACCCTTACACCCTCTCTCTCTCTCTCTCTCTCTCTCTCTCTCTCTCTCTCTCTCTCTCTCTCTCTCTCTCTCACTGTTTGGACACTTGACCATCAGTGTTTTAGAGGACAAGCAGGTTAGAGGGATCGCTATTCTGTTGTTGCTTGATTTCCTTTGTACTCCTTTATACTCTCTTGCTTGTTCGTTGTCTCTTAGTAGCAGTGAATTAAAGGGCAAGCAACCTCAGGGGCTGATGGACCTGTTGTTGCTTAACTTCCCTTGTACACACTCACACTCTCTCACTCTCACTCTCTCTCTCTCTCTCTATGTTTGTCTGTCTCTCTCTCTCACTCTCTCTCTCTCTGTCTCTCTCTCTGTCTCTCTCTCTCAAGATAAAGACAATTGTTGGTGAGTGTGTGAAGGTGTTGTTGAACGAGTTAGTCCTTCATCGGGGTTCGGTCCCCTGGGGTGTACTTTAAATACGCATGTGTTGCTCGCTCTCGTTCTTTGTCTGTTTCTCTCTCTCTCTCTCGCTTTCTCTTTTTAAGTCACTCACACACACACACACACACACACACACACACACACACACACACACACACACACACACACACACACATTTCTTGCATTCTTGGCATAACTTCTCTATCGTCCCCAATGCTTTGGATGACAGAGGTGTAGGGTTTTTTCCAGTTTATTTTGTTTCTTGTACTTAATTCACCTTGTTTATTATAGCTCCTCTGATTGTTTAGCAGTTGTTTTCACCGTTGTTTGGTTTGCTTAGTTGTTTGTAGTTTCAGTTTGTTATTAAGGGGTGTTTTTTCTGGACCCCCTTCTCCCTCATGTTTGCCCCATTAGTGTTGACGTTTTAAGACGTTGTTGTTGTTGTCGTTCCCCAAGCTGCCTGGCCGAACAGCCCCAAAGCCCCGAGCAAGGCCAAGGCCATAACCGAGCCCCCCCACAGTACCCTCCCTGCCGACCACAATAAAGCCTGGGTGACCGAAGCCACTCCATGGCGGGGAGCTGAGGAGGGTGCGGAAACGCCCCGGAAACCAAAGCCCCACCCAGGGCCCTGTGCCCCTCAGCAATTATGAAGAGAAAGTTGAGGGGCAAAGGAAAAATGTGACGCTTTGGCTTCCAATCTTGGTAGATTGGGAGGTCAATCCACGGAAGAGACGCCGCCACTTGAGATTTAGAAAATATATGAGTAAAAGGAACAGTCAGAGTAAGCTATGGGTATGGCAGAGATCGCTCAGTTCTCACTCTGATAGACCAGCCCTCCCATTAGTTTAGCGATTCTAAGACCTTCCGTCCATTTTCTTTGCCAACATTAACCTTGTGTA
>CM064529.1:15823371-15838371 GCA_032716605.1 Paralithodes platypus | reverse complement strand
GAGGGGGGGAGAGAAAGAGGGGGGGGGAGGAGAGGGAGAGTAAAAGATATAAGAGAATAAAATGAAGAAGGGAAGATGTAAAACAATGCAGTAAACTAAAATATAATCAAAACACAAATCTGGTTGAAGCAGGATTCCCAAAATTATCCTGTGTTTTGTAAAATTTCAGGACATTTTAGTAAGGTTTAACACTTTCTGTACCGGCGACGTCTTTTTAATCTTATTCTAGCTACTTTTAGACGATTTTATGAAGCTCAGGAAGGATATATAGTAGCTAAAAGGAATAATTGAGATAGTCTGTAGCCTTATAATCGGTAGACATCCTTCCGAAGTTGTATAAAATAGTCTAATAGTTGCCAGGATATGATGGAAAGGACGTCACGTGGTACTGTATGGGTTAAAACCTAGGAACTAATCATAGTGAGTTAGATGATGTGGAATATAAAAGCTAATGTACAGTCGGCCTAAACAGTGATGTCTCGGCACTAAGTATATTTTGATCCATAATTGGTTTCAGCAATATTTAAACTTAATTTATTCATTTGGAGGGGGTGTACAAACCTATTCCTACAGTTACCCACCCTATTCAACATCTGTCAGACATTATTACAGCTCAGCGCGAGCCAAACGTAAGGACAGGTGAGACATGACTTATTAGCGCCACCGTACAGTGTTGTTATTATATAGAATGTGTAATTAACCCCTTCTGTACCGGTGACATTATTTTCATTAGATTCTGGCAACTATTAGATGCTTTTATTCAGCTTAGAAGGACGTCTACCAATTAAAAGGCTACAAACTATCTCAATTAGTCCTTTTTTCTGTCATATATCCTTCCTAAGCTTCATAAAATCGTCCAAATGTAGATGAAATAAACACAAAATGACGTCGCCGGTACAGAAGAGGTTAAGGGGGCCCACCTCGTTTTTGTTTCTCTCTCTCTCCCTCTCTCTCTCTTTGGGTTGTATCCATTTGGCCCCATTCAGCCTACTATTTTAAAACGTTGTACCCCATCCAGGTGTCGATTTTTTCCTGGCGAGCGGTAGCGAGAGAGCATATTTTTTATAACGTTTTTTGACGGCAGGTTAAATTTGTAAATTTTTCGATAGAAAAAGGTCTCCGGCGAAGCCGGATTTATCTAAACAATGCTGGCTCGCTATCACTTGCCAAAACAATATCGACTCCTGGATGTCGATAAACGTGTTAAAACAGTAGGCTGAATGGGGCCGAAAGGGTACAAGCCAGAGAAAGAGAGAAAAGGAGAGAACAAATGCAGGTCACCCCCCTTAAATTAATACATTCGCTGCATTGTAATCCCGGTAGAAACACAGGATTGAGATAACATTTGACATTTGTTAACCCGTTCAGTACCGGTGACGTCCTTTTCATTATATTCTGGCAACTATTAGACTATTTTATACAGCTTAGGAAGGATGTCTAGCGATTATAAGGCTACAGACTATCTCAATTAATCCTTTTAGCTGCTGTATATCCTTCCTAAGCTTCATAAGATCGTCTAGAAGTCGCTAAAATACATTTCAAAAGACGTCGCCGGTACAGAAAGGGTTAATATTTATGGTGATGGAAAAGGAAATTATGCACGTTTTTCTTGAAGGTAAATTTGTTTTGCAGAATTTTGTGCACCATTGGGCAATATATTCCATAACTTTGGATCCCGGACCAAAACCTATCTTGTATGGTGGCGCTAATATGTCATGTCTCAGCTGTCATTACGTTTGGCTGGCTCTGTGCTGTATTAATGTCTGTCAGATGTTGAATAGGGTGGATAAGTGTAGGAACATGGTTGTATATCTCACTAAAAAAGAAGAAATCATGTGTAAATATTGCTGATACCAATTAATGAACCAAACATAATTGGTGCCGAGAACCCTTTGAGTACCAGTGACGTCCTTTTCATTATATTCTGGCAATTATTAGACGATTTTATTCAAATTAGGAAGGACGCATAACCATTAAAAAGTTACAGACTATCTCCAGTTTATCCTTTTAGCTACCATTTATCTTTCCTAAAGCCGCTGTCACACGAGCTCTTTTTTCCGTCAATTCTCCATGAGCAAGTTTTTCCTCGTTATATTTCAGGACTTTTTTGCACTGATATCGGATACTAGACTGAAGGTAGAGTATGTTAGGCGGCTGAATTTTGATAAAGTGTATTTTTTTAAGCTGCCAGACCATAATTGGCCGTAAAAATGCTCGAAAAACGGCTCGTGTGACTCCGACTTAAGCTGCAAAAACTCGTCTAAATGTAGCTGGAATCAAATACAAAAAAACGTCACCGGTAATGAAAGGGTTAATGATATTATTGACGGTGGGCAAGGACAGGTACGGTGGCGCTAATAGGTCATGTCTCGGCTTTCATTACGTTTGGCTCGCTCGGTGCTGTATTGATGTCTGTCAGATGTTGAATAAGGTGGGTAAGTGTAGGAACATGGTTGTATATCTCGCTCAAAAAGAAGAAATCATGTGTAAATATTGCTGATACCAATTATCGATCAACACATAATTGGTACCCAGACATAATTGGTACCCAGACATCACTTATTAGGCGGACTGTACACTCGGATTGGATGCCATAGTCTCTAGCCCACTCGTAAATATTTGTGGAATTCACCTATTTCTAATTATGGAGGCATATCTCTGGACACGAATTTATAAATATAATTGTCTATACACCAACTGAAAAACTATATATATATATACTATACATACAAAAACAAGTTCTATCCTAAGATCAATCCAGATAGATAAAATTGCATAAAATATAACATAGAGGGTCCACAAATTCTTATGAGTGGGCTAGAGGCTGTGACATCTGAGTGTACCCATCTATGAGTAGGGGTGGTACAGCGCAGGGCAATAGTTAGGATCCAGTTCGACTCCCGTAGCGGCAATAATGAACCCCTTTAACACTATTAGACGATTGTATGCAGCTTAGGAAGGACGGCTATTAATGAGAGGTGTATTATACTCTCCATTAATTCGTTGTCTTGATAGCGTAATGCATAAGGGCGCGGAACTTCGATGGGAGTATCCTAGGTTCGAGTCCTTGGAGTGCCACATGTATTTGTTGATTTCATTAATTGAGTTTATAAGTGGAGTTGGTTGGTGGAAATAATATAATAATAAATCCTTCCCAAACAGTAAAATCGTCTAATGATAACCAGAATAAAAAGACTAATAACTTCACCCCTACTGAAAGGGTTAAGGGGGTAGTGCTCGGTTTTTGGTCTATATATTTATTAATTCATTCATTTTTGAGTGTCCTCGCTAGACCTCCATCAAGCTTAAAAAACAAAACACCCCCTACACACCCATTCAAGATAAATTTGTACATTTTTCGACAGACAAATTTCCCAGCCTTCTAAAATTATAGGCTCGCTATCGCTCGCCAGGAAAACTTGACACCTAAATGGCACGAAAGGTCTTAATATTGACAAACAAATAAAGCGAAAGGTATCAAAATCGCCAAATTGACGTAACAAACGTCTTAAAATCTCAAAATTAATATGCTAAACATGGAGGAGAAAGGGGTCCAGAAAAAGTGACTACCTCCCCTTAAATGCAAACACTAGGCAAAGGGTTAAGGATATGATTCAATTCAGTTCGGCATTCATTTCGGGATTCAGTTCGGGATTCGATTCAGTTCGGGGTTCGATTCAGTTCGGGATTCGATTCAGTTCGGGATTCGATTCAGTTCAGGGTTGCTTCGATAACTTAAGGACCACGATTTATGACCTATAGAGTGTACAGATCAGTAAGAGAGATGGCAAAACCCTTTCAAAACCACACCACAACACATGCACAGGTGTCGGCATATTATAGGCAGTTCCTCGCCCAATACGCCCTAGTTGTTGTTGTTGTTGTTGTATCGTCTCTCTTTCTCTCTCATACACACTCTCACTCTCACTCACACACACTCTCTCTCTCTCTCTCTCTCTCTCTCTCTCTCTCTCATTTCCCTTCTACTCTCTCCTCTTTTTGTAGCTACCTCATCATAGTCTCTTATCGCAACTATCACTCTCACTTTCTCTCTCTCTCTCTCTCTCTCTCTCTCTCTCTCTCTCTCTCTCTCTCTCTCTTTCTCTCTCTCTCTCTCTCTCTCTTTCTCTCTTTCTCTCTCTCTCATATCTCCGCCGGACGCCAAAACACAAGCCGGAGTTAATTTTGCAGCGCCATCTATACCGAAGCCGCGGGGAGACTTGTCCGAGCCCGCCGCTACACGAAGAGAGGATGCCAAACAAACGGTCGGTCGGTCGGTCGGTGCGTTGGTGTCGGTGATGGCGTGTTTGTCGGCGGAAGAAAAATATAATTGTTCGAAAGCTGCTTCTTGCCATCTGATATACTGCTTGCTTGCTTGCTTGATTACTTGTTTAGGTTAGAGAGGTGGTTGCCATCTGATGTACTCCTTTGCTTGTTTGCGTGATTGCTTGCTTGCTTGTTTAGGTTAGAGAGATGATTGCCATCTGATGTACTTCTTGCTTGCTTGTTTAGGTTAGAGAGGTGGTTGCCATCTGATGTACTTTTTGCTTGCTTGGATTAGAGAGGTGGTTGGCATCTGCTGTTCTTTCTGCTTGTTTGTTTGCTTGCTTGTTTGTTTAGTTGAGAGAGGTGGTTGGGATCTGATGTACTGTTTGCCTGCTTGCTTGCTTGGGTTAGAGAGGTGCTTGGAATCTGATGTACTTCTTGCCTGCTTGCTTGCTTATTTAGGTTAGAGAGGTGGTTGCCAGCTGATGTACTGCTTATTTGCTTGCTTCTTTAGGTTAGTGGAGATGCTGTTGTTGTTGTTGTTTGGTAGGTGTTTTGGGTTTACTTCTGGGTTCTTTTGTTGTATTCATTCTTGCTTGTTTCTTTTGGTTAGAGAGGGAGTTGCCATCTGATTTACTTCTTGTTTGCATGCTTGCTTGCTTGTTTAGGTTAATAAGGTGGTTGGCATCTCTAGTACTCCTTGCTTGCTTGATGGCTTGGTTGTTTTAGTTAGAGAGGTGCTGACAATCTCATATATTCTTTTCTTGATTGTTTGTTTTGATTAGAGAGGTGGTTGCCATCTGGTGTACTCCTTGTTTGGGTAGTTGGAATCTGATGTACTCCTTGCTTGCTTGTTTCTTTGTGTTAATGGAGTTGTTGTTGTTGTTGTTGTTTGGATTTATTTATGAGCCTATGTGTTGTTTGCTTACTTGCTTTGATTGGTGGAGTGGTCGGTTGTGGTGTTGTTGTTTGTGTTTATTGATGGGTTTATGAGTTGTTTGCTTTCTTTCGCTCATGCCGACCTTTACTTGCCTACCTACCTACATTCCTATCTACCTACATACTTACCTACCTACCTACCTGCCTACCTACCTACCTACCTACCTACTTACCTGCATACCTCCCTGCCTACCTACCTACTTACCTACATAGATACCTACCTATCTACGTACTGTACCTACCTCTGTACTTACCTTCGTCTGTCAGTTCTCTCTCTCTCTCTCTCTCGAACTCTTCATCCCTGCCCTCTCCCCTCCACCCTCCACACCAGCCTATACTCCTTTCCCCATCTCTAGCCCCCCCCCCCCCCCAATGAGATCATGTCTATCATATCCCCCCACCTCCCTCCTCCTCCACCTCCCCGCCTCACTCTTCCACCTCCTCCCTCCCAACCCCTCCCTCCTTTCCTTCCCCCCCCCCTCCACCTACCCAACCCTCCTTCCTCTTCTCCCATCCCTCCCCCTCTTTCCTCCTTCCCAACCCTCCTTCCTCCTCTCCTATCCCCCCCCCCCTACTCCACTTCCCCCTCTTCCCTCCTCCTCCTTCCCAACCCTCCTTCCTCCTCTCCCCTCCCTCCCCCCTCCCCCCCCCTTTCCCCACCTCCCCCCATTGTTTTTCTTCCATTCTTTGCCTTGTCGCCTTCCTCATTCTCTCTTTCTCTTTTTTTTCCCCTTCTCTGTTTTTCGCTTCCTCATTTTCGCACTTTTCTTTTTCCCTTTTCTCGTTTTCTGTTCTGTCATCTTGTTCTTGTTTTTTCCCCTCGCTCTTCATTTGTTTCTTTTATTAATTGTTTTCTGTTTCATGTGATCTCTTCTTTCTGTTTATTTTAAGTGTTTGTTTCCTCTTTGCTTATTCTTCATCTCTGTAACACGTTTCCTCGTGTTTTATTATTATTATTATTATTATTATTTTTGTTTGTATTATCATTATTATTATTTTTAAAGAGTTGTTTTCTCTTTTCTCGCTTTCTCCTTTTAAGCCAAACGGTTCTCTTGTATGCCCGCTTTAAGTGTAAAATATAATTACAAATAACTTCGTAAGGATCAAGAAGTTCGCCTTCTCTCATGCTCTTATTTTGGTTTTGTATTTGTTTTTGTATCTTTTTTGTTTTTATAGTCCTTCATCATTTTTATCTCTGCACATCATTGCTTTCTTCTTGTTTTCACACGGTAGGCTTATTGATTATCATATTTATATACTGGTTATTATACTATTTATATTATATTAAGTATATTCATTTATTCGTAATGGTCAGTTGGGACGCTTTTATTTATGTCTGTTTTTGTTATATATATTTAAATGTTACTGTTCAACAAGCAGTCTAGTAAGGAACAAAGGATTTGTTGTTTCTTACTTTTCTTTGCAATTTGTTTGGCTAAATATTTCATGGGGCTATTGTGATGTGGGTGATGTACCCTGCAAACTTCTAAACACACACACACACACACACACACACACACACAAACATATAGATATATATTCTTCCTAAGCTGTATAAAATCGTCTAATGATGGCCACAATAAACTGGTAAAACGCGTCATATCCTCAAAGGGCTAAATGAAAGAAATGGATATAAAACTGAGTAGTGTATGATGGAGTATGGTATCGATACTTTATAGAGACATAATAAACTCCTCTTTAGCTTCCTTCATTATGTGATGTATTTGTAATATTTAACTCATCGTCAAGGACAATTATAGAAAGCTACAGAGTATTCGTTGGTGTTTCCATGAATTATAGAAAGCTACCGAGTATTTGTTGGTGTTTCCATGAATTATAGAAAGCTACAGAGTATTTGTTGGTGTTTCCATGAATTATAGAAAGCTACCGAGTATTTGTTGGTGTTTCCATGAATTATAGAAAGCTACCGAGTATTTGTTGGTGTTTCCATGAATTATAGAAAGCTACAGAGTATTTGTTGGTGTTTCCATGAATTATAGAAAGCTACAGAGTATTGTTGGTGTTTCCATGAATTATAGAAAGCTACAGAGTATTTGTTGGTGTTTCCATGAATTATAGAAAGCTACCGAGTATTTGTTGGTGTTTCCATGAATTATAGAAAGCTACAGAGTATTTGTTGGTGTTTCCATGAATTATAGAAAGCTACAGAGTATTTGTTGGTGTTTCCATGAATTATAGAAAGCTACAGAGTATTTGTTGGTGTTTCCATGAATTATAGAAAGCTACAGAGTATTTGTTGGTGTTTCCATGAATTATAGAAAGCTACAGAGTATTTGTTGGTGTTTCCATGAATTATAGAAAGCTACAGAGTATTTGTTGGTGTTTCCATGAATTATAGAAAGCTACAGAGTATTTGTTGGTGTTTCCATGAATTATAGAAAGCTACAGAGTATTTGTTGGTGTTTCCATGAATTATAGAAAGCTACAGAGTATTTGTTGGTGTTCCATGAATTATAGAAAGCTACAGAGTATTTGTTGGTGTTTCCATGAATTATAGAAAGCTACAGAGTATTTGTTGGTGTTTCCATGAATTATAGAAAGCTACAGAGTATTTGTTGGTGTTTCCATGAATTATAGAAAGCTACAGAGTATTTGTTGGTGTTTCCATGAATTATAGAAAGCTACAGAGTATTTGTTGGTGTTTCCATGAATTGATACGAAACATTCTCATAAACTACTTATTTTCTTCTCTATACCATTCCATTTGAGGGAAAACTGCTTTAAACATGACGAAAAACACAAAAATGTCGACTTTAATGGACCATAACTGCAAAAATGCCCCCAAAAGCCTGTGTATATAGAGCATGTTTTACTCAGAATGACTTGGTTCACTTTTTGGGCGATTTTTGCATGTATTCATTATTTTTCTAGTTTCTCCCTAGATCTCCATAAAAAAAAAAAAAAAAAAAAAAAAAAAACGTCCATTAGATCCCCTTCTAGATTAATTTGTACATTTTTCGGTAGAAAAATGTCCCGGCCGAAGGCCGGTTCTTCCAATATTACAGGGTCACTATCGTTCGCCAGGGAAAAAATCGACACCTAAATAGCACGAAAGGTCTAAATATTGACTAAGAAATGGGGCGAAAGGTCTTAAAATCGACTAGCTAATGGGGCAAACATCTTAACATCTGAAAACTAATGGGGCTAAACATGAGGGAGAAAGTGGTCCAGAAAATCGGCGCATCCCCCCTTAATCTTCATTTCTGGAAGTATTTGTCACAAAACTCACGTCTGGACCACCTACATAAAAGGATTCATGGAGATAGCATGTGGCTTTTTTTTTTTTTTTTTTTTTTTTTTTTTTTTCTTCCTAAGCTGACCTAAATATTCTAATAGTTGCCAGAATATAATGAAGAGTACGTCACCGGTATTGAATAGGTTACGGCGTTACGCTAATAATTTTTAGCTATGGATTATCAGCCTTCTGCAATACATCTTTTGGTCTTTTGTATTATTAGTATCTCTCTCTCTCTCTCTCTCTCTCTCTCTCTCTCTCTCTCTCTCTCTCTCTCTATGTCTCATTTCTGTATTCTCTCCATTTTCCTCATTCTCCACCTCCCTTTTCATTCCTCTCAATCCCAAATATTCTTCCGTCTTCTCCTCGCCCAATCTTTATCGTCCATTTCCTCTTATTCTGTATTCGAACCTTAACTTCTCTGGATCGCTGAAATAATCTCGACTCTTACCTTTGTGTTAATTTATTTGATTTCATTGATTTCATTAGTTAGGTATATATTTGTAAGTTACTTGGTGCGTTGGTGGTATTAATCCCTTCTGTACCGGCGACGTCTTGTCCATTATATTCTGGCGACCATTAGACAATTGTATTAAGCTCAGAAAGAACGTCTACCCATTAAGGGGAGGTTTTTAGTGTGTTTCCTAAACTTCCATCAAGCTTGAAATTACACCCCCTTGAGTCCCTTTCAAGATAAATTTGTAAATTTTTCGGTAGAAAAATGTCCCGGCCGAAGGCCGGTTCTCCTATATTACAGGCTTGTTTTCGCTCGCTCAGATAAAATCGACACCTGAATGGCACGAAAGGTCTTAATATGGGGTGAAAGTTCTTAAAATCGCTAAACTAATGGGGCGAACATTTTATAATATCAAAAGCAATGGGGCTAAACATGAGGGTGAAAGGGGTCAAGAAAAAAATTCCTCAAGTGGAGGTCTCCCTTTAAAAGGCTACAAACCATCTCAATTAATCCCTTTTGCTACCATATACCCTTCCTAAGCTTCATAAAATCGTCTAAATGTAGATGAAATCAAATACAAAACACGTCACCGGTACAGATGGGGTTAAGAATTGGTTGTTTATGTGCATTATATTGGATACTTTCACCCTTTGAAGATTATGGTGCATTTTGACAGATTATTCCGGCCATCATTAGGCAATTTAATACAGCCTAGGAAGGATCTGTGGGAATTGATAGGGTAGAGACTATCTCAAATTTTTTTTTTTTTTTTTTTTTTTTTAACCCTCTGACTTTCATACACCCTTCCTAATACGAATAAAATCGTCTAGTAATAGCCAGAAGCAGAACATTAATGCATTATCGTATTTTCTAAGGGTTAACCCCTTCAGCACGATGACGTCTGTTTACCTTTGATTCTGGATAAAATGAAACGATGTTATGTAGTTTAAGAAGGACCTGTGTTATTCAGAGGATATATTGAGGTCGCATTGACCCTTTTGAGTCCTGGAGGTAGATTATAAGCTGAAGAAAATCGTCTAATGGTAAACAGAATATGATGCCAATTCCGTCATGGTGTTGAAAGGGTTAATCCTATTCCAGTATACAGTCGGCCACATCAATGTTTTCCACTCCGTGATTGTGTACTGTATATGGAAGTGATTGTATACTGTATATGAAAGTGATTGTATACTGTATATGAAAGTGATTGTATACTGTATATGAAAGTGATTGTATACTGTATATGGAAGTGATTGTATACTGTATATGGAAGTGATTGTATACTGTATATGGAAGTGATTGTATACTGTATATGAAAGTGATTGTATACTGTATATGAAAGTGATTGTATACTGTATATGAAAGTGATTGTATACTGTATATGAAAGTGATTGTATACTGTATATGGAAGTGATTGTATACTGTATATGGAAGTGATTGTATACTGTATATGGAAGTGAATGATTGTATACTGTATATGGAAGTGATTGTATACTGTATATGGAAGGTGATTGTATACTGTATATGGAAGTGATTGTATACTGTATATGGAAGTGATTGTATACTGTATATGGAAGTGATTGTATACTGTATATGGAAGTGATTGTATACTGTATATGGAAGTGATTGTATACTGTATATGGAAGTGATTGTATACTGTATATGAAAGTGATTGTATACTGTATATGAAAGTGATTGTATACTGTATATGGAAGTGATTGTATACTGTACTGTATATGGAAGTGATTGTATACTGTATATGGAAGTGATTGTATACTGTATATGAAAGTGATTGTATACTGTATATGGAAGTGATTGTATACTGTATATGGAAGTGATTGTCTACTGAAGTGATTGTATACTGTACTGTATATGGAAGTGATTGTATACTGTATATGGAAGTGATTGTATACTGTATATGGAAGTGATTGTATACTGTACTGTATATGGAAGTGATTGTATACTGTATATGGAAGTGATTGTATACTGTATATGAAAGTGATTGTATACTGTATATGAAAGTGAGTGATTGTATACTGTATATGGAAGTGATTGTATACTGTATATGGAAGTGATTGTATACTGTACTGTATATGGAAGTGATTGTATACTGTATATGGAAGTGATTGTATACTGTATATGGAAGTGATTGTATACTGTATATGGAAGTGATTGTATACTGTATATGGAAGTGATTGTATACTGTATATGGAAGTGATTGTATACTGTATATGGAAGTGATTGTATACTGTATATGGAAGTGATTGTATACTGTATAGGGAATAGTGATTGTATACTGTATATGGAAGTGATTGTATACTGTATATGGAAGTGATTGTATACTGTATATGGAAGTGATTGTATACTGTATATGGAAGTGATTGTATACTGTATATGGAAGTGATTGTATACTGTACTGTATATGAAAGTGATTGTATACTGTATATGGAAGTGATTGTATACTGTATATGGAAGTGATTGTACTGTATATGGAAGTGATTGTATACTGTATATGGAAGTGATTGTATACTGTATATGGAAGTGATTGTATACTGTATATGGAAGTGATTGTATACTGTATATGGAAGTGATTGTATACTGTATATGGAAGTGATTGTATACTGTATATGGAAGTGATTGTATACTGTATATGGAAGTGATTGTATACTGTATATGGAAGTGATTGTGTACTGTATATGGAAGTGATTGAAGTACTATTGACATACAAGACTAATTTGTTATAAGACCGTTAATTGACTATATTCATTAAGGGGAGGCTTTTAGTTTGGTCCCTAGATATCCATCAAGCTTAAGATTACACCCCCTTGAGCCCCTTTCAAGATAAATGTGTACATTTTTCGGTAGAAAAATGTCCCGGCTGGAAGCCGGTTCCTCTTAAATTACAGGCTCGCTATCGCTCGCCAGGATAAAATCGACACATAAATGGCACGAAAGGTCTTAAATTTGACAGAAATGGGTCAAAAGTGTTTAAAATCGTCAAAATAATGGGGCGAACGTCTTAAAATTAGAAAACCAATGGGGCTAAACATGAGGGAGAAAGGAGTCAAGAAAAAAAATCCTCAAGTGGAAATCTCCCCTTAACCCTTTCAAGATCCGATTACGCATTTCTTGTCTGTTTTATGGCTATTATTGAACGATTTTATTCAGATTAAGAAGGGTGTATAGAAGTCATCTAGTCCCCGCCGACCCTTCCTAAGTTGTATAAAATCGTCTAATGATAGCCAGAATAAACTGTGAAAATGCATCATAATCTTCAAAGGGTTAAGCTGTAGACGTCGATATTTAAGTACGTCTATAGTGTGCACACAACTATATATTTTAGAATCAACATAATTGCCACCCATTTTAAACACACATCTGTTGTATTTCTTCTAAATATTTACCCTTTGAAGATTATGACGCATTTTGACAGTTTATTCTGGCTATCTTTAGACAATTTTATACAGCTTAGGAAGGATCTGCAGGAATTATATGGGTAAGACTATCTCCATTAACCCTCTGACTTCCACTTAAAATCGTTCAATAATAGCCAGAAAACAGACAAGAAATACGTAATCGGATCTTTAAAGGTTTAATTAATATAGTCAATTAACGGTCTTATAGCAAATTAGACGGTTTAATACAGGTGGAATGTGTGGGAATTTACGGGCAAACACTATATCAATTATCCCTCTGACTTCCAAATACCCTTCTTAATATGCATACAATCATGTAATAATAGCCAGAAATCATTAATGCGTAATCCGAGTCGTGAAAGGGATAATCGTATTGTAAAACTTGCAACAGCTTGAAATTCCTTGTAGCCCAACGGTCTGAGTAGTCCTCTCTCTCTCTCTCTCTCTCTCTCTCTCTCTCTCTCTCTCTCTCTCTCTCTCTCTCTCTCTCCATGAGTCTGGATGAAATTTAGTACCACGAGAGACGGATTTTACCTAAAATTATAATCGACAAAACATCTAATTTTACTTTATATTATGTATTCTATATTGATTGTATTATTATTATATATATATATATATATACTGTAAATAATTAATTTTTATATTATTTCGATCTGATAACCTTGGTCGATGAGTTTCCCTATCGAATAATAGCCGTTTATTGGAGAGTGTCTGAAATGTTTGGGCCTCTTGAATGATAACGGTGTGATATTGAAAGCTGGTCCATCAACTATAAGATACCCCCTCCTTCTGTTGTTCTTCCCCTTCCCTCCCCCCTCCTACCCCACTCCCTCCCCCTCCCCCTATTCCCCCTCCCCTCCCCCTATTCCCCCTCCCCTCTCCCTCCTCCTATTCCCCCTCCCCTCTCCTTCCCCCACTTTCCCATCTACCCCATTCCGCCATCCTTCCCTCTAGTCCCCCTCATACCCCCCTTCCACCTATTCTCCCTCCTACCCCACTCTCCCTCTGTTCTCCCTCAGCTCTTCTCTTGTCCTTCCCCTACCCTCTCCTATCCTTTCCCTCCCTATCCCCCCCCCCCCTCCTATCCCCCTCTAACCCACACCATTGGCAATTCCGTGTACCTTAACCTGATGTGTGTGTGTGTGTGTGTGTGTGTGTGTGTGTGTGTGTGTGATCTGCCTCTGTCCTGGTCGACGGATCTCAGTTTAGGACCGCTATTTGCCCGAGAGAGAAAGAGAGAGAGAGAGAGCATTCAACATCAGCTTCACATCCCAGGTTCGAATTCCGGGAGGATCACATGTGTTCATTAATTTAATTTAGAGGGTGTTTGGTATTGGGATCGAAATTAACATATTAGGATTATTATAGAGTAATGAGGAGATTGGCAGAGATTTTACAGAGAGAGAGAGAGAGAGAGAGAGAGAGAGAGAGAGAGACATTAGGATTATTATACTGTAGAGTAATGAGGAGATTGGCAGAGATTTTACAGAGAGAGAGAGAGAGAGAGACATTAGGATTATTATACTGTAGAGTAATGAGGAGATTGGCAGAGATTTTACAGAGAGAGAGAGAGAGAGAGAGAGAGAGACATTAGGATTATTATACTGTAGAGTAATGAGGAGATTGGCAGAGATTTTACAGAGAGAGAGAGAGAGAGAGAGAGACATTAGGATTATTATAGAGTAATGAGGAGATTAGCAGAGATATTACGGAGAGAGAGAGTGAGATATGCGAAAAGAGACTAAGATGGGGTAGACAGAAAGAGAAGAGAAGAGAGTAGAAGGGAAATGAGAGAGAGAGAGAGATATGTATAGGAAGGGTCTTGTTTTTGGCTGCTCGGGGGCGCTGGATATTTGATGCTTGTTTTGCTTGCTGTTTTTGCTTGTGGGCCTTTGATTTGTGTGGTGGTGGGGGAGGGTAGGGGGTTAAACGATTGGGTGGTGAGGGGGAGGAGGGGTAGTGGGGGTGATAGGGGGTTAACGATGGGGGTGGTGGTGGTAGGGGGTTAACGATGGGGGTGGTGGTGGGGGTTGATATGTGAAGGGGTGGGGGGTGATGAGGGGAAGGGGGTCATATGAGTTGGTGGGGGTGAGGATAGCAGGAAGGGGGGAGGGGAGGCGTGGGGGTCATGTGAGTTGGTGGGGGTGTCTACATGTATGGCGTGTTCTTGTGTTTAGTTAACTTGTCTTTGCACTGTTCTTTGAGTGTGTGTGTGTGTGTTCTGTCTGTCTGTGTGTGTGTATATTTGTGTTGTGTGTGTGTGTGTGTGTGTGTGTGTGTGTGTGTGTGTGTGTGTGTGTGTGTGTGTGTGTGTATTGTCTTCTTATCTGCGCACGTATGCATATTTTGTGTGTTATGAGAGAGGGTGGGGGTATGTGTGCGTGTGTGTCTGTCTGTCTGTGTGTGTGTGTGTGTTGGTGTTGTGGACGTGCATTGTCTTTTGTTGTGTTGGAGTTGATTGGTTACCTCCTATGTTCCGTGTGTGTGTGTGTTTGTGTTTGTGTGTGGGTGGTCCGGGGTGTTTTGTGTGTGTTTGTGTGGGTAGGGGGGCTATTATCTGTGTTTGAGTCTGTGTTGTGTTTCGTTTCGTTTTGTTATGTATCTGTTCTCTTGGGTGGGTGTGTGTGTGTGTATATGTGTGTGTGTGTGTGTGTGCCAAGAGT
>CM064529.1:15808371-15818371 GCA_032716605.1 Paralithodes platypus | reverse complement strand
TCATTTGCCTTTCGGGACTTCGGTTAGATCTTTTCTATTGCGCTAAACATATAGAAAGTCTTCGATAGAGTCTGGCACAAATCTTTTATTTCTAAACTACCCACTTTCGGTTTCTATCCCTCCATCGGTGCCTTTGTCTCTAATTACCTTTCTGGCCATTCCATAGCTGCATTTGTGGACGGCCATCGCTCACTTCCCCAACCTATCAACTCCGATGTTCCTCAGGGTTCTGTCCTGTCTCCAGTTCTCTTTCTAATATTCATTAATGATGTTCTCAGCTGTCCTATCCACTCATATGCTGATGACTCTACCTTACACTATTCAACTTTACTCTGTTTCTTTTCGAATTACGATAAATTGAATCACCTAGCAGCTAATTTCTCGATACTTAATGGACAAAATATGAAACCACTATGTCTTTGCTTCATATTAAGACCAAGCACCATATTTCACTACAAAATATTCAAAATAACTAAGAAATCTTGATGGGAACTTTGCAATTTACCGTCAGTTGAAAATAAACAGGGTATAGTTTTCCATAACGACCCACCACATAATGACTCCAAAACTCACTTGATGAGGCCATAGCATGTCTTTCTTCTAATCTATGAACTATTTCCGATTGGGGCAAAGAAAATCTTGTCACTTTCAATGCTTCCAAAAGCCAATGTCTTCAACCATCAACCCGTCACATTCTTCCACACGACAATCCCTTACTCTTCAACAATACACAAATCAACCCTTCATCTACTCTCAGTATTCTTGGTGTTTCTTTTTCTCCGGACCTTTCCTGGAAAGATCTTATTACCACTGTAGCTAAAACAGTTTCCCAGAAGTTGGTGTACTCAACCATCTCCATGGGTTCTACACCCCCGCATAGCTTCTTGCCCTTTACAGGGGTGTAGTGCGCCTATGTGTCAAATATTGTTCGCATGTGTGGGGAGGTTCCACCCATACCGCACTTCTCGAAAGGGTAGATTCAAAAGCCTTTTGTGTCATCAACTCACCTCCTCTTATTAACTCCCTACAATATTTCTCTACACGCTGTAATGTTGCATCTCTCTCACTCTTCTACCGCTATTACAATAATCAACGTTCTTCAGATCTGTCTCAGTGTATACCTCCTCCCTTATGAAGAGTGTGGGGCACCCGCCTTTCAGCACACTCCCACCCTTATTTTGTCCAACTTTCTAACTCAAGAGTGACCTGATTTTCCCAGTCTTTCTTCTACTCAACAAGTAAAATTTGGAACTCTCTCCCTCAATCTGTCTTTCCCTCATCCTAAGACTTAAACTGCTTCAAGCTCTGTCTATCCAGACTTGTTGATTCTAATGTACCTTGAATATGGCTCTCTAACACTTTTTCAACTTTGGGGGAGACACTTGTCACAGGCAGCTTTGCTTTATGTATCCTTCATATACATAGCAAAAATTGTAGTTGTCGATTCCACTACGAAAATACCATGAAATAGTATGATAATTAACTTGGTCATCGAAAATTGACGGACAATGCGCTCGTGTGACATCGCCTTAACCTCAAGAAGCTGTAAGATGAAACGTTGTCATAATAAAGGTCCATAAACGTTGTCATGATAAAGGACCATAAACGTTGTCATAATAAAGGACCGTAAACGTTGTCATAATAAAGGTCCATAAACGTTGTCATGATAAAGGACCATAAACGTTGTCATAATAAAGGACCGTAAACGTTGTCATAATAAAGGTCCATAAACGTTGTCATGATAAAGGACAATAAACGTTGTCATAATAAAGGACCGTAAACGTTGTCATGATAAAGGTCCATAAACGTTGTCATGATAAAGGACCATAAACGTTGTCATAATAAAGGACCGTAAACGTTGTCATAATAAAGGACCATAAACGTTGTCATGATAAAGGACCATAAACGTTGTCATAATAAAGGACCGTAAACGTTGTCATGATAAAGGACCATAAACGTTGTCATAATAAAGGACCGTAAACGTTGTCATAATAAAGGTCCATAAACGTTGTCATGATAAAGGACCATAAACGTTGTCATAATAAAGGACCGTAAACGTTGTCATAATAAAGGTCCATAAACGTTGTCATGATAAAGGACCATAAACGTTGTCATAATAAAGGACCGTAAACGTTGTCATAACAAAGGACCATAAACGTTGTCATGATAAAGGACCATAAATGTTGTCATAATAAAGGACCGTAAACGTCATGATAAAGGACCTTAAACATTGTCATAATAAAGGCCCATAAACGTTGTCATAATAAAGGACCTTAAACATTGTCATAATAAAGGCCCATAAACGTTGTCATAATAAAGATAGAGAGAGAGCGAGAGCGAGGGAGGGAGGGAGGGAGAGAGAGAGAGAGAGGTGAAGGGAAAATGAAAAAGACATACAACAAAGAGGGGGAGAGCGAGAAAGATAGACAAGCACAAAGAAGGAGGGAAGAATATGAGAGAGAGAGAGAGAGATAGAGAGATAGAGTACAAAGTACAAAGGAGTACAAAGGAAATCAAGCAACAACAGATCTAGTAACCCTTCTAGGTTGCTTGTCCTCCAAAACACTGAGGATCAAGTGTCCAAACAGTGGTTTAGAGTGGGTAAGGGAACATTGGAAAGGGAAATACTGCCCTGGAACTAATGTCCGTGGCAGGATTAGGAAGTTAGTAGGGGACAGATGGGTTAGTAACTGAGGGGGGGATAAAATAAAGTTATTCATTTACAAACGCAGTCAGTCGCGGGTTTGATGCGAGATATTTGTCTAGGCGGAGTTTAAATGAATCAACGGTGATGCAGTCTATAACGTTTCGGGGAAGCCCATTCCACAAGTTGACAACTCGATTGAAGAAGAAATTCTTAGATTCGTGTGAGTTAAAAGATTTACCAATAATTTTGCAACCGTTTCCCCGCGTGTAATTAGATTGGTCGATAGTGAAGTACTTACTACAGTTCATATTGTCGATGCCTTTGATGATTTTGAACACTTGAATTAAGTCACCTCTTAATCTGCGCTGGGTTAAAGGAAATAGATTTAATTCTCTAAGACGCTCTTCGTATGGTTTGTTCTTTAGGCTAGGTATCATTTTGGTAACTCTACGTTGAACTCGTTCTAGCTTGTTTATATCTTTTTGGTAATAAGGGCACCAGGATTGAACGCAGTATTCCAGAAGAGGGCGGACTAATGAATTGTAAAGGGTTAGGATAACTTCTTTGGATTTATGCTCAAATGACCTGCCTATAAAGCCAATTATTTTGTTTGCCTTCTTAACAACTTCTGAACATTGTTGACTCGGTTTTAGGTTACTCGATATTGTTACTCCCAGATCGGTTTCTCTGTTTACATTCTTAAGCTGAGTGCCATTCATCGAATAGTTTGCTTTCTCATTTAGGTATCCGATATGTAGTACTTTACATTTATCCGCATTGAAACTCATTTGCCAAATTTGGGCCCAACATGACAATTTATCTAGATTGTGTTGCATATCGTCAACTTGTTCTTTTGAGAGTACGCTATTTGCAATTTTTGTATCGTCAGCAAATTTTGAGATTGTACAGGTGAGACCCTCATCTATGTCGTTGATGTAAATTAGAAAGAGAATTGGTCCTAGTACCGATCCCTGGGGTACCCCGCTACTTACATTGGTCCATTTTGATGCCTTACCGTTTATGACTACTCTTTGCTTTCTGTCGCTGAGCCAATTTTCTATCCATTTCAACACACCGTCTTGTATTCCATGCGCTTTTAGTTTTAGCAGTAAACGTTTGTGGGGAACTTTGTCAAAGGCCTTTTGAAAATCAAGGTATATAATATCTACAGCTTTACTCTCATCGTAGAGGTTGAGGATATCGTGGAAGAAGTCTAAGAGGTTTGTTAAACAGGAACGTTTTTTTACGAAAGCCGTGTTGAGTATCTTTAAGTATGTTATTTTCCTCTAAGTGATTTACGAGTCTGTCTCGTATGACCGTTTCTAGCATTTTACATACAACTGAGGTTAAGCTAATTGGACGATAGTTACTGGGTAGGGATTTGCTGCCTTTTTTTAATATCGGTGTTACGTTGGCTAGCTTCCACTGATCGGGCATAGTTCCAGACTGCAAGGATTTATTGAATAGTAATGTCAGTGGTTTAGAGAGCTCATCCTTAGCTTCCTTTAGAACTCTAGGCGAGATTGTATCAGGTCCAGGCGTTTTATTTACCTTGAGTTTATCTAAACAATTCAATACTTCTCTCTCTGTAACGGTGATATTGCTTAGAACATCTGAATTATCAATCTGAATCGGCGATGGTGTAGGGATATCACTGAGGTCTTCTGTTGTAAAAACTGATGCAAAGAAGGTATTGAGGGCATTACTCATTTGTTCTTCGTCTTTGGTGTATTCTCCATTTTCATCGACTAACGGTCCAACAGTTGAAGTAACGACTTTTTTCTTTCTGATATAACTATAGAATTCTTTCGGGTTTGTTTTACTTTGATTCGCAATATGTAACTCTAAGGTCTTTTTACTTTGCTTAATTAACTTTTTGGCTTTGCGTCGTAGCTCTACAAATTTCAGCCGTTCTTCGTCATTTTGTGAGGATTTTAATCTATCATTAGCAAATTTTTTAGCAAGCAGGCAGTTTGAAATATCTTTATTCCACCATTTGGGCTTATTATTATGGCCTAGAGAGAGAGAGAAGAGAGAGAGAGAACATAACTCGCGTCGTACACGTATTCTGCTTCGTTTCGTGTCATCTAAAATTCCCCTTTGCATTTATGAGTTTTTCATTTCTATTTTGTTTTTCATGATGTTCTACTTTTATTAATATATATTTTCTCCAGCATTATGTGAATCTTATACCTATTGTACGTATTTTCTCATTAGCGTCCAAATTTCAGTTTAGTGTCTCGTCATATACAGAGGCAAATCACCTACTGTGAATGCCAAGCAGAGTACTCAAAGGCTTCCGTTTTCGACGCTGACAAAACAGAGAGAGAGAGAGAGAGAGAGAGGCTAAAGAATGAAAAATAACAAAAACGAGGAGAAAAGGGGAGAGAGGGCAAGAGGAGAAGATCGGAGAGAGAGAGAGAGAGAGAGAGAGAGAGAGAGAGAGAGAGAGAGAGAGAGAGTAGGAGGAGGAGAAGGAGGAGGAGGAGGAGGAGGAGAAGGACTTATAAACTGCAACAGACATATTGGTCCTTACGGTTCAGTTTGGATATCAACACTGTTAAGCTACTAACCACTAGGTAAAGAAAAGGATAGTAAAGCAGAAGGCTCCTCCCCACCTGAGGAGGAGGAGGATGAGATGGAGGAGGAGTAGGAAGAAGAGGAGGAGGAGTAGATCGACAAGAGAGCCACAGAGAGAGAGAGAGAACAGACTAAACCCCTCGGACAAAACCCCTTGCATAATCCAGGGGTCGTCAGCTGTAGAAAGTCATCAGGCCCGTGTCTCTCTGACCTCCGTATCAATTTTGGTGTGCCGTGTCGCGTCCCGGATTCATAGGTAATGGCGGTAAATCGGCGGAAAACAGGAAAACACGGGAACACTACCACCACCACTACCATTACCACCACTGCCGCTACCACTACCACTGCCACCAATACCATCACCACCACCACCATCGCCACCACCACCAGTACCACCACCATTACCACCACTGCCGCTACCACTACCACTGCCACCAATACCATCACCACCACCGCCATCGCCACCACCACTGCCGCTACCACTACCACCACTACCACCATCACCAGTACCACCACCATTACCACCACTGCCGCTACCACTACCACTGCCACCAATACCACCACCACCACCGCCATTGCCACCACTACCGCTACCACTACCACTGCCACCACCACCACCACTGCCGCTACCACTACCACTGCCACCAGCATTACCACCATTACCACCACCACTGCCGTTACCACTACCACTGCCACCAATACCGCCACCACCGCCATTGCTACCACCAATACCGCCACCACCGCCATTGCTACCACCAGCACTACCACTGCCACCAGCACCAGCACCACCACCACCACTACCACCACCACCACTGCCGCTACCACTACCACTGCCACCATCAACACCACCACCACCACCACCACCACCACTACCACCACTACCACCATCACCGCTACCACTACCATTACCACCATCACCACTACCACTACCATTACCACCATCACCGCTACCATCACCACCACCACCACCACCACTACCACTACCACCTCTAATACCACCACTACCACCTCTAATACCACCACACCACCACCACCACCATTGCCGCTACCACTACCACTGCCACCATCAATATCACCACTACCACCACCACTACCACCATCACCGCTACCACTACCACCATCACCGCTACCACTACCATTACCACCACCACTACCACCATCACCGCTACCACTACCACCACCACCATCACCGCTACCACTACCATTACCACCATCACCGCTACCACCACCACCACCACTACCACCTCTAATACCACCACTACCACCTCTAATACCACCACACCACCAACTCCTCCTCCACCACCACCACCACTACCACCAACTCCTCCACCACCACCACTACCGCCACCATCACTACCACCACCACAACCACCACTACCACTACCACCACCACCATCATCACCACTACCACTACCACCACCACCACTACCGCCACCATCACTACCACTACCACCACCACCATCACCACTACCACTACCACTACCACTACCACCACCACCACCACCACCACTACCAACCACCACCACCACTACCACTACCACCACCACCACCACTTGCTTGCTATCGCTCGCCCAGATTTTTTTTACACCTGAATGGGTGAAACGTCTTAAAATCTTCAAACTAATGGAGCGGAATAGTAGAGAACTGTTCTATAATAGGTTTAAGTTTCAGCAGGCGTTTGGACTTGACCGATATGTAAAAAAAAATCATACACTATATATATACAGTATATATATATATATATATATAGATAGATATACCGGTATATATATGTACTGTATATAGGTTACTCTTTATGCCTCTATCAAACTTAAGAAATTTCCCCAAGACTCCCTTTCGAGATGATTTTGTACATTTATCGATAGATAAACGTCCGGTTACTACTAAATTACAGACTCGCTGTCGCTTTCCAGGATAATTTGACACCTAAATGGCACGAAATGTCTTAATATTGCAAGCTACATTAAATATTTTAGTAAGTTGTTTTGATAAAAAAAGTATTGATCGAAGGCCAATTTCTTTTAAACTACAGGCTCATGATCGCTCGTTCTGATTTATTTTGTTACACTTGTATAAGGTGAAGCGTCTTGAGATCCATAAAGCCCCTTATAGACTAAGTATGGTTAACCCCTTCAGCCCCATGACGTAATTTTCATATTAATCAGGCTACCATTAGACGTTTTTCTTTAGCTTATAAACTACCTCTAGGACTCAAAGTGGTAAACACGATCTCAATATACCCTCTGAATAACATAGGTCCTTCTTAAGGGGAGGTTTTTAGTGTGTTTCCTACTACTCCAGCAATCTTAAAATTTCACCCCCTTGACCCCCTTTCAAGATAAATTTGTGAATTTTTCGGTAGAAAAATGTCCCGGCCGAAGGCCGGTTACTCTTAAATTACAGGCTCGCTATCGCTCGCCAGGATAAAATCGACACCTAAATGGCACGAAAGGTCTTAAAATTGACAGAATGGGGCGGAATTTCTTAAAATCACCAAACTAATGGGGCAAGCGTCTTAAAATCTCAAAAGCAATGGGGCTAAAACTGAGGGAGAAAGGAGTCAAGAAAAAAGCCCCTCAAGTGGAAATCTCCCCTTAACCCTCTGAAGATCGATGACGCACGTCTTTCCTGTGTTCTGGTTATTATTAGACGATTTTATTCAGATTAGGACGGCCATAGGGACGTCAGAGGGTTGATTGAGATAACCTTGACCCTTTTGATACCCACAGAGCCTTCCTAAACTGTATGAAATCGTCTACTGATAGCCAATATAAACTGCTATAACGCGTCAGTTCCTCAAGGGGATCAACGGCATAAAATCGTCGAACCTGAGCCATAATCAAAGGTACAAAAGGCGTGGTCATGGTGCTGGAAGGGTTAAGGGGGGGGGGAGGGGCCGGTTTTCTGGACCACTTTCTCCCTCATGTTTAGCCCCATTAGTTTGCAGATGCTAAGATGTTTGCCCCATTAGTTAGTCGATTTTAAGACCTTTCGCCCCATTTTTTCGTCAATATTTAGACCTTTCGTGCTACAGTATTTAGGTGTCGATTTTCTTCCCTGGCGAACGATAGTGAGCCTGTAATGCTGGAAGAACCCGGCCGAATTTTTCTACCGAAAAATGTGCAAATTAATCTAGAAGGGGGATCTAATGGATGTTTTTTATAAATTTGATGGAGGTCTAGGGAGGAAACTAGAAAAATAATGCATACATGCAAAAATCGCCCCAGCATAATTACAAGATCAGCGCCATATGGGGGGTGCAGCACAGGGGGGGGGGGGGGGGGGGGGGGGGGGCGCATTCTCGTGGTTATGTCGAAGCCTCCGATGACCTCCCGCGTCTCCGATTGGGGGTGGGGGGGGGATGATGCATATTAGCGCCACCCTGTTGGGCTGCCTCCTGCATTAGTGAGGTGAGGGGGCTTGTCTCCCCCCCCCCCCCCCCCACCTGCCCACCGCCCACCTGTCATGATCGGGAATTAGAACGGGGGGCGGTTGGAGTGGGGTGGGTGGGGGAGGAGGAGAGGGACAACGTTTATGGGCCTTTATTATGACAACGTTTATGGACCTTTATTATGACAACGTTTATGGACCTTTATTATGACAACGTTTATGGACCTTTATTATGACAACGTTTATGGGCCTTTATCATGACAACGTTTATGACTGTATTATGACAACGCTTATGTGCCTTTATTATGTCAACGTTTATGGCCTTTATTATGACAACGTTTATGGTCCTTCATTATGACAACGTTTATGGTCCTTCATTATGACAACGTTTAATGGTCCTTCATTATGACAACGTTTATGGTCCTTTATTATGACAACGTTTATGGTCCTTTATTATGACAACGTTTAACTTTACAGCTTATTCGTGTTAAGGGGAGGTTTTTTAGTTTGCTCCCTAGCCCTCCATCAAGCTTAAAAAACAAAAAACACACAAAACAAAAAAATTACCCCCCTTGAAGATACATTTGTACATTTTTCGGTAGAGAAATGTCCCGGCTAAAGACCGGTTCCTCTAAAATTAACCTTCTTGAGTTACAGAGGTTAGGGGTTCACGATTTCTGGCCTAGCTATTTGGAACAGGGTATATAGCTCTTTCTGGGGAATGGTGAGGAAGGGGTGTGTAGGAGGTGGGGGGGATAGGGGGGGGGGGGGGGGGGAGGGGGGGGGACTGGGGAGGTATAGTGGAGATGGACGGAGGGAGGGGAGAGAATTACTGGAGGAGGGGGAGGGGGTGAGGGATTGGTACTGGGGGTGAGGGATGGAGAGGGTGGGGGATTGGTAGTGGGGTGAGGGATGGAGAGGGGGGTGGGGGATTGGTAGTGGGGTGTGGGATGGAGAGGGGGTGGGGGATTGGTAGTGGGGTGAGGGATTGATAGAGGGGTGAGGGATTGGTAGTGGGGTGAGGGATAGAGGGGGGTGAGGGATTGGTAGTGGGGTAAGGGATGGAGAGAGGGGGTGAGGGATTGGTAGTGGGGTGAGGGATTGGTAGTGGGGTGAGGGATGGAGGAGGGTTAGCGATTGGTACTGGGGTGAGGGATGGAGAGGGGTGAGGGATTGGTAGTGCGTTGTAAGGGATGGAGAGACATGTTGTAAAGTATGACACAACTTATAATCTTGTCTGGACTGTATATAAAGGTAAACACAACAACAACAACAACAACAACGAATAATAATAATAACAATAATACAAATATAATAATAATAATAATAATAATAATAATACTAACGATAACAATAGTAATAATAATGACAATAATGAATGAA
>CM064529.1:15788371-15805871 GCA_032716605.1 Paralithodes platypus | reverse complement strand
TTTAAGGGGGATTACCTGTCTTTCTTCTCTTTCTCTCCTTTTCTCTCTTTCTCTGGCTTGTATCCATTCGGCCCCATTCAGCCAACTGTTTTAAGATGTTTATCCCCATCCAGGTGTCGATTTCTTCCTGGCGAGCGATAGCGAGCCAGCATTGTATGGACAAATCCGGCTACGCAGGAGACATTTTTCTATCAAAAAATGTACAAATTTAGCTTGCTGTCAAAACAAAAATATATATATGCTGGCTCGCTACCGCTCGCCAGGAAAATATTGACACCTGGATGGAGGTAAATGTCTTTAAACAGTAGGCTGAATGGGGCCGAATGGATACAAGCCAAAGAGAGAGGGCGAGAAAGAGAAAAAAAGCGAGGTGGGCTCCCTTAAGAATCAGTACATCAGCTGGTAAATCATTGAATTTACCGCCCGATGAAATAAAACCGACTATAGTTGTTTGGCGAAGTAGAGTTAGAAATATGACACACTGGCGAACTATTTTGACATACCTATCCAGCCACAAAGATCAGATTACTTGGATTCACTTGGTAAGAGGGTACCGTAGTGATTATCTGCTTATAGGTAGTGTTTTTAGCTTGATGGAGGCCTAGCGATGAAACTATAAAATACCTAAATATATATATATATATATATATATATATATATATATAAGTAAATAGAACAAAAATATCCGTTGCCCCCTTAAATAAGTAACACCCCGTTATTAACATTAATCATCAATTGCAAACCCCAATGTACTTGAATAAACTAATGAAAGCATATGGTCCTCCCGGGATTCGAACTCGGGATACCACACCCAGCATACCATAAATAAAAGAAGCCCTGGACCAGGTGGAAATCTCGCTGGCTGTACTTCTCCCCATAGAAGCCGTGCGACGGAAGAGACAATCCACAATGCACCTTGTTTATGATTGCATGAGATTCGGGGAGCGGGGAAGGTACGAAAATAGGGAACACGGCTGACAAAATATACAGACCGATCCTGCGAACCTCTTGAGAATTGAGGGGGAGAGGGAGAAACAAGCCATGAAGAGATACGAATGGAGGAGATGGAGAATAAACGATAAATAGATGAATAGGTAATGTGTAAGTGTGTGTTATAGACAGATCGTTGCGCTACGCTGATAATAACTGGTTAGGTGAGTCAGAAGCAATGGAGAGGGGAGCAAGAAAGCAATGAAGAAGATACGTAATTACACTATAATCTGTAAAGAAATAACAATATTTACTATCATCGAAGTCTTAATCTAGCTGTGAACATTCAAAAATCAATTCAAATTCAAAACGTTTATTATCATGAACATTATACAATTTTATTTATATAGTTTGTGTTATATATACATGTTGTTTTTGTTTTTTTTCATGATAAGGAAGGCTGATACACTTATGCCCTCTTTATAATTTTCCCCAAAAGAGGGAACACAATACCAAAATATACAGACCGATCCCGCGAACCTCTTGAGAATTGAGGGGGAGAGGAAGAAACAAGCCATGAAGAGATGCGAATGAGAGGAGATGGAGAATAAACGATAACTAAAGGAACGGGTAATATACAAAGGGAGGGTTAGATGGACGATTGGGGTAGCTTCTTGAGAATTTAAGGGTGAAGATAAACGAGTAATGGAGGAATGGGTAAAGAACCACAAAAGTGGAGAAACGATGATATATTAAACAATAAATAAAGCGAATGATTTACTAGTATATATAAATGTATAGCGGGAACACACCGACACACTTACAGACATTACCGCTAACCTCTTGAGAATTGAGACAAGAAGGAAGAAACAAGCGATGAAGTGAGGGTATAATATATGATGACGACAGGATAATAACAATAGATGTGTAGCCACAGTTGTGGACGTATGTTCTTAACCACACGAGTATTTTCAGTATGCAAGTAAAACTTTTATAATCAATTAATGAATTATCCTTTTTTTCGATAAATTTACAAATTGATAATTGCATGATGAAAATCACAGGGTATTTAAGAACATGATTATGTCCACGACTGTACAATCGTATACATTGGTTGTTATGATGAGTGTAAAGTAAATGTAGAGGACAATAAGTTTCTTCAAACTTGTGGTATTTTATCCAACACATGTGATAATAGGTAGAAATGAAGTCCATTACGACCATCAATAATATTTACCAGGGCCTAATGAAACCAACCAAAACCCTTACCTATTCAACTTGTCCATCTTGGATGGCCATCGTGGACAACTGAACCAGTGACAACTGAACCAGTGACAACTGAACCTATCCCACTGGTTCAGTTGTCCGGTCAGCGGATATTGGATAGCCTGTGTCTACTTTGTTACTGTTGAACACATGATTCAGACAAACCGTTTATCACTGTGACGGGCCGTCACAGTCAACATGATGCACCACACGTCACCCCCAGGCTAAAACTACCGTAACGCTCACGGGACTGACTAGGTTATTACCTCCGATAAAGAATATGGACAGATAATTGATTATATGGATGGATAAGTAAAGAGGACATATTTTCATCTAGTAGCCAAGGGTGCGAAGAAGATGAGGGGGGACTCAGTGAAAGAATATAGAGGATGATTGTGTGAACCTCTTGAGAGAGAGAGAGAGAGAGAGAGAGAGAGAGAGAGAGAGAGAATAGAATAGACTATACTGCTAAAATGCGGCATGAACCTCAGGGGTTACATAACAGTTGAATAAGCACAATCATACGAATTATATATGTGAAATCAATATAGATGCTTGAAAGTTGATGAGGGGAGAGAAGAGGGAGCGATGAATAGTGAGGGGGAAAGAAGGGAAGAGGGGATACAATAATAGATGAAGAGGGGCAATACCATAAAAGGATAATGTAGAGCCAATGTAGAGGGTGAGGGGGGGGCGGGGGTTACCTCATGAAAAGTAAAGAGTGGGGGAGGGGGAAGGACAATAAACAAGCGATGGAGGGACTAGAAGAAGAAAGGGGAGTATAATAGACGAGGAAGGAGTATGAAGAAAAGGAAAATGTGCTAGACGAAGAAGAAAATTAAATATTAGGCGAAGAAATGAAGTAAAGATAATATATATGGTAGACGAAGAAGAAAATTAAGTAAAAATATATTTGGCGAAGAAAATGAAGTCAAGATAATATGGTAGACGAAGAAGAAAATGAAGTAAAACAATATATTAGGCGAAGAAAATTAAGTAAATATAATATGGTAGATGAAGAAGCCAAAATAAGACAAAAGTATATTTGGCGAAGGAAAATTATGAAAGGAAAATATAATAGACGAAGAAGGAGTATGAAGAAAGGACACTATATTAGACGCAGAAGAAAAAAAGGAAGACAGGAATGAAGAAGAATAAGAAGAAGAAGAAGAAGAAGAAGAAGAATAATGAGGAAGAAGAAGTATGTGGGAAGAGGAAGAGAGTAGAAAATATATACAGTGGCAGCCAACATTTGATAGGGTTAATCTCGTATGAATAGAGGGAAAGAGGCAAAGAAACAGGCGAGAAGAGAGGGAGAGATTTACTTAGAAATGCATATATACTGTACACAGGCCACACGGACCTTACGATCCCAAAGAGGTTGTCAGGACTTAAATTTAGTAGAGATAGCAAAGCCGATAGATGGTAAGGGAAAGTGCAAGGAGAGGATAGCAAAGAAGAAAAAAAAAGAGAGAGAGAGAGAGAGATAGATTGAAGCTTGATCTGACTGTAAGGTGAAGAAAAATTGGAGAGAGATGCGGATGTTAGAGAGAGAGAGCTGGCTGGGTTAAATATGAGAGAGAGAGAGAGAGAGAGAGAGAGAGAGAGAGAGAGAGAGAGAGAGAGAGAGAGAGAGAGAGAGAGATCCAAAATACAAGAAGCGTAAGACAATGATACTACAGGAGAGAGCGAGAGAGAGAGAGATGCAAGAGCTCATTGTGCTAGGTGACATTACTCCTTTGCTGAGGTTAAGGAGAGGTTTTTGTTTTTTCTGGACCCCCTTCTCCCTCATGTTTAGTGCCATTAGTTTATATATATATGAAGACGTTCGCCCCATTAGTTTCGCGATTTTAAAACCTTTCGCCCCATTCCTTTGCCCATTTGTTGCAGAGTAACTGATAGTCTTGTGGAGGATTGCGACGGGGGATGAACACATTTATTTCGAAGGGGAGTTCTTGGGAGTAGATTTTTTAAAGCTTGATGGAAGCCTAAGGAACAATCTTTAAATAATATATATATATATATATATATATATATATATATATGTGTATATAATAAAATAGATATCATACAAAAAAAACTCAGCTGCTAAGGGTTTGCATTTTCCACTAGGTGAAAAATAGTCCGTACAAATATTATTTAACGGCGATGTCACAAGGGCACGTTTTCCGTCAAGTTGTTATTTATCCTCATGCTAGTTTTGGGTATCATTGCATTGGAAGCGACAATAATTATTAAACTTGATGTATATGATTTTAAGAGACTGAAATATTATATAGCTTTACTTATGCTGGACCACATTATTGCCCGTGAAATTTGACGGAAAAATCGTTCGTGTGACACCGCCTTTACCATTTATTAAGGGGAGATGTTTGTTTTTTTCCTGGCTCCCCCTTCTCCCTCATGTTTAGCCCCATTAGTTTTCAGATTTTATGACATTCGGCCCATTAGTTTGGTGATTTAAAAAAAAATGCCCAATTTCTTTTTCAATACTAATACCATTCGTGCCATTTAGGCGTCGATTTTTTTCCTGGCGAGCAATAGCCAGCCCAAGATCTATATATAGATATAGTTGTATATAGATCTTGAGCCAGCCTACAATTTAGGAAGAATTGGCCTTAATCCAATGTACACATTTATATAGGAGGAGGGTCTTGGGAAATGTTTTGTTTAAGCTTGATGGAAGTCTATGGAGGAAAATAGATCAATAAGTAAAATAAGCGACCAATAAATGAATCCTCCCCCCTTAACCCTCTCCGATATATGACGTGACTTTGAGCCTATTGGGGATACTTTAAAGCCTTTGTTACCATCAGGGGTATTTAGAAACCTTTAGTTTAGTTACTTCAACCTCTGCAGTTGTCTTTGAGTTAGCTGTGGGCAGAAAACTAATTTTGGAAAGGTAATTATAAGAGTGAGAGAACTCTATTTATTATTGCTAATCTGGCAACCTCTGCGTCATAAATGCGTGAAAGGGTTAAGTTTGTCTCTACCACCAGCCAGCCAGCCAGCCGGATACGGAAGTGGAGACGCAGGACATACCTTGCACTTCGCCTATATATCATTATCAGGACTCCACACCAGTTTCTTATAAGGATTTGGAATGAATGTATAATGCATTATAGAGAAGTAAATTAGTAATTATATATATATATATATATATAGAGAGAGAGAGAGAGAGAGATTGAGAGAGAGAGAGAGAGAGAGAGAGAGAGAAAGAAAGAGAGGGTGTGTGTGTGTGTGCGTGCGTGTGTGTTCCCCAAGAGATTGCATATGCACATGATTGAGAGGAAAAGAGAAAAACAGTTATACAGTCAGGTGACAGTGAAAGGGAGAGAGAGAGACGAGGAAAGACAGGAAGACAGACAGACAGACAGATAATATATTGATAAGAAATCCAGCGAAGACCGAAAGCCAGCCTCACCGCAAAATACAAGCCAGGCACTAAATAAAACCAACACGGACAAGCACACACACACACACACGAACATACATACACACACATGCAAGCCCTGGACACACACCACAACACACACACTAGGCAACACACCAAACACACACACACACACACACACACACACACACACACACACACACACACACACACACACACACACACACACACACACACACACACACACACACACACACACACACACACACACCCACACACACACACCAACAACAACAACAACAAGGTATAATAGGAAGTCAAACCCCCAAGTATTTTTATATGTGGGGAAAACGAAGCCCTGGAAAAATGAGTCGCGTATAAAGAATGAGAGAGAGAGGTGCGGAGGAGGAAAAGATTGGTCCGGGAAAGGTGCATGCTGGCGAATGGCTGATGAGGGAGAGGCGGAATAATAATGGGAAGAAGAAGAAGAAGACGACGAAGAAGAAGAAGAAGAAGACGAAAAAGAAGAAGAAGAAGAAGAAGAAGAAGAAGAAGAAGAGAGGGGGAGGAAGAAAGCGGAGAGGAAGGGGGAGGAAGATGAAGAATGGAAGATGAAGGTGTGGCAGAATAGTAATGGGAAGAAGAATAATAATAATAAGAAGAAGAGGGGAGGAGGAAGAACAAGAAAGGGGGGGGGAGGAAGAAATTGAAGAATGGGATATGAGGGTGTGGGAGAATGATTATGGGAAGGGAAGAAGAAGAAGAAGAAGAAGAGGAGGAGGAGGAGGAGGAAGAAGAAGAAGAAGAAGAAGAAGAAGAAGAAGAAGAAGAAGAAGAAGATAATAGGAGATCAGACGGCAAGAATAGTAAACGAGGGTGACGAAGAGAGATAATTGAATATTGGAATAATAATAATAAGAAGAAGAAGAAGAAGAGAGAGAGAGAGAGAGAGAGAGAGAGAGAGAGAGAGAGAGAGAGAGAGACGGAAAGCAAATTGAATATAAGGTGAAAGCAGAAAGCGGACTTGACTTTCGATAATTGAAGAGCATAACGCCATTCCTTTCTTTCTCTTTTCCTCCATTTACCCCAATTTGTTCTCCTTCCTCTCCTTCTCTGTCTTGTATACCTAACCTCCCTCTCCCCCCCCCCCCTCTCCCCTTCTCCTCTTTACTTCACCTCTCTTTCCTTCCTCTTCTTTTCTTACCTCCATTTCCTCCCTTTTCCCCCTGTTCCTTACTTAAGGGGAGATTGGCTGTTTTTCTGGTCCCCTTTCTTCCTCATGCTTATCCCCATTAGTTTTGAGATTTGATGACGTTTGCCCCATTAGTTTGTCGATTTGAAGACCTTTCGCCCCATTTCTTTGTCAATATTAAGACCTTTCGTGCCCTTTAGGTGTCGATTTTTTTTCCTAGCGAGCGATAGCGTGCCTGTAATTGTAGAGGAACCGGCCTTCAGCCCCGACATTTTTCTACCGAAAAATTTACAAATTAATCTCGAAGGGGGATCTAATGGATGTTTTTTTTTAAAGTTTGATGGAGGTCTAGGAAGGAACTAACAAATTTATATATACTGTATATATATATATATATATATATATATATATATATATATATATATATATATATATACTGTCCCCTTAACCCCTTCAGCACCATGATGTCTTTTTACGTTGAATTCTGATTAACATTAGACTGTTTTATGCAGTTTAGGAAGGACCTATGTTTGTAGGTTTATTGCGACCGTATTTACCCTTTTGAGTCTTAGAGGTAGATTTTAAGCTAAAGATAATCGTCTAATGGTAACCAGAATACGATGAAAATTACAGCATCGTGCCGAAGGGGTTGGCCTCTCTCTCTCTCTCTCTCTCTCTCTCTCTCTCTCTCTCTCTTAACTTGGTCTGGTGGGCATTTTCTTAGTTTGGTGGAAGTCTGGGAAGGCGTTTTTGTTAGCCTAAGGGACAGACTAAAATACATTGCTTGAAAATGGGAAATGCAAGCAAAATCCTCAATAAATGCAATGTCACACGAGCGATTTTTCCGGCAATTTTCGATGAGCAAGTATTTTTCTGGCAATATCTGAAACTAGACGGAGATTACGTTAATTGGTTGAATGCTGGTCACACTTAAATAATGAAGTTGCTAGATTGTAATTGCCCTAAAAAAAATTGCTCGAACATGTTTTCGTGTGTAACCGCCTTAATACTAAAACAAATATCATAATAACCCACAAGACGTTGGACCAGATAGTGTTAACCTCCCAGATGTCCTTTTCTTCTCCCCGTCCCGTCTCCTTCATTCCTTACCCCCCCCCCCCCCACCCACCCATCCACCCACCCCCTTTTCCCTTCCCCCCTTCCCTCCTCTCCATTGTGCCTCTCCCCCATCCAAATTTCCGCCATCCATCCCCCTCTACCTATTCCATTTTCCCTCCCCCCTCCACCCACTCTATTTTCCCTCCCCATCTTTCCCTCCACCTATCCTATTTACCCTCTCCCACCCATCCCATTTTCCCTTCCCTCTCCACCCATTCCATTTTCCCTCCCCACCTCCACCCATTCCATTCTCCCTCTACCCCCCTACCACCACCTCCCCCCTCCCTCCCTCCACCTCCCCCCCCCCCCCCCCTTTCCACCGTCTTCCCTCCCTTAGTATTGCGTCCACTTAGAAGACCTTTAACTCGGAAAGGGGGAAGGGGGAAGGGGGGTGGGGGCTTTTAAAAGTTGCCTCGGCCTGATCCCCGCACGCGTAACGAAGTCACTCTCCGGGTATTGTAATCCCATTCCTTACCTCTCCCAGTGATTCGCTTAAGGGGAGAGAGAGAGAGAGAGAGTGAGTGAGTGAGTGAGTGAGTGAGAGAGAGAGAGAGAGAGAGAGTCGAAAATGAGAGAGAGTGAGATAAATAGATAGATAGATAGAGAGAGAGAGAGAGATTTAAAGGTGGTAGAGGTATAGATACATAACCAAACTAATTAATTAATGCCGTGATCAATATTAGAATGCATACTTAAATTAATCGACCAATATATAAACCCTACCCGCCTTAAGGGGAGATGGTTCACTTTTTGGGCGATTTTTTCATGTATTAATTATTCTAGTTTTCTCCCTAAACCTCCATCAAATTTAAAAAAAAAATATCCATTAGATCTCCCTGCTAGATTAATTTGTACATTTTACGGTAGACAAATTTCCCGGCCGAAGGCCGGTTCTTCCAACATTACAGGCTCACTATCGTTCGCCAGGGAAAAATCAACACCTAGATAGCACGAAAGGTCTAAATATTGACGAAGAAAAGGGGTGAAAGGTCTTAAAATCGACTAACTAATGGGGCAAACATCTTAACATCTGAAAATGAATGGGGCTAAACATGAGGGAGAAAGTGGTCCAGAAAACCGGCCCATCCCCCCTTAAGAAAAAGTGTGTTATGCCCCCGCTCACAAATATACACGCTCATTAAGGGGGTAGAGCTTGGTTTTTGGTCTATGTATATATTTATTTATTTATTTTTTAGTTTCCTCGCTAGATCTCCATGAAGCTTAGAAAAACACTCCCGAGACCCTCGTTCAAGATAAATTTGTAAATTTTTCGGTAGAAGATTGTCCCGGCCTTCTAAAATTAGAGGCTAGGAAAAATCGGCACTTAAAGGGCACGAAAGGTCTTAATATTGATACAAAAATTATGCGAAAGGTCTCAAAATCGCCAAACTAAATGAGCGAACGTCTTAAAACGTCAAAACTAATATGCTAAACACGAGGGAGAAGGGGGTCCAGAAAAAGCGAGTACTACCCCCTTAAATAAACGCCGTAGACAGATTTGACAAGGAAACGCGACCGAGAGAGAGATAGAGACATGACTGCACTGTAACTATAGTCTATTATATTCCAGCTGATGGTCAATTTAATTAATCTTTTAGCATCTGATTGCTTCATTCTTACTGGAGTTCGAATCCCGGGATTCGAACTCTTTCATTAGTTTATTCAAGTACATTGGGGTTTGTATTTGATATTAATGTTAAAGAACGGGCTGTTACTTATTGCTATGTCTGTGCATCGTATTATTGCTATGTCTGTGCATCGTATTATTGCCAAGTTTTCATAGTTAGCAACATATTTCGCTACAAAATCATGGTAATAGCGTAGTAATCAGGATGGAGAGATAGCAATTGCCGACTTGCGAGTTTCGTTCTATAAGGAAGTTGGAGCTGTAGACATCGATATTTAACATAATTTACAGCTAAAATACGGTCGTAGTACATATATGAATACATATAACCCAATTCAACATACCATTTATTCATCAGAAACGTACATTATTATTGCATTTCTGTTTAATATCGATGTTTATAGCTCCGACTTCCTTATAGCCTGAAACTCGCAAGTGGTCAATTTACCATCAGCTGGAAGAAAACAGAGCATAGTTGGTGTGGTAATTAACCCATTCCGTACCGGTGACGTATTGTCTATTTGATTTCGGCTACAATTAGACGATTTTGTGAAACTTTGGAAGGATATGTGATTTCTACAAGGAATATTTGAGATAGTGTATAGCCTTTCTATGGGTATACGACTATACGTCCTTCATACCCTGAATAACATCGTCTAATAGTTGCCAGAATACAATTAAAAGGGCGGCACCGGTACTGAAAGTTACTGTAATATAACTGATAAACTAAAAAAATAAAAATAAAATAAAATAATAAGTGAATTGTAACACTTTTTAGACAGCCTCAGCAATTTGGTATAGATTACCGAGCACATTCATTATATTGTTTTGCTTCATAAATAGGTAAAACAAAATATATATATATATATATATATATATATATATATATATATATATATATATATATATATATACTGTATATATACAGTATATATATCCTAGAATCAAATGTGGAAAACTTTAAGTAAAACCTGTTGTTAAATACATATTACGCGTAGAGGTAAAGAGACAATAAGAGAGAAAGTAGCCGAAGCATGGGGTGGGAAGAGGGGCACTTGGGGGCAGTTGGGGGTGGAGTGGAAGGTAGGAAGAGGGGTGCTTGGTGGGGAGGGGTGGAAGGTAGGGGGACGGGCGCTTGGTAGGAGGGAGGGTTCTTGGGGGCAGTTGGGGGTGAAGTGGAAGATAGGAGGAGGGGCGCTTGGTGTGGGGGGGGGGGGGGGGGGGGTGGAAGGTAGTGGGACGGGCGTTTGTGGGAGGTTTGGTAGGAGGGAAGGTACTTGGGGGAAGTTGGGGGTGGAATGGAAGATAGGAAGAGGGGGGTTTGGGAGACGGTAGGAGGGGGAGGACGCTTGGCATAGGTGGAAGGTAAGAGGAGGGGCGCTTAGGGGGAGGGGGCGTTTGGGGGAGGTATGGTAGGAGAGGGGCTACTTGGGGGCAGTTGGGGGATGAAGGTAGGAAGAGGGGCGCTGGGGGGGGGGGGGGGAAGGTAGGGGGAGGGGCGTTTGAGGGAGGTAAGGTAGGGGGGGGAGGTTTTGGGGTAAATTGGGGGATGACGTTAGGAAGAAGGGCGTTTGGGGAGCAGCCGGAAGGGGGAGGTAGGGTTGGAGGGGGAAGGCGCTTGGGGGGAGGGGGTGGACGGTAGGGGAAGGGGCGTACGGGGGCGGTATGGGTAGGAGGGGAGGCTTGGGAGTGGGGTTGAAAGAAGGAGGAGGGGGGGGGCCGTTTGGGGGGGAGGGGGTGGAAGGTAGGAGGAGGGGGGTTTGGGAGAGGTAGGTTAGGAGGGGAGAAGCTTGGGGGAGGTAAGGCAGGAGGGGGGGGGGGAGGGGGATGGGGGGAGGCTTGGGGGTGGAAAGTAGGAGGAGGGGGGGGGGGGCCCCAAACCAAGGAACAAGTGTGGGTTATCATTTATGCATTTGTCCCTAATTAATGTATTTCCCGAAGCCCATGTAGCATTGGCCCTGGGTCCCGCTTCATGCTGCACCGGGGCCATGCAGCATTTACCACCAACCTAACATTATAGTCACCGCACAAATTAAGAAATACAGAGGGAAAGCATACTAGAAAATAATTCATATAATATATATATATATATATAATGTATATGTACATATTCTGTATAAAGACCATATACATCTTTGCGACTCCAAAACAAGAGTGTTACGTAAAGCGATTTGGTCAAGCTCAAATCTATAACTACTGATGGTGGAAATCAAATGGAATAGATGGACAGTCGCGGTCATTAAGGGGAGGAAGACCGTTTTTCTGGACCCCCTTCTCCCTAATGCTTAGCCCCACTAGTTTTGAGATTATAAGACGTTCGGCCCATTAGTTTGGCGATTTTAACACCTTTCGGCCCATTTCGTTTTCAATTTTAAGACCTTTCGTGCCATTTAGGTGTCGATTATTTCCTGGCGAGCGATAGCGAGCCTGCAATTTTAAGAGGAACCGGCCTTCGGCCAGGACAATTTTCTACCGAAAAATTTAAATTTTATCCTTTTAAATTTGCAGGCTCGCTATTGCTCGCCAGGAACTAATCGAAAACTTAAATGGCACGAAAGGTCTTAAAATTGACAACGAAATGGGGCGAAAGGTGTTAAAATCGCCAAACTAATGGGCCGAAGCGGGGTGTTTTTCTAAGCTTGATGGAGGTCTAGGGAGGAAACTAAAAAAAATATATGAATACATGAATTAATAGACCAAACAAACGGCCAGCCTCCCCTTAATTGCATTAAAGCAAGCCCAAAATATCCGAAATCCACCAAAGTAAAAATTATGTACAAAGAAATTTGTTGTCAAATTTTGGATGATAAACAAGGCGGCTGAAAATATAGTCGAAATTTAAAAGAATAACTATAAAGTATAATGAAACGTTATAATGAAACAAGATACTGATAGAGTCTTACTTAAATTAACAAAATGGAGGGAAACATATTTTTGTCTCCGGGTATAAAACAATAACAACAACAAAAACAAGAATGCATCCACTGTCCTTTGTAGAAAACGTTCATACAAAGAGAAAGGTGTGTGTGTGTGCGTTCGAGTGAGAACGTGTGTGTGAGTGAGAGAGAGAGAGAGAGAGAGAGAAGAAAAAACTCACCCCGCCCACCCCTACCTCCCTGAGTTGTAAAAAATGGACCCAAAAAAGTGGCCCGATTGTTTATTTTGCATGGTCTCTCCCCAAATTTGCGGGCCCACTCCAGGATGCGTGTTGTTTGTTTGTCTGTTGTCCTGTGGTGTGGGTGTGTGTGTGTGATGTGTGTTGTGCTGTGGGTGTGTGTGTGTGTGTGTTATTGTTGACTTGGTGGCCCCCACCAAGTGTTTACCGGCCGGGGGGGGGGGGGGGGGGGGGGATTATGGCTTGTTTGCAGGAGCCGCCATATTGTACACCTGGCGTTGAAGGAAATAAATACATAAAACGATTCCGATGCAAATTATCCCAGGAATATTGCTAGAAATAATAAGCCATTGGAAATTGACGATGTATACTTTCGTGTAATATTGCCTTAAAACTATACTTATTAAGGGGAGACTGGCCGTTTGTTTGGTCTATTAATTCATGTATTCATATATTTTTTTAGTTTCTTCCCTAGACCTCCATCAAGCTTAGAAAAACACCTCCTAGACCCTCCTTCAAGATAATTTGTACATTTTTCGGTAGCAAAATGTCCCGGCCGAAGGCCGGTTCCTTTTAAATTTGCAGGCTCGCTATTGCTCGCCAGGAAATAATCGAAAACTTAAATGGCACGAAAGGTCTTAAAATTGACAACGAAATGGGGCGAAAGGTGTTAAAATCGCCAAACTAATGGGCCGAACGTCTTATAATCTCAAAACTAGTGGGGCTAAACATTAGGGAGAAGGGGGTCCAGAAAAACGGTCTGCCTCCCCCTAAAGACAACTTGGAGTATGTGTTTGTCTTCAGATAATACATTTCACTTAAGCCGGTATCACACGAGAGCTTTTATAGTCAACATTCGACGATCAAAATTTTTCTGGCAATATTTCTGGAATATTTTGCACTGGTATCGGAAACTAGATTGATGATAGATGAATTTAGGCAGCCGAAATAGTTAATAGGTTGACTACATAAGCTGCCAGACCAGTGTTGAGGATGATAAATGTTGAGTGAAAAAGCGTTCGTGTGATACCGGCTTTAGTTATAACAATAAATTTAACACCTAGTTCAGCGTCGTGGAACCTAAAATAATACACTTCTTGCTTGTTTTCATTATATATATATATATATATATATTTGTATTTTAGTAATTAATTCATATATTTTTTGTATTTATTTATTTATTCTTTCCTTTACGCACAAGGAAAGTCGAAAATATGGTAGACAAACTAAACTGCAGGCTTACTTTCGCTCGCCAGGAAAAAATCGACACCTAAATGGCACGAAAGTAAAGAAATGGTAAATAAATGGGGCGAAAAGTCTCAAGATCGGCAAACTATCTGATAGTAGGTAATGGCGAAGGGGGTAAGAGGATGATAGGCAGCTCATTGGCAGATGGATGGGGTTATACGCTTACGGGGAGATTTCCACTTGAGGGATTTTTTTCTTGGCCCTTTTCTTCCTCTTGTTTAACCCCTTTGTTTTTGTTTTTTTATTTTAAGACGTTCGCCCCATTAGTTTGGCGATTTTAAGAACTTTCGCCCCTTTTCTGTCAATTTTAAGACCTTTTGTGCCATTAATGTGTCGATTTTTTTCCTGGCGAGCGATAAGCAAGCCTGTAATTTAAGAGGAACCGAAAAATTTAGAGCTTTTTCTTGAAAGGGGGTCAAGGGGGTAATTCTTTAAGCTTGATGGAGGTCTAGGGCACAAACTAAAAACCTCCCCTTAAACTTGGTTAGTTTGCACGTGACATTATATTCTAGACTGTACTTCAGGGAATTGGTATAATATGCAAACCCTGTTCTTGTTTATCAAAGGTTAAGATTGACGATATTGTACTCAAGACAGTGTGATGGGCATGCGGAGGTAGCAGAACTGTCCCTATAGAAGGTTTAGTGTTTATCTCGGCCTCTGTTGTTGTTGTTATTGTTGTTGTTGTTGTTGTTGTTGTTTGGTATATGATTTGTGAGTGGTTGTTGTGACCGGGCTTAGCTGCAGGAACGCCAATAGGTTTTTTTTCTTTCCAATTGGGGTGGGTAAATGAGGGTGACCACTGGCACATATTTTTGTTGTTGGTTGGATCTCTCTCTCTCTCTCTCTCTCTCTCTCTCTCTCTCTCTCTCTTTATATATATATATATCGTTTATGCCGCAGACGAAGAAGGTGGCAGTGCTTTCAGAGGAGGGGGTCCTTTAAGGGGAGGATTTTTAGTTTGCTCCCTAGACGTCTAATCCATCAAGCTTAAGGGGAGGAAGACCGTTTTTCTGGACCCCCTTTTCCTTAATGTTTAGCCCCACTAGTTTTGAGATTATAAGACGTTCGGCCCATTAGTTTGACGATTTTAACACCTTCCGCCCCATTTCGTTGTCAACTTTAAGACCTTTCGTGCCATTTAGGTATCGATTTTTTCCTGGCAAGCGATAGCGAGCCTGCAATTTTAAGAGGAACCGGCCTTCGGCCGGGACATTTGGCTACTGAAAAATGTACAAATTTAGCTTGAAGGGGGGGTCTAGGGGGTGTTTTTCTAAGCTTGATGGAGGTCTAGGGAGGAAACTAAAAAAATATACGAATAAATTAATTAATAGACCAAACAAACGGCCAGTCTCCCCTTAAAGAATACCCCGAAGACCCCCCTTCGAGATAAATTTGTACATGTTTTCAGTAGAAAAGTGTCCCGGCCTTTCTTCCTAAATTGCATGCTCACTTTCGCTTGCCAGGAAAGAAATCGACACCTAAATGGCACGAAAATCTTAACATGACAGAGATAACCAAGCTACTGTGACAAACGTTTTTCAAATATCAAAACTCATGGGGTTAAACATGAGGGTGAAGGGGGTTGAGAAAAAAACAAAACATTGTTACTCAGTCAGGTCGGTATTACTACTCTATATACCCCGTTCCAAATAAGCAGGCCAAAACTCTTGAACATTAAACTCTACAACTCAGAAACGACTAGAATAATCAAGCTAATATTTCTGCCATTTGGGAAGGGTCATCCAGGGAACAGGTGTGGAAATGTACAGCCCATTTACTCTAGCCCTTTTTTAGTTACAGAGGTTAGGGTTCACAATATTTGGACTACCTATATTTGGAACAAGGTATAGTAACAAACGTGTACTGTAAAAAATAAAAATAAAAAATAGAAAAATAAAATCCGCCAACCTAAAAAATAAAAATAAAATAAAAAAGTAACTCCGCCTCCCTCTTTCAAAACCGGCCACAAACAAAACGCCTCCCCATCTTCCATCTTGTCCAAGCGGGGCCCGCCGGGCCCCCCCCATCACCGCTTTACACATTATTACCATAACCGCTTAAGCCAATCCCCCACAACCCCCCAATTAACTCATCTCTACATTCATCTGCAAACATAAAATCACTTAGTGGACCGCCCGGACCCGGGCGACACTTTTTAGAGCAATTTTTCTGTGTGGTTTTTTACAAATTAAAACCCCTTTTTTTAGATTTTTTTGGTTTTTGGTTTTTGTCCCCATCCTTGCCATTTGTTTCTTGTTTAAATTAATATGTTCATTCTTTTTTATTTTTCTTTTTCCCTTTTGTTGGGGGGGGGGGTAAGATTTGTTTTTGGCATTTGGTCTTTTGATAACTATTTTTTTTAATCCATATATGTAAAAATAGTTTGTATAGGCTGGTTATTATATATAGATATATATATATATATATATATATATATATATATATATATATATTTATATATATATACCGGTAAGAACTATAAATTATATATTATTATTTTATTTGTATTTTGAAAATTTTATTTATTTTATTTATTTTATTTTTATTATATTTTTGGGTGGGTGTGGCGTTTTAATATAAGCTTGGGGAATATAATTTTTTTCGTCCCCACAGGCCATTTTCCCTTTTTTTTCTTTTCCCTTGGTCCTCTTTTCCCCTTGTTTTAATAGCCTCTGCTGTTTTTCCGCTCAAAGACTTTTTTTCCTTCGTCGCCCTTTCCATTCTTTTTTTTTTTTTTTTATTTCGTTGGAAAATGTTTAAATATCTAATCCAAATGTTTTGCTATTTTGGGGCTGTTTTTATTTTTAAATCATTTTGCCTGTGTTTTATTTCCTTATTTCTTCCTGACCTTGGGGGTTGGTCCTGGTGTGTTGTTAGGGACTTTTCCTAATTTCACTGCGGGTCCCCAGTTTTCTTATTTACCTTCCTTTCACTTCTTCATTTTAATTTTTTGGGTGGTAAAGTGGTCTAACTGCAATGTTTTTGGTAACAGTTTCTTTTCTGTATATTTTTGGGTTATGTTTTGTCCTTTTTTGTTTTTCTTATTTATTCCCCCCTTTTTGGATATCACCCAAAATAAAACGCACCAGCACCATCATCACACATTGCCATAACCATCTACATCACCTGCAAACATCACTTGGGGTCCCACCCCGGGAGCTGGGACGAAAAATTTTTTAGAGCAATTTTTTTTGCGTTTTATTTAATCGTGTGTGGTTTTTGGCAATCGTTTTTTTTCGCCGGGATTTGTTTTAATATCCCTCGTCTCTAATGGGAGCTTACGTAAGAAGTGTGTTTATTTTTTGGTAACGGTTGTTTGTATTCTTGTTTTTTGTATTCCTTGTTGTGTTTTTGTGTTTGGGGTTCCTCCTTTCTCTATATGTCTATAATATAAGTATCAGACTTTAATAAGTAGGGATTATTATAAATACCTTATGGATGGATTTTATCGAAACTTGGGGTCCAGTACAATGTGTCCATTTGGTAAGCCCCAAATAGAAGAGGCGGATTTAACGGGGTAGAAATTTTTTTTTTTTTTTTTGTTCTATTTCCATTTTATTTATGTATTTGTTAATATTATTATTTAATTTTTCTTTAGTTTCCTCC
>CM064529.1:15766150-15788271 GCA_032716605.1 Paralithodes platypus | reverse complement strand
TCCCCCCCCCCCCCAACACCCCACCCCACCCCTGGCACTAATACTTACATCAATCAACATCCCCAACTCAAATATTTACATTAACCACTACCAACATACACAACCCCCCCCCCCCCGCCCCAGGTCTAATACTTACATCAACCACATTAAACACCCAAATAAAACCAAACCAAAGACAACAAACCAACACACAAACAACTCCCCACACCTCCCCCCCCCCCCACCCCCCAGCACACACATACATACATACACACACACACACACAACCCAAGCTCTACCACTTACATCAACCACAATAAACACACGCACACACAACCACATCAACCACACAAACCAACACCCAACACACAAATAAGGCCCCCCCCCCCCTCCCAGCGTTAATACTGACACCAACCACATTAAACTACCGATAAATGGACAAATACCAGTACACACATATAATTCACACCAATACACCCCACATCAACCACCACCCAATACACAACCCTTCCCCCCCCCCCCCACTCCTCCACCACCACCCCATTACCAGACCCCCCACCCACCACCACCACCACCACTAATACTTACATTTAATATTTCACCTGGGTTCATTTTTCAACACAGGGGCCCCACAATTAGCCTGACATTCACCCTGTTTATAAATCCGGGGGCTATAAATCACTAATACACATTCATATTAATAACGCAATGTGTCTTCCTACCGCCCACCCCTCACGCGTATATCCACACACACACACACACACACACACATATACCTGGTTACACACACACATACATACATACAGACACACATACCTACACACTATCCACGCACATACCTTCTGTCTCGCGCGGCACTGGGGGGGGACCCACACACACAGCACCGAGGCGTATGTGTTACTGACAAATATTGTACACACAAGCGAATAACAATTAAATGTATGCAGATTTTTGTTTACAATGTTTGTTTTACAAGCTAAACTACCGTATAATTTGCATCTAACCTATTATATCCGGGATCACGTACTAAGGAAAACAAGCAACAACAGATATATTGATCCTTACGAGGTTGCTTATATCTAATCTACCTAGCATAGTACGAAGAGAAGTCATCGATTGTAAACGCAGTGATTCGGGAGATATGAGCGAAATATTTATCTAGTCGATATATAAAAGTTTGGACAGTACAGCACTCAATGACATTATTAGGTAGTTTATTTAAGGGGACCGACCTGCTATTTCTCTCTGGGTTTTAGCCATTCGGCCCCATTCAGCTTTCTGTTTTAAGACGTTTCTCCCCATTCAGGTATCGATTTTTTCTTGGATAGCGATAGCAAGCCATCATTGTATTGAGAAATCCGGCTTTGCCGGAGACATTTTTCTACCGAAAATGTTTACAAATTAAGTCAGCTATCTAAAACATAATCCAAATTATGGTGGCTCGCCAGATTCAAATCGACACCTGGATGAGGATAAACGTCTTAAAACAGTAGGCTGAATGGGGTCGAATGGCTACTACCTAGACAAAAAAAAGGCAGGTCGGTCCCCTTCAGTCGACGTAGATAATGTTGGTGAACTAGCCCCAGGAAGGGGGGGGGGGGGTCTGTGGCAGGTCAGCGGGTTAGTTAAGGGGATATAGGCCGTTTTTATGGTCCCCCCCCCCCCCTTCTCCCTCATGTTTAGCATATTACTTTTGAGATTTTATGACGTTCGTTTCATTAGTTTGTCGATTTTAATACCTTTCGCCCCATTTCTTTGTCAATATTAAGACCTTCCACATTTTGGTGTCAATGTTTATCCTGGCGAACGATAGTGAGCCTGTAATTTTGGAAGAACTGGCATTGGGCCGGGACATTTTTCTACCGAAAAATGTACAAATTAATCTAGAAGCGGGATCTAATGGATGTTTGTATAAGTTTGATGGAGGTCTAGGGAGGAAACTAGAAAAGGAAAAGAAAAAAGAAATTAGATATATGAAATAATCGACCAAAAAATATACCATCCCCCCTTAAGGTAATGTACAGTCAAGAACATAACATTTGGGACACACCCATTTGAAGCAGTATCAAATGCAAACGAAACAATACAATGCTTTATTATTGCCCAAATGCTTCAGATAATGGCTTCAGGGGTTCAAAGATTCGAGCTGGTGTACCCGTATGTATGCTCACGACTGTACTGAATTCAATCACAATCTTATTCAACTTAGGAAGAAATTGTGGAAATCTTAAAGGTCGAGATAGTGTTCAACTTTTTTGGTATACACAGATCCTTTCTAAGCTCCTTAAAATCGTATAATGCACCAACAAAAATAGATATAGAAATACAAATAAAAATAAAATAAAGGAAAAGACGGGTCCAAATACTGAAAGGGATAATTGCACTGATAAAAGTATAAACAAAACAATATATTTTGTATACATAAGTCAATATGCAGTCGATTTAAAACACTCACTATGTCCGTAGCAAATCAATGAGGTAGTTATGCTTGTGAAAGATAGATAGATAGCTAGGTAGATAGATACATTGATAGATATAGATAAATACATTGATATAGATAGATAGATACATTGATAGATAGATAGATACATTGATAGAAAGAATAGACTGAATTGATAATATTGCCACTAATAAAAACAAAGTTAATATATATGTAGATGAATATTAGATTTGTTATTTCTATGTGTATGAAGGAGGCAAAAGGCAAAGCTGCCTGTAACAAGTGCCCCCTTGCCCCCCCTCCCCCAAGTTGAGAGACTTTACCAGTAAATGTCTTGTTCTTATAGTAATTCGTTAAACTAACACACCACTTTCACTAACACTAACACGGCTACTCATTAAATCAATCAATCAATCCTACAGAGAGTAATCCAGCTAACTCTCACAAACACCTCCTCCTCCTCTCTGTCTGTCTCTCTCGCTCTCACTCTCTCTCTCTCTCTCTCTCTCTCTCTCTCTCTACCTGTTGCACTCCAGCCGCTTAAAATTCCGTGCTGATATCCTCTTCCCTCCTCCTTTCATTCAGGCCAACACGAGACCTACCTATGTAATGGACACAGGAAGAATTGTTGCATTATTATTCTCTCAATATTGGAGTTCTTGTTTATGATCATTTTTTTTCATTATTGGTTATAGTACTGCTTTCATGCCATCAAACCCTATACTCACTCTCTCTCTCTCTCTCTCTCTCTCTCTCTCTCTCTCTCTCTCTCTCTCTCTCAACTCAAATCCACGAACCCTTTTTCTAACTGTATCTACTTTTCTATTGTATATGCTACTTAGGATTTAAATATTCTCTCTCTCTCTTCATCTCTCTCTCTCTCTCTCTCTCTCTCTCTCTCTCTCTCTCTCTCTCTCTCTCTCTCTCTCTCTCTCTCTCTCTCTCTCTCTCTCTCGCTGGTAATGTAACAGGCAACTTAAAGCAACAGCATAATTCCATTTTTCCATCTCCCCTTTCACACTTTATTTTTTTAGCACCCGACATTATTCCAGGTATCTAATTCTCGCCGCTCTTTTTTTACTGTCAAGCCTCTCTCTCTCTCTCTCTCTCTCTCTCTCTCTCTCTCAACTCAAATCTACGAACCCTTTTTCTAACTGTACATACTTTTCTATTGTATATGCTACTTGGAATTTAAATATTCTCTCTCTCTCTCTCTCTCTCTCTCTCTATTCGCTCTCCTCCTCGCCCCCTCTCTCTCTCTCTCTCCACATAATCTGCGTCTCACTCTCTCCTCTCTGTATCTCATAATAAGCCCCCCCCCCCCACCCTCATACCCCCAGTCTCACCAATCCCCACTTCTTCCTCCATCCATCCAACACCTCTCTCTCTCTCCACCTATCTCCCCCATTCATTCTCTCTCTCTCTCTCTCTCTCACTTATAATAGACCCACGAACCCCTTTCCAATTGTAATATTTCGTAATACAAATGTTACTTCCCTTTTTAATATGCCCACCCACACCCATTCCCACTATCACTCACTCACTCTCTCTCACACACACACACTCTCTCTCTCTCTCTCTCTCCAACCCTTTAATAATTCAGGGATTTCTGTTGTGTTTAATTGTCTCCGGGTTTTTTATTTTTGTTTTGTTTTTGTTTTGTTTTTCTTAGCGCCCACTTGTATGCCGAAAAAAGTGTCCGGATTAAGTGTGTTTTTGTTTACATAATTGAGGCGGCACTGTCCGCTCTCAAGTGTCGGTTTACATTTAAGTGGCGCTTGCTGGGGGGGGGGGGGGGGATGTTGCGGGGGTGTATTTGAGGGTGGGGGGATAGGTTGCAGGGGGTGTATTTGAGGGTGGAGGTATAGGTTGCAAGGGGGTGAGGTTGGGGTGGTGTGGTAAGGCTTAACACTATCTGGTCCGACGTCTTGGGGGTTATTATCTCATTCGGTTTAACTTTTAACTGTGGTGATGGTGTAATGGCTTAGATGCTTATGTTCTGGGTGTGGTGTCCCGAGTTCGAATCCCGGGAGGACCATATACTTTCATTAGTTTACTCAAGTGCATTGGGGTTTGTAATTGATGAATAATGTTAAGAACGGGATGTTACTGAATCACTATTGGGAATATATCTTGTGTTTGCCATCTTTGAGCAATGTATTCTAGTAATGTGTATCCTACCCTTAACAAAATATATATATATATATATATACCGGTATATATAATAATAATAATAATAATAAAAAAAACACGCCTTCCTTCAAACACATACTAATGATGGCCAGAATATACTGACAAAATGCGTCATAATCTTCAAAGGGTTAATTATGAGAAAAGGTGGGAGGGAACTTTGGAGTTTGACTTAAGGGGAGATGGGCGTATTTATTTGCTCATTTATGTATATTTTTACCATTGTCTTTAGTTTCCTCCTTAGACCTCCATCAAGCCTAAACAAAAACACACCCCCAAGACCCTCCTTCAAGATAAATGTTTACATTTTTCGATAGAAAAATGGTTCACCTTTAATTACAGGCTCGCTATCGCTCGCCAGGAAAACTTTGACACCTAAATGACACGAAAAGTCTTAATATTGACAAAGAAATGGGCCGAAAGGTCTTAAAATCGACAAACTAATGGGCCGAACGTCATAAAATCTGTAAACTAATGGGGCTAAACATGACGAAGAAGGGGTGCCAGAAAAGCTACCCATCTCCCCTAAGTATACTTCCCAAGACTAGTTACATAAACACAATGTACAGTTGTCCACATAAGTTCTGTTCCCCTCCGTGATCTTCTACGTGGAACTATAATGCGTATGATTGAATTGCGAGAATAGTTGTTTTATGCAGTGGATAACTCATCTGACTATACTCGGTTTCATTTCATCTGATGGTAAATTGAATCCCCTAACGACTGATTTTTCGATAACTAACGGGATAATAAGAAACTATATTGTCTCTGCATCATATTAAGACCAAGTTTATATAATTAGCACCATATTTCAATACAAAATATTCAAAATAACTGATAAATCTTAATGGGAACTTTATAATTTCCAGGCAGTTGAAAAGGAACAGAGTATAGTCAACTGATGATCAAAAGAAACCTCACTCGCAATTCATTCATACTAATTTGCCTTTCATACACGAGAACACTACGAGCAACAGAACTTATGTGGGCAACTGTACAGTCGGCCTAATACGTGATGTCTTCTCGGCACCAAGGAGGTTTTGATACATAATTGGTACCAGTAATATCTAAAACTTGATTTATTCGTTCGAGTGAGATATACAAACCGATTCCTATATACTTACCCACCCTATTCAACATCTACTATACTATATGCTCAGGCCCAATCCCCACTTATCCTATTTTTTTCCCTTTCCCCTTCCCTCTTTTCCTTTTTTGTTTTCCTTTTTTTCTGTTTTTTGGGGCGGCCGACTCAAGACAGAGCTCAACATCTGGCAGACATTAATTACAACAGAGAACGAGTCAAACGCAATGACAGCCGAGACATGACTTATTAGCGCCACCGTAGTGCATAATATACACTTATTCACCACTTCCATCCTAAGCACATCAAAGCAGAAAAATAAACTGCAATAACGCACATGTAATTAAGGGGAGATTTCCACTCGAGGGATTTTTTTCTTTACCCCCTTTCTCCCTCACGTTTAGCCCCATTGCTTTTTATATTTGAAGACGTTCGCCCCATTAGTTTGGCGATTTTAAGAATTTTCATCCCATTTATGTCACTTTTAAGACCTTTCGTCCGATTTAGGTGTCGATTTTTTCCTGGCGAGCGATAGCGAGCCTGTAATTTAGGAGGAACCAGCCTTCGGCCGGGACATTTTTCTACCGAAAAATGTACAAATTTATCTTGAAAGGGGGTCAAGGGGGTGTAATTACAAGCTTGATGGAACTCTAGGAAACGCACTAAAAACCTTCCCTTAAACGCTAATTAAATACTGCAACACTCTCACCAGTAACACGATAATGTAGCAGAAACATAATGAACTTAGACACAATTATTCGTCACTTAAGGGGAGGATGGTCGGTTTTATGGTCCCCCTTCTTCCTCATGTTTAGCCCCATTAGTTTTCAGATAGTAAGACGTTAGGCACCTTTTGTTATGATAATTAATCAGCGTATCATTATGTTTTTAGTCATTATTAGCTGCATATGGAAATTCCCACGACTACCATATTTGATGAGCACTTAATGTAGTCATCTACTCTATAATAAATACATCTTGTATAATCATAATTAATCTGACAAACTGTGCTTATCCTAGGTGTTGAATATTGTTGATGCCGACAGGCGTAGCTCTAGCGCTAGTTCAGAAGCGTCCACCAGAGGTCTCAAGGAAAAACTTGGTAGCGAGAATTTAGTAGGAAACGGCATTTGGCCGGGGCATTTTTCTACCGTAAAATGCATTTTTTTTTTTTTTTTTTTTTTTTTTTTTTTTTTTTTTTTTTTAAAGCTTGATGGAGGTCTAGGGAGGAAACCTTAAAACATTACCATAAATATATAATAAAATTGTATGTATATACTCTGGGACCTTCCTCAGTTTTCCTACTTTTTTTGTCTTTTTTTCATGTTTTTTTTTTCTTTTTCATGGGGGTGGCAGACTCAAGACAGAGCCCGAACAGGGACATCACAACACATCAGAAAAACAAGACAATACAAAACATAAAAATCTCACACGCATCTACGTCGCCCAGGAGAAATACCCAGAGACCCAGGCCCATTTGGGATCCCCAGCAAAAGATTCCCAGGTCCCAGATCCCCCGGAGAGGTGCCGATTTCCACAGGCAGACCCGCAGCGAAGCTTCACCACCACAAGCCCGCCCACCATGCTTCCAGGCACACCCTTCATTACCACCGGCTACCCAGGCCAGGCGCCTGATGGACTACTATCTAGTCCAACTGGTGCATGACCCTCTCTCACAAACTACCGCATTCACACTCATCTATTCACAAGCATTCTCCAATCAGTCCTGTTTATTACCACTTCCCTTGCCTTATCTATAGTCATTCCTCTATCATCCAAAGCTTGTCTTACACAGTCTCTCCATCTCAATGGGGGTCTTCCTGCCCTTCTATCTCCCCTTGTATCCGACATATTATCTTTGTAAGCCTTTCATCTTCCATTCGTTCAACATGACCATACCAGCTCAGCACCCTTCTGTCCACTCTGGCCGACAAATGTTCCTGCTGCCCCACTCTCCTACATATCTCTTCATTCCTCAATCTGTCTCTACGAGTAACTCCACACATACTCCTCAAGCAGCTCATCTCCATCATATCCAGCTTTCTTCTCTCCTTTTCCCTCAAAGCCCATGTCTCAGCCCCATACATCACTGTTGGCACAATAATTCCTTGATACATTGCACTTTTTACTTTCATTCCGCAATTTCTCATCTTCCACATCCTATTGCTCCGAAAACCTTCCTTCCTTCACACACTCTCTGTTTTACCTCCATTTCCATATCTCCACTCCTGCTTATCGATCCTCCTAGATATTTAAAACACTCTACTTGTTCTAATATGTCCCCATCCAGCCTCACATCTAGATTCACCCTACGATCACCCCTATTACACACCCTTACTTTACTTTTATTGACGTTCACCTTCAGTTTCCTCCTCCCACAAACCACACCAAACTCTTTGACTACCCGCTGCAGTTTATCCTCAGAATCCGCTAACAACGCTGTGTCATCAGCGAACAGCAACTTATTCAACTCCCAATCACTACCATTCTTCCCTACTAAACCCAATCCTCTTCCCATAGTTCTCATTTTCACCTCCCTCACCCCACCATCCATCAACATATTAAACAGCCATGGTGACATTACACAACCCTGTCGCAAACCTACATTTACCTCAAAGCATTCACTCAACTCACCATTTCCTAGTCTAACACATGCTCTGCTCCCTTCATAAAAACTCTTAACTGCTTTTAACAAAATAAAAATAAAATTAATTATCCCCTTAACCCCTTTCCATGCTTATATTGCTTTATAACTGACTACTAAAGGTAGCGCTAGCGAACTTGACAATAATCTTGAACCCTTAACTTCATATAACTCGAAATGAATGAAAGCAATCGGGCTGACGTTTCTATCCTTTGTGAAGTCTCCACCAGGAAATAGGTGTGGATATTTACAGCCAGTTTTCTCTAGGCCTTTTTGAATTGCAGAGAGGTCAAGGATCAAGATTATTGTCAAGTTCGTTGGCGCTACCTATAGTGCTGATGATAACTCTTTACCATATGTTTATACATATATACCGAAGCGAGTACTAGGTAACTTGCACTTGCAGTCATATTACATGCTCAAAAGCTATCTAATAAACAGTTTGTATATGATGTTGGATAGACAAACATCTTGGGAAAATTGTACAGTCACTTACATAAATTCCTGAACTTCCTATGTTATTCTATATGCAATTATAACTATCTGAATTGATTTTATAGACATAACTTGCTTTTCAATAAATAGTGTAAATAATGTTGTAGTTGGTGCATATAAAATAATATTCCTAAATTGGTTTCCGGAGATATACTTCCATAATTAGAAGTACAGTAAGCGAAGTCCACGAATTTTAATGAGTGATTGTACAGTCGGCCTAATAAGTGATGTATCGACGGCACCAATTATGTATTGATCAATAATTGGTATAAGCAATATTTATACACTATTTATTTTCTTTGAGTGAGATTTACAGCCATGTTCCTACACTTACCCACCCTATTCGACATCTGACAGACATTTAATACAGCACAGAGTGAGCCAAACGTAATGCCAGCTGAGACATGACTTATTTGGCCAACCGTACCCGCCCTCTGGCGGTGGGAGAGGTAAACTACGAGTCAGTATAGCCACTCACACACATAAAAGAGCCGTAATGACGAGGTGTTCTCAGGGTAATATTTAGCGAAGGTTTATTATTGTCTAGTGTTGAGCATTCTACACCGGGAAACTGTCACTCTCTGTACTTAGATTTAAGGGGGGTCACCTGCTTTTTGGTTTTATCTCTCCCTTTCTCTCTTTCTCTGGCTTGTATCCATTCGGTCCCATTCAGCCTACTGTTTTAAGACGTTTATCCCCATCAAGGCGTTGATTTCTTCCTGGCGAGCGATAGTGAGCCAGCATTGTATGGAGAAATCCGGCTTCACCGGAGACATGTTTCCATCGAACAACTTACAAATTTAGCCTGCTGTCAAAACATATTTTTAAATGTACTGGCTCGCTATCGTTCGCCAGGAATATATTGACACCTGGATGGGAATAAACATCTTAAAACAGTAGGCTAAATGGGGCAGAAACTAATTAGTATACAGGTAGTTTGTTATATGATGTATGTTGACTGTAACAATAATAAAAACAAAATACTGGCAAAAAGCCAATTTGTCATAAATTGCAGGCTCGCTATCGCTTCCCAGGAAAAATTCGACATCTAAATAGAACAAAAGGTCTTGTATTCACCAAACTAATGGGGCCAATATCATAAAATCTCAAAACTAATGGAGCTAAACATGATGGAGAAGGGGGTCCAGAAAATTAAACTTATTGAAATCTGCCACGTCCCATATCCTTCTCTCTCTTCATATTATTCCATAGTATATTGTTCACACTATTTAGGATCGCTCACATTATCTCCTAGGGCAATAGTGTCTGCAAACCTGGAGATCACAGCTTATACGTCGATGTTATTGATACGTATGATAAAACAGCAATAAAAAAAAATGAGAGAGTGTGACTGTGTGTGAGAGAGAGAGAGAGTGTGTGTGTGTGTGTGTGTGTGTGTGTGTGTGTGTGTGTGTGTGTGTGTGTGTGTGTGTGTGTGTGTGTGTGTGTGTGTGTGTGTGTGTGTGTGTGTGTGTGTGTGTGTGTGTGTGTGTGTGAGAATGAGAGAGAGAGATAGAGAGAGAGACTGAGAAAAACACCTCCACAGTTCTCTCATCTCACCGTCTTAATTACTTATAATAACCTACCCCCCTCCTACCCACACTCTGACAGATAGATAGATAGATAGCTCGATAGACAGACAGATGAATATAGGGGAGAGGAGTGAGGACAAACATACATACATACATACATACAAACACACATACAATCACATACACACACATACTACAAACACACACATACAAACATATACACATACAATTACATACACACATACAATTACATACACACATACATACAAACACATTTACAAAAACACACATATACAAAAACACATACAATCATATATATATACACACACACACACACACAGCCCGTAGCCTAGTAGGTAGAGCTCTCGTCTCACACACGAGGGGTCGGGGGTTCAATCCCAGACCGGGCGGAGACAAATTGGGCTTGTCTCCTTTCATGTGTTAGCCTCAGTTCACCTAGCTGTAAATAGGTACCTGGAATAAGTGGACGACGTTGTGACGTCCCATCTGGGGTTGGCAAAAATGGTACAAGGCGAGATGGGTATCATATGGTTCACCTAAGCTGATGGCTACCTAAGCCTTCGGGCGAGACGGTACCGTCTATAGTGAGAATGGTACCATACAGATCCACCCTAAGCCTTCGTTTCCAATGTCGCCAATTGGCTAAAATACAGACTACACACACATCCACAGCCATTCCAACAGTACATAAAACACTTAACATGCATTTCACGCAATACATTCCCAGTTAAGGAGGCGCGATAATAATGAGCTTAGCTCGCATTGCGTGGATTCCCCTTGACGAACAAGTAACTGAGTAACACATACGTATAAACACACACAAATACATACACATATGCACAAACACAGACACACACATACATACAAGCAAACACACACATACACATATACACAAACACACACACACACACATACATACAAGCAAACACACACACACACACACACAAACTCCAGCGCCATATTTTTCGTCTGACCGTCTTAATTACTTATAATAACCTTGCCTCCCGCTAAATGATTTCCCCCTCCTCCCTCTCTATTAATGCTCTCCCAATCTTTCATTCTTTGGGGTTTGTTTGTCTACTTGGGTTTGTTTGTGGATCGTTTGCTTGTGATGTTTTTTAATTAAGAAGAAGGGAGGAAGGAAATCAAACTTAATGAAAACAAAGTCCATAATCCCTACCCCTAATAGCATCCTCTTTTCATTAAGAGTCTGGAACACTTGGATTTAAACTGCTGTGGGTTGAATATTGGAGGAAACTTACTCTGAGGAAGTGAGTTCCACAGAGAGGTGGTTCGGGGAACAAATATGTTGTGAAATACGGAAGTTCTGCATTGTGGAGGAGATATTGTTAAATCATGGGCTTTACCAGCTGCCCTATAGTCTATTCGCTGTAAGTAGGCGAGAAATCATGACCTCTAACCTCTGTAATTAAAAAACTACTAGAGTAATCGAACAAATATTTCTATTATTTGGGAAGAGTCAGGCAATGAATATATGTGGAAATTTACAGCCAATTTGCTCTAGCCCTTTCTGAGTTACAGAGGATAGTGGTCACGAGTTATCGCCTACTTACAGCGAATAGACTTATAGTACCCCTGGTAAAGATGTGAAGAGGTGGCACAATTGAGGCAAGTTCATCTGGACATAAAAGTATCTATAAAATAAAGCAAGGGATGCAATGTTGTCCATTTGCCTTAATGCCACCCCTTCATAGAGGCGAGTAATATTTCATCTGAGAACGCACATGACTTTCTTCCTTCTTTCCTATAGTCCTTGCCTCTACTTGCAACTCTTTCCCTCCCTCCTTCCTTCCTTTCCTCCTTCCCTCCCCACTTCCTTCCTTTCCTCCCTCCCTCCCTCCCTCCCTCCCTCCTTCCTTCCCTTTTCAATTGATACATGTGGAAATAGTTTCTTAATGTATTATAAACACATTTATTTATCTCCCTATAATCCTTGTATATCCATGTACCTCCCTCCTTCCTTCCTTTCCTCCCTCCCTCCTCCCCCCTTCCTTCCTTCCTTCCTTCCCTTTTCAATTGATACATGTGGATATAGTTTCTTAATAGTATAAACATATTTCTTAATCTCCTATAATCCTTGTATATCCTTGTACCTCCCTCCTTCCTTTCCTCCCTATCTCCCCCTTCCCTCCCTCCCACCCTCCTTCCTTCCTTCCTTCCCTTTTCAATTGATACATGTGGATATAGTTTCTTAATATTATAAACATATTTCTTAATCTCCTATAATCCTTGTATATCCACGTACCTCCCTCCTTCCTTCCACTCCTCCCTCCACCCCCCCCTTCCTTCCTTCCCTCCCTCCTTCCCTCATTCTTTCCTTCCCTCCCTCCTTCCCTCATTCCTTCCTTCCCTTGATACATGTGGAAATTGTTTCTTAATAGTTTAAACATATTTCTTAATCTCCTATAATCCTTGTATATCCTTGTACCTCCCTCCTTCCTTCCTTTCCTCCCTCCACCCCCCCCCTTCCTTCCTTCCTTCCCTCCTTCCTTCCCTTTGCAATTGATACATGTGTAAATAGTTTCTTAATGTATTATAAACATATTGATTTATCTCCCTATAATCCTTGTATATCCACGTACCTCCCTCATTCCTTCAATTCCTCCCTCCCTCCCCCCTTCCTTCCTTCCTTCTCTCCTTCCTTCCTTCCCTCCTTCCTTCCCTTTGCAATTGATACATGTGTAAATAGTTTCTTAATGTATTATAAAACATATTGATTTATCTCTCCCTATAATCCTGTATATCCACTACCTTCCCTCCTCATTCCTTCAATTCCTCCCTCCCTCCCCCCTTCCTTCCTTCCTTCTCTCCTTCCTTCCTTCCCTCCTTCCTTCCCTCTGCAATTGATACATGTGGAAATCGTAATAACTTAGCTTGGACTCATTAAGGGGGACGAGAGGCCTTAATTATTGTTCCATCAGGATGTAGTAATTAAACTTATAATGGGAGAAGAAAACTAATTACTCTTTCGCCATTGTTCGTCTCTCCTTTTTTGAAAAACATTGCTGCTCCGGGAGAGGGAGAGGGAGAGGGAGGGAAGATGGAGGGAGACGAGAGAAGAGAGAGAAAGAGGGAGGGAGGAGAGAGAGAGAGAGAGAGAGAGAGGAGGGAGAGATGGGGAGGAGAGAGTGGGGAAGAGAGGAGGGGGAGAGGGAGAGAGAAAGAGAGAGAGGGGAGAGAGAGAGGGGAGAGAGAGAGAGAGAGAGAGAGAGAGAGAGAGAGAGAGAGAGAGAGAGAGAGAGAGAGAGAGAGAGAGTTCTTAGTGAGTGAATGTGTGTGTGTGTAAAGATAGATAGATAGATATATAGAGAGTGAACCCCTTCGCTCTCTCTCGCTCTCACTCTCTCTCTCACACAAACACACACGCGCGCACATTAACTCTTTCAGAAGCCCCCCCCCTCCCCTGTTCTCTCCCCAGCTCTCTCTCTCTCTCTCTCTCTCTCTCTCTCTCTCTCTCTCTCTCTCTCTCTCTCTCTCTCTCTCTCTCTCTCTCTCTCTCTCTCTCTCTCTCTCTCTCTCTCTCTCACACACAATCACTCTTTTTCATACACCCATATTAACTCACTCAGAACCCCCCCCCCCTTCTCTCTCTCACTCTGTCTCTCTCACACACACACACACCCATCCATAACACACACACACAACTCCCCCCCCCCCCCACCTCCACACACACACACTCCTCCCCCCACCCCCGCCCCCCACCTCCACACACACACACACACACACTCTCTTCCCAATCTTAAAAGGGTAAGTGTTGATATTTTGTCCACCTCCCTAGCTCTCCTTCCCTTCCAGCCTTCCTTGTGTTGGTTGTGTGTTTGTGTTTGCTTGTTGGCCTAGTGGGTTTTTTGTTGTGTTTGTTTATGTGTCCCTCATTGTACTACCGCCACTCTCTTTGTTATCGTGTCGCATTGTCTCGGTGTGTGTTTGTTTGTCTTTGCTTTTTGTATTTGCGTTCGGATTTTATTTTGCAACGCTATTTTTTTCTTTTTTTTTTTTGGGGGGGGGGAGGGGGGGGGGGGAGTCGGATTTCAATGAGTTTTACCTCCTTTTCGTTCTGAATTATAACATAAGCATGCTAATTATGATACTGTATTTATTTATGATTCTATTTTTCTGTCAGTATTTTTGGATTAATTAAGGGGAGATGGTTCGGTCTTCTGGACCTCCTTCTCCCTCATCTTTAGTCTCCTTAGTTTTGAAATTTTAAGACGTTCATTCCATTAGTTTGTCGATTTTCAGACGTTTCATCCCATGTCTTTGTCAATATTAAGACCTTTCGACCATTTAGGTGTCGATTTTTTTCCTGACGACCGATAGAGAGCCTGTAGTTTTAGGAGAAACCGGCCTTTGGCCGGTTTTTTTTTCTACCGAAAAATGTACAAATTTATATTGAAAGGGGGTCTAGAGGGTGTTTTCTTAAGCTTGATGGAGTTCTAGCGAGGAAGCACAAACTTTATACATAATTAAATATATAGGCAAAAAAACTAACCACTACCCCCTTAAAGGAGCCCCCTCGCTTTTTGTTCTCTCTCTCTCTCCCTCTCTCTTTGGTTTGCATCCATTCGACCCCCTTCAGCCCACTGTTTTAAGACGTTTACCCCCATCCAGGTGTCAGTATTTTCCTGGCGAGCGGTAGCGAGCCAGCATATATATATATATTTGTTTTAACAGCAAGCTAAATTTGTACATTTTTCGATAGAAAAATGTCTCCAGCGAAGCCGGATTTGTCCATACAATGCTGGCTCGCTATCGCTCGCCAGGAATAAATCGACACCTGGATGGGGATAAACGTCTTAAAACAGTAGGCTGAATGGGGCCGAATGGATACAAGCCAGGGAAAGAGAGAAAAGGAGAGAAAGATAACAAAAAGCCGGTGACCCCCCTTAAGTAACTCCTGTATGTCAAGTTAGACTGTTGATTATGTGTGTGTGTGTGTATTGGTGTTTTGTGAATAATAGTATAGCTCTAATGTTAAGGAGAGATGGGCTGGTTTTTCTTACACCCCTTCTCCCTCGTGTCTAGCCCCATTGTGTTTTTATTTTTAAATGTTAAGACATTCGGTCCATTAGTTTGGCGATTTTAACCCCTTTCGACCCATTTCGTTGTCAATTTTAAGACTGTTCGTGCCATTTAGGTGGCGAGCGATAGCGAGCCTGTAATTTTAAGAGGAACCGGCCTTCGGCCGGGAAATTTTTCTACCGAAAATTGTACAAATTTATCTTGAAGGGGGGTGTAGGGGGTGTTTTTTAAAAGTTGGTGGAGGTCTAGGGAGGAAACTACAAAAATCAAAAATAAATAAATAGATTTCTCGACCGATAAATATACCCTTCCCCTTTAAGGAAGTACATGGTTAAAATAAAAATACTTTCATTAATGGATGCCAGTATGCATTTACGCTTACCTTTGAATGAATATATAGTTGGGAATTAAGAAGTAGAGCGGCTCCTTGTGGTGTCCCCCACCTCTAAGACTAGTGATCTATCAGTTTATGAAAGAATTGCATAAACTTAATATTATATCAATTGTATATTTCTCTAACAAACTGCTTCACTTAATAACACACACACACACACACACACACACACACACACACACACACACATACACACACACACACACACAGCCCGTAGCCTAGTAGGTAGAGCTCTCGTCTCACACACGAGGGGTCGGGGGTTCAATCCCCGGCCGGGCGGAGACAAATTGGGCTTGTCTCCTTTCATGTGTTAGCCTCAGTTCACCTAGCTGTAAATAGGTACCTGGAATAAGTGGACGACGTTGTGACGTCCCATCTGGGGTTGGCAAAAATGGTACAAGGCGAGATGGGTATCATATGGTTCACCTAAGCTGATGGCTACCTAAGCCTTCGGGCGAGACGGTACCGTCTATAGTGAGAATGGTACATACAGATCCACCCTAAGCCTTCGTTTCCGATGTCGCCAATTGGCTAAAAATACAGACTACACACACATCCACAGCCATTCCAACGATACATATAACACTTACACATATAGGAGGCGGGAAATAACGAGCATGCTCACTCCCGCAATACAACTAGAGTAAGTACAACTAGAGTAAGTACACACACACACACACACACACACACACACACACACACACACACACACACACACACACACACACACACACACACACACACACACACACACACACACACACTATACTCCGTTCATTTGAGGTTGGACAGAAATCGTAACCTTTCTCTGTAACTCAAAATGGGCTCGATTACTTTAGTCCTTTTTGAGTTATGAGAGGATACGGGTTACGATTTCTGCCCACACACGCACACACACACACACAGACCACACACACACAGACCACAACAACAACAACCACCACAACAACAACCAATAGAGGCCTACCACACACACACCCATAACACACACCACCACCACAACAACCAATAGAAGCCTACCACACACACCCATAACACACACCACCACCACAACAACCAATAGAAGCCTACCACACACACACATAACACACACCACCACCACCACCACAACAACCAATAGAGGCCTACCACACACACACCCATAACACACACCACCACCACCACCACCACCACAACCAATAGAGGCCTACCACACACACACCCATAACACACACCACCACCACCACAACAACCAATAGAGGCCTACCACACACACACACATAACACACACCACCACCACCACAACAACCAATAGAAGCCTACCACACACACACACATAACACACACCACCACCACCACCACCACAACAACCAATAGAGGCCTACCACACACACACATAACACACACCACCACCACCATCACCACAACAACAACCAATAGAAGCCTACCACACACACACCCATAACACACACCACCACCACCACCACAACAACAACCAATAGAAGCCTACCACACACACACCCATAACACACACCACCACCACCACCACCAAAACAACCAATAAAAGCCTACCACACACACACCCATAACACACACCACCACCACCACCACCACCACCACAACAACCAATAGAAGCCTACCACACACACACTCATAACACACACCACCACCACCACCACCACCACCACAACAACCAATAGAAGCCTACCACACACACACCCATAACACACACCACCACCACCACCACCACCACAACAACCAATAGAAGCCTACCACACACACACCCATAACACACACCACCACCACCACAACCAATAGAGGCCTACCACACACACACACCCATAACACACACCACCACCACCACAACAACCAATAGAGGCCTACCACACACACACACACATAACACACACCACCACCACCACAACAACCAATAGAAGCCTACCACACACACACACACATAACACACACCACCACCACCACCACCACAACAACAACCAATAGAGGCCTACCACACACACACATAACACACACCACCACCACCACCACCACAACAACAACCAATAGAGGCCTACCACACACACACACACATAACACACACCACCACCACCACCACCACCACAACAACCAATAGAAGCCTACCACACACACACCCATAACACACACACCACCACCACCACCACAACAACCAATAGAAGCCTACCACACACACACCCATAACACACACCACCACACCACCACCACAACAACCAATAGAAGCCTACCACACACACACATAACACACACCACCACCACCACCACCACAACAACCAATAGAAACCTACCACACACACACCCATAACACACACCACCACCACCACAACAACCAATAGAAGCCTACCACACACACACCCATAACACACACCACCACCACCACCACCAAAACAACCAATAAAAGCCTACCACACACACACCCATAACACACACCACCACCACCACCACAACAACCAATAGAAGCCTACCACACACACACCCATAACACACACCACCACCACCACCACCACCACCACAACAACCAATAGAAGCCTACCACACACACACACACCCATAACACACACCACCACCACCACCACCACCACAACAACCAATAGAAGCCTACCACACACACACCCATAGCACACACCACCACCACCACAACCAATAGAGGCCTACCACACACACACCCATAACACACACCACCACCACCACAACAACCAATAGAGGCCTACCACACACACACACACATAACACACACCACCATCACCACAACAACCAATAGAAGCCTACCACACACACACACACATAACACACACCACCACCACCACCACCACAACAACAACCAATAGAGGCCTACCACACACACACATAACACACACCACCACCACCACCACCACAACAACAACCAATAGAGGCCTACCACACACACACACATAACACACACCACCACCACCACCACCACAACAACCAATAGAAGCCTACCACACACACACCCATAACACACACACCACCACCACCACCACAACAACCAATAGAAGCCTACCACACACACACCCATAACACACACCACCACCACCACCACCACAACAACCAATAGAAGCCTACCACACACACACATAACACACACCACCACCACCACCACCACAACAACCAATAGAAGCCTACCACACACACACCCATAACACACACCACCACCACCACCACCACAACAACCAATAGAAGCCTACCACACACACACCCATAACACACACCACCACCACCACCACCACAACAACCAATGTAAGCCTACCACACACACACACACACATAACACACACCACCACCACCACCACAACAACCAATAGAGGCCTACCACACACACACCCATAACACACACCACCACCACCACCACCACCACCACAACAACCAATAGAAGCCTACCACACACACACCCATAACACACACCACCACCACCACCACAACAACAACAACCACAACATACAATAGAGGCTTACCACACACACCGAACAAACAACAAACACCACCAACAACAACAACAAGAAGATCCTCCACACCGACTTTCAATTAGAGGCGAGGGAGCGATATTAGTGATGCTAAATGTAATCTGTAGCGGAGAATATGGCTAATTAATCCCAGGCCTGATTACAAGCAAAACACTTAGGTTACTAATTGGTACAGGCTAATGAAATCATAACATAAGGTCTATTACTTACGAGACGAATGTATAGTAATTACTAGGAGGTATATTACTTACTAGAAAACGGTACATTAACTACTAGAAGGAATATTACTTACTAGAACATATATTAAATATTAAAAGTTATATTAGTTACTAGAAGAAGGTACATTCATTACTAGAAAGTATTTTACTAACTAGAAGATGGTACTTTACTTACTAGAAGGTATTTTACTTACTAGAAAACGGTAAATTAATTAGTAGAAGGTATATTACTTACTAGAAGAAGGTATATTAATCCCTAGAAGGTATATTACTTACTAGAAGCTATATAATTTTATTCAGACTAGGAAGGGTATATGGAAGTCAGGGGATTAATTGAAATAGTCTTTACCCATCTAATTCCCAATGATCCTTCCTAAGCTGCATAAAATCTTCTGATGATGGCCAGAATAAACTATCAAAGCGCGTCATAATCCTCAGGGGGGTGGGGGGGGGGGGGAACCATCAATATTAACCCCTTCAGCACCATGACGGCTTTTTACCTTTGATTCTGGCTGAAACTAGACGTTTGTATGCAGCTTAAGAAGGACCTGTGATATTAAGAGGGTTTACCGAGATCGGATTAACCCATTTGAGTCCTAGAGGTAGATTACAAACTAAAGCAAAATCGTCTAATGGTGACCAGAATATGATGAAAATGACGTAATGGTAGTGAAGGGGGTTAAGTAGGCCTATACAAAACAAAACATGCGTTTTCCAGTGCTTAAGTCTTTGGAAATTATAAAAAGAACAATAAGGCCAAATCAATTCAATATAAGTCCAATCTTCAAGCCAAAATGCCCTGATTTGTCCCTCTGTTTATCGGTGGACGAGCGGCTTGCTGGGGTAGCTTTGACGGGATATGGGTAGATAAAATTAAGGGGGCATTGGTTATTTTTTGGTCTGTTTATATATTCATTTATTCCTCTCTAGACCTCCATCAGACTTAATAAAAACATCCCCTAGACCCCCTTCAAGATAAATTTGTAAATTTTTCGGCCGACGGCCAATTGTACTTAAAATTACAGGCTTGCTATCGCTCGTCACGAAAACATCGACACCTAAATGGCACGAAAGGTATTAAAATTGACAACGAAATGGAGCGAAAGGTGTAAAAATCGCGAAACAAATGGGCCAAACGTCTTAAAATCTGAAAATTAATGGGGCTAAGCATGAGGGAGAAGGGGATCCCGAAAAACCAAGCATCTCCCCCTTAAAGGATGAATGTGTACCAAAACTATTTAACCCCTTCAATCAAATGATAATCTATTTACCTTAGTATTCCTAGTGTAATCTCAGCCTAGATAGTGAGTGAAAGGTTCAATAGGTGGCATTTGAGAGAACATTGTTCGAGGTTGTTAGATGAGACACTGGGACCGTGGCAATGCGATTTCGAGAATCGTGCCATGAGACAACAACCAGGCACCGTAGACGAGCCTGTTGCAACCCTCAAACTGTCTCGGCACCATCTGGAAAATGACTACTTGACTTCACTGTGTTGAGTCAATGTATCTACAGCCAGTAAGACGATATCCTTAGGTAGAGTTAGGACACAGAATGAAAATATATATATATATATATATATATATATATATATATATATATATATATATATATATATATATATATATATATATAGAGAGAGAGAGAGAGAGAGAAAGATAGAGAATGAGAGAGAGAGAAAGATAGAGAATGAGAGTGAGAGTGAGAATGTGTGTGTGTGTGTGTGAGAGTGAGTGGGTGAGAAAGTGAGTGAGTGAGTGTGTGTGCGTGTGAGCTAGTGTGTGCGTGTGTGTGTGTGTGTGTGTGACTGAGAAACCGAGTGTCAGAGTGAGTGAGAGATAATGCATAAGAGCAAGTCAAAGAGAACCCTCCAACTCACGGAGAGAAACCCTAGAACGAGACAGGAACGAAGAGCAAGGGATCAGTTTTGTCACCTTCTCACCTGTCACCTGCCCGTCACCAATCACCCCCCCCCCCCACCCCCCGATAATTACCTGGGAACCATGCCTCCAGACAGTAATCACCTTCACCCATACCTTAATTAATACACCTCGTAAATTGTACACGAGGGGAAGATGGAACCGAAAACAATTATTGCTTTGAAGGGTTTATGTTTATTGTTTCCTTCTGGACCTCCTTCTCCCTCATGTTTAGCCCATTCGCTTACAGATTTTAAGACGTTCACCACATAATATTGGCGATATTAAGTCATTTCGTTCCATTTATATGCAACATTTAAGAGCTTTCGTGTAATTTATGTGTAATTTAGAAGGAATCGGCCTTTGGCCATAACATTTTATACCAAAAAGTGCACAGATGTATTTCGAGGGGGAGCGTTGGGGGTGTTTTCTTTAAGTTTGATGGGGGTATATATACTGTATATATATATATATACAGTATATATATATATATATATATATATATATATATATACATTCCGGTATATATATATATATATATATAGATATATATATATATATATATATATATATATCTATCTATTGCCTGACGCCGTGATCCCCGAAGGGGTGGCCACGAACGAACCGCCCCCATGCACCTCTGTCCCCAGTCAGTCGACGCCCCTCCC
>CM064529.1:15726150-15763650 GCA_032716605.1 Paralithodes platypus | reverse complement strand
CGGCTATATGAGGAATTAACAACGGGAAGATGAGTTTTGGAAGTTGGGGGGGGGGGGGGTGATGAGGGGGGCAGAGGTGAGTTACGGGAGGAGAGAGGATGTGATGAAAGCGAAGGAGGAGAAGGAAGAAGAGAGGGAGGAGGAGGAGGGCAGAGGTGAGTTAAGGAAGGACAGAGAATGTGATGAAAAAGGATGAGGAGGAAGAGGGAAGAGGTGAGTTAAAGGAGCCCACCTCGCTTTTTTTTCTCTTTCTCTCCCTTTCTCCTTGGCTTGTATCCATTCGGCCCCATTCAGTCTACTGTTGTAAGACGTTAACCCCCATCCAGGTGTCAATATTTTCCTGGCGAGCGGTAGCGAGCCAACATATATATATTTTTGTTTTGACAGCAAGCATTTATAAATGTGTACATTTTTCGATAGAAAAATTTCTCCGGCGAAGCCGGATTTCTCCATACAATGCTGGCTCGCTGTCGCTCGCCAGGAAGAAATCGACACCTGGATGGGGATAAACGTCTTATAACAGTAGGCTGAATGGGGCCGAATGGATACAAGCTAGTCAAAGAGAGAAGGAGAGAAAGAGAAAAAAAGCGAGGTGAAGGAAGCAGAAAGAATATGATGAAACAGAAAGAAGAGGAGGAAGAGGGTAGAAAGGAGAGGAAGTTGATGAGAAAAGGGAAGGAGGAGCTGGAGGAGGAGGAAGAGGAAAGGGAGTATAAATAAAGAAGGAAGGGGATGAAATAGGAAGAGAAGAAAACGAGAAGGAGGAAGAAGAAAACGAGGAGGAAGAAAACGAGAAGGAGGAAGAAGAAAACGAGGAGGAAGAAGAAAACGAGAAGGAGGAAGAAGAAAACGAGGAGGAAGAAGAAAACGAGAAGGAGGAAGAAGAAAACGAGGAGGAGGAGGACGACGAAAACGAGGAGGAAGAAGAAAACGAGGAGGAAAAGGAGGAGGAGGACGAAGTAAACGAGGAGGAGGAGGACGATGTAAACGAGGAGGAAGACGAAAAGAAGGAGGAGGAAGGAGGAAACGAGAAGGAGGAAGAAGAAAACGAGAAGGAGGAAGAAGAAAACGAGGAGGAAGAAGAAAACGAGAAGGAGGAAGAAGAAAACGAGAAGGACGAAGAAGAAAACGAGAAGGAGGAAGAAGAAACCGAGGAGGAAGAAGAAACCGAGGAGGAAGAAGAAAACGAGGAGGAAGAAGAAAACGAGGAGGAAGAAGAAAGGGCCAGTTAAGGAAGGAGGGAGGTGGGCGGTTGGAATGGCGAATTAAGGAAGGAGGGGTGTTTATGGACATGCTTAGCCCCATTAGTTTTGACATTTTAAGACTTTCGCTCCGCTAGTTTGGGGATTTGAAGACGCTTCGCCCCATTTAATTTTAAGACTTTTTGTGCCATTTACTTGTCGATCATTCCCTGGCGAGTGATAGCGAGCCTGCAATTTAGGAGAAATCGGCCTTTGGCCGGGATTTAGTTTTTGCCGAAAAATTTACAAATTTATCTAGGGGTCTTGGGGGATTGTTTTAAGCCTGATGGAGGTCTAGGGAGCAAACTAAAAACGAAACGTACATCAGCACGATGACGTAATTGTCATCATATTCTGGCTACAATTAGACGATCTACTGTACCTTCAAGACTCCAAGCAGTTAAATACGACCTACTGTACCTTCAAGACTCCAAGCAGTTAAATACGATCTACTGTACCTTCAAGACTCCAAGCAGTTAAATACGATCTACTGTACCTTCAAGACTCCAAGCAGTTAAATACGATCTACTGTACCTTCAAGACTCCAAGCAGTTAAATACGATCTACTGTACCTTCAAGACTCCAAGCAGTTAAATACGACTCTGTACCTTCAAGACTCCAAGCAGTTAAATACGATCTACTGTACCTTCAAGACTCCAAGCAGTTAAATACGACCTACTGTACCTTCAAGACTCCAAGCAGTTAAATACGATCTACTGTACCTTCAAGACTCCAAGCAGTTAAATACGATCTACTGTACCTTCAAGACTCCAAGCAGTTAAATACGATCTACTGTACCTTCAAGACTCCAAGCAGTTAAATACGATCTACTGTACCTTCAAGACTCCAAGCAGTTAAATACGATCTACTGTACCTTCAAGACTCCAAGCAGTTAAATACGATCTTAATAAACCCTCTCAATAAAATAGGTCCTTCTTAAACTGAATAAAATCGTCTAATTTAGCCAGAATCAAGAATGAAGGGGTTAACAGAGGAAAGGGGAGAGAGGAGGAGGAAGGGAAGAAAGAGAAGAAGCATAATAGAGAAAAAGGAAATATGAGAAAAGAGAAGACAAAATACAAGGAAATATGAGAAAAGTTAAGACAAAATATAGAAACAAAGAAATATGACAAAAGTTAAGACAAAATACAAGGAAATATGAGAAAGGTTAAGACAAAATACAAGGAAATATGAGAAAGGTTAAGACAAAATACAAGGAAATATGAGAAAATTTAAGACAAAATATAGAAGCAAAGAAATATGACAAAAGTTAAGACAAAATACAAGGAAATATGAGAAAGGTTAAGACAAAATACAAGGAAATATGAGAAAGGTTAAGGCAAAATACAAGGAAATATGACAAAAGTTAAGACAAAATACAAGGAAATATGAGAAAGGTTAAGACAAAATACAAGGAAATATGAGAAAGGTTAAGACAAAATACAAGGAAATATGAGAAAGGTTAAGACAAAATACAAGGAAATATGAGAAAAGTTAAGACACAATATAGAAGCAAAGAAATATGACAAAAGTTAAGACAAAATACAAGGAAATATGAGAAAAGTTAAGACAAAATATAGAAACAAAGAAATATGAGAAGAGTGGGGAAGACAGAATATAGAAACAAGGACACGTGAGAACAATGGAGAAAAAGAATCGTAGAAACAAGGAAATATGAGAAAAGTTCGGGAGGCAAAGTATAGAAACAAGGAAATAGATGAACAGTGGACAAATGTAAAATCTAGAACAAGGAAATATGAGAAGAGTGGAGGAACAGGAATATAGAAACAAGGAAATATGATAACAGTGGGGAAGACAAAATATAGAAACAAGGAAATATGAGAACAGTGGGGAAGACAAAACATAGAAACAAGGAAATATGAGAAGAGTGGAGGAACAGGAATATAGAAACAAGGAAATATGATAACAGTGGGAAGACAAAATATAGAAACAAGGAAATATGAGAACAGTGGGGAAGACAAAACATAGAAACAAGGAAATATGAGAAGAGTGGAGGAACAGGAATATAGAAACAAGGAAATATGATAACAGTGGGGAAGACAAAACATAGAAACAAGGAAATATGAGAAAAGAAAAGGAGGCAAAATATAAAAACAAGGAAATATGAGAAAAGAAGAAGAAAAAAAGAGTAAAACGCGAATAAAGAAAGAAGGATGAGATGGGAGGAGTAGAAGAATTATGCAGTGGGTTTGATAATGTAACTCTAAAAGGAGGCGATAAAGAGGTTAAAACAGGCGGCATAATACTGCAAATTTGAGTAGTAAATATAGTAAAAATGGGATAACACTCAAGTGTCATATACTGTACAGTATATGTGTAAAATATTTAAATTCTCTCTCTCTCTCTCTCTATATATATATATATATATATATATATACTGTATATTACCATCAATATAATAATGTCAAATTGCAGGCTAACCAGAATAGATATAATATTTATTCTGGTTAGCCAAAATATAATATACACATGCGTTGTCTTGGGGTTGAAATGATAGATATACAGAGAAAGAATATATATATATATATATACCGAAATTAACATTAGAGTATGACCAAATCACAGAATTCGAAGTTTTTGTTAGTAGAAAAGAAAAGGCACACTTCAATGATAATGCCACATGTTAGGCAGTAATATACTGTATACAACTAAATGTAATTACTTATTTAGTATTTATATAACACAATTAGCTCCACAAGAAAATTGACACACAATAGAATATTGTATCCATAGCTCTTTCCTACAACTATAAATAAATAAATATATACATATATATCGAGAAACAAAATTATTAAAACTCACAACAATGCAACATATCCACACCCTATTAGAACAGTAACTAGAAGAGAACTTGTGAGAGCGCATACCTCCGCCTACGCTGGCGGAGGTATGCGCTCTCCCAATCGCCTCCTGAATGGAATAACATCTTCCATGGCGCATATCCTATCTGGCCACCAAATTTTGTGAACATCGGTTGATAACTTTGTGAGATATCTTCTTTACAGTCAGACAGACAGCCAAACAAACAGAGGAGAAAATATAACCCCCGTCAACTTTGGCGGCGGAGATAATTACCAAAGTATATCGGACAATATAATAATTATGATACTATAAAATATATGAAAACAAAATATGAAATACAAAAATAACAACATTAAAAAGACTAATAGGAAAAAGTCCCCAATGAACGACACGAGAGGCGCAAGGCAAACTCAATCATTGTTGGACGATCCTCATTATTGTGTCGGCAATAACTTTCTGACGGTCTGTTGATGGAAAAGGGTGCGATAATATAAACCTCGTTAACTTTTCAAAATACCAATTATTACTTTTTTCTCTCTCTCCTTCTCCCCCCCCCCCCTCTGTCTCTCTCTCCCCCACCTCCCTCCCTCCCCGTCTGTCTGTCTGTCTGTCTGTCGCTATTCTGTCGCGGGGTGTGACGAAAGAAGACGCCACTTTTCACGTACAATTATAAACTTGGCAATTTCTTCAGTGTTGCGATTTCGGCGTCAGAGAAAAACTGCGCTCATTTTCTATTCAAATACCATTCTATTATTCACTTAATTCATATATTAAGCACTAAATAGGATAAATAGTGCTGGATGGATTTAATAAGTAAATAAATTAACAATACCGGTACACGGACACCATCATCATCACTGCTGTGGTGTGCAGAAGTGCACAGATACACAGACATACACACAGACGCGGTGATTAAAATACTATGCCACCCCTACGGAAGGGCTACGTAATATATATATATATATATATACTGTATATGTATATATATTTTGTTTTATTTTTTTTATTTATTTATTATAAATATAAACACATATATTTCCTCCGCCCATCTAGTTTAATGTGTGTTGCACCACCGATCGCTAACTCCCAATATACAGTATATAAACCTATACATATAACAAGGAAGCAGATATAGCCATACCCGATGGGCATCTGGTTAAATTGACCTTTAACCTTATTTTGGTCCGACCTCTTCGGGGTTATTATGCTATTTGGTTTTGTTGGTATTAAGGATTTGGCTTGTTTATGCCATTTCGAGCAAATGTATTTAAGTTAGCTGAGACTCATTATTCAATAAATATATTTGTATTTTATTAATATTATTTTCTTTAATCTTCAAATCCACCAAGACTAGTACTAGATAGTTGCATAGTTAGCGAGGTAGTTATAGCTAAGACTCATTGGAAAGAGGAGACATTTTCTAATATATATAATTATTTTCTATTATTATTTTTCTTTTATCTTCAAATCCGCCAAGACTAGTCTATTCGCTGTAAGTAGGCGAGAAATCATGACCTCTATCCTCTGTAACTCAAAAAGGGCTAGAGCAAATTGGCTGTAACTTTCCACATCTATTCATTGACGGACTCTTTCCAAATGGTAGACATATTAGCTCGATTACTCTATGGATAAAAAACACCATCTGAGGAAGAGCACTTTATTGACAACATTTCGCAGATAGCTTCATCAGGTCACTAACCTGACCTGATGAAGCTATCTGCGAAACGTTGTCAATAAAGTGCTCTTCCTCAGATGCTGTTCTTTATCCATTCTGTCTACTTTTCAAGTACCACTCAACATTCGATTACTCCAGTCGTTTTTTAGTTACAGAGGTTAGAGGTCAAGATTTCTCGCCTACTTACAGCGAATAGAATATACTGTAGTACTAGATGGAATAGTTAGGAATATAGCTAAGACTCATTGGAAAGAGGGGATTTTTGTCATTGTTCTTGTAAATCCGAATCCTTTTGGAAAATAAGACCCCAGTCAATTCCATCTCTCCTGTTTCGTGGTTCAGTAGCTATCAGAATACCAATTGACTACTTCGAGTTTTATTATATAAGGAAGTTGGAGTTGTAGACATCGATATTTAGCAGAATAACCAGCTATAATACGGGTTTAGTACATTTATAAATGCATAAAACCAAATTCAATATACAATTTTTCCATCAGACTCTTACATAATTACTGTATTAATTTGTTATTACTATTGATGTTTACAGGCCGAACTTCCTTATAGCCTGAAACTCGCAATTGGTCAATTACAAACTTACACAAACTAGCAAGGGGAGATTTTCACTTCAGGGGGGTGTTTTTTCTGGACCTCCTTCTCCCTCATGTTTAGCCCCATTCGTTTTGAGATTTTAAGCCTTTCACCCCCAAAAGTTTGGCAATGTTGAGACCTTTAGCCCCCATTGTCCATTTTAAGATCATTCGTGCCATTTAGGTGTCGATTTTGTTCACTACATACTAAATAGGGTATATAGCATTAAACATCGAAAGCTATGCGATGCTATCCTGTCTTGTTAGTTTCTTCATAGACTATTTTCCAGAAACATTCGCGGCTTAAAAAATAAATGTAATCACTATTATACTGTATATAAAAAAAATCACAAAAGAGAAGTAAGGCTTTCGGCAATAGATACATAGACACCATATATGTATAGGCATACTAGACTACAGTAGATCTGGACTAGACACGAAAATGGAACTTTGCAGTAAGGGACCCAACATCGGAGAACGAATCCCCAAGTTCGAACCTCGAAACCCCAAAATATATCACATTTTCGCTGATTCGAGGTTCGAACTTGGTGGTTCGTTCTGCAATGTTGGGTCCCTTACTGCAAAGTTCCATTTTCGTGTCCAGTCCAGATCTACTGTAGTCTAGTATGCCTATACACATATGGTGTCTATGTAGCTATTGCAGAAAGCCATACTTATCTTTAGTGATTTTTTTTATATACAGTATAATAGTGATTAAATTTATTTTTATATATATATAAATATATATATATACATATATACTGTATCTATATACTGTATATATATATATATATATTTATTATATATATTTCTAATTTTTGTAGTCTAAGGCGCGAAAGTATCCGGAAAATAAGTCCCGCCCCCTCGTCGATGTAAAGGAAGCAGCCCCCCCCCCACCCCCCAACCCCCCCCTCAATTCCCCCCCTCCTCCCCTTCTTCCCCTATATTTTTCAACGACAATGAAGCGCTGTAATTGGTTGAGGTAATTGCCGGCGAGGAGGACAGGCGCGCGAGAGTTTGATGACTTCAGATATTAACCCAGATAGCGACCGGTGACAAGAAGGAGAAGAAGAGGAGGAAGAAGAAGAAGGATGAGGAGGATGGGGAGGAGGAAGAGAAAGAGGAGAGAAGAGGAAGAAGAAGAAGAAGAAAAAGGAGAAGAAGAAGAGGGAGGACGAGGAGGAGACAGAAAAAGAAGACCGAAATAACGACAGAAAAAAGGACAGAAAAAGACAGAACAATACAAAACTACAAAAGAGACAAAAAATAAAAGACAGAACATACAGAAAGACAGAACAAATCCAAACAAGACAGAGCAATTACAACAAGACAGAAAGAAGAAGAAAAAAAGAAAAAACAGAAAACATTACAGAAAATAAAACAAAGACACAAATTACAGAAAAATGCAGGAAAAAGGAAAGAAGAAAAGAAAAGGAAGAAGAAGGTGGAAGAGACACAAGACGCATTTTTGTTCTTTTTGTTTTTTTCTTTTTTTGTAGACGCCTTAATGATGATGTCGCCGATACGTGAGCGATGGCAAGGAGCGGGAACGATAATGGGGCTCGGTGGCAAGTTTACCTTTCACATTTCGTTATGGGCTGTTGATACCCTCCTCAATGAGATATGTTGCCATGTGCTTCGTTTATTTCTGGCTAACCTTAGACGATTTTCTTCTGCTGAGAAAGGAATTGTTGGAATCAGAGGGTTGACCCCTTCTGTACCGGTGATGTAAGTTCATTATATTCTGACAACCATTAGACGATTGTGTTCAGCTTAGGGACGATGTCTACCCATTGAAAGGCTATGGACTATCTCAATTAATCCTTTTAGCTACCATATATCTTTCCTAAGCTTCATAAAATCATCTACATGTAGCTGAAATCAAGTAGAAGAAACGTCGCCGGTACAGAAAGGGTTAATTGAAATAGACTTTACCTTTCTGATGTCAAGAGGGCCTTCCCAAGCTGAGTAAAATCGTCTAATGTTAACCAGAATATAGAGCAACAAAGCGACCTCGTATTCTGAAAGTATTAAGGGGGAGGTATTCGCTTTTTGGGGACCCCCTTCTCCCATATGTTTAGCATATTAGTTTTGAAATTTTAAGATGTTCGTTCGTTAGTTTGGCAATTTTGAGACCTTCACCCTATTTGTTTTCAATATTAAGACCTTTCGTGCCATTTAGGTGTCGAATTGTTTCCTGTTGAGCGATAGCGAGCTTGTCATTTTAGAAGGAACCCGCCTTCGGCCGGGACATTTTTCTACGGAAAAATGTACAAATTTATCTTGAAAGGGGTCTAAGGGGTGTTTGTCAAGCATGATGGATGTCCTTGTGTTCATTTTATACAGTATCTTGTGCCTGACAATTGCCAACTTGCGAGTTTCGTTCTGTAAGGAAGTTGGAGCTGTAGACAACGATATTTAACAGAATGTACAGCTAAAATACGGTCGTAGTACATTTATACATAATATATAAAACCCAATTCAACATAACATTAATCCATCAGAAACGTACATTATTATCGCATTTGTTTAATATAGATGTTCACGGCTCCAACTTCCTCATAGCCTGAACTCGCAAGTCAATATAGTAGTTTTACTTATTAACCCCTTCTGTACCGGTGAAGTACTTATTAACCCCTTCTGTACCGGTGAAGTACTTATTAACCCCTTCTGTACCGGTGAAGTACTTATTAACCCCTTCTGTACCGGTGAAGTACTTATTAACCCCTTCTGTACCGGTGAAGTACTTATTAACCCCTTCTGTACCGGTGAAGTACTTATTAATCCCTTCTGTACCGGTGAATTACTTATTAACCCCTTCTGTACCGGTGAAGTACTTATTAACCCCTTCTGTACCGGTGAAGTACTTATTAACCCCTTCTGTACCGGTGAAGTACTTATTAACCCCTTCTGTACCGGTGAAGTACTTATTAACCCCTTCTGTACCGGTGACGTACTTATTAACCCCTTCTGTACCGGTGAAGTACTTATTAATCCCTTCTGTACCGGTGAAGTACTTATTAACCCCTTCTGTACCGGTGAAGTACTTATTAACCCCTTCTGTACCGGTGAAGTACTTATTAACCCCTTCTGTACCGGTGAAGTACTTATTAACCCCTTCTGTACCGGTGAAGTACTTATTAACCCCTTCTGTACCGGTGAGTACTTATTAACCCCTTCTGTACCGGTGAAGTACTTATTAACCCCTTCTGTACCGGTGAAGTACTTATTAATCCCTTCTGTACCGGTGAAGTACTTATTAACCCCTTCTGTACCGGTGAAGTACTTATTAACCCCTTCTGTACCGGTGAAGTACTTATTAACCCCTTCTGTACCGGTGAAGTACTTATTAACCCCTTCTGTACCGGTGAAGTACTTATTAACCCCTTCTGTACCGGTGTTGTACTTATTAACCCCTTCTGTACCGGTGAAGTACTTATTAACCCCTTCTGTACCGGTGAAGTACTTATTAACCCCTTCTGTACCGGTGAAGTACTTATTAACCCCTTCTGTACCGGTGAAGTACTTATTAACCCCTTCTGTACCGGTGAAGTACTTATTAACCCCTTCTGTACCGGTGAAGTACTTATTAACCCCTTCTGTACCGGTGAAGTACTTATTACCCCCTTCTGTACCGGTGATCTACTTTATACTTATTAACCCCTTCTATACCGGTGATCTACTTTATACTTATTACCCCCTTCTGTACCGGTGATCTACTTATTAACCCCTTCTGTACCGGTGAAGTACTTATTAACCCCTTCTGTACCGGTGAAGTACTTATTAACCCCTTCTGTACCGGTGAAGTACTTATTAACCCCTTCTGTACCGGTGAAGTACTTATTAACCCCTTCTGTACCGGTGAAGTACTTATTAACCCCTTCTGTACCGGTGAAGTACTTATTAACCCCTTCTGTACCGGTGAAGTACTTATTAACCCCTTCTGTACCGGTGAAGTACTTATTAACCCCTTCTGTACCGGTGAAGTACTTATTAACCCCTTCTGTACCGGTGAAGTACTTATTAACCCCTTCTGTACCGGTGAAGTACTTATTAACCCCTTCTGTACCGGTGAAGTACTTATTAACCCCTTCTGTACCGGTGAAGTACTTATTAACCCCTTCTGTACCGGTCAAGTACTTATTAACCCCTTCTGTACCGGTGAAGTACTTATTAACCCCTTCTGTACCGGTCAAGTACTTATTAACCCCTTCTGTACCGGTCAAGTACTTATTAACCCCTTCTGTACCGGTCAAGTACTTATTAACCCCTTCTGTACCGGTGAAATACCTTTCATTATATTCTGGCGACTATTAGACGATTGTGTGTAGCTTAGGAAGGTCGTCTAGTACTCTTTAAGGGGAGATTTCCACCTGGAGGATTTTTTTCTGGACCCCTTTCTCCCTCATGTTTAGCCCCGTTGCTTTTGAGATTTTAAGACGTTCGCCCCATTAGTTTGACGATTTTAAGAACCCTCGCCCCATTTAAGTCAATTTTAAGACCATTCGTGCCATTTAGGTGTCGATTTTTTCCTGGCGAGCGATAGCGAGCCTGTAATTTAAGGGGAATGGCCGGGACATATTTCTACCGAAAAATGTAAAAATTTATCTTGAAAGGGGGTCTAGGGGGAGTAATTTTAAGCTTGATGGAAGTCTAGGGAATACACTAAAAACCTCCCCTTAAAAGGCTAAAGGCTATCTCAATGAATCCTTTTATCTACCATACATCCTTCCTAAGATTCATAAAGTCGTCTAAATGTAGCCGAAATCAAATTAAAAAGACGTCGCCCGTACAGAAGAGGTTAACCCTTTCAGTAGTAGGACACACACAAGATTCGAGTACTTATTTATTTTCTGTTTTCTGGTTATTATTAGACGATTTTATTCAGATTGGAAAGGGTATATGGAAGTCAGAGGGTTAATTGAGACAGTCTTTAACCTTATAGTTCCCACAGATCCTTCCTAAACTGCATAAAATCGTCTAATGATATCGGGAGTAAACGGTCAAAATGCGTCATACTCTTCAAAGGGTTAAGAAGTACCTAAAACATTCACCGTTACCAAGTCTATATCGACTATCGCTTTTAAGGGGGGTCACCAGCTTTTTGTTATCTTTCTCTCCTTTTCACTCTTTTCCTGGCTTATATCCATTCGGCCCCATTCAGCAAACTGTTTTAAGACGCTTATCCCCATCCAGGTGTCGATTTCTTCCTGGCGAGCGATAGCAAGCCAGCATTGTATGGAGAAATCCGGCTTCGCCGGAGAAATTTTTCCATCGAAAAATTTACAAATTTAGCTTGCTGTCAAAACAAAAATATATATATGCTGGCTCGCTACCGCTCGCCAGGAAGATATTGACACATGGATGGTTGCAAACGTCTTAACACAGTAGGCTGAATGGGGCTGAATGGATACAAGCCAAAGAGAGGGAAAGAAAGAGAAAACAAGCGAGGTGGGCTCCCTTAAGACCCACAGACCCATTCTAAGCTTACATAAATCGTCTACTACTAGCCAAGATATAATGAAGTGATGGTTTATTGGCAGGGGTGTTCTGTTATTTACGTCTACATGTTATTAATATGTATCCTTCTCCTTGATACCGACCGACGAGAGAAGAAAACGAAGACTTTATAATTATGTTGTATAGGGTACCAGAGCATAATTTATATAAGGTATATTATAAAGAAGTTGCTTATAAGTTACATATTCCGGAATATATACCGGTGTATATATATATATATATATATATATATATATATATATATATATATACTGTATATATATATATATATATATATATATATATATATATATATATATACTGTATATATATATATTCTCCAACTATCGTCCAATTGCTCTCATCTCATTCGGGACTTCGGTGAGACCTTTTCTATTGTTAGACATATCGAAGACCTTCGATAGAGTCTGGCACAAATCTCTAAACTACCCTCCTTTGGTTTCTACTCCTCCATTATTAAATAATATATAAAATATACCCACTCCACTTCTTCTTCCTTCCACCCACACACGCACGGTACAGTACCAATTAACCTGTCTACACACACACACACACACACACACACACACACACACACACACACACACACACACACACACAACACACACCACACGCACACACCACACACACACGCACGGTACAGTACCAATTAACCTGTCTACACACACACACACACACACACACGGTACAGTACCAATTAACCTGTCTACACACACACACACACACACACACACACACACACACACACACACACACAACACACACACACACACACACACACACGTTTATAATACCCTAGGGATACTTGTGAACATGTACCCCCCTCGCCAAATCTACTGTAGATGCTGCCTCCTCACTACAGTACTAATATATTCCCATTAAGCATCCAAACATTGACTGCTAAGGAGGGAGGGTTAGTTTTGTCTGCCCCTTTTATCCCTAATACTTAGACCCATTAGTTTTGACATTCTAAGACGTTCGCCTCATTAGTTTGTCGATTTTAATAATTTTCGACCCATTTTTGTTGTCATTATTTAGACCTTTTATGCCATTTAGGTGGCAAATGTTTTCCTGGCGAGCAATAGCGAACCTGTAATATAGGAGGAATCGGCCTTCGGCCAGAAATTTTTCTACCGAAAAATGTACAAATTATCTAGAAGGGGGACTCGGGGATGTTTTCTAATTTGATTGAGATCTAAGGAGGAGACTAAAAACAAAAATTATAATAAATAAAGTATCAGGAATAAATATACCCTCCCCCTTAAGAGCTGAACTATTTCGCCTGGTAAACTGTCTTGATAGCATAATGCATAAATGCGCGGAATTTCGATGTGAGTATTATAAGTTCGAGTCTTTGGAGTGCCACATGTATTTGTTGATTTAATTAATTGAGTTTAGAAGTAGAGTTGGTTGGTGAACAAATATTAATACAGACAATAGTTGTTGTTGTTGTTGCTGTTCCCCAGGCTGTTTGACCGAACAGCCCCAAGGCCCCGAACAAGGTCAAGGCCATAACCGAGCGCCCCCAAAGAACCCTCCCTGCCTACCATAAAAAAACCTGGGTGACCGAAGCTACTGACAGGCGAGGAGTCGCGGAGGGCACGGAAACACCCGGGAAACCGAAGCCCCACCCAAGGACCTTGTGCTCCTCAGCAATTATGAAGGGAAAGCTGAGGGACAAAGGACAAATTTGACGCTTTGGCTCCCAGTCTGCTAATAGGGAGGTCAATCCACGGAGATCTAGAAAATATATACGTAAAAGGAACAGTCAGAGTAAGCTATGGGTATGGCAGAGATCTCTTAACTCTCCTTCTGATAGAGCAGCCCATCACCAAACAGACAATAGTAGTTGGCATCAATAACTATTAACACCTTACCGTCATAGTGGGGCCGGTTTGTTGGTACTGCTTCAGGGCGGCTGTCGTCAAGGGCGTCATGATGGGCGTCTGGAAAAGGAACATGAACAGCTTTGAAATATACAATAATCTATATTTTATTAATTTCACCACAACACCAAACACCCCCAATGAAATTAATTAAAGTATATATGATCCGCAATCAATAATGTATATAAACAGTATACGCCGAATTATAAGGGAAAGGAAATATGAAGTTTTAACAAAATTAATAAATATAAACAGTATAATTATATACACCGAATTAAAAGGGAAAAGAAAAATGAAGTTTTGAAAGAAAAATAATAATAATAATAATATATAAATACAGTAATCACAAAATTGAAGCCACAACTGTCGAGTGGGGTATTGGGGATATATATTGTTTAGTTTAATGAAGATCTAGGGAACAAACTAAAAAAACAATCCCCTTAGGGGGTAGTGCTTGTTTTTTGGCCTATGTATGTATTTATTGATTTATTGTTTTAGTTTCCTCGCTAGACCTTCATTAACTTTTAAAACAAAACATTAGACCCCCTTTCAAGATACATTTGTACATTTTTCTTTAGAAAATTTTCCCGGCCAAAGGCCGGTTCCTTCTAAAATTACAGGCTTGCTATCGCTCGCCAGGGACAAATCGACAACTAAATGGCACGAAAGGTCTTAATATTGATATAGAAATGGGGCGAAACGTCTCAAAATCACCAAACTAATGGAACGAACGTCTTAAATTTTCAAAACAAATATGCTAAACATGAGGGAGGAGGGGGTCTAGCGAAAGCGACTTCCTCCTCCTTAAGATTTTGTGACCCCTCAACAATACAAGCGACATCCTTGTCATCTTATTCTGGCAACTTTAAGGGGGGGTGACCTGCTTTTTGTTATTTCTGTCCTTTTCTCTCTTTCTCTGGCTTGTATCCATTCGGCCCCATTCAGCCAACTATTTTGAGACGTTTATCCCCATCTAGGTGTCGATTTCTCCCTGGCGAGCGATAGCGAGCCAGCATTATATATATGAAGAAATCCGGCTTCGCCGGAGAAATTTTTCTATCGAAAAATGTACAAATTTAGCTTGCTGTCAACAACATTTAAAAAATATACTGGTTCGCTACCGCTCACCAGTAAAAAATTGACACCTGGATGGGGATAAACGTCTTAAAACAGTAGGCTGAATGGGGCCAAATGGATACAAGCCAGAGAAAGATAGAAAAGGACAGAACAAAAACAGATCACCCCCCTTAAGAGGATTATATTCAGCTCAGGAAGGATGTCTACCAATTAAAAGGCTACAGACTATCTCAATTAATTCTTTTAGTTACGATATATCCTTCTTAAGCTTCATTAAATCGTCTAAATGCAGGTGAAATAAGACATCGCCGGTACTGTAATAATTAATCAAAACAATGCCATAAGAATCCGCCATTAAATCTACGGATGTTAAGACCTGCATCCCTCCATTACAATCATAACAATCATAATAAACTTCAAAATATGTATATGAAGGAAGAAGCTAACGGTAACCGGAAAAAAAAAAAAAAAACATTCATGAATATCACACCCACAATGTATGAGCATGTGTGTGTATGTGTATGTGTGTTTGTGTGTGCTTGTGTGTGTGTGTTTATTTTGGGGGGCTATGAGGTGATATATTATAAGGGGACATATAGGGGTAAAGTTGCTGACCAAGTTGTGTAAAAATTAATGCATTAGTTCTCGAGATGTACAGTATAGTGGACACACACACAGTACACTCCTTCAATCCCGCCCCCCCCCCCCCACACAAACACACACGCAGACACTCTCCTACTCACACTCAACCTCCCCCCCCCCCACACACACACACACACATGTTTACAAATACACACGTCTCTCCCTCTCTTTCTCCCTAATTTGAGCCTAATTGAGAGGACTGCAGGGAGTCTAGGCCTATCTTTAATTGCTACCCCGGACCCCACAAATGGAAACTACCACCAACCAGCACTCTTGTTATCGGTGAGAGAGAGAGAGAGAGAGAGAGAGAGAGAGAGAGAGAGAGAGAGAGAGAGAGAGAGACAGAGACAGAGACAGAGACAGAGAGAGAGAGAGAGAGAGAGAGAGAGAGAGGGGGGGGGGGCGACAAATGAAACACAAAAGCAAGGAAATAGTTACAAGAAGAAAAAAATCGCACCATCAGTATTATTATCGGCGGAGGAGAGAGAGAGAGAGAGAGAGAGAGAGAGAGAGAGAGAGAGAGAGAGAGAGAGAGAGAGAGAGAGAGAGAGAGAGAGAGAGAGAGATTAAATAGAATCAGTTACAATATATATATATATATATATATAAACAAGAGACAGCATATTCGTTACCGTCTTATAGAATGTTGCAGGAGGTGGTTGGTTGACGGAGGAGAGACAGATGGACAGACAGACAGGCATTGTGACAGAAGTACAGAACCCCCGAGACAGGAGGAGTGACAGGGGTAGTAAAGAGAGACGGGAATAAAGACAGAGAAGGCCTAATGAAAAAGACGGGTTGACACAATTACAAGTTGACGGCTGGAGTGACAAGAGACAGACAGACAGACAAGGAAAAATTATATATAAGCAACAGATACGCATAAAGACAGTTAGACAGACAGACAGACAGAAACATGTATACAACCGATAGATAAGCTTGGTGACAGACAGACAGACAACTGACAGATAGGCATGGAGACAGTTAACCCTTTCACGCTCATATGACGCAGAGGTCGCCAGATTAGCAATAAGAAATAGAGTTCTCTCACTCTAACCCTTTAAAATTCCTTAGTCCGCCCTCTTCTGGAATACTGCGTTCAATCCTGGTGCCCTTATTACCAAAAAGATATAGACAAGCTAGAACGAGTTCAACGTAGAGTTACCAAAATTATACCTAGCCTAAAGAACAAACCATACGAGGAGCGTCTTAGAGAATTAAATCTATTTCCTTTAACCCAGCGCAGATTAAGAGGCGACTTAATTCAAGTGTTCAAAATCATCAAAGGCATCGACAATATGAACTGTAGTAAGTACTTCACTATCGACCAATCTAATTACACGCGGGGAAACGGTTGCAAAATTATTGGTAAACCTTTTAACTCTCACGAAGCTAAGAATTTCTTCTTCAATCGAGTTGTCAACTTATGGAATGGGCTTCCCCGAGATGTCATAGACTGCAGCACCGTTGATTCATTTAAACTTCGCCTAGACAAATATCTCGCATCAAACCCGCGACTGACTGCGTTTGTAAATGAATAACTTTATTTTATCCTCCCATCAGTTACTAACCCATCTGTCCCCTACTAACTTCCCAATCCTGCCACGGACATTAGTTCCAGGGCAGTAGTTCCCTTTCCAATGTTACCTTACCCACTCTAAACCACTGTTTGGACACTTGATCCTCAGTGTTTTGGAGGACAAGCAGCCTAGAAGGGTCACTAGACCTGGTGTTGCTTGATTTCCTTTGTACTCCTTTGTACTCCTTTGTACTCTTATAATTACCTCTCCAAAATTAGTTTTCTGGCCACAGCTAACTTAAAGACAACTGCAAAGGTTAAAGTAACTAAACTAAAGGTTTCTAAATTCCCCTGATGATAACAAAGGCTTTAAAGTATCCCTAATAGGCTCAAAATTGCGTCATATGTCGGAGAGGGTTAAGATAGACAGATACAATGGAGAAACAAATATATATAATCGACACTTAGGGAAGGAGACAGACAGAAAGACAGACAGACAGAACACAAATACAAAAGCGACAGATAAGCATGGTAACAGACACACAGACATACAGAAAACAGAGATATAAAACACACAGACAGGCATGGAGACAGACAGACAGATATAATGAAAACAAAATATATAACTGACAGATAAGCATCGTGACAGACAGAAAATAAAATATACATTGACAGAAAGGCATGATGACAGTTAGACAGACAGAACAAGACTAAGACATGGACAGACAGGCATGATGACAAAAGTAGAAGTGGAGTTATAAATAAATAGCTAAAATACGAGAAGACAGACATAGACAAAATAAATAGACAGGCATAATGACAGAAGTAAAGGTAATGGGACAGAAAAACAGCTAAAACACAAGGAGACAGACAGCAAAGAGACAGCTACAAACAGAAACAACTATAACCATATATATGTTTTCTGTCCTGTTGGTTGACGGGTGGAGTGACAGCTGGGGGACGTGTGGGAGAGACAGACAGACGGACTGACATAGAAGGAGACAGCCATACAGAAATGACAGGCTGAGATAATTAGATACAGAAATAGCCAGAGAAAGAAACAGACCTGCCATAAAGTATATTTAGGGGGGATGGCCCGGTTTTCTGATCCCCTTTCTCCCTCATGTTTAGCCCCATTAGTTTTCAGATAAGATGTTTGTCCCATTAGTTAGTCGATTTTAAGATCTTTCGCCCCATTTCTTCGTCAATATTTAGACCTTTCGTGCTATTTAGGTGTCGATTTTTTCCCTGGCGAACGATAGTGAGCCTGTAATGTTGGAAGAACCGGCCTTCGGCCGGGAATTTTTTTTCTACCGAAAAATGTACAAATTAATCTAGAAGGGGGATCTAATGGATGTTTTTTGTTTTTTTTTATTTGATGGAAATCTAGGAAGGAAACTAGACAAATATTGAATACATGCAAAAATCGCCCAAAAAGTGAACCATTTCCCCTTAAACTATTATAACTGATATTTAAATCATTGTATTGCTATATTTCAGGGCGAGCGATGGCGACCCCACGATCTACATACATATACAGTATGTAGATCGTGAGCGAGCCTATAACTTAGAAGTAATCGGCCTTTGGCAGACATTTTTATATCGAAAAAAAAATCAAAGTTAGCTAGTTTTTTTTTTTTTTTTTTTTTTTTTTTTTTTTTGAAGGAAGCCAGGGAAGCGTTGTTTTGTCAGCCATGGGGACAAACTAAATTACAACGCTCGCAAATGGTTAAAATAGGCAAAATCCTTAATAATAATTAAACATATAATAATTTAGTTGCACAAAAATAGACACAAAGCTTGCCAAACATTAAGATCATTATGATACTGCACTACCTAACCCATGTTTAATTAATGTTATCTAACTGCCTCGATGGTGTAATGGTGAGAGCGTGTAAATTCTGTATATGATATCGTGGGTTCGAATCCTGGGTGAATCCCATGCTTTCATTAATTTCACTTGGGGTGTTATTAGTAAAAAAAAATTGCTTGTGTCAAACCTTAATAAACTTGGAAGGTGGAAGAACGTGTTTGAAATTAATTAGTGGATTTACGCAATGTGCCATTAATACGAATTTAATTAAGGAGCTGCACTTAGGCTTTTCCTACATTCCTGGTCAAATTATAGCCATGTACCATGAAGCAAGTTTAGTAATGTCTTTTTTAACCGTTTCAGCACGATGACGTAATGTTCATATTGTTCTGGTTACCGTCACACGATGTCCTTAAGGGAGCCCACCTCGCTTGTTTTCTCTCTCTCTCCCTCTCTCTTTGGCTTGTATCCATTCGGCCCCATTCAGCCTACTATTTTAAGACGTTTACCCCCATCCAGTTGTCAATACTTTCCTGGCAAGCGGTAGCGAGCCAGCATATATATATTTTTGTTTAGACAGCAAGCTAAATTTGTACATTTTTCGATAGAAAAAAGGCTTCGGCGAAGCCGGATTTCCCCATACAATGCTGGCTCGCCATCGCTCGCCAGGAAGAAATCGACACCTGGATAGGGATAAATGTCTTTAACCAGTTGGCTAAATGGGGCTGAATGGATACAAGCCAGGGAAAGAGAGAAAAGGAAAGAAAGATAAAACAAAAACGGTAACCCCCGTTACCGTGGAGGGGGGCTCCACCCCCTTAAGCTTATGATCTACCACTACGACTCAAGGTGGCTCAATACGATCTCAATAAACCCTCTTAATAACATGGGTCTTTCATAATCCCTTCTGTACTGGCGACGTCTCTTCGATTTTATTCTGGCTACTATTAACGATTTTATTCAGTTTAAAAAGGGCCTCCAGCAACTAACATCTCACTTAACCCTATTTACTACCCTAGATACTTCTTAAACTGCACACAATCGTCTAAATATCGCTAGAATAGAATTAAGAAGACGTCGCCGGTAAAGAAGGGGGTAAACTGCATAAAATCGTCTAATGTTAGCCAGCATAAAAGGCAGTAAGGCGTCATGGTGTTGAAGGGGTTAAGGGGGGATGGTTCACTTCTTGGTCGATATTTTCATGCTTTTATTTTATTTTTCTAGTTTCCTTCCTAACCCTCCATCAAACTTAAAAAAAGTATCCATTAGATCCCCATTCTAGATTAATTTGTACATTGTGCAGCCGATTCTTCCAAAATTACAGGCTCGCTACCGTTCGCCAGGGAAAAAAGATCGACACCTAAATAGCACGAAAAGTCTTAATATTGCCAACAAAAATGGGGTGAAAGGTCTTAAAATCGCCAAACTAATGGGGCAAACCTCTTAAAATCTGAAAACTAATCTGGCTAAACACGAAGGAGAAAGTGGTCCAGAAAATCGACTCATCTCCCCTTAATTTCCCAAACCAAGCCAGTATATAGAAAGTCTAATCAGCATTCATTCCTCACACCTACATTTAGCTAACATGATAACCTATTGTCTAGCCTTATGGGGGGGGGGGGGAGTTGCTTTTTCTGGACCCCCTTCTCCCTCATGTTTAGCCCTATTAGTTTTGAGATTTTAAGACCTTTCGTTCTATTTCTCTATCAATATAAAGACCCTTAGGTGTCATTTTTTTCCCTGGCGAGCGATAGCCAGCCTGTAATTTTACGAGAAATATGCCTTTTGGCCGGGATATTTTTCTACCGAAATATGTACAAAGGGGATCTTAGTTTTTGTTTTGTATAAGCTTGATGGAGGTCTATGGAGGAAACTAAAAGATAAATAAGAAGATAACTAAATAATCAAATAACTAAATAACTAAATAAGAAGATAACTATATAATCAAATAACTAAATAACTAAATAACAAAATAAGAAGATAACTAAATAATCAACTAACTAAATAACTAAATAAGAAGATAACTAAATAATCAAATAACTAAATAACTAAATAAGAAGATAACTAAATAATCAAATAACTAAATAACTAAATAAGAAGATAACTGAATAATCAAATAACTAAATAATCAAATAACTAAATAACTAAATAATCAAATAACTAAATAACTAAAGAAGATAACCAAATAATCAAATAACTAAATAACTAAATCAGAAGATAACTAAATAATCAAATAACTAAATAACTAAATAAGAAGATAACTAAATAATCAAATAACTGAATAAGAAGATAACTAAATACCGGTAATCAAATAACTAAATAAGAAGATAACTAAATAATCAAATAACTAAATAACTAAATAATCAAATAAGAAGATAACTAAATAATCAAATAACTAAATAAGAAGATAACTGAATAATCAAATAACTAAATAACTAAATAACTAAATAATCAAATAACTAAATAATCAAATAACTAAATAGCTAAATAACTAAATAACTAAATAAGAAGATAACTAAATAATCAAATAACTAAATAACTAAATAAGAAGATAACTGATTAATCAAATAACTAATAACTAAATAATCAAATAACTAAATAAGAAGATAACTAAATAATCAAATAACTAAATAAGAAGATAACTAAATAATCAAATAACTAAATAACTAAATAAGAAGATAACTAAATAACCAAATAAATACGCCCAGGCCCCCTTAAAGCCCAATGTCCGACCTGGTATATAGAGCGCTCACTCGGCATGTCATGTGTCGTATTGTTTACTTCACAACCTAACCTAACATATCGTAAAGTAAATGAACTCAGCCCACTATAACCTATCCTTAAAAACCCTTTGAGTACCAGCGACGTGTGCTACTATATTCTTTTCTTGCTCTATTTAGACGATATTATGAAGCTTAAGGGGAGGTTTTTACTGTGTTCCCTATATTTCCATCAAGCTTAACATTACACCCCTTGAGCCCCTTTCAAGATAAATTTGTAAATTTTTCGGTCGAAAAATGTCCCGGCCGAAGGCCGTTTCCTCTTAAATTACAGGCTCGCTATCGCTCGCCAGGAAAAAATCGACACCTAATTGGCACGAAAGATTTTAAAATTGACAGAAATGGGGCAAAAGTTCTTAAGATCGCCAAAATAATGGGGCGAAAGTCTTAAAATCTCAAAAGCAATGGGGCTAAACATGAGGGAGAACGGGATCCAGAAAACAATCCCTCGTGTGGAAATCTCCCCTTATTAAGAGTGATCGGTGGTAGTTACAATTAGAGAGTCGGTTGAGATAGTCTGAAGCCTTATTATTTATTTAGAGGTCCTTCCTAAGCTGAATAAAAGCGTCGAATAGTTGCCAGCATATGACGGCCAAAGGACATTACATCCCTGGTACAAAAAGGGGTTAAAACATTGCACCCCATCAAACTATAATGACATCAAAAGCGCTGACGAAACCACTATTAAGGGGGTAGGGCTTGTTTTGTTGGCCTATATATTTATTTATTTATGTATATTTGAGTTTCCTCGCCATACCTTCATCAAGCTTAAATAAACACCCCCTAGACCCCCTTTCAAGATAAATTTGTACATTTTTCGGTAGAAAAATGTCCCGACCGAAGGCCGATTCCTTCTAAAATTACAGGCTCGCTGTCGCTCGCAGGGAAAAAACGACACCTAAATGGCTCAAAAGGTCTTAATAGTGATATAGAAATGGGACAAAAGGTTATAAAATCGACAAACGAATGGGGGCGAACGTCTTAAAATATGACAACCAATAGGGCTAAACACGAGGAAGAAGGGGGACCAGAGAAGCGACCACCTCCCCCATAAACCGCTGGACATAATGTATAATAATCCTCCAAATTACCAGTCACACACACACAGACACACAGACAGACGCAGAGACAACCACAAATTACCAGTCACACACAGAGACACAGACAGACGCAGAGACAACCACAAATTACCAGTCACACACACAGACACACAGACAGACGCAGAGACAACCACAAATTACCAGTCACACACAGAGACACAGACAGACGCAGAGACAACCACAAATTACCAGTCACACACACAGACACACAGACAGACGCAGAGACAACCACAAATTACCAGTCACACACACAGACACACAGACAGACGCAGAGACAACCACAAATTACCAGTCACACACACACAGACACACAGACAGACGCAGAGACAACCACAAATTACCAGTCACACACAGAGACACAGACAGACGCAGAGACAACCACAAATTACCAGTCACACACACAGACACACAGACAGACGCAGAGACAACCACAAATTACCAGTCACACACAGAGACACAGACAGACGCAGAGACAACCACAAATTACCAGTCACACACAGACACAGACAGACGCAGAGACAACCACAAATTACCAGTCACACACACAGACACACAGACAGACGCAGAGACAACCACAAATTACCAGTCACACACACAGAGACACAGACAGACGCAGAGACAACCACAAATTACCAGTCACACACACAGACACAGACAGACGCAGAGACAACCACAAATCATTAAGGGGGTAGTGCTTGTTTTGGGGGCTATAATTATATTTAATTAATTTTTTTTTTTAGTTTCCTCGCTAGATTTCTATCAAGCATAAAATAACACCCCCTAGACCCCCTTTTAAGATAAATTTGTACATTTTTCGATAGAAAAATGTCCCGGCCGAAGGCCGCTTCCTTCTAAATTTACAGGCTCGCTATCGCTCGCCAGGAAAAAATCGACGGATAAATGGCACAAAAGATCATAATATGGACAAGGAATTGGGGCGAAAGATCATAATATGGACAAGGAATTGGGGCGAAAGATCATAAAATCGACAAAATAATGGACAGAACGTCATAACATCTGAAAACTAAGATGTTAAACACGAGGGAGAATTAGGGGGTCCAGAAAAAGCGCCTACCTCCCCCTTAAAGCGACCCCCCCCCCCCCCCCCCCCCCCCCCCGCCACGGTATATAGAACCGCCCACTTGCGCCCACTCAGCATTTCACAAGCGCTCATTTGCCCCCACGTAAATAATATCGGCGGCGGCATATCATTATTAAGGGGGGGGGGGGAGATGGGCCGGATTTTCTGGACCACTTTCTCCCTCATCATGTTTAGCCCCATTAGTTTTCAGATGTTAAGATGTTTGCCCCATTAATTAGTCGATTTTAAGACCTTTCGCCCCATTTCTTCGTCAATATTTAGACATTTCGTGCTATTTAGGTGTCGATTTTTTCTCTGGCGAACGATAGTGAGCCTGTAATGTTGAAAGAACCGGCCATCGGCCGGGAAATTTTTCTACCGAAAAATGTACAAATTAATCTAGAAGGGGGATCTAATGGATGTTTTTTTTTAATTTGATGGAGGTCTAGGGAGGAAACTAGGAAAATAATGAATACATGCAAAAATCGCCCAAAAAGTGAACCATCTCCCCTTAAACCATTCTGGATCCCCGCCAATAAACCACAGTCGACCGAGGACACACGCCGGATATCAACAAAAAGAGCCCGGGAGAATAAGAGCACATCGTACCTGACCACTCACAGGACGCGGGAAAAGTGTGTGTACAATAATTAGCTGGATATGAGGTACGACGGCTCCCTGGAAACACGGGGCCATTTAAGGGGCAGCGTCGTACGATACCTCGGTTTCGGTAGACGCCATTTTGTTGACCGACAGACGATATGCAAGATGTTTCGTGCCAACCCCTTCACCACCATTACGTAATTTCCATCCTATTCTGGTTACCATTAGACGATTTTCTTTAGTTTATATTCTAACTCTATGACTCAAATGGGTCAATACGATCTCATTAAACCCTCCTAATAACACAGGCCCTTCTTAAAATGCATAAAATAATCAAATTTTAGCCAGAATCATAGATAAAAGGGCTCCATGGATGGTGTAGCAGTTGATACGTAAACAAAAACTAGCAAGATTTCGTATCGTAACTTTTGTATTATTATTATTTTTTTTTTTTTTTTTTTTTTTTTTTTTTTTCAACCCCAATTATCGCCGATATTATATATATTCAAGCATTTATTTTACATTTATGACCATAGGTAAGGTATAATAAGGTATAACAAGTTCATAAATAGTAAGTGGTAATTTTGCATCTCTCTCGATATTCTACCGTTATTACAATAATCAGTGCTCCTCAGAGCTCTCTCAATGCATACCACCTCCTCTACGTAGAGTACGTAGCACCCGTCTTGCAACACTATCCCACCCTACTCTGTGCAACTCTCCAACCCAAGAGTGAAACGATATTCCCAATATTTCTTCTATTCAACAGCTGGGCTCTGGAACTCTCTACCTGAATTCATCTTCCCCTCATCCTATGACTTAGATTGCTTCAAACTCGTGTGTCCAGGCATTTTGGCTTGAACATTCCTTGATTTTGGCCGTGTCACTCTTTCAACTCTGGGGGAGGCACTCGTCACAGGCAGTTCTGCCTTTTGTCTCACTCATTCACATAGAAAACAAATATTATTAATAGTTAATCAGAAACACTGTACACATTTGAACACACAATTGTAACAGAAATTATACACGTAAACAGTGTTCTTTGGCTCATCTGTTCGTTGGCTCGTTTGTTGTTGTAATTAGGTGTTAATTTGTTGTTGTAATTAGGTGTTAATTTGTTGTTGTAATTAGGTGTTAATTTGTTGTTGTAATTAGGTGTTAATTTTTACAGTGTAGAGCATAAGAATGTTATTGTTTTATCTGGACCCCCTTCTCCTCGTGTGACCAATTAATGAGGAGCTTCGATAAACTCAAGGACTTTTTCTTTTTCTTTCTTTTCTGGGCCCCTTTATACCCTCCTTAGTTAGTTTTGACATTAGTTAGGACGCTCCTCCATTAGTTTAGCGATTGTATGACCTTTCGCTCCATTTTGTTGTCAGTATCAAGACTTTACGTGCAATTTAGGTGTAGATTTTTTTCCTGGCGACCTAAAGCGAGTCTGCAATTTGGAAGGATCCATTTTTCTACCGAGATTATGGGGATTTTGTTTTTAATTATTTTGTTAAAGCTTGATGGAGGTCTAGGGAGGAGACTAAAAAATATATTAAAAAATAAATATATAAACCAATAATATAAACCCTACCTCGTTAAGGGGAGATGGGCCGGTTTTCTGGACCACTTTCTCCCTCGTGTTTAGGCCCATTAGTTTAGATATTTTAAGTCGACGTATTTTGTGTTTGATTTCAGCTACATTTAGATGGTTTTATGAAGCGAAGGAAGGATTATATGTTAGCTAAAAGGATAATTTGAGATAGTCTGTAGCCGTGTTTAATATTAGATGTCCTTCGTAAGCTGATTAGAAGCGTTTATTAGTTGCCATATAATAATTAAAATGGTGTCACCTGTACTGAATGGGATATATTCAATCTTCATCAAACCCTTAAGGGGGGTCACCTGCTTTTTTTATCTTTCTCGCTTTTCCTCTGGCTTGTATCCATTCGGCCCCATTCAGCCTACTGTTTTAAAACGTTTACCCCCATTCAGGTGTCGATTTCTTCCTGGCGAGCGATAGCAAGCCAGCATTGCTTGGAGAAATCCGGCTTCGCCGGAGAAATTGTTCTATCGAAAAATGTACAAATTTAGCTTGATGTCAAAACAAAAATAAATATATGCTGGCTCGCTACCGCTCGCCAGGAAAATATTGACACCTGAATGGGGGTAAACGTCTTAAAACAGTAGGCTGAATGGGGCCGAATAGATACAAGTCAAAGAGAGAGGGAGAGAAAAAAAAAGCGAGGTGGGCTCCCTTAATTCCAGCTATATTTATACGATTTAATGCAGTTTAAGAAGGATCTGTGGTGGTAAAAAGGGTTAAGTGAGATAGTTCGAAGCCTGTTATAATTGCTGGAGGCCCTTTTTAAACTGAATACAATCGTCTAATAGCATCCAGAATAAAGGAAAAAAAACGTCGCCGGTACATATATTTTAAGACATTCGGCCCATTAGTATGACTATGTTAACATCTATCACTCCATTTCGTTGTCAATTTTAAGACATTTCGTGCCATTTAGGTGTCGATTTTTTCTTGGCGAGCGATAGCGAGCCTGACATTTTAAGAGGTTAAAGCAAAGAGAGGATACAACCATGTGGCCAACTGTACTGTAAATAAGTCGTTAACCACCTTCCCCAGCGACGGCCCTGCCCTGGAATGGTGGGAATTAAGCATAGGCGGGAATGAAACACGATTAATTTGTGTGATTTCTTTCTTTGAGGCCGAGACTGGAACGGCGGCGGGCTGATATGTCGCAATATTCAAAACCCAGATTTTCTTGTTACGTTGTGTGTGTGTGTGTGTGTGTGTGTGTGTGTGTGTGTGTGTGTGTGTAATAATAATATTAGCACTATAGGTCCGCGTGGCCACGTTAACTAAGGCCCGTGGCGCAACTCACAGGATGATATGTAAAAATAAAGGACTCCGCTAGGGCCTATAGAGAGTATAGATTAGAGTATATGCATGTGGAAGATCATTAAATTTGGGTCAATAATAACCATCAATTTTCGTGAAAATCGGTTCATGATTTTTGAGAGCCGCCTATGCTGGCGGAGGTATGCGCTCTACTGATCGCCTCCAATAATTAATCACTTCTTACTTGGAGCATATCCTATCTACTCACCAGATGTATTGGTCATCGGTTCATAACTTTTTGAGATATTTGTTTACAAACAATCAGACAAACGAAGGCATAACATAAAATCCGTCCATAACTTGAGGGGCACTCTGGCAAGCGCGTACCTCCGTCTACGCTGGCGGTGATATGCTCTCTACCGATCGGCTCCTGAGTTGAATTACTTCTCCCTTAGTGCATATCCTATCTGCCCATCAAGTTTCGTGAATATCGGTTCATAGCTTTGTGAGCCGTCTAAGCTGGCGGAGGTATATGCTCTCTACCAATCACTTCCACAATTAGGCATAAATTACTTCTTCCTTGATACATATCCTATTTGGCATCCAACTTTCGTAACAATCTGTTCATAGCTTTTTGATAGGTTATATCTTGTTTACAGACAAACAAATAAACAAGACAAAAAGACAAACAAATGGAGGCAAACATATAACCTCCGCGCAATTGAAATCAAGTGCAGTTGCAAATAATGTATTTCAGTAACACCAGAATTGTTTTGATCATATTTCATCAAGTGTTCATCCATTTACGTATTACCTTCCGGACCAAGTTCTTAAATACAACATTAATATATAATAAATACTTTAAATCAAATATATAATCCATTAACCCTACAGACAAACAGTGACCTATGAGACTATTTGTGTGTGACCCATTATAAATATTAGCCCACACGGATTAATCATTTCATGCCGTGTGTGTGAGAAACATGAATAATTAATCGAGTTAATAACCCGCCCGCCACAGCTTCCGTTCAGTTGACTATAAATAACCAAGTGTGATCATTTATATTATAATAAGGTCGGTAATGATGATGTAATGGAGCTATACCCTGTTCTAAATAAGTACACCAAATGGTTTGAACATTAACCTCTACTGTAACCACTCTTGCTAAAACAGCTTCCCAGAAGATAGGTGTGTTCAACCGTCTCTGTTGGTTCTTCGCCCCCACACAGCTTCTTGCTCTGTATAGGGGCACAGTACGCCCATGTATCGAGTATTGTTCACATGTGTAGGGAGGTTCCATCCATACCGCACTTCTCGAAAGAGATAAAAGCCTTTTGCCTCATCAATTCACTTCCTCTTACTAGTTCCCTACAATCTCTTTGTACACGCCGCAATGTTGCATCTCTTTCACTCTGCTATCGATATTACAACAATCAGTGTTATTCAGAGCTCTCTCAGTGCATACTCTCTCCCTTGCGGCAAGTCCGAGACACCCGCCTTTCAACACAGTCCCACTCTTATTTTGTACAACTCTCCAATCCAAACAAATTTAAATTTTATGTTTTTCTTCTACTCAATTAGTGGCACTTGAACTCTCTCTCTCAATAAATATTTCCTTCATCCTATGACTTAGACTGCTTTAAACTTCGTGTGTCTAGGCATTTTGACCCCAACGTCCCTTGAATTTGGCTCTCTGTCACTCTTGGTTTTGGTGGAGACACTCGTTACAGACAGGCTGCCTTTTGTATCTGTCATACACATAATAATAAAAATATAAAATAAATACACTCACAAATGACTAAGAGTAATCGGGCAAATTGTTCTACCATTTGGAAAGGGTCAGCCAGGGAAGTGGTGTGGAAATTTACACCTAATTTGTTTTATCCCTTTTTGAGTTACAGAGGTTAGGGTTCACGATTTCTGGCCTACATATTTGGAACAGGGTGTACTGTAGGTATAACAATCTTATGTTTATCTTCATTACACAAATTAATAGTTACAATATGTGTAATGCTAAGACACCTTTAATTAGATATTTGATATTTGCATGTTGATAGGAATGATTATAGTTCGCTTTATAAACAAAACTAAAGTATATTATTATTATTATTATTATTTGTATTATCATTATTATTTGTTATTTATTTTACTTAATATATATACAGTATATATATATATAATTATTTATATATTTTGTACTTCGCACCGTAAGTTCCGCTATCATATTAACACATTAATAATAAGTGTCTGTCTAACAAAACCTATGCTCTTATAAAGCTAATATCTGAATATATTTTCAAACAATAACAACATTGGTAAGGAAAGATACTATCATGTTAATACCTTTCTATAAATAGACCTAATAAACATGATGAGATATATAATGTGTTACTTAAACAGTTCTGCCAACTGTACAGTACATGCTTCCAATGCTATGCCCTGTTCCAAATAGGTAGTCCAGAAATCGTAAACCCTAACCTCAAAAACTCAAAAAGGGCTAGAGCAAATGGGATGTAAATTTCAACAGAGAGAGAGAGAGAGAGAGAGAGAGAGAGAGAGTGTGTGCGAGACAACTACTAGATGGAAGGAGCGGAACAACAATAACGACGAGGACAACAACAACAACGACGAAAACAAGAACAAGAACGAAAGCAAGAACAAGAACAACATAACAAACGAGAACAAGAACAAAGAAAACGAGAACAAGAACAACAAAGAAAACGAGAACAAGAACAACGAAAACAAGAACAAAAACAGCGAAAACGAGAACAAGAGGACAAGAGCGAGAGAACAAGAGAGGGGACGGGGAGGGGAGGAGAGGGGGGGGGGGGGGCAGTGAAGCACCTACAATGATTGCCTGCCCCAAACACTTAACCTCAGCACATTAATTTTTCAATCCCCCCCCCCAAACTTTTACCCCCTGGATGGCTGGTTGGTTAGTGCTCCTCCTCCTCCTCCTCCTCTTCACCACACATAGGTTTTAATCACGACCAGTTGGGGCTAGTTCGTATTTTATAGGGTAACATATATAGGCTGGTATACACGACAGACTATTCAAAACTTGTCTTTAAACCAAAGTCTTTCTATCTAACGTACAGTTAACGTTAGGATTTACAGTGTTATAATATATTTGGGCCATTTAATTACTTCCAAATATATTATCTATAGATAGCTAGATATAGATAATATATTTGGAAGTAATAATATGGCCCAAATAATAAAATTTCATGTTGATTGTCCTGTATTCCTTCTCCTATCCATTCCAGTCTTCCAACCAAATTGTATCAGTTTTATACTCTGTTAATGTAGACCATGGACCGGTGCGAAATAATAAATTATAATAAATCATAATAATATATAATAAATTATAATATATATATATATATATATATATATATATATATATATATATATATATATATATATATATATATATATATAAAACATTATTTGTGTTGCTATTGATATGGTATTTTGTGGTATTTCTCTTAATGGGGTCACCGGATTTTTTAAATCTTTCTCTCCTTTTCTCTCTTTCTCTGGCTTGTATCAATTCGGCCCAATTCAGCCTACTGCTTTAAGACGTTTACCCCCATCCAGGTGTCAATATTTTCCTGGCGAGCGGTAGCGAGCCAGCATATTTATTTTGTTGTTTTGACAGCAAGCTAAATTTGTACATTTTTCGATAGAAAAATTTCTCCGGCGAAGCCGGATTTCTCCATACAATGTTGGCTCGCTATCACTCGCCAGGAAGAAATCGACACCTGGATGGGGATAAACGTCTTAAAACAGTAGGCTGAATGGGGCCGAATGGATACAAGCCAAAGAGAAAGGGAGAGAGAAAAAAAAGCGAGGTGGGCCCCCTTAATCAACGAGTATTACCATCCTCTAGAAGCAAATTATTGGAGATCATGCAAAACCCTCTTCTCTTTCAGATGGTATGCATTTTCGAAACCTAGGGATCCGACTCCATGGCAAATAACAGCCGATCTAGCCAAGCAAAACGTGAGTAAAGCTGGTATCACACGAGAGCTTTTATAGTCAACATTCGTTTATCAACATTTTTCTGGCAACATTTCTGGAATATTTTGCACTGGTATCGGAAACTAGACTGATGATAGATGAACTTAGGTGATATCAATATTTTAATTGTTGACCTCACAAGCTGCCAGACCGGTGTTCAGGATAAATTATTGAGGTAAAAAGCGCTAGTGTGATATCAGCTGTAATGTGACCTAACCTAACCTATAGTCCATTCATAATAGGTTGGCCAGAAATCATGACACCTAACCTCTGTTACTCAAAAAGGGCCAGAGCAAATGAGTTGTACAAAAAAATCATGGCACCTAACCTCCGTAGCTCAAAAAGGGCCAGAGCAAATAAGCTGTAAATTGCCCCACATATTCCCTGGCTGACCCTTCCAAAGTGGTAGAGGTATTAGCTGGATTACAGTTATCGTTCATGAGTTATAGGGGTTAGTAGTAGATGGTTCACTTTTTGGCCGATATTTGCATGTATTAATTATTTTTCAAGTTTCCTCCCTAGACCTCCACCAAATTAAAAAAAAAACATCCCTTAGATCCCCCTTCTAGATTAATTTGTACATTTTTCGGTAGAAAAATTTCCCGGCCGAAGGCCGATTCTTTCAACATTACAGACTATATATCGTTCGCCAGGGAAAAAATCGACACCTAAAAGGTCTAAATATTGACGACGAAATGGGGCGAAAGGTCTTAAAATAGACTAACTAATGGGGGCAAACATCTTAACATGTGAAAACTAATGGGGCTAAAGATGAGGGAGAAAGTGGTCCAGAAAACCGGCCCATCCCCCCCTTAAGATTTTGGCCTACTTATAATGAAAAGATTATAGTCGATTTTAATACATTTGGAAAGCTATGTGCAAGCTTAAATTAAAACATATTTACCAGTTAATTTAAACCAGTCGTTCCTTAAGGGGAGGTTTTTAGTTGATGCCCTAGACTTCCATCAAGCTTAAAATTACTCCCCCTAGACCTCCTTTCAAGATAAATTTTTACATTTTTCGGTAGAAAAATGTCCCGGCTGAAAGCCGGTTCCTCTTAAATTACAGGCTCGCTATCGCTCGCCAGGATAAAATCGACACCTGAATTGCACGAAAGGTGTTAATATGGGGTGAAAGTTCTTAAAATCGCTAAACTAATGGGGCAAACGTTTTATAATATCAAAAGCAATGGGGCTAAACATGAGGGAGAAAGGGGTCAAGGAAGAAAAATCCCTCAAGTGGAGATCTCCCCTTAACTTAGAAAATCGTCTAAAGCTAGCCAGGATAGGAAAACTAGTCACATGAGTATACAAGAAAAGTATTAATTGTAAAGAAATGACAGTATCAGTTCCTCTTGATCCCTCTTCAGGTGTCTGTAATATAATCCACCCCCTGAAGAGGGATCAATATGAGCCAAAACTGTCGCATCTTAATATATATATATATATATATATATATATATATATATATATATATGTTTCTAGTCTCTCAGTGGGGATCGAACCATCGACCATCAGGATGATAGCCGACGCTTTAATCAATTACACCACGGCAGTAATTGATTAAAGCGTCGGCTATCATCCTGATGGTCGATGGTTCGATCCCCACTGAGAGACTAGAAACATTTAGTGGCTCACGTGTATTTGTGATATATTCTCAATATATATATATATATATATATATATATATATATATGTGTGTGTATGTGTGTATTTATACATGTATTTATTTACTGTATTTATTTACTTATTGATATATTTTCAATATGCGGGTTTAGCTTCCCAATTATATATTCACGACACTGTACATGTTTCACTCATTACCTAAATATAATCAAAACGATGCCCGAACTCAGTAGGATAAATAATTGCACTACCAGGACACGGCTATATAATCTCTTTTTTTTTCCTTTCCTTTTTTTTACCGGAATTCCAGAGAAGGAGAGTAATTATGCCGATGACAAATGGAATACTGTTTAGCGTCGCCTGGATGGATCGCTCGCTCATCAACTTTTAAAATGCTAAATTGGGCTACAGATATTTAACAATGAAATGGAATTGGAAATGTTTTGAGGGGGTGCTTCCGTGTGTGTGTGTGTGTGTGTGTGTGTGTGTGTGTGTGTGTGTGTGTGTGTGTGTGTGTGTGTGTGTGTGTGTGTGTGTGTGTGTTCACCTACATCAGTATAATACATTTGAACATTATGTCTACAAAATCATAATGGCTTAATACTTTCTTGACTAGTATTTCAATTATACTGTATATACCGATTCATTTAAATATATATATATATATATATATATATATATATATATATATATATGAGTATACTAATCTTACAGCCTTTTTGTGTAAGGCAATCACGTGTGATGAAATTAATTATGAACTTTACATCTTATATTACTTGTTGTTGTGTTGTGTTGTGTTGTGTTGTGGAGAAGTATCTGGAGAAGAAACAAAAGGTGTATGTTGCCTTTATGGACTTGGAGAAGGCCTATGACAGAGTGGATAGAGAAGGTTTGTGGAAAGTACTTAGAATATACGGAGTAGAGGGCAAGTTGCTGAAAGCAGTGAAGAGCATGTATGAGGGTGCAAAGGCGGCAGTACGTGTGGAGAGTGAGCAGAGCGAGTTCTTTGACCTGAATGTTGGTTTAAAACAGGGGTGTGTGATGTCCCCGTGGTTGTTTACTGTATATATGGATGGAGTCATGAAAGAAATACTATCAAGAGCATGGATGTTGGTGTATCGCTGAAAAGGGAGGGAATTGAGTGGAAGCTACCTATACTGCTGTTTGCGGATGATACAGTTCTGATGAGTGATAATGAATGGGAGTTGCAGGGTCTGGTAAATGAGTTTGGAACAGTGTGCGAAAAACGGAATTTGAAGGTAAATACGGGGAAGAGCAAGGTTATGGTCTTCGAAAGGGGTGAAGTCACAGAGTGTGAGGTGAAGCTGAACGGTCAGGCTATGGAGATCGTCAACTCTTTTAAGTATCTGGGCAGTGGGTTGAGTAAAGATGGGACTATGGATGAAGAAGTGCGGGAGAGGGTACAACAGGGGAAGAGGGTTGTAGGAACGCTAAAAGCAGTAACAAGAAATAGGGTGGTCAGTATGGAAGTGAAGAAGTCCTTGCATGACAGTGTGGTAATCCTGACACTGACTTACGGAAGCGAAGCATGGACGTTGGTTGAGAGACTCAGACCAAGAGTGAGAGCAGTGGAAATGAATTACTTAAGGAGTGCGTGCGGAGTTACATGGAGGGATAGACAGACTAATGAGGAAGTAAGAAGGAGGTGTGGTGTGGAGGTAGATGTACTGGAAAGTGTGAAAAGGAACAACTTGAGATGGTTCGGCCATATGGAACGTATGGAAAGCGAGAGAATGACTAAGAGGGTGTATGAGAGCGAGGTGGAGGGACATAGAGGGAGAGGTAGACCGAATATGAGGTGGAAGGATGGAGTGAGGAAGTACATGAACGAGGGCGGTGCTGGTTGGGGGGAGGGGCGTCGACTGACTGGGGACAGAGGTGCATGGGGGCGCTTCGTTCGTGGCCACCCCTTCGGGGATCACGGCGTCAGGCAATAGATAGATAGATAGATAGTTCAATGTAAGTAATGTTTACGGTAATTATGAATTAAAGGGTCTGAAGTGGAATTTGAATATCAAAACTTGGGTGAAAGAGGCATCCTTCTTAATATACAATGAAAGTAGTGTAAGGCTCAGAGTGTGACAGTACCACCTCTCTCATATTACTATATGGCCTCCTAAATAATGTAGTAGTAGTAGTAGTAGTAGTAGTAGTAGTAGTAAAAATAAAAATATGAAAAATCCACGATGATTAGTTTGAATACAAACCCAGGAATAGGAAGCGGCTCTCTGACCATATACAGGTATATATAGTAATGCGTATTGATGACTGTTCCGACTTTGTCTAGTATCCTGAGGGGGACGCACAACACAGACCGAGTGGTTAAAAAAAACACACACAAAAAACAAAAAAAAAACAAGGCGTATTAGTAGTAGACATGGTAGTAGTAGTAGTAGTTATTGTAGTAGTAGCAGTTTGAGTAGCAGTTGTACAAGTGGGCGGGTGTTCAGATTTTACGCACCCCCTGAAGAAAACCCTACCCCCCGAAATACCCCTTACACTTTAAATTCATCAAGATACGTAACCCATTACTCTCGTGGACCCTGATTAATGTAGCTAATTAGTAGTAGTTTTAGTAGTAGTAGTGATGAGTTGGAATGAATGAATGAATGAATAAATGAATGAATGAATGAGCGTGACTGTATATAGTTATTTATTTATATATTTAATCAGTTAGTTAGTCAGTTGGTTAGTTAGTTAGTTAAGATTTAGAATGAGACTAGAGAAAACCTTACACCCTAAAATACATCTTACAATTACACTTACACAAAATACTGAGGTTATGTAACTCGGCTTCCTCACATTACTCTGGCGGCCCCCCTGATTAATGTAGGTAATTAGATGAGTCTTTTCTGCCCCCTCCGCTGACAGTCCGGCCCACGCGTCACTTATACACGCTAAATGGCACATACACACTTTTTACACACGGGGGGGGGGGGGGCACCTATCCATCCTCGTCTCTCTCGCTCTTGCTTACTCTTGCTCTGTCTGTCTCTCTCACACACACACATCACTTTTCAACATTAAATCGCACACCGCTTTTCACAGACGGGAAACCTATCTATCCTTGCTCAATTAGCCCTCTCTCTCTCTCTCTCTCTTGCTATAGTCCCCTCCCCCTCTCCTCCTCTTCCTCCCTAGCCCTTCTCCTCTTCCCACCTAATCACCCCCTTCCCCTCCCCCCTCCCTCCAACACTATCCACATGTCTCTTTCTCCCCCCTCCACCTCACCCTTCCCCTTCCTCACTATCCCCGTGTTCCATTCTCCCCCTCTGTCTATCCATCCCTCGCTCCACCCTCTTCCTTCCAGCACTACCCCCATGTTCCACCCCCTCTCTCTCCCTCTCTCCACCCTCTTCCATTACCCCTCTCCCTTAACTTTCCCCCCCCCCCCCAACTATGTAATAGCCTCTAATTCCTCGATTAAATCTATGATTACCAATTACGACAAGTGTAAATATCCAACCTTTAAGTAAGCTCACCAAATGACAAGGGATTATACCTTCAATATTTGGAAATTTCTATTATAATAATTATATACATATACTGTATATATACTGTATATATACATATATATATATATATATATATATATATATATATATATATATATATATATATATATTCATTGTTTATCTACTTATTGTTGAATTTTAATCATAATGTACAAACTTGACATATATTGCTCACTTAAATTGCGTCGTTATTTCAATCTATAAAGTACAGTACAGTATATGAATATTGAATAGGAAGCACACACACACACACACACACACACACACACTTCGTACTACCGTGTTTACTCTACCATGTACACCCACAGGCACGTACTACACACACACACACACACACACAGACACACACACACACACACACACAGACACACACACACACACACACTCGTACTATCATGTTTACTCTACCATATACACACGGGCGACCCATTCACCAAAATAAAAATACAACGCATTAAAAAAACTTCCCCACCCCCTCTGTCAACCCCCCCCCCCCCCCCCCTCCCCCACATTAACATACAATTATCGGGATAATATGAGAGATAAATGAATTAAGTGGGATAATTGTGGCCGCCTCGGAGCCTCAATTTAGGGGGGAAGGGGTGGCAAAGTGGGGGGAGGGGGGGGGGGGGGACAGAGAACGCCATTGGTAAAGTATATAATTATGTTTGGAGGGTTGGTGGTGGTGATCATAGGGGGATTTTTTTCTTTTTTTTGTTTTAAGTTATTTTTCCTTGGTATTTCGTTTACCTTTATTTTGCCCCCCCCCCCCCCCCCCCCACCCCTCCCCTCTCACTTTCACCCCCTCCCTTTCTCTTTCTCTCTCACTCCTCCCTCCTCGCTCTCTTTCTCTCACAAACAGTCTCTCTTTCACACTCTCTCACTCCCCCCCTCTCTCTCTCCCTTTCTCTCTCTCTCTCTCATGTGGCCTGTCTTCAAATATCTCTTCGCATAACTATGATGTCTGTCTGTATTTCCTGTCTGTCTGTTTTCCTGTTGTCTGTCTATAAGATCTCTTTGTATGTCTGTATCTCCTGTCTGTCTAATAACTGTCTGTGTCTCTGTTTTCTCTAGTGTTACCTGTCTAAAATAACTATGTATATGATGTCTGTCTATCTTT
>CM064529.1:15711150-15721150 GCA_032716605.1 Paralithodes platypus | reverse complement strand
TCGGAAATAATGTAGCGTGCATAACCAACTTCCTTATGGATCACTGAAATAATTTTGGAAAGTTTTAGAAGACAGACAGACAGACAGACAGACAGACAGACAACCGGGCCTCACACATTATTGATGAGTGGTGAAGCACATGAGATTAACCCCTTCAGCACCATGGCACATTTTTAAATTTAATTCTGGCGAAAATTAGACGATTCTATGCAGTTTAAGAAGGACCTATGTTATTTAGAGGGTCTCTTGAGATCGTAGCTACCCATTTGAGTCCCATAGGTTGATTATAAACTAAAGAAAATAGTCTAAGGGTTTAAGTATTATGTAAATCAAGTGCCAAGAGATGCAATTTCTCGACAGTATTAAATTTTATATATATATATATATATATAAATCACAAGTCGCTGCAACAACAAGGTCATATGACACCGAATATGCTAAAGATTAATATGCGCAAAAAAATACCAAATACAAACCTTAGAATGAACAAACTACGAGAATAATTTGTGAAATATTCGCTAAAAAAACAGTTCTAGAGACTGAATATCCTGCCCTCCTTTGCATCATTGAATCATACTTAACCCATTCAGTACCGATTACCTTCTGTTTCACTATATTCTTGCCACTATTATACGACTTGATTCAGCTTAGGACAAAATTAAATCTTTATTCCGATATTTAATACACTCCAACCACCAAATACCTGGGCTGAATAATGAGGCAGGCTGTTTCAAAGTTTAAAGGGCCTGGAGAGAGAGAGAGAGGGCCCGTCACTACCCGAACACCGCCGACAAGGGGGGGGGGGGGGGGCTCTGCTTATATGCTGGGGGTGATGCATGTTTCAGATCTCTGTGCATAGGCAAGTTTCGAAGCGGAGAGAGAGAGAGAGAGAGAGAGAGAGAGAGAGAGAGAGAGAGAGAGAGAGAGAGAGAGAGAGAGAGAGAGAGAGAGAGAGAGAGAGAGAGAGAGAGAGAGAGAGGAGAGAGATGAGGAGAGAGAGAGAGAGAGAGAGAGAGAGAGAGAGAGAGGGGGGGGGGGGGGGAGGAGAGACGTGGTGGTGAAGCTGATGAGTTATATGCACGTTACATTTATATAATTATTATGTATATCCAAGTGTCACAAGAAGATGATGAAGAGGAGTTACAATAGATACATGTATAGTAAAATTATGCATGTCTGAGTGTCTAAATCATACACATAGACAAACACAACACGTAAAGGGGGGGTCACCTGCTTTGTTTATGTTTCTCCCCTTTTCTCTGGCTTGTATCCATTCGGCTCCATTCAGCCAACTGTTTTAAGACGTTTATCCCCATCCAGGTGTCGATTTCTTCCTGGCGAGCGATAGCGAGCCATCATTGTATGGAGATATCCGGTTTCACCGGAGTCATTTTTCTATCGAAAAATTTACAAATTTAGCTTGCTGTCAAAAAATATATTTATATGCTGGCTTGCTACCGCTCGCCAGGAAAATATTGACACCTGGTTGGGGGTAAACGTCTTAAAACAGTAGGCTGAATGGGGCCGAATGGATACAACCAAAGAGAGAGGGAGAGAGAGAAAAAAAAAGCGAGGTGGGCTCCCTTAAGACCACCGACAGAGAGCTTAGTTCATGTGGGGGCTCGGTTTATAGGGCAATAAGGGTAATAAGGACACCAAAACTGAACAGCATAATCCATATGGAGTCTCACTAATGACAATTAAAGTTTTAAGATAACATCAGAAGTTCTGTTACTCACACTCCTAGAGATGAACCCGAGAATCCTGTTTGCCTTGTTACGAACGCTAGCCGAATGCACTGTTTTCTAGGTTTCAAATCATTGCTAACAAACGCACCTAGATATTTCTCAGTCTGAGTTTTCTAATTCCATATTAGCAAATTTATATATTATTCATCTTCTCTATCTTTGATACCTTGCATTTGTCAATGTTAAAATTCATCTGCCAATTTACTGACCATTCGTGTAAGGTATCTAGATCCCTGTGGAGGTACTCTATGTCGCTATCTGAATCTATTGTTCTCCCCATTTTGGTATCGTCTGCGAATTTACTTATCCTACTAATTATACCTAAACCAGGGTAATTATGTATATAACAAACAGATCCCTGGGGGACACCACTTTTGACTGCTCCCCAAATTAGATACATTTCGTTGCAGAAAATATATATGCAAATTTTGGTTTGGTAACAAGAGTTGTAGATAGTGGAATAGGCTACCAAGTGATATAGTGGCATCAAGAACGATAGAGAGCTTTAAGATAAAATTAGATAGGCAAATGGACGAGATGGGTTGGGTGTGAGGGGTATCTGCTGCGTATGGGGCAATCGGCGCTCTGCAGACCCCATTTTCTGACCTTTGACCGTTTTAGTGAGGTCGGTCTTCATGGTATTTGTGAGCTGAGCCTCTAATTAGGCCTTGTAATTGGGGTTGGGAGTGAGAGGGATCTGCCTTAAGTGAGCCAATCGGCTTTCTGCAGACTCCCATTTTCTTACATACGAACATAAGAAATGGGAGTCTGCAGAAAACCGGTTGGCCCACACAAGGCAGATCCCTCTTATGTTCTTATTTTTTTATATATATATATATATATATATATATATATATATATATATATATATATGTAGATAGATAGATAGATAGAGTAAATGTGTATATTTCTCTTAACAATCTTAAATGAATGTTTTTATTGTATGCCAATTAGTGTTCATGCAATTATATGAATATATATGGATATGCAGACAAAAATAGGAATGATAAGACATTAGGGACTAGGAGTGGAGGCGTTAGGAAAATTAAGGAAGCTTTCAATGGTCTATTTTTGCCTGGATTTATTTTCTCATCCATCCTATTTATAGGTAGTGTCAGAATTCAATGTACATATGTAGCCTATCCGGCAAACTATATCAATGTAATGTACATATGTAGCCTATCCGGCAAACTATATCAATGTAATGTACATATGTAGCCTATCCGGCAAACTGTATCAATGTAATGTACATATGTAGCCTATCCGGCAAACTATATCAATGTAATGTACATATGTAGCCTATCCGGCAAACTATATCAATGTAATGTACATATGTAGCCTATCCGGCAAACTATATCCGGCAAACTGTATCAAGTTAATGTACATATGTAGCCTATCCGGCAAACTGTATCAATTTAATGTTAAGAACATAAGAACAAAAGATCGCGGGAAACTGCGTAAGGCCATGCAGCTCACATGAGGCAGCTCCCATTCACACCCAGCCCTTATCATCCATATGGGAATCATAATAATGCCGATACCGATGTTAAACGAATATCTAAATGCTGCCAACAATAAGAAATACATAATTAATTAAATACATAAATATATATTATTTGTATAATTTAATTTATATATAATATATATATCAGAGTTGGGTCGATTAACTCATAAAATGTACTAGTTAAGTTAAGTTAATTTTAGTATTTTATCAACTAAGGTTAAGTTAACTCTAATTTGGGAATTAACTAGTTAAGTTAAGTTAATTTTAAAAGTTAATCGGTTAAATTAATCGATTAACTATACCTTTCATTTAAGTTTTCAAGATTCCTAAACTTGAATTTCTGCTTTTGTTATAATTATTTGCACAACTTATTCAACTTGTGATTGCAAACATCTATTTGTATAGGTATTGAGAAAAACTGTCTATAATATAATTAACATTACTCAATTTCCTTACACAATTTAGTATCCCTGTGTCAGTTATCTTAAATATGTTATAATTTCCCTCCAAATTTACTCATTTTGATGAATGTAAGCAAAACCCTTTATAAGCTCCTTCATGACAAATATATCTATATAATGTTTGTTATTCTTTCTTGGACTATTTCAGGGAATTTACAATCAATTATATACTGTATATATATCAGTAATCTGTATTACTAAGTAGATGTTGAGTGGAACTTGAAAAGTAGACAGAATGGATATAACACACCATCTGAGGAAGAGCACTTTATTGACAACGTTCCGCAGATAGCTTCATCAGGTCACTGATGAAGTGACCTGATGAAGCTATCTGCGAAACGTTGTCAATAAAGTGATCTTCCTCAGATGGTGTGTTTTTATCCAACTAAGTAGATATTAGAACTCATCTCACTTGGCTAAATTACTCGCCTCGTCGATCTGACCTGGTCAGGTGAAGGTATCGAGAGATAATGAACACCCAGATCGATGGATATAATTCTAGCAAAAGAATAAAAAAAGCCTATGCATGTCACATAATGTTGACTATCGGATTAAAATGTATAACATGCCGGTATGTCCACGTTAAACTCCTAAAATCCTAATTTTGTGTTAGGCTTCACTACAAAAACTACTTTAAGATCCTGTTCATAATAAAAAACATCTACTGGATTGTATTATTTCCTTACAACTTTTATGTACACATTCTTATACAATGCATCAAACTCGAACTTCAAACTTGTCTGACTATTAGGCTAAGCGAATTGAAGTTGACTGAAAATAACAACAATAACTACCACCACCACCACCACAATAACTACCACAACCACCATCACAATAACTACCACAACCACCACCACAATAACTACCACAACCACCACCACCACCACAATAACTACCACAACGACCACTACCACAACCACACCCAGGCACCATACCCACACCACACACCATTGCAATAAAGTCGTCTATTAGTAGCCAGAATAAACTGTCAATACTGGTCATAATCCTCTCAATGGGTTATTAAAGATACTTATTATGTATTTCCTTCCTAGACGTCCTTACTAAACTGCATAAAATCGTCTAATAATAGCCAGAACATAATGAAGGAACGCGTCATAGTATCCTGAAGGGGTTACTTATATCACCCATATTTCTCACCTTATTTCAGCCTATTTCCTTCCCATTCTCCTCTCATCCCGTCTGGTATTCGTCAAATACCACCTCCAGTCTCTCCGCACTTCTGGCACTCGAATATCGCGCACAAAATAACAAAAATAACTACCGGAAGAGCAACGCGTCTTTACCAAGCGTCACCGTCTCTGGGAATCAAGTGAGAGTCTATAGTCCGCCGCCTAGACACTTATACACAACATAATAACTATCCGGCTTAAAAATCAACTAAACAATACAAACGTTAACTCAATATCATAATGCTGTTTATGGGAAGTGAAAATAATTATAAGGACCACCTAGAGTTAAATATGGAATGTGATTTGATGTGACTTTCCCGGTGGGTTCCCGGATGTCATGCGTTTCCCGCCAAGACCATGGAATGCTGGGCAGCTCTCGTTTTCTGTGAAAATGTATAATTTTGCTTGATCTGAATATAGGATTGTATAATGTACACTAGCGCGGTTATATATACCGATGTGTAAATACAGTATATATATATATATATATATATATATATATATAATATATATATATAATAATAAATAATTATATATACAGTATATCTATATATATATATATATTATATATAGTAGAGAGATAGGCATATAGACGAGATAGGTTGGGTATGAGGGGGATCTGCCGGGTGTGGGCCAATCGGCGCTTAGCGGACCCCCGTAATCTTGTGTTAATCTCTGACCGTTTTGGTGGGGTCAGTACTCAAGGTATTAGTGAGTTTGGCCTATAATTGGGCCTTGTAATTGGGGTTGGGTGTGACAGGGATCTGCCTTGTGTGGGCCGATCGGCTTTTTGCAGACTCCCATTTTCTTATGTTCTTATATCAGATCAGATGAAGGTATTGAGGGATAAGCCTTTACAACGGCACCTCGTATCTACATTCTACTTTTCCTATTTTTCTGAAGTGAAGAGAGGGGAGAAGGGGTGTTGGAGAGAGAGGAAGCCGTTGGAGTGGCTTTGTTATGTGTGTTTAGTCTGTATACGTCGTCAGGATGTCCCCTGACTGGATGCGAGCATGTGAAACATGCTAAGTAGGCTCTACCACACCACTAAATGCCGTGGCAGGGGATCTTGCAGATTCACACGTGAGCGTGCTCACCATTCGACCGCCAGAAACACGAAATTAATAATATACAACAATTCATATGAAATATACGACAGGACAACCTATCATTATTGTTTGTGTTCATACTACATATCTAAAAGCTTTAGAAGACAGCCAAACGTTTCAATAAGTATTAAGTTTCCTTATGTGTGTATGAAGTTTCTTATGTGTGTATGAAGGAGACAAACGGCAGGCTGAGTGTAACGAGTGTCTCACCCAAAGCCAAAAGAGTGACAGGGAGCCAAATTCAAGGGACGTTTCGGTCAAAATGCCTGGACACAAGGAATATATAGCAGTCTAAGTCATATGATGAAGGACATATTAATTAAGAGATAGAGTTTGTTGAGTAGAAGAAAGACCGAGAAGAACACTGAAGGATGTAATACTGATAGAAGAGTGAAATATTTCACAGTCTTTGCTTGTCAACTGGTCAACACAGAACGAAAAGGAACTTGATAACTAAAATGCATAAATGGAAAGATTATAGAGCATTCAAATAAACAAAAAATATAGCATAAACAATGTTCTTCTTGTTAGCATTTCAATAAATTACGATTGATAATAATTATGTAGGACTTTTGAGGTTAGAGTATTTGACATAAAATGTATACAGGAATCAGTGCACAGGTACAGGCTATTTCCGGAAATTTTCGATCGACAGTTATGTTTGTGGCAGCACTATGAGGCGCTATTATGTATATAATTGACAACTATACTGAGTTTGAATGATATAATGACCATGATATACATTCTAATAATAACATATATTTAGAAGCTTCCAAAATTAACATTAGATATTCCAGAATATAGTTGCCCAGAAAAGTGGCCGGGGAAAGGTGACCTAGTTAATCCTATATAATTATTATACCTTCTCCTCCTACTCTAATCCTTCTAATCGGTCACGTCATTAGTCTCCTCACACACTAAAACACAGGACAGTCCTAGTTGTACAATGCTTCACTAGTATGATATATTGTCTATGATTTGCTCCTTGAATATGAGCGATATATCTCTCTCTCTCTCTCTCTATCTCTCTAGCTCTCTCTATCTCACTCTCTCTCTCTCTCTCTTCTCTCTCTCTCTCTCTCTCTCTCTCTCTCTCTCTCTCTCTCTCTCTCTCTCTCTCTCTCTCTCTCTCTCTCTCTCTCTCTCTCTCTCTCTCTCCTCTCTCTCTCTCTCTCTCTCATATGGAAGTCTTATATATACTGAATGGGTCAGACAATGTGGATTAAAACAAAATGCTTAGCCTCAACATTACACAGAGTTAGTAATATGAATATGAAAAGTTAACCAATTAATCTGAAGATATTTAAACTAAGTTAAGTCCGGAAATGAGAACACAAATTATTCATAGCATTATTTTATTATGAATGGACAACATTTTGTCGTCAACATAATACACAAAATGTGCATCCTTTGGAAACCAGTTTAGAGTGTGGGAGGCTAACAAACTTCAAAGTGTGGGCGAAAAGATTTCAAGGTGTGGGATAACGAACTTCATTGTTTGGGCTAACAAATTCCTAGTGTGGGCGAACAGACTTGAGGGCGATTAAACCGTAAACCCCTATCATATCTTAAATTATTTAATATACGGTACCGAATGAATATAGTTTGGTTGCATTATTATATTTTACTAACTATTATGAGATCTTATTCAAATTATGAAGAACGTCTATCAGTTATAGTGCTACAAACCATCTCAATGAACCTTAGCTAACATGACCCTTCCTAAGCAGTACAAAGCCGTCTAAATATATTTGAAATATAAAATACATACTACCGGTACTGCAATATATATATATATATATATATATATATATATATATATATATATATATATATATATATATATATATATATATCATTTATAGTGTATATATAATACGTGTAGGCCTATGTGTGTGTCAAAATAAACGAAAACTTTTCCCTGTAATATTTATCCCTATATTTACTGCATAGATGAGAGAGCTACATAGAGCTACATAGATACACAGACCACACAGACCTCAAGGTTCTTACTAGGCAGTCTGGCCTTACAAACTATATATTATATTATATATACATTATACATATACCTACATATATACACATACATATATACATACATACATGTATATACATACTGTACAGTGCACACACATACATACATACATACATACATACATACATACATACATTTTTATTTTTATTTTTTTTTTTCATATCACCCCAGCCCTCTGCAGATAGAGGTCAAGCCTTCCCTTGCAAGCGTTTATTGTGTCGCTCTCCACCACTCTCGCTGGTAGTTTATTCCACTCTCTCGCCACGCTGTAGGTGAAGAAACTCTTTGTGACATCTAGGTTTGCCTTTTTGGTTTTTAATTTCATTCCATTTCCGCGAGTTTGATTAGTATTGTTTAATGTGAATAGTGCATTTTCATCGACTTTGTCGAAACCTTTTAGTATCTTAAAGCACTCAATATACCTCAACCTCCTCTTTTTTAATGAGAAGAGAGAGAGAGAGAGAGAGAGAGAGAGAGAGAGAGAGAGAGAGAGAGAGAGAGAGAGAGAGAGAGAGAGAGAGAGAGAGAGAGAGAAGTGTACCCGTGATCGCTGTACAGGACAGTAGATGTGGCAACGTGTGGTATTGAGATGCCTTGGTATTGAATTGGCTTGGTAATAAGTTGGTATTGAGGTGGTATGGTGATGAAACCGACTGGTGAAGAAAAGGTCTGGTCATGAGATAGCATGGTGTTGAGGTGACTCGTCTTGTTTGTGTGGTGAGGTGGCATGGTGTTGAGATGTCTAGCATCCTGTGTGTGTAGGGGGGTGGATGTGAAAGTATGAATATGGGTGGGTGGGTGTGGAAGTGTGTTGGTTGGTGTGTGCGGGTGGGTGGGTGAGGATGTGAGTGAGGGTAGGCGTGGAAGTGTTTGGGTGTGTCGTATGTGTGGGTGTGGAAGTGTGTGGGTGTGAAAGTGTGTGTGCGGGTGGGTGTGGGTGAGTCGTATGTGTGGGTGTGTGGAAGTGCGTGTGAGTGGTTCTGGAAATGTTTGGGTGTGTGTGGGTGTGTCGCCGTACTTTTATATCCGAGTGTACAGCTGCGCACATAAGTTCTATCTCTCCGCGATTATATGTATGGAAATAATATACGTAGGATTGAATTAATTCTTTCAAGCTACGATGGCGCGTTTCTGTATTTTTCTGGCTATTATTAGACGATTATATACAGAGTAGGAAGGGTATATGGACGTTAAGAGGGTTAATTGAGATAGTCTATACCCTTGTAATTCCCACAGATCCTTCCTAAGCTGTATAAAATTGTCTAATGATAGCCAGAATAAACTGTCAAAACGCCTCGCAATCCTCAAGGAATTAACCTAAACAGTGAGTTCTATAAGGTATGGAGCCTTTAACTGGATCTAATCTGAGAATGGTATTATTTGGCTTTTCCCATCAACCTCCTCCCCTATTTCGTTCCATTAGTTTGGCAATTTTAATACGTATTGTTCCTTAAGTTTGGCAAATATAATGCATATCGCCTCAGTCCAGTGTCGGAATTCGTGAGCAATTGGCTATCGGCCGAAAACAAATTCTACCGAATGTAAAAATTTACCTTGAAAGTTGTATATTAATATACTCCTAATTAACCCCAAACAAAATATGTTAATAATTTCCTGCCCAAATTGGCCTTCCGGACTCGCCGACACGCGCGCCCCTTATTTTCTATCTTGCTCATTTTTGCCGGCCGTCAAATCGCGCGAATCTTTACCGGGCCCGATAATAAAGAAGTTAATTACACAAATGAAACTTGGCCTCTTTTAAGGAAGCTGACATTCAAGTAATTAACGCGGGGGAAAAACACTACGGCAGCCGACGGGAGGGGGCGGAGAAAAAGAAACCCGGAGCGCCCGATGGAGTTTTTTCTTCAGCCTATGTTTTTAATTTTCGATTTGGGAGATGAGGTGGGTTTGGGAGACCTATATTTTTGGATTTGTTGGTTTTTCATAACATTC
>CM064529.1:15696150-15708650 GCA_032716605.1 Paralithodes platypus | reverse complement strand
ATCGACACCTAAATGACACGAAAGGACTTAAATTGACAACGAAATTGAGCCAAAGTAATGGGGCGAAAGTCTTGACATTTCAAAACTAATGGGGCTAGACATAAGGAAGAAGGGAGTCTATACAAACTACCACCTCCCACCTTTTAACTAACTCACTTTTGCCAGGTCCTTCCTAGTATAGCCTAATAAAATAGTCTGGAGGTATACTTAGAATTATTAAGGCGGTGTCACACGAATTGTTGTTCCATCAATTTGTACGGGCAATTATTGTCATAAGAATTAACGTATATACCTAACATAATCTACATTCATTTTAGTTTACGATTCCCTACCCCTCTCCATCCCTCTCTCCTCTCTTCTCTCCATCCCTCTCTCCCCTCTCACCCCCCTTACCCCTCTTCTCTCCATCCCTCTCACCCTCCCTACCCCTCTTCTCTCCATCCCTCTCCCCTCTCACCCCCCGACCCTTTTCTCTCCATCCCTCTCTCCTCTCTCACCCCCCCCCCCCACCCCTCTTCTCTCCATCCCTCTCTCCCCCCTTACCCCTCTTCTCTCCATCCCTCACCCTCCCTACCCCTCTTCTCTCCCTCCCTCTCCCCTCTCACCCCCCCTACCCCTTTTCTCTCCATCCCTCTCTCCTCTCTCACCCCCCTACCCCTCTTCTCTCCATCCCTCTCTCCTCTCTCACCCCTACCCCTTTTCTCTCCATCCCTCTCTCCCCTCCTCTAAATCCCTTTCTTCCACCTTCGATCCTACCACTCTTCTCTCCATTCCTACCTATATTTCTTCCCCGCATCCCTCTTTCCCTTCCTCTAAATCCCATCCTCCCTACCCTTCTTCTCCGCATCCCTCTCTCTCCTCTGAATCCCTTCCTTCCTTCCTCCCTATCCATTTCTCTCCTCTATCTCCCTTCTTCTCTCGATCTCCCTTCTTCTCTATATCTCCCCTTTTCTCTTTATCTCCCTTCTTCTTTCTATCTCCCTTCTCTCTGTCTCACTTCTTCTCTCTATCTCCCTTCTCTCTATCTCCCTTCTTCTCTCCATCTCCCTTCTTCTCTCTATCCCCCTTTTTCCTTCAATCTCCCTTTTTTTCCTCTATCTCCCTTTTTCTCTCCATATCTACCGCCATCCATTCTCTTCGCCTCCTCCCCCCCTCCACCCTCCTTCTATCTCTCTCGCCTCACCATCTCTTGCCCCCCCCCCTCCCCCCGCTTCTGTTTCTCTCTCTCCCTCCTTTCCTCCCCCCCCTCCTCCCCCCCCCATCTCCCTCCTTCCAGCCAACATCCAACATTTGACCAAAGATTTAAGAGAGAGAGAGAGAGCGAAAAAGTGTGTGTGTGTGTGGGTGGGGGGGGTGGGGGGCTGACTCATTGTCGGAGAGAGTGGTCCCGGACCCTAAGAACTGAAACCTTATGTTGTTTCTGTCTTGCCTCTGTCTCGGGTCGGCTACCCCCAGCTATGGGGTATGTGCCAGAGTATTAACCCTTCAGCACCATGACGTCTTTTTACATTTGATTCTGGCTAAAAATTAGATGATTTTATGCAGTTTCAGAGGGATCTATGTGTTTAAGAGGGTTTAGTGAGATCGTATTTACCCATTTGAGTCTTATAGGTAGATTACAAACTAAAGAAAATCGTCTAATGGTAACCAGAATATGATGAAAATTACCTCATGGGGTTGAAGAGGTTAAACATACACATACTATATCTGAATAAAATCTCTTGAGTAATGTATATATATAATATAATCTTAGTATATCAGAAACAAATCTATTACTGTATATGAATAATATCCATTACTCTATCTCAATACAATGTCTTACTATACATGCACAAATCTCTTACTACCGGTATATCTGAATAACATCGCTTACTGTGAATAAAATATCTTATTATATCTGCATAATATCTCTTACTATATCTGAATATAATATCTTACTAAATCTTAATATAATCTCTCACTGTGAATACAACCTCTTACTATATCTGAATAAAATATCTCACTGTGATAAAAATCTCACTGTGAATATAATTTCTTATTATATCTGAATAAAATATCTCACTGTGAATAAACTCTCATTGTATACCTTATTATATATGAATAACATCTCTCACTGTGAATATTCATCTTTTACTATATCTAAATAAAATATTTCACTGTGAATAACGTTTCTTATTATATCTGAATAAAATCAATTAACCCTTTCACGCATGCGTCGACGCAGGGGTTGCTGATTAGCAATCATAAATAGAGTTCTCTCAATTTTATAATTACCTCTCTAAAAATTAGTTTTCTGCCCACAGCTAACTCAAAGACAACTGCAGAGGATGAAGTAGTCAAACTAAAGGTTTCTAAACACCCTGATGGTAACAAAGGCTTTAAAGTATCCCGGAATAGGCTCAACTCGCGTCCTGTACGAAAAATGGTTGATATGTTTCTACAATACCCCCCCCCCCCATCCCGTTCAAAGGTTCCAAACTTCGCCTCTTGCCACGTCAGTAATTGATTGTACAAACCGAATGGAATTATTCACCACCTTTCTCTAAAATGTGAAAGTATGTGCCAATATCACCTATTGTAAAATTCTGCAAATTCGTATAATATATTCGTATATACAGTATGTGCAGGGTGCCAAAAACCGGAGCAATTTGTTTGAAGACTTGAGTGAATAGGATAGAAGGAATGCAAGAAAGGTGACATAACATAGCATTGTTTCGTCCATATCAACAATTCCACAGACATAATTTGAACTATAAACCACAATATTATCTTTACGTGGACAAAAATACAAGGAAATTAACGTAAAATAGCATTGTTCCGTCCATGTTATCACTTCCACAGACATAATTGTAACCCTTTCTGTATCGGCGACGTCTTTGTTATTGGATTTCAGTGACATTTAGACGATTTTATGACGCTTAGGAAGGATACATGGTAGCTAAAATGATTGATTGCGATAGTCTGTAGCCTTTTAATGGGTAGACGTCCTTCCTAAGCTGAATACAAATCGCCTAATAGTAGCCAGTATCAAATGAAAAGGACGTCACCGGTACTGAAGGGGTTAAGGGAGCCCACCTCGCTTTTTTTTTCTTTCTCTCCCTCTCTCTTTGGCTTGTATCCATTCGGCCCTATTCAGCCTACTGTTTTAAGACGTTTACCCCCATCGAGGTGTCAATATTTTCCTGGCGAACGGTAACGAGCCAGCATATATATATATTTGTTTTGACAGCAAGCTAAATTTGTATATTTTTCGATAGAAAAATGTCTCCGGCGAAGCCGGATTTCTCCATACAATGCTGGCTCGCTATCGTTCGCCAGGAAGAAATCGACACCTGGATGGGGATAAACGTCTTAAAACAGTTGGCTGAATGGGGCCGAATGAATACAAGCCAGGGAGAGAGAGAAAAGGAGAGAAAGATAACAAAACAAAAACGGTGACCCCCCCTTAACTATAAACCACAATATTATCTTTACAAAGACAAAGCATTAAGGAGCAGGGGGTCCAGAAAAAAAAATACTCCCTTAACCCCTTCAGCACCATGACGCAGTTTTACCTTTGATTCTGGCAAATATTAGACGATACCATGCAGTTTAAGAAGGATGTGTTATTCAGAGGGTTTATCGAGATCCAATTTACCCCCATGAGTCCCAGACGTAGAGAAAAAGCTACTAAAGGAAATCGTCTAATGGTAACCAGAATATGATGTAAATTACGTGATGGTGCTGACGGGGTTGAAGTTTCCGGATTTCTGATTAATCATTATTGTTCTGTGGTGTGGTCTCTCTCTCTCTCTCTCTCTCTCTCTCTCTCTCTCTCTCTCTCTCTCTCTCTCTCTCTCTCTCTCTCTCTCTCTCTTTTTACTTTCTTTGCATACACTCACACTCTCACTCACTCTCACTCTCACTCTCTCACACACTCACTCACTCACTCACACTCTCTGTTCTGTATATCATTTGACTGCCTGCCTGTCTGTGTGTTTAAATATCTGTTCTCTCTCTCTCTCTCTCTCTCTCTCTCTCTCTCTCTCTCTCTCTCTCTATCCCTTTTCCTCTGTGACCGGGGATAACATATTGTTACCGACTCTTTCACGATTTTACATATCTTCTTGTTGAATCAGAGAGAGAGAGAGAGAGAGAGAGAGAGAGAGAGAGAGAGAGAGAGAGAGAGAGAGAGATACGACATAGGTGATTTGATCTGAACATCAATCTAAATGGATATATTTGCATAAATAAAATCACAAGAACTCCTGAACATTTACCATTTTCTCAGCAAAGCATCTGGTAATCAATGGTTAAATTTTGGCCAACAGTAGACGATATTATCTGTATTCAAATTATTTAGGGGGCAGGGGGTAGGAATTATTTAGGGGGCAGGGGGTAGGAATTATTTAGGGGGCAGGGGGTAGGAATTATTTTGGGGGCCGGGGGTAGGAATTCTGCTCCCCTTGTATAATTCTCCTACTCGACGAGACAGAGAAACGGGCGAGGGAACGCGAAAGTGGTCCTGGACCCTGAGAATAGAAACTTTAAATGTTGTTTCTGTTCGGGCTCGGTCTCGTGTCAGCCACCCCCAGCAATGGGATATGTGCCTGAGTATAATAACATAAATATATACATTACAATTATTCATATTAAGGGGGGATGGTTGTTTTTTCTTACCCCCTTTCTTCCTCATGTTTAGCCCCATTAGTTTTCCTATTTTACGACGTCCGGCCCAATAGTTTGGCAATTTTATGAACTTTTGACCCATTTCCTTGGTCAATATTTGGACCTTCCGTGTTATTTAGGTGGGGTGTTTTTTCCTGGCGAGCGATAGCGACTCTAATTAAGGAGGAATCCGCCTTCGGCCGGGACATTTTGCTACCGAAAAATGTACACAAATATCTAGAAGGGAGATCTTGAGGATGTATTTGTAAGTTTGATGGAGGTCTAGCGAGGAAACTAAAACATGCTAAATAAATGAAACAAACAAAAAATCGACCAAAGAATATACCCTTTCCCCATAATCGACTTGAGCATATTCAAAACATTACCGGATAGTCTAACGAACAAAAGTTACATTACGGATACATCGCAATAGTATAGTCTGTTTAGTGTAAGTAGGCCAAACACCAGTTACCTCTATAACTAACAAACGGCTTTTTTTCCGGTATCGCTCGCCAGGGAAAAATCGACACCTAAATGACACGAAAAGTTTAAATATTGACAAGAAATGGGGCGCAAGGTCTTAAAATCGCCAAACTAATGGGCGTCGAACGTCTTAAAATCTGAAAACTATTGGGGCTAGAGTAATCGAGCTAATATCTCTACCGTTTGGGAAGAGTCAGCCAGGGAATAGCTATGGAAATTCACAGCCCATTTGCTCTAGCCCTTTTTGATTTACAGAGGTATAAGGGTCACTATTTCTAGCCTACCTATAATGAACGGAGTATAAAGGGAGACGAGCTAAAACGGTCAGCATATTCAAGACTCATTCGTAACTATAAAAATAAATACACAATCCTCTTAGGCCGCTGTCACACGAGCGATTTTTCCGTCAATTTTCCATGAGCAAGTTTGTTCACGTTATATTTCGGGACTCTTTTGCACTGGTATCGGTAAGCAGACTGATGGTAGAGTATGTTAGGCGGCTGAATTCTGATAAAGGGTAATATTTGAAGCTGCCAGACCATAATTGCCCGTAACAATTGCTCGAAAAACGGCTCGTGTGACTCCAGCTTAATACTCTGTTTCTGTTCAGCTGACGATAAATTGAATCCCTTAGCAGGTAATTTATCGATATTCAATGGACAAATATAAAACTATGATGTCTCTGAATCATACTAAGACTTTATATAGTGTAATTGGCACCATTTTTAACTACTAAACCTTCATAATAACGGAGAAATCTTGATGGGAACTTTGCAATTTACCGTCAGTTGCAAAGAAAGAGAGTAAAATATGTTTCTTTTCAACTGACGGTAAATTGCAAAGTTCCCATCAAGATTTCTCGGTTACTTCGAAGAGTTTGTGGTGACATGTGGTGCTAATTATATACATTTGGTCTTCTTATGATGCCGAGACATAGTAGTTTCATATTTTGGTCCCATTAAATAACGAGAAATTAGGGGATTCAATTTAGTCGCCACCTGAAGAGAAACCGAGTATAGTTTGAGAGGAGTTGACAAAAGGGGGGGTCGGCCTTTATTAACCCTTCCTGCGCCGGTGACGTCTTTTATATTTGATTTCAGTGACATTTAGAATTTGTTTATGAAGTGAAGGATATATAGGGTAGCTAAAAGGTTTGAGTGAGATAGTACGTCGTAGCCTTTTCATGGGTAGACGTCCTTCCTGAGTTGAATAAAAATCGTCTAATAGTTGCCAGGACACAATGAAAAAGGGGACGTCGCCGGTACAGAAGGGGGTTAACCTTTGCCGACATTTAGCAGATCGATGTAAACAAACCACAACAGCGGCTAATGCTCGCCCACTGCACCACAGCTATTGGGGGGGGGGGGGGGGGGAGGGGGCATTTTTTTTTTTAGTTTCCCCCCTAGACCTCCATAAAAAATATAAATAAATAAAACAAATATAACAGCATCCCCCTTCAAGACGAATTTGTACATTTGTCGATGGAAATTTTTCCCGGCTGAAGGCCAGTTCCTCTTAAATAACAGGCTCGCTATCGCTCGCCAGGAAAAAATCGACACCTAGATGACACGACAAGTCTTAATATTGACGAATAAATGGGGGCCAAAGGTCTTATAATCACCAGACAAATGGGCCGAACGTCGTACTATCTGAAAACTATTGGGGCTAAACATGAAAATGAAGGGGGACCAGAAAAACAACCCATCTCCCTTTAATGTCCTTGGAAATGTAGGTGGTGGGATTTCATTTGTTTACCTCTCGTTTTGTTTTTCAGTAGATTACTAGATAACTCTCTCTCTCTCTCTCTCTCTCTCTCTCTCTCTCTCTCTTACACGTGTTTTCTTTATTTTCTTTATTCTGATTTGCATTAAGGGAGCCCACCTCGCTTTTTTTCTCTTTCCCTCCCTCTCTCTTTGGCTTGTATCCATTCGGCCCCATTCAGCCTACGTTTACCCCCATCCAGGTGTCAATATTTTCCTGGCGAGCGGTAGCGAGCCAGCATACATTTTTGTTTTGACAGCAAGCTAAATTTGTACATTTTTCGATAGAAAAAAATTCTCCGGCGAAGCCGGATTTCTCCATACAATGCTGGCTCGGTATCGCTCGCCAGGAAGAAATCGACACCTGGATGGGGATAAACGTCTTAAAACAGTTGGCTGAATGGGGCCGAATGGACACAAGCCAGGGAAATAGAGAAAAGGAGAGAAAGATAAAAAAAAAAAAAACAGTGACCCCCCTTGAGCCTAGTTTGCGAGTAGTTGCCAAAAGGGTCCTGTATCCAGGGTCGTCCTTTAGTAACCTTTGCTGACATTTCTGAAGTGATGTAAACAAACTCCCCCCCCCCCTCCACACCAGATAATACCCTCCCCCCCCCCCCTGTATTGTGAGTGTGTCCATAATGCCGCATTATGTTTATTGACGGGGGCGGAAAAGACAGAGGCATTGGTTGTTCAGTTTACCGTATGCTTAACATTTTCCCTAATCTGTCCACTATTTCGTCACACACACACACGTATATATATATATATATTATATATATATCAAACTTGGAAATACAGCGTTGTCTTTCTGTTTCTGCCTTTGCAACTGAAAGCATTCAGTATAATTCTACTATGGTTGATCGTCATTCAATATATCTTCAATGTTATTCCTTATTTTACTGTCCTTTCATCTCCCTCTACACCCCTTTCTCCCCCTCCCTCCCTCCTCTCCCTCACTATCGTTCTTTCACACACACACACATTCACTCTCAGTTAATACCCATCTCCTTTTTCTCAGTCTCTCTCGCTCTCGCTCTCTCTCTCTCGCTCTCTCTCTCTCTCTCTATCTCTCTCTCTCTCTCTCTCTCTCTCACACACACACACACACACCCACACTAAGCCTCTACAGTACAATAGAGAGTGTTGCAACGCGTGTGTCTGTGTTGCTACGTATCGGAGTGTTGCAAAACGGACTACATGCTGTACATACATACATACATACAGCTCTGGACGTGTGGCAATGGCTTAAGGGGGGGATGGTTCAATTTTTGGGCGATTTTTGCATTTATTCATTATTTGTCTAGTTTTCTCCCTAGACCTCCATCAAATTAAAAAAAAAAAAAACATCCATTAGATCCCCCTTCTAGATTAATTTGCACATTTTTCGGTAGAAAATTTTCCCGGCCGAAGGCCGGTCCTTCCAACATTACAGGCTCACTATCGTTCGCCAGGGGAAAAAATCGACACCTAAATAGCACGAAAGCTCTAATGTGACGAAGAAAGGAAATGGGGCGAAAGGTCTTAAAAACAACTAACTAATGGGGCAAACATCTTAACATCTGAAAACTAATGGGCTAAACATGAGGGAGAAAGTGGTCCAGAAAACCGGGCCAGAAAATTTAAGTTCGCTACTTTCACAGGACAGGTGATATTATTCAAGTACCGGGGCGTTTGGTTGTCCGAGGTTAGGTTTTCGTCTACGTTTGTGTGTCTGTATGTGTGTCTGTAATATTGTTTTTTTTCCACCAACCAACTTCACCTCTAAACTCAATTAATGAAATCAACAAATACATGTAACACTCCAAGGACTCGAACCTAGGATACTCACATCGAAATTAACAAGATATCTCACAAAGTTATGAACCGATTTTCACGATAATTGGTGGGCAGATAGGATATGCGCCAAGGAAGAAGTGATTCAAATTGGGAGGCGATCCGGATCATATTCGGGAACCCATATCCAGAAGACCGGCATAGGTCGGAGGTATGCGCTCTACCGAGTGCCCCTCCAGGATATAATAATGAACTGTAAGATTGCATATTATATTATGTATAGACTGTACACGGATGCTAGTTGGCAATATTATTAGGTTGATTGTCATATATCCACATACACACACACACACACACACACACACACACACAGCCCGTAGCCTAGTAGGTAGAGCTCTCGTCTCACACACGAGGGGTCGGGGGTTCAATCCCCGGCCGGGCGGAGACAAATTGGGCTTGTCTCCTTTCATGTGTTAGCCTCAGTTCACCTAGCTGTAAATAGGTACCTGGAATAAGTGGACGACGTTGTGACGTCCCATCTGGGGTTGGCAAAAATGGTACAAGGCGAGATGGGTATCATATGGTTCACCTAAGCTGATGGCTACCTAAGCCTTCGGGCGAGACGGTACCGTCTATAGTGCGAATGGTACCATACAGATCCACCCTAAGCCTTCGTTTCCGATGTCGCCAATTGGCTAAAAAATACAGACTACACACACATCCACAGCCATTCCAACGATACATATAACACCTACACATATAGGAGGCGGGAAATAACGAGCATGCTCACTCCCGCAATACAACTAGAGTAAGTACAACTAGAGTAAGTACACACACACACACACACGTCTTCCTCCTACAAACATATCAATCACAATTTGCTCTCCATACACGCTCACAACAATCCAAGTGCTCACAACAATCCAAACACACAAACACACACACACACAATCAAAACATGCTGACAACTGTACAAACTTATTTATTCACATTAACAGTGCAAATATTATCTGCATGCATACAAAAATATATATCTTTTTTTTACCACCGCCAGCCGGTCACCCCAAAAATATATTCATTCAATCAATTCAATCAGCTTTTGTATAACTGCATATTTTGACGCCACCAATAAATACATATAGTTTTGTTCCACCAATTATTGACCAGTTTTTTTGTTTTTTGTTTTTCCAATGATGAATAATGTTTGTTTGTTATGCATTTATATATCCAGACGGTCATTCATTCACTGTTCTCGACTTTTAATGTACAGTCGCGCTAATAAGTCATGTCTCGGCACCAATTATGTTTTGATCAATAATTGGTAGCAGCAATATTTACACATGATTTCTTCTTTTTGAGTGAGATATACAAACGTGTTCCGACACTTACCCGCCCTATTCAACATCTGACAGACATTAATACAGCACAGATCAAGCCAAACGTACTGACAGCCGAGACATCACTTATTAGGCCGACTGTACGGTCGAGGTTAATAAGTGTTGTCAGATATTTCACAAAGTTTCGGACACTGACTAATACTCTGAGGGATAAGCACTTTTCCCAGTAACTATAAAGATACCAATAAAACTTGTTGAGCGAAAACCATTGGAATCTATGACAACACTTAATACCCCCGACTGTACCATATAATATCTTTCATTCACCGTTTATTTATTTTTAACTATATATAAACTTATTAATTTAGATACAAGTTAAGAGGGAAAAGGACGACCCATGTAGCAACGAACATCTTTAAGGGAGCCCACCTCGCTTTTTGTTCGCTTTCTCTCTCTCTCTCTTTGTCTTGTATTCATTCGGCCCCATTCAGCCTACTGTTTTAAGACGTTTACCCCCATCCAGGTGTCAATATTTTCCTAGCGAGCGGTAGCGAGCCAGCATATAAATATAGTTTTGTTTTGACAGCAAGCTAAATTTTTAAATTTTTCGATAGAAAAATGTCTGGCGAAGCCGGATTTCTCCATACAATGCTGGCTCGCTATCGCTCGCCAGGAAAAAATCGACACCTGGATGGGGATAAACGTCTTAAAACAGTTGGCTGAATGGGGCCGAATGGATACAAGACAAAGAGAGAAAGATAAACAAAAGCCGGTGACCCCCCTTAACCCGTTCAGTACCAGTGACGTCCTCTTAAATATATTCCGGCAAATATAAAACTGTTTTATTCAGCTTAGAAAAGACGTTTATTAATTAAAAGGGTACAGACTATCTCAATTAATCCTTTTAGCTACCATATATCTTTCCCAAGCTTCATAAAATCGTCTGAACATAGCTTGAATAAAATTAAATAGATGTCACAGATACAGAAGGGGCAAATTTCTCACCGATGTTTGACATCATCTGTATGCCATCTTTAGCGTTCTATACATAAGGAAAAGGCAATATTTATACACTAATATGACAAATCCATAGTTATAATAGGACTTCAGAGGCTATCAACCCTATTGGATTATTAAGCCAGCACACTGTAAGTCAAGAATAACGTCAGGACTGGACCCTCTCTGCGAAAACTCCAGTCCCTTGTGACAAATCCACATACAAGATGCATATAATATACTTAGTTACTGAAAACATATATTGGCTGAAACTGTCCTTTTTCACTGCGGTTTCTTATAATGTGGTCTCTCATTTATAAGTTTAATCACATATGTAGACACTCGCTTATATATTTATGTATTCCTTTATGTAGTTTAATAATTATTCATTCGCTTGACAATTTACCAATACCTTATTCCGTCACTCAAATCAAACAATCTTAACTATTAAATAATTAAGGACAAGGGGTGGGAGGGAATTTCTGAGCCCTTTTCTCCGCACTTACTCCTCCCCCCACTCCTTCCTGCTCTCTTCCCTTCGAACTCCCTACCTGTCGACTCTCCTCCCACTCCATTTAGTTACCCCTCATTGTTATCAGTGTATTCGTTTTCTTTCATACCACCCCTCTTTCTTCTCAACCTCTCCCGTTTTCTAATTCATGTCTTACCACTGCACTTCACTTTATCCCTCTGTCTCTTCCCTATCTACTCCTTTCCTTCTCTCTCCACTCCTCTCTCCCTACCATTCCTTCCCTATTATAGATTTCCTCCAACTCTCATGGTCCCGCCCCCCCCCCTCTCTACCCCTCCTTCCCCCATTACATATCTCCCCCTCCTTCCTCACCACTGCCACCCCCTCTATGTCCTCCCCATCCCTCTCTCGCTACCACCACCTCCCTCCCCAGTTCTATCCAACTCCTATTCCTCTACCTATCCTCCCCATCTCCCTTACTCCCCCCAGCCCCCTCCCCACCCCCTCACCCCTGATCACTCCCTCGTCACTACATTCTCCTCCCACTCTCTTTTCCTCTCCCCCACCAACTCCTCCCATTCCCACTTTCTCTATTTCCTCCCTTACTCCCCCACCACTCCCTCCACACCCCATTTCCCCCGACACCACCCTCACCTCCAATTCTATCCCACTCTTATTCCTCTATCTCTCCACATCCCCAGCTCCCTCCCCACACCCCTCTTCCCCCGACCACTACATTTCTCATCCCACTCCCTTTACCTAACTCCCATCACACTCCTCCCAATCCCCCCTCTCTCCATCCCCTCCACTCCCCAAGCTCCCGCCCCATCCCCCTCTTCCCCCGACCACTCCATTTCTCATCCCACTCCATTTTCCAGTCGCCCACCACACTCCTACCACTCCCTTCCCTCCACTCCCTCCCTACCCCCCTCTCCCTCCGGCCACTCAATCACGGGCCCCATGCAATAAACTGGACTCAATAAAGACCGACCAGACCAAACTTTTACCAAAAATATCAACAAGTATTTAGCG
>CM064529.1:15328481-15696050 GCA_032716605.1 Paralithodes platypus | reverse complement strand
AGGTAGGTAATGTCATGGCTAACCCAACAGGCCTCCTCCAATCTCAACCGACAACCCCTCCTCTCTCGCTCATCTGCTCTTGCTCTCCATCCCCTCCGCTGCTCTCTACTCTTGCTCTCTCCTCTTGCTCTCTCGCGCTCTCTCCTCTTGCTCTCTCCTCTTGCTCTCTCCTCTCGCTCTCTCTTGCTCTCTCCTCTCTCTTGCTTTCTCCTCTCTCTTGCTCTTCCTCTCTTCTCTCTTTCTTTCCTCCTCTCTCTTGCTCTCAGTCCTCTCTCTCTCCTCTTTCTCTCTCCTCCTCTCCCTCCTTGCTCTCTCCTCTCATCTCCTCTCTATTGCTGCTCTTGCTCTCATCATCCCTCTCTTGCTCCTCCTCTCTTGCTCTCTTCCTCTCTGTTTGGCTTGTTTTTCCCTCCTCCTCCTCCTCTCTCTCTTGCTCCTCCTCGATCCTCTCTCTCGCTTGCTCTCTCGCCTCCCCTCTCTCTCTCCTCTTTCTCTTCATCCTCTCTCTCTTGCTCTCTCCTCTCTCTCTCTTGCTCTCTCCTCTCTCTCTTGCTCTCTCCTCTCTCTCTCTTGCTCTCTCCTCTCTCTCCCTTCTCTCTCTCCTCTCTCCTCTTCTCTCTCTCCTCTCTCCCTCTTTCTCTCTCCTCTCCTCTCTCTTGCGTCTCTCCTCTTATCTCTTGCTTGCTCTCCTCTCTCTCTCTTGCTCTCTCCTCTCTCTCCTCTCTCTCCTCTCTCTCTTGCTCTCTCCTCTCTCCTCTCTTGCTCTCTCCTCTCTCTTGCTCCCTCCTCTCTCTCTCTTGCTCTCTCCTCTTGCTCTCCCTCTTTCTCTCTTGCTCTCTCCTCTCTCTCTCTTGCTCTCTCCTCTCTCTCTCTTGCTCTCTCCTTTGCTCTCTCCCTCTCCGCTCTCTCCTCTTCTTCTCTCCTCCTCTCTCCTCTCTCTCTTTTCTCTCCCTCTCTTGCTCTCTCCTCTCTCTTGCTCTCTCCTCTCTCTCTCTTGCTCTCTCCTCTCTCTCTCTTGCTCTCTCCTCTCCTCTTCTCTCTCCTCTACTCTTCCTCTTCTCTCTCCTCCCTCCTCTCTCTCTCTTGCTCTCTCCTCTCTCTCTTGCGCGCCCCTCTCTCTCTCTTGCTCTTCCCTCTCTCTCTCTTCTCTCTTCTCCTTCTCTTGCTCTCTTCTCCTTCTCTTGCTCTCTTCTCCTTCTCTTGCTATCCTCTCCTTCTCTTGCTCTCTTCTCCTTCTCTTCTCCTCCTCCCGCTCTCTCTCTTGCTCTCTCTCTCTCTCTCTTGCTCTCTCCTCTCTCTCTCTTGCTCTCTCCTCTCTCTCTCTTGCTCTCTCCTCTCTCTCTCTTGCTCTCTCCTCTCTCTCTTGCTCTCTCCTCTCCTCTTCCTCTCTCTCTCTTTCTCTCTTCCTGTCTCTCTTGCTCTCTTCCTGTCTCTCTTGCTCTCTTCCTGTCTCTCTTTCTCTCTTCCTGTCTCTCTTGCTCTATTCCTTGCTACTCTCTCTCTTCTCTCTCCTCCTCTCTCTTTCTCTCTCCCTCCTCTCCTTGCTCTCTCCTCTCTTCCTCTTGTCTCTCCTCTCTCTCCTCTTGCTCTCCCCTCTCCCTCTCTTGCTCTCTCCTCTCTCTCTCTTGCTATCTCCTCTCTCTCTCTTGCTCTCTCCTCTATCTCTCTTGCCCTCCTCCTCTCCTTCTTGCTCTTCCTCTCCTCTCCTGCTCTCCTCCTCTCCTCTCTTGCTCTCTCCTCTCCCTCTCTTGCTCTCTACTCTCTCTCTCTTGCTCTCGCTCTCCTCTCATTCTTCCTCTCTCCTCTCTCATTCTTGCTCTCTCCTCTCACATTCTTCCTCTCTCCTCTCTCTTCCCCTCTCCTCTCTCTTCCCCTCTCCTCTCTCTTCCTCTCTCCTCTCTCTTCCCCTCTCCTCTCTCCTCTCTCCTCTCTCATTCTTTCTCTCTCCTCTCTCATTCTTCTTCTCTCCTCTCTCATTCTTTCTCTCTCCTCTCTCATTCTTTCTCTCCTCTCTCTCATTCTTTCTCTCTCCTCTCTCATTCTTCCTCTCTCCTCTCTCTCTCTTGCTCTCTCCTCTCTCTCTCTTGCTCTCTCCTCTCTCTCTCTTGCTCTCTCCTCTCTCTCTCTCTCCTCTCTTGCTCTCTCCTCTCTCTCTTGCTCTCTCCTCTCTCTCTTGCTCTCTCCTCTCTCTCTTGCTCTCTCCTCTCTCTCTTGCTCTCTCCTCTCTCTCTTGCTCTCTCCTCTCTCTCTCCTCTCTCTCTTGCTCTCTCCTCTCTCTCCTCTCTCTCTTGCTCTCTCCTCTCTCTCCTCTCTCTCTTGCTCTCTCCTCTCTCTCTCACTCTCACTCTCACTCTCTCACTCTCACTCTCACTCTCACTCTCTCTCACTCAATGCGACTACATTGTAACACTGAAGTCACATTGGTGATGGGCTGGTCTATCAGAATGAGAGTTGAGCGTTCTCTGCCATACCCATAGCTTACTCTGACTGTTCCTTTTACTTATATATTTTCTAGATCTCAAGTGACGGCGTCTTTTCCGTGGATTGACTTCCCTACTGCCAATCCTGGCAGATTGGGAGCCAAAGCGTCACATTTTTCCTTTGCCCCTCAACTTTCCCTTTATAATTGCTGAGGGGCACAGGGCCTTGGGTGGGGCTTTTGTTTCCCGGGTGTTTCCGCACCCTCGTCAGCTCCCCGCCTTTGAGTGGCTTCGGTCACCTGGGCATTATTAGTGGTAAGCTGGGAGGGACCTGTGGGGGCGCTCGGTTGTGGCCTTGGCCTTGCTCGGGACCTTGGGGCTGCTCGGCCAGACAGCCTGGGGAACAACAACAACAACTGAAGTCACTGTGTTCTATAAATCATTATGGACAACATAGAACACCTGATAGAGCTAGACCAGTATAGCGGCAACATTGACACTCGAGCTTATAATAATAAAGTATCTCTTCTATCCTTTGTCTCTTAGTCTATTTCTTTTTTTACTCGCTTCACTGTAGCAGACTCATTGACACTTACTCAGAGCTGCAAAAGGCAAGTAATATACAGTCTTAAAGAAACAGTTTGACTAAAATGTGTAAAACTAAGAAAACTATTGCCAGCCACCCTGATTCTTGAGGGGGTGGCGACGAATGAATCTCCACAAGATTCAAAGGCAATTAGTTTAATTATGTACAGTATATTGTTTTCTAGAGTATTGCTAGTCCAAGCACCCATTGTAGTGTGTGAGGTGCATGTGGCATATTATCGTACAGTTGGAAAGGCTGTGGATGTGAATGGACTCGCTAACTATACGGTTTCTTTTCAACTGACGGTAAATTGGAAAGTTCCCATAAAGATTTATCAGTTAATTTGAAGTTTTTATAGTGAAATACCTGTATGGTGTTAATTATATAAACTTGGTCTAAATATGAGACATGGTAGTTTCATATTTTTCCATTAACCCGAAAACGGCGAGGGGGGGGGTATTGAACTAGCTCCCCATGGGCGAGCATATTGGCTCCATTCAGGCCTATAATAATCATTTTACGATAAATATCTTTATTACTTATTCATGAGCCTATTCTACCTTCACTATGAAGATAGTAACCTGTAACAACAATAAAACAAGTTAAAATATAATTTTTCTGGTCAAAATTGCGAATATAGATGGACCAGCCCATTCATGAATTATGGAGAAAATTGAGGCAACCCCTCCCTCCACGAGGCCTCAAGCCACACTGAGCCTGCTCATACACACACTCGGTCATGTAACACACCCGCTAGGCACGTAAGCACATCCTCCACACAGTTTGCTAATGTTAGCACAAAAATATACCAACGAATTAGGGAATAACAGGGAAAATAGGTGATAATTGAAGGGGGAGGGGAAAGGGAGGAAGGAGGGGATGTGGAGGAGTGATATGAGGTATAGGGAAAACAAAAATGTTTAGTGCTACTGGGGCTGTTTAAATGTTTTTTTTAGGCCTCCCTCTTAAGAGCTTTGCTGCCGTCGCCCAGTAAAACCTCTTAAGAGCTTTGCAGCCGTTTACGGGTTAAGTAGCGAGAAATTGGCAGTAAAGGGATTCAATTTATAGTCAGCTGAAAAGAAAGTTTAGTGTAATCTGCTCGATCATGCTGATCAGGTGCTAGCTTTCACATTGTATTTACCTAATTGTAGTTTACAGGAGTTGAGCTAGCTCGTGTTGTCCCGTCTCAGTCCACTTTCATCCAATTTTTTCTTGAAAATATGGATGTTCCTTGCCCCTACCACCTCCTCCTCCTCCAGCCTATTCCATTTGTCAATACATCTATAGGGGAAGCTAAACTTCCTGATATCGTTCTTGCAGGTAGGTCTCTTTACTTTGTAGCTGTGGCCTCTTGTTTTTCCTGTATCCATAATTATTATATCCTCCCTATCCAGCCTCTCCAGCCCTAGGGTGCATTTGTACATCATTATCATGTCTCCCCTCTCTCTCCTCTCTTTTAGACTCGGTAGATTTAATTTGTCTAGCCTCCCTTCATATGGCAGTTCTCTGAGACTTGGAACCAATCTAGTAACTGCTCTCTGGATTCTTTCTAACTTGTGAATATGCTTCTTAACCCTTTCAGATCCGGGGGTTGCCGTTTAGTATTCAAAAATATAATTATCTTAATCTCATAATTACCTCTCCAAAATCAGTTTTCTGCCCACAACTCATTCAAAGACAACTGCAGAGGTTGATGTAATTAAACTAAAGGTTTCTAAACACCCTTGATGGTTACAAAGATTTTAAAGTATCCCTGTAAGGACGCAATTGCGTCCTCGTGCGCGAAAGGGTTAAGATGCGGGGACCACACCACTGCTGCATACTCCAATCTTGGTCTAATCATACTTTTTAAAATTTTCGCTAACATGTTTTCATCCAAGTAGTTCAGAGCAACTTTCATATTCCCGCCCATTGCATACATTCCGCTAAAGAGCTTGTTAATATGTTTCTCTGGCGACAAGTTATCTTGTATAATCTACCCTAAATCCTTTTCTTTTTCGGCCTTGCTAATTATATTGTCTCCCATCCTGTACTCCCAATTTGGTCTATTCACACTTCTTCCCATATTTAACACATGACATTTACTTATATTAAATTTCATTTTCCACTTGGTGCTCCATTCGTATATTTTATCTAAATCCCCTTGCAGCTCCTTACAACTTTTTTTTTTTTTTTTTTTTTTTTTTTTTTTCCTATATATTCCAACTTATTTTCCTCTCGGGGCATAGGCTGAGAGCCTTAACATTCACCGCTTTACAATGAACAGTGAAGCTTGTGAGGTCTTGTTCCAGTCTAGGGAGTGAGACATGTGAAGCATGTAGAGTACAACGAGCACCTGCCATCTTGCCTTCACATGAGGCCTTCACACTCATGGCCCGAAACGACCCCATCTCTGAAGTCACCTCGTTCCCGTGCTTCACTGTCTCACCCCCTACACTCGGACTCTCACACTTACACACACACACAACGCCACCTGTTGAGCAGATAACTCACCAGGCATTGCACCCCTATAGCATATTTTGAATATGGGAATATTCATACAGTGCTATTTAATCAGGGAACAATGAGGGTATTTTATTTGACGTTTCGGTGGGCTTGTGGTAATGCACTGATACTAGGTACAGCACAAATTCCATCCCAATAATATCTTCCCATTGATACATTGGGATTTGAACCCGGGACCTTTGGATTACCAGGCCAGTGGCAAGACCACTCCACCACTACTTTTATTGGTCTCCTAATTTTTACTTCATCTGCAAACATGGACATGTAGGAGTTTATGCCTATCGGCAGGTCATTCACGTACATAAGGAACACGAGAGGTGCCAACACAGATCCCTGTGGCACACCACTCAACTTTCCGCCACGATGAGCAAGTTCCTCTAATGTTGATCCTCATTTCTCTATCTGTTAAATAGCTCCCCATCCATTTCAGCAAACTCCCCCTGACACATCCTATCGTCTCAAGCTTAGAGAACAATCTTTTATGTGGTACCTTATCGAATGCTTTGGAAAGGTCTAAGTAGACGCAGTCCACCCATCCGCCTCTTTCTTGCAGTACATCTATCACCCTATTGTAGTAACATAGACTGGTAACACAAGATGTCCCTTCTCTGAATCCAAATTGCTTTGGGGTTATTATCTTCTTTTTCTCCAACATTTTCATCCATCTCTTCCTAATTAGCTTTTCACAAATCTTGCATACAATACTAGTAAGTGAAACTGGTCTATAGTTTAAAGGGTCCTCAGGGCTTCCATTCTTGTATATCGGAATGATATTAGCTCTTTTCATTCAACAGGAACCTGTCCTTTATCTAAGGAAGCTTGAATTATGTCCCTCACTGGCTCCACTAATTGCTCTGCACACTCCTTTAAAACCCAGGCAGACACTTCATCCGGTCCCATAGCTTTCCTTACTTCAAGTCCTCTCATCGCAGATAACGGCTCATCTCTAGTTATTTCAATCTTGCTAAGACCACTCTCCATTATTCCCGCCTGTGGTTCTTCAAAACTTTCATCTCTACTAAAAACCGACCCCAATTTGTTATTCATTACCTCGCACATGTCCGATACATTTTCATACGTCCTAGCATCTACTCTTAATTTAGTAATGTTTCTTTACCTTCAACTTACAGTTTATATATTTATAAAACAATTTAGGGTAACTTTCACATTTATTTACTATGTTCTTCTCATAGTTCATTTTAACTTACCTAATTATGTTAACATAGGCCTATCTATTCCTCTCCTGTTTATATTTATTCAGATTACTCTCAGTGTTCCTTCTTCTTAATCTAGCCCAAGCTGCATCACGCCTATCCAAAGCTCTTTTGCATTTCAAATTAAACTATTCTTTCTGCTTAGTAAAATTTCCAGTTTTATATCTTGGGACAAACAGATTGGTTCCTTCTCTATAAATTTCGAGGAACCTACTATATTTACCTTGTACATCTTGTTCCTTCAAAATAAGATTCCAATCTACTCCCTCTAAATATTTTTCAAGGATACATAATCAGCTTTACTATAATTTAGTCTGTCATTTATAGAGCTATTGTCTAATTTATTGGCCTTGCTCGAGATCAACTTCCATTTCAGTAATAGGTGATCACTTTTGCCTACAGGACATAGATAGTTTATATCACTAATTTCGTGAGTATCTTATGTAAAAATCAGATCGAGTTTAGAAGGTTCGTTATTAGCCCTCCAACTACCGTCCAATTGCTCTCATCTCTTGTATCTCTAAAGTTTTTGAAACTATTCTTGCTTCCAAATTTCTTAAGCATTTCTCTTCTTATAATCTACTCTCAGATCATCAGCAATTTAATTTGACTTTATATTGTCCTTGTCCCAATTTTGGTTTGTTTAGTTTGCAAGTTTTACATTTTAATCATCAGTATGTCTTCCTCAAGGGTCACTCTACTGGTGATCTTACTAACTCTTGGTCATCCTCCTTTCGGGACTTCGGTGAGACCTTTGCTATTGCGCTAGACATATCGAAGGCCTTCGGTAGAGTCTGGCACAAATCTTTAATCTCTAAACTACCCTCCTTTGGTTTCTATCCCTCCATCTGTGCCTTTGTCTCTAATTTCCTTTCCTGCTGTTCCATAGCTGCGGTTGTGGATGGCCATCGCTCCCTTCCTCATCATATCAACTCCGGTGTTCCTCAGGGCTCTGTCCTATATCCTATTTTCTTTCTAATTTTCATAAATTATCTTCTCAACTGTACCTCCAGTCCCATCCATTCGTACGCAGATGAGTCTACCTTACACTATTCAATTAGTTTTCCAGAACGCCCCAGCCAGCAATCCCTCAAAGACAAATTTAATGAAGCCATACAACATTTATTTTCTGATCTAACTCCTATTTCCAATTGGGGCAGAGAAAACCTTGTTGCTTTTAATGCTTCCAAAACTCAATTTCTCCATATATCTACTTGTCCGGAACTCCCAGCGGATTATCCCTTATTTTTCAACAATATAAAAATCAATCCTTCATCTTCTCAATATTCTTGGTGTCTCTTTTTCTTCTGCCCTCACTTGGAAGGACTATATTACCAGTCTTGCTAAAGCAACCTCCCAGAAGCTGGGTGTGCTCAACCGCCTCAAGGGGTTCTATACCCCTGCACAGCTTCTTGCTCTGTACAGGGGCACAGTGCATCCTTGTATTGAGTATTGTTCACATGTATGGGGAGGATCCTCTTACACCGCACTCCTAGACAAAGTAGAAAGGAAGGCCTTTCGTATCATTAATTCCCGCCCACTCACTAACTCTCTGCATTTTCTCTCATTGCCGCAATGTTGCATCTCTCTCGCTATTCTATCGCTACTACAATAATCAGTGCTCCTCAGAGCTCTCCCAGTGTATACCACGTCCTCTACGTGGGTACGTGGTACCCGTCTTGCAACACAATCCCACCCCTACTCTGTGCAACTCTCCAACCCAAGAGTGAAACGTTACTCTCAGACTTTCTTAAATTCAACAGCTGAGCTCTGGAACTCTCTCCCAGAATATGTTTTCCCCTCCTATGACTTAAATTGCTTCAAACTCTGTGTGTCCAGGCATTTTGGCTCGAACGTCCCTTGATTTTGGCCCTGTCACTCTTTCAACTATGGGGGAGGCACTCACTACAGGCAGTTTTGTCTTTTGCCTAGAAATACTAGGAAGAGCAGTGGATGTTGGTGTATCGCTGAAAAGGGAGGGAAATGAGTGGAAGCTGCCTATACTGCTGTTTGCGGATAATACTGTTTTGATTAGCGATAATGAATGGGAGTTGCAGGGTCTGGTAAATGAGTTTGGAACAGTGTGCGAAAAACGGAATTTGAAGGTAAATGCGGGGAAGAGCAAGGTTATGGTCTTCGAAAGGGGTGAAGTCACAGAGTGTGAGGTGAAGTTGAACGGTCAGGCTATGGAGATTGTCAGCTCTTTTAACCTCTGAAGTGCGCATGGGGGTAATTGGAAACGTCCCCCTGTGCTGACGTATTTGAGGTGTTTCCGTCACTAAAATATTCATTGTGCCATTAATAGCATTAATATTTATCCATATGCGCCTATTATGGGTTGATTATAAAGGTATTAACCTGAAACAACAATAAAACGAGTGAAAACAGCGTTTGGATGGTCAAAATCGGAGATATAGCCCGCGAGTTGTATAATGTATGGGTGAGGCAATCTGCTTTCCCGCCAATTTCCCCCAAGGCCACTGAGACGCAGTCGATCGATACTCTCTCTCTCTCTTGCACTCGCTTGCTATCAGTGATGACCACACCCTCCAATCGGATTTCTAATGTTAGCACGAAAATATACCTCAGAATAAGGGAATAACAGGGAAAATAGGTGATAACTGAAGGAGAGGAGGAAAGTGGGGAAGGAGGGGAGGTAGAGGACTGAGATTTTGCATGGCCCAGGGGCCAAAAAAAAATAAAAAAATAAAAAAAAAAAAATATAAAAAAATATTTTTTTTTCGATGTCAAAAGTTGATTTTTATTTTCTCTGACTCTTAAGAGTCTTCCCGCAGTGCGCCGGGGGAACTCTTAAGAGTCTCCCCGCAGCTCCCGGGTTAAGTATCTGGGCAGTGTTGAGTAAAGATGGGACTATGGATGAAGAAGTGCGGGAGAGAGTGCAACAGGGGAAGAGGGTTGTAGGAATGTTGAAAGCAGTAACAAGAAATAGGGTGGTCAGTATGGAAGTGAAGAAGTCCTTGCATGACCGTGTGGTAATCCCGACGCTAACTTACGGATGCGAAGCATAGACGTTCGGGAACAGACTCAGACCAAGAGTGAGAGCGGTGGAAATAAGTTACTTGAGCGGAGTTGTATGGAGGGATAGACAGACGAATGAGGAAGTAAGGAGGAGGTGTGGTGTGGAGGTAGATGTGCTGGAAAGTGTGAAAAGGAACAAGTTGAGATGGTTCGGCCATATGGAACGTATGGAAAGCGAGAGAATGACTAAGAGGGTGTACGAGAGCGAGGTGGAAGGACAGAGGGAGAGGTGGAAGGATGGAGTGAGGAAGTATATGAAAGAAGGCGGTGCTGGTTGGGAGGAGGGGCATCGACTGACTGGGGGCGGTTCGTTCGTGGCCATCCCTTCGGGGACCATGGCGTCAGGCAATAGATAGATAGTTCAGAAAAAATCATTCATAGCTGTATAATTTACGCAAGTACAGTACAGTACTGTACAGTATATGAAAATGAAGCCGTGAGTGAAGGCACGGTACCAGGCTTGTAGCCTGGTTTTCGAGTTCGACTCGCATAAAAATCAGTGGTGTCCACAATTTTGATGTTACATAAAAATAAGGTGATTTTTGGAAAGCTAATAAAAATTTCCTAGTATATCCACCTAATTTCATAAAAAGTTTCCCAGAGATAGAGCGAGAAATTGCCGGTGAAATATTGCTCGTGATCGCTCGTCAGTAGACTCGTGTTTCCTACGGTAAAATATTGGTCCTTTTGGGGCTATATTTTTGTTCTGTTTTTATTATAATATACTGTATAAACCTTTCCTCTATCCAGGGGGAAAAAATCAATAAATATTCATTATTTATTGCCGATTATCGAAAAAGAGTGAATATTTCGCTACAATTATTGCTACGAAGCTGAAAATAAGTTATACAGTAGTTATATATTCATTCGTATAAAATAATATATTGAAGATAGAATATATCTGATCTTACCTTCGTAATGAGTGATAATGTGACTAGAAATTCATATAAGGCATAAAATAACATTACAGTACTTAGTGATTTTCATAAATATTGTGAGTTACATACATACTGTACATACATACAAGTTTAAAGACCTTTTGTCCACAGAGACTGTGGTTATAGTCTCACGTCCTAAATGGCAGCTTTCCAGGCGGTCCTGTCAAGGGCTGCCTCTGTTGTCAAGGTCTTTATTTTGAGATCGGACTGGAGTAGCCTACCCGATCCCAAGTCATTCTAGGTCCACCCCTACGCGCAGCTCCCCCCAAGTTCACAGTCCGGCATTTCTTCACCCAGTTCTGATCATCCATTCTCTCCACATGTCCAAACCAACCAAGTCGGCTCGTGCGTATCACTTCACTGATACTCCTAATGCCCAGACGCCTTCTCAATTCCTCGCTCGATACCCTGTCCCTAAGATTAACCCCACACATCCATCTCGCCAGTTTCTTCTCATTCCGTTCCATTCTATTGACATGCTCCGCTTTAACCGGCCACGTCTCAGAGGCATAGGTCATCGCGCTCCTAACACACGAGGTATACACCTTCCCTTTAAGGTGGGGTGGGAGCCCTCTCATGGTCAGGAGTGGCAACAGCTCTCTAAACTTTCCAGCCACTTCTGACTCTAGCAATGGAGCTAGCTTCAGCGCCATCTCCAGCGGAAACTGTATCGCCCAGGTAGCAGAGCTTATTCACACACTCCAGCATTACACTGTCGAAATCAACACTGACAGGCGGGTCATTTAATACAAGATCTCCCTTGCACACTGCACATTCAAAGTCTATGATTCTTGTCAAAGGTCCTCTAGCTCCACTACATTTCTTGTGTATCCAGTCACTACAGACACAACATTGAATTGAATTACTTCCCACCCCCTTCCCACATACTGCACATGGACAGTCGCCGCTTCTTTCCATAGCTCCACGCCCTACTCCACTAATCATGACCTTTGTTTTATCTGTTAACTCTTAGACCCATATTTTCCATACCTTCCCTCCATCTTTTGAACTTCACCTCTGCTTCCTGCGCACTATCTGCGATAAGAACTAGATCATCTGCATATAAAATCTCCCATGGGAGTCTTGTCCTAAATTCCCTTGACAGAGCCTCCAGGACTAAAACAAACAGTAATGGGCTCAGTTAAAGGGAAGAAAATTGCGATTTTATCTTGGAAAAACTTAGGAATATGCAATTTACTCAATAATATTATATACACTGTAGGGTAAGACGGGGTAATTTCGCCGAATATCGCGTATTTTGACGAATAGACACTGCCACAAATGGAAGTTTTTAATTTTTTATTTATACATTCAGCCTTTCTGCTATAGATGCCCAAAAAACGAAAACAAAATATAATTTTTTGGTCATGCTGCCGAATTTTTAAAAAAAAGTCACTCGCGGCGAAATTACCCCGCCCGGCGGGGTAATTTCGCCGCGACCTATTTTACGCATCATCTAGCTAGTAAACTAGATAACATTATATGATTAATGGCCAGACAAAACACTAGCGCGCAGGTAAAAGCAATGAAAACATTCACAAACCCAAACTGTCACTAAACATGTCATTAGAAAAACGTTGCACGCACACACACACACAACTGAACAGGGCAGGCAGAGATACAGGTGTGTCACATGTGTAGGCCTAGGCGCCACTGTGTCTAGTGCAGGTGTGGACGTGTCTAGTGCGGTTGTGGACGTATTTATTAGGCCTATGGGTGTGGAAGTATTTAGTGCGGTTGTGGACGTGTCTCGTGTGGGTGCGGCGTGTAGGTTGCTAGTACAAAGTACCAGGCAGCAGCTGACGGCTACTGCCAACACTGTGTCACACGCAAACATACAAACAAACAAACACACATACAAACCACCCACAAACACCCCCACACACACCCGACCATACTGTCAGATGCGCCGCTAGCCCCGGCTCCAGGCCCGCGAAACTGCAGCAAAACCTAAGCCAAACTAGATCTACAACCTAAGCCAAACTAGCTATTCAATCTAAACCAAACTTGCTCTACAACCTAAACCAAAACTGCTCTACAACCTAAGCCAAACTGCAGCCAAATCCATACAATAGTTTCGAAGATATCAGCGTTTGAATGCAAGTTATTAGCGCCGCGGCGAAATTACCTCGTCTTACCCTACATAATATATATTTTTGTAGGTACTAGTAACATATATGTTGCTTCGCTCGAGTTAGTGCTATGTAGTAGAGTGCTGTTGAGGCAATATTTGTCGGTGATAATTGATCGCTAAGACAATTATTTTTCTGGCGGCCAGCCGATTTTACGCGGGAATATTCTAATCTAACTGTGTACCCTGCCAAACCTAACTTTCTGTAAATAAATATGTCGGAAAGAGTTAAGTCTTTTTACACAAATCTGTCCATACCCATAATATAAATTCAGCAATACTAGGTAATTAGGCTGGCAATACTCTTGAAAATAAGCTAGATAATGGAATGGATTGCCTGGAAGTTTTTTTCGTGGCCATTCCATGATTTTACCCCTTAGGTATCAAGGCATCTGGTAATAGATAGGCAATACGGAATCAGAATACAAAGACTGATCTTTGGTTATAAAGTTAACACAATCAATGATAAAGTGTCACACTGTTGTTAAATAATTACGTATAGCATCAAAATGGTGTCCTAAAACAAAGACGACTGATATCCCTTACTACAGGATCTGTAGTCCACATTAACCCGGGAAAGATGAACTATACCTCATAAGAGGTTTGGTGGGCAAAGAGGTTTGGTGAGCCAAGGCCTAAAAAAATCCTTTCAAAACATCCACTGGCACTCAAAACTAAGCAATGTGATTAGGTGAGATAATTCCCCTCCATTACTTTCTACCACTCCTACATATGTGTCCCCCTCCCCCCCCCTTTTCCTCCTCCTCAATTATCATCTATTTTTCCTCTTATTCCCCCTTTTATCGGGTAATTTTCTGCGCGAATTTCCCTTACACGGGCGAGGTAGCCAGAGATCCTTGCAACACAGAGACTTTAATTGCAATTAGGCACCGGTGCCGCTTTGGAGTTCGGACAGGGAGGATATACGCAGCCCCGGCTCTCGCCTTACGATACGACCGGGCGGCAATAATACGTCTTTTTCACCCCCCAAATGCTATTCCCACTCATTTTATTATTAATATCTTCATATTAAACGTCAAATAGGCGCATATGGATAAGTAATAATTATATTTATGGTGAGTATGACGATTTTCGTCAGGAATTGACCAAAATACCTTCGCCTGGCAGGACGTTTCAAATACCATAGCTCCGCGCCTCCCATGTTAATTTAAGTGTGCACCATAATATGAGGTACAGGCCTCCCTCGATATACGAACGTTTATACTGCGAAAATTTGCTGCAACAAAGATCACACTTTATTACCATCTCTCGCTTAACAAACGCAAACATTCAGTACAACAAAATTTGTACAGAGTACGTCTGAGAAGCCATTTAAACGGCGCGCTTTACGTATGGCGACCCACTACATTTTACAATAGCACCTCTATCGAAGAAAGCACGCTCAATTCATTACCACACGACGCCCAAAACAAACTCTGCCTCAGCCCTCGGCACTTCTCGTGCAACATTTACTTTCTCCCATGTAGAGGAATGACTTTAGATCAGGCAAGAGTAATGGTAATAAATAGGAATGAATGGAGAATGCTAGGGAATAGATGAGTGAAAATGCGGTTGTTTGGGAGAGGGGGTCGGGTGCCAATTGGACTAGATAAGTCAGTGAGGCGCCTGGCCCGGGGAGCCGGTATATTTGAAAAGTCATGCCTGGATGTGTAGTGGGCAGGCACTGTGGTGTGCTTCACTGTGTGTCTGCCTTCTGAGACAAACTTCTCAGGGAGGTAGAGGGCTGGGTGAGTGCTGCAGCCTGCAGTGCTCTTCGTGATCCTTGGTCTCTGGGTATTCTCTTGGGTGACCTAGATGTGTGTGAATTTGTATTTTGTTTATGTTGTTGTGTTGGTTTGTCCTTGTTTGGGCTCTGTCTCGAGTCGGCCACCCTCAGCTATGGGGTATGTGCCTGAGTACAGTATACAGTATACAGTACATGCATACATATACTGTACTGTACAAGTTTTATTGGCCAGTTGCATGTCACAATGTAGATGTATAGTTGTAGATAAAGTGTTGGAGTCATAAAATACAGAAATAATGATTCGGATAGAACAAAATTTAGGTTAATACAAGTGGATGGGGGGGGGGAAAATAGGTCTTGGAACATAACCCCGTTGAACCCTACTGTCCTAATGGGCTCACGCAAAAAAAAATCGCTTTGCGAGAGATGCCTGTATTAGTGTACCGGTAGTTGAAAATCTTATTACCGGTACCCAAAATCTTAATTTTCCACAGGAAGATACAGTTGTGAAGATGCTGGATGAGAGGAGCCGTAGCTTTGATGTTGAAAGCAAGGGGTGGCTGGCGACCCTTTGTACACTGCTCAAGAAGTACTTCACCACAGACTCCAGGGTCAGAGTCAAGGTGGCTGCCCTCAATGTACTCAAAGCTGTGTATGAGAAGATCAGGTATGGAGGGGTGTTTAATAATTTTATTCCCAAATTGACTAATTCCTTGAACTTGACGATAGTGCGTTGTTATATGTGCGATTAGTTTGCTTGGGAAACAAGATTAACTGGGTCTTCTCCTGGGTGACCTAGATGTGTGTGAATTTGTATTTTGTTTTTGTGTGTCATTGTTTTCTGTTATGTTGTCCCTATTCGGGCTCTGTCTTGAGTAGCCCCCCCCCACCCCCCCAAAAAAAAAATTGGGAATGGGCCTTAGCATATATATACATATATACATACATACATACATACATACATACATACATACATACATACATGTACTAATGTACACCCTATGTGGTGGATTGTGTTCTTTTATTTAAAAATTATTATTTTGCTTAAATGTTGTTTCCACATAGCGATTTTGATAAGTTGTTTTGAGCGACTCAAGACAGAGCCCGAATAGGGACAACATAACTGAAAACAATGAACACACAAAAAACAAAATACAAATTCACACACATCTAGGTCATCCAGGACATCCAGGAGAAAACCCAGAGACCAGGGTCACCAAGGTCCCTCCAGCACTCCCCCGGCCCCCGACCACCCGGAGAGGTTCCGATCTCAGCAGGCAGACATGCAGTGAAGCCCTACCACCACAAGCCCGCCCACCACAATTCCAGGCGCACCTTTCATATAAACCGTCTCCCCGGGCCTGATGGACTATTATCTAGTCCAATTTGTGCCTGACCCCTTCCCCCAAATGACCATGTATTTACCTAATTGTAGTTTACAGGAGTTGAGCTAAGCTCGTGTTGTCCCGTCTCTCAGTCTACTTTCATCCAATTTTTTCTTGAAAATATGGATGTTCCTTGCCCCCACCACCACCTCTTCCAGCCCATTCCATTTGTCAATACATCTATAGGGGAAGCTAAACTTCCTGATATCGTTCTTGCAGGTAGGTCTTTTTACTTTGTAGCTGTGGCCTCTAGTTATTCCTGTATCCATAATTAATATATCCTCCCTATCCAGCCCTCGGGTGCATTTGTACATCATTATCATGTCTCCCCTCTCTCTCCTCTCCCTTAGACTCCGTAAATTTAATTTGCCTAGCCTCCTTTCATATGGCAGTTCTCTAAGACTTGGAACCAATCTAGTAACTGCTCTCTGGATTCTTTCTAACTTGTGAATATGCTTCTTAAGATGCGGGGACCACACCACTGCTGCATACTCCAATCTTGGTCCAATCATACTTTTTATAATCTTCGCTAACATGTTCTTCTAAGTAGTTCAGAGCAACTTTCATATTCCCGGCCATTGCGTACATTCCGCTAAAGAGCTTGTTAATGTGTTTCTCTGGCGACAAGTTATTTTGTATAATCAACCCTAAATCCTTTTCTTTTTCGGCCTTGCCAATTATATTATCTCCCATCCTGTACTCCCAATTTAGTTTATTCACACTTCTTCCCATATTTAACACATGAGATTTACTTATATTAAATTTCATTTTCCACTTGGTGCTTCATTCGTATATTTTATCTAAATCCCCTTGCAGCTCCTCACAACTACTTATATTTGTTATTTGTCTCATAATTTTTATGTAATCTGCAAACATTGACATGTATGAGTTTGTCTATCGGCAGGTCATTCACGTACATAAGGAACATAAGAGGTGCCAACACAGATCCCTGTGGCACACCACTCAACTTTTTGCCACGATGAGTAAGTTCCTCTAATGTTGGTCCTCATTTCTCTATCTGTTAACCCGGCAAGCGCTATAGGCCTCACGGAAAGCTTCCTATAGGGAACGCGATAGGCCTCACGGAAGCAAGACCATAAAAAAAGCCTTCCATAAAAAAAGGGCCTATCAAAACAAAGGAATTTGTCTCTAGGCGAGATAATTCCCCTCCAGTACTCATCCATGTAAATCTCACCCACCCCCCTCCCCTCCTTCCCCACCTTATTCCCCCCTCCCTCCCCTCCTCAATTATCACCTATTTTTCCTCTTATTATCATCATTTATCGGTTATTTTTCTCTCCGCGATAATGTAGCACAAGTGGGTTGCAGAAAAGATCGTTATGCAACACCCAGACACCGGCCCACACCGCCCCGCTCGTCTCCGTTACCTCACAGACAGCGAGAGAGGAGGGTTGCCTGTGGCTCTCTCTCGCCTGAGATTATGACCGGGTGGCCAATATCTTCGTTTTTCACCACCCAAATGCTTTTCCCATTTATTTTAGCACTCTTGAAGGTTCATATATACATCATATATGTAAAATAAAAGCATACCGAAAACAAATAATGCTCTATATTGTAAATATAACTAATTCTGTCAGAATCCAAGGCTAGAAATGCACAAATAACTACCCTAGCCCCTAGGTCTATTTAGTGCTTGTCAGGTTAAATAGCTCTCCATCCATTTCAGCAAACTACCCCTGACACATCCTATCGTCTCAAGCTTAGATAACAATCTCTTATGTGGTACCTTATCGAATGCTTTGGAAAGGTCTAAGTAGACGCAGTCCACCCATCCGCCTCTTTCCTGCAGTACATCTATCACCCTACTGTAGTAACATAGCAGACTGGTAACACAAGATGTCCCTTCTCTGAATCCAAATTGCTTTGGCGTTATCTTCTTTCTTCAACATTTTCATCCATCTCTTCCTAATTAGCTTTTCACAAATCTTGTATACAATACTAGTAAGTGAAACTGGTCTATAGTTTAAAGGGTCCTCAGGGTTTCCATTCTTGTATATCGGAATGATATTAGCTCTTTTCCATTCAACAAGAACCTGTCCTTTATCCAAGGAAGCTTGAATTATGTCCCTCACTGGCTCCACTAATTGCTCTGCACACTCCTTTAAAACCCAGGCAGACACTTCATCCGGTCCCATAGCTTTCCTTACTTCAAGTCCTCTCATCGCAGATAACAGCTCATCTCTAGTTATTTCAATCTTGCTAAGACCACTCTCCAGTACTCCCGCCTGTGGTTCGTCAAAACTTAACTCTCTAGTAAATTAAAATGTAAAACTTGCAAACTAAGCAAACCAAAATTGGGACAAGGACAATATAAAGTCAAATTAAATTATCAAAATCGCTATGTGGAAACAACGCTTACTAAAATGAAATCTATGAAATAAAAGAACAATCCACCACATAGGGTGTACACTACTACATGAGCAAGTTAATTTGTTTCCCAAGCAAACTAATCGCACACATAACAACGCACTATCGTCACGTTCAAGGAATTAGTCAAATTTGGGAAGTCCGGGACGTTCTGGTAAATTTGACTAAACTGCATGAATAAAGAAACTACATGTTAAATGTCAAAATATTCATTTAAAATCAAAGTGCAACATGACAATACATTAACAATAGTACAAAATACAAATATTGATAAGATATCTATATTATTACAAAATAATATATAAAATACAGTACAGCACTCACTAACGATAGTGCTATCGGGTAGGTACCTGTAAGCATAGCATGCCTCAAGTGACCCCTATCAATAACTACCCTACAAATAACCTACATTTATCGCACAAATAAACTAAGGAAATCGCAAAAGCAAGCAATTGATACTATCGACAATGAATACATATAATATAAAGACAAATAATTGCAAAATATGAAGTAACAACAGATTTAAACAAAGAGTACTCTTTTAAGTTTTAACAAGAACAATCAATTTAAAAAAAATCAATATTAATATTAATAATAGAAAAAGAAAAAGATAAACAATAAATACAGACAAAAAATAATAATAAATACAGACAAAAAGTAAGCAGAGGTTATACAAGAAACTTAAAGTTAAAAATGCTTGATTAAAATTATTGATGTAAAATTTTAGAATAGTCACAATAATTGACCCTAAAAAGATTAAATTTATGGAACAATTTACTTGCCTCAAAACCTCTGTCTACTAAGAGTCTATATAGTAACCTAGCTCTAGCCCAAAAGTCATCTACTTTAGTGCAAATTTTACAAAATCTTATTAACTGGGAATAAAAACAATTATAAGTTATTTTACTATCGATATTACTACTAGGGAAAGGAAAGTTTATTACGTTAAAATTAAAATCATCAACTTTGTGATATACTTTAAGTATGCACTGTTCATTACAATCTCTATATTTATATCAAGACAATTTTCAACTTTATAATTTACGTTACATTGTGTGAGGGAAATAGAATTAGGGTAAATAAGTTTAGCAACTTTATTAAAATTTAACAAATTGCAAACGAGAATATCATCAATATATCTACTATTATTACTTAACAATTTAGCAAGTGCTAATTTTTCTGGGATTTTATTTTTCTTGCTACTGTCAACTAAGTCTTTTATATATTTAAATTCTAAAGCAAGCAAGAATATATCTGCAATTAAAGGGCTAGCATTTCCACCCATAGGAATTCCTAATATTTGTTTGAAAATGTAAGGCCCGAATCTAACATAAGTATTGAAAAGGAGGAATTTAAGGGCATCTTTAAGTTTAGTTATATCAAAATATACAGAACTAGTGGGAGTAGAGCTAAGTGATGCATTATTAAAATATGTATAAACATTTATGAAATAATTACCATCCCTAACGAAGCTGTCAAAGTGCAAATCTATAATAAAGCAAAGCTCTGAATATACTAAATCTAAAGGCAAATTGGTATACAAAGTTGAAAAGTCGAAGCTATGTACCGAGGTAACTTTCGGCATGGTATTTATTTTATCAATAACTTCTGACGAATTGTCAACACTCCAATAGTAGTTAATGCCAGTTCTTCTCATGATGGTATTACAATATCTTTTATGAGTACTTTTAATGTATTTTAAGCAATTTACGACTTGTTCTGATAGAGTTTTATTGGTAGCAAATTTTGCTAGACTCCAAAAACCGACTCCAATTTGTTATTCATTACCTCGCACATGTCCGATACATTTTCATATGTCCTAGCATCTACTCTTAATTTAGTAATTTGTTTCTTTACCTTCAACTTACTGTTTATATATTTATAAAACAATTTAGGGTCACTTTCACATTTATTTACTATGTTCTTCTCATAGTTAATTTTAACTTGCCTAATTATGTTGACATATCTATTCCTCTCCTGTTTATATTTATTCTGATTACTCTCAGTGTTCCTTCTTCTTAATCTAGCCCAAGCTGCATCACGCCTACCCAGAGCTCTTTTGCATTTCAAATTAAACCATTCTTTCTGCTTAGTAAAATTTCCAGTTTTGTATCTTGGGACAAACAGATTGGTTCCTTCTCTATAAATTTCGAGGAACCTACCATATATACCTTGTACATCTTGTTCCTTCAAAAATCAAAATAAGATCCCAATCTACTCCCTCTAAATATCTTTTCAAGGATACATAATCAGCTTTACTATAATTTAGTCTGTTATTTATATAGCTATTGTCTAATCTATTGGCATTACTCGAGATCAACTTCCATTTCAATAATAGGTGATCACTTTTGCCTACAGGGCATAGATAGTTTATATCACTAATTTCGTGAGGATCTTTTGTAAAAATCAGATCGAGTTTAGAAGGTTCGTTATTACCCCTCATTCTAGTATTCTCCTTCACATGTTGTGTAAGTACATTATCCGTAACCAACTCTAATAGCCGACTTCCCCAAGATCTCTGATTTGGCCCTGCATCTCCCGATTCCCAATTAACCTCACCACAGTTGAAATCAATCTATTCTTTCTTAAAAGCAATCTTCTCAACGACTGAATCATATCCTCGACCATCTCCTCAAACTCTAACTCCCTCCATGCTCTGGTCTTTGGTGGCATGTAAACTACTGCTATGTCTAGCTTTTTTCCTTCTATATCATTGAGTTCAACTGCCATTATTTCTGCCTTGTCATTATTTAACTCTAATTGCTTTGCTGTCATAGGGTTCTTAACTAACACTGCCACTCCACCTCCCCTTTTTCCCTTTCTATCATATCTCCATATATTATATCCTTCACTAAACACTATATTGCTGTCAAAGTCCTGGTTCAGCTTTGCCTCCGTCAAACGGACTATCTGTGGTTGATCCTTTCTTAATATATCATCTAACTACCTTTTTACTGTTTATTCCATCTATGTTAGTGTAGTAGCACAGTATATTGGAATCCTCTTCCTTGTTTCTCTTCCCTCTCTGCCTCCTATTAGGTTCACCTCCTCCTCCATCCCTTCCCTGACCTACCTCCACACTCCCTGCTAGTGTTCACTCATCTATTCACGAGCATTCTCCATTCATTCCTGTTTATTACCACTTCCCTTGCCTGATCTATAGTTATTCCTCTATCATCCAAAGCTTGTCATACAGTCTCTCCATCTCAATGGGGGTCTTCCTGCCCTTCTATCTCCCCTTGTATCTGACTCGCATTATTCTCTTTGTAAGCCTTTCATCTTCATATTATATAACATAACTTAATTATACAGTGTAACTTAAACACTACAGTACATACAATTATTATCAACACTACATACAATTGCCTGTAGTGAAAGGTGGTACTTAATTTCTTGCATAACTCAGACGCAAGTGACAAAATAATTTTAAACTCTCCTTTTACCTGAATGGCAGTCTGTGTTTTCCCTCATTCACTGCTTCAAGTTTATCGTATTGCTACTGCTGCAGGCGAATGTACAATATAATTTGCTACATAACTCACAGTACTGGTAGAAGATCGTTACAGATAAGTCACTATAGGGCTTATTGACATCGTCGACTTTGGTTATATGCAGTATTGGAGAATGCATAATATATCGTAGGCTTGTGCATGAACCATTATTATAACACATACTGGCTTGATAGCCTAATGCTTAGTGTGTAGAATTTTGGTGCGAGTATCCTAGGTTCGAGTCCTAGGAGTACCACATGTATTCATTACTTTACTTGAATTCATTAGTTAGGTTTAGTTGTAAATTGGTGGGTTGGTGAAAACAAATATGAATATACTTGACTTGATCTTGAAATTATCTCGTAATCATGTATATCCCGACTAGCTAATATACAGGTACTTTACATAGTCTTATAGCTTATCCTGAATCATACTGTTCGTAAAAAGACGTTATCTCAAGCACTTTTTCCCTGAACACTGGTCTGGCAACTTATGAGGTAAGCTTTTCAAAATATTTTGGTCTAAGTTAATTTATCTTCAGTCTAGATTCAGATACCAGTACAAAAGATTCCAGGAATTCTGCCAGAAAAATGTTGGCCATCGAATGTTGACGATAAAGGCTTTAGTGTTATACTAGCTTTTTTTTGGATATCCCATTGGTCTAAAAGTCACCTGTATGTATAGTTGCTTGTGTGGGGTCCTGGGTCCTAGTATGTTGGTTTACTGTTTTTTCTTTATATACCGGTACTGTATTTGACTGTTAGGAAGACTAGCCATTTTGTAAAAGTTGGTCCAAATAATATGCAATAAATATGTAAAAAAAAAAAAAAAATAGTAAATTAGTACAGTAGTGAGATTAATATATTTAGTATTGGAATGTACCTTAAGTATTGATAAATGTATGATCCTAAATAATGTTTTGTGCCCTTTACTAGGTTACTTTGAAAATAAATATATTAATCTAACTACTAATTTTTTAGGGAGTGTTTTTTATAGATTTTGCATACTAATTGGAGTACGGTAGCACTAATAAGTCATGTCTTAACTGTTGTTGTTTCCCAGACTGTCTAGTCGAACAGTCCCGAGTCCGGTAGACCGAAGCCACTCCAGGTGCTCGGGTGAGAGGAGATCAGTCTCTGAGAGGGCAGCGGGGGAGGGGATCATCAGCTCACAAGCTTATGCCCCCACTGTCCGCAGCCCCCCCTTGCAGTGCCACCCAATTGGGTGATCTCGCCAGCATCTAGAAGGAAAAGAGACACAGAAATGGCTAAGGTTGGGTAGAGGATGCCAAATCTAACTGGATAGAACCAGCCCTCACTTGTGTCTCCGCTGTCATTACGTTTGGCTCGCTCTGTGCTGTATTCAGTTGCTTCCACTCCTCTGGCATACTGATCCATAGAATAGTTTCAAGCTACCTGAATAGTTCCAAGCTACCTAAGTGAGAAAGACAAGGAGAGCAGCCTGGATGTCAAGGCTTCTGTGATGTCTTTCTCTTTCCCTTATACCCTCGTTTTTTCACATGCTCACTCCCTCTCACATGTTGACTTACTCGCTGTCCCCTCCAGATTCTTCCACTCGTCCGGCATACTGATCAGGAGAATAGTTCCAAGTTACCTGGGTGAGATAGACAAAGAGCGCAGCGTGGATGTTAAGACGACGGTGGTAAAGATCTTGGCCAACATGGCTCTAACACAGAAGGGGCCAGTGGTTATGGATGCTATTAATATCATTCAAAAGGTAAGTAGAAAGAACAAAATTATGACCATACTTTCACAAACAAATAAGTGTATAATGCTTCGACTTAGTATTATAGGACTAATGTAGAAATAGTTAATTGGAATAACTAATTGTTAAAAAAGTTTCTTTAACCCTCAACTGACTGCCCGTCATATGACTGGAGAGAGAATATTGGCCACCCCTGCGGTGCCCGTCATATGACTTGTGCCTTTTTGAGGCCATTATGAGCGATGAGAGAGAGAGCGAGCGAGCATTGCAAGGACAAACACGCGGCCTCGGTCCGCTCGTGACAGCGGCGGGACCCTCACTGACACCAAAGACGTGATTTTCCGGTCCCGTCGCAAGACCACCGTCCCAACCGAGCCGTCGCAAGATCACAAGACGGGAAAAACAACACAGGCTTGTTCCAAGCCAGCGCACTATTTTACAAATATATAGGCTAGGCTATACAACTTCCATTTCATCGGAATAACATTCACCGCCAATTTAATTATCATAAGGATTATATAAATGCAATTCTGATGTGAAAAAACAATCGGTAAATAGCATAGTCACAGCTGGGGTTTGTTGTTGTTTGTGGACAAAATCTAACCAAGCGTACTGTCAGACGTTAATTTATTATCAACAATTGGATATTCGTTACTGTGGGCTCTTATTACTCTACTTCCTAAGAATAGGCAAGTAAATTATAAGATCATGTTTGGATAAACAAATACTGTATACCGAAATAAATTAGAATGAAGAAACAGTAAGTTGAGTGAGATGTTTCAGCTTGCCGTCAACCCAGCTCCGGAGCTCTCTTTCCGTCGCAAGAGAATATTGGTGTCTCGCTTGCTAAGAGTGGGCTTGCGACGGAACCGGAAAAACAGTTTTCGGGGTAGATCTTGCGACGATGGTCTTGCAACGGGACCGGAAAATCACGTCTCTACTGTATCGATCCTCAACCTCCGTACCTCAAAATAAGGATAAATCTAGAGAAATTACCTCATTTTAGGGTATTTTCACTTCCAGTTGCACGGTCGTTGCAAGAGAACCCGTTGTCGTATAAGGATGATTCAGATGCCATTGGAAAGCTTGTTTTTCTCTTTCACGGATATATAAATAAATAAATTTATCAAGACTGAGGGATTGCTTCTTGACACAATGTATTGATGAAATTACAAGATACAGAGGGGAGACACGAGGTAGTGTTATAGACTTGATATTTAGCAATGAGGAAATTGTTGAGGATATAATGTTAGATAGTCCAATCGGGCGTAGTGATCATGCGTGATAACTTTGACTTGCAATGTCGAAGTAGAGGAGAAGACTTGTAAAATAAAATTAAAATTTGTGAGAGAGAGGACTATGAACTTATGAGACATTACCTAAGTTTAGACTGGAAGGAATATTTGGATGTTGGAGATGTTGAGGAAATGTGGACAAAATTTAAAAGAAAAATAGAGGAAGTGATAAATACAGTACATGTGTACCAGTAAAAGAATTTAAGAAAAAGTCGGTTAAGGAGAAGGACTAATGAAGATCTGCCAATGAACTGGAAACTGTGGGCACTAATAATAAGAAAGAAGCGTCTGTGGTCAAGATTAAAACAAATTAGAACATATAGCGATACCAACCAGAGGGAATTTCAAGAAGTAGATCTGGAATCTTACTTGAATCTTACTTTAAGTCGTCTAGAGGTCCCGTCCTCACAGTCGTGGTCCGCCACCGCTGCGTATAGAAAAATAAATAATACAGTTAGAAATGAAACTAGGAAAGGGATAAAGAATAAGGAACGCATTGTAGCAAAGCATGTCAAAGAAAGTCCAAAAATGTTTTGGAAGTACTGTATGTCCGAGAGAAGTTAAGGTGTAGATCAGGAATTCCAGACCTCTTTGTGGGTGAAGATATCACAACAAAAACAGGGGGGGGGGGGACTCAAGACAGAGCCAGAATAGGAACAACACAAAACACAACAGAAAACAATGAACACACAAAAACAAAATACAAATTCACACATCTAGGTCATCCACCAAACCTAATCTTATGTTTTTGACAGTGACACATCGCCAGTCCTGTGAGAGTCTCTTCGAACTCTGGCCTGGCTACACTATTTCATTACTATTACTTGACACTGATGCACTCAACACACAGGAGACCTCTCAACATCACAATTCTGCTTGTGAAGGAAATGGCACATGCATATTTCTACCACCATGTGGCACACATGTGAGGTGTTTGGTTGTGAGGACGTAGGTTGATGGGGGAGGGAAAGGGTTACAGCTGTTAGGCAAGGGAGGTAACACAGGACTTTTGCTGCCGATCATACAGTTGCCAAGACCTAAACATGGAACAAATGTTGTGGAGAGTGGACTGAATTTAGCCTCCATAGTATGTTTATCTATTTTGTCAGACACCTTCATCCCCCAGCAGGTGGCCACTAATGAATCTCCTCCATTTTCAGAATTAATTTAGTAGATTCTCTAGCTTGTTTTTATAGGAGTATTGTTAGCCCAACCGCCCATGTTTTTTTAAACCCTTCCTACCCGGCCAGTCTTACCTAAGAACGGTCGCCCGTACCCGGGCGAAATGGCTGAAAAACGTCTAGGCCTAGGCTACCGTATTTATGTTTATTTTCACTGCTAGAACTTTCCCACTCATCTATAATCGTAGTGCAGTTTTCAATCTGTATTTTGGCGTTGAGTAGAGCTCTGTAAGTCAACTGGTTCAGTTGTGATGACGATTTCAGTGGAGCAAATATTGCAGAGATGTTGCCAATATGGGGGCTTTTCAGACACTAATTTCATCTGACGTCAGAACAATAACATTGAAGAGTCTTCTCCTTCTTGTTTTCGGAGGTGCGGTGACGCAACGCTTGGGTTTGTTGACATACGTCGTACGCACGGCGTTCAGACCAAGCTTAATTAGGCCATTAAGCTGCTGTTTTAGGTAAGGACGGCCGGGTAGCTGCCCTTCTGCCGAGCTGTCCTTACCTAAGGCAGCCCGGGTAGGAAGGGTTAAAGAGACAATGAACGGAGGAAGGAAAAACACAGATAAAACAAAAAGGACCATGTGCCTAAAGGCATCCTCCATTCATAAAATTTTTGTAACAACTGGATTTAAACATTTGTAGATTTTAAGTTTGTGGAAAGCAATTCGAGGGAAGTGAATTCCAAAGAGTAGTAGCTCTGGGGATAAATTAATTCTGATAAGCAGAAGTTCTGCATTGTGGAGGAGAAAGTGTAAATTCATGGGCGCTCTCAGCTGCCCTAGTTCTACGGGGAAAGATGTGGAGAGGCGGCACAATTGAAGCAAGTTCCTCGGAACAATTGCTGTGAAAATATCTGTAGAATAATGCAAGGGATGCAACGTTTCTTCGTATGGATAATGTAGGAAGGTCCTGTGTGATTGCAGGGTTATTGATTAATCTAATAGCTTTATTTTGAATTTTGTCAAACTGCCTCAATGCAACCACTCCACTTCCACCCCACAGAGGTGAACATTAATCCATCTGAGAACGCACATGACTTTTATATATTACGGCCAACTGCTCGTCAGTGAAGAATTCTCGAACTCTGTACAGGAGTCCCAGTTTTTTAGAGGCATTCTTAGCAATGCTTCTAACATAATGTGTCCAGCTCAAGTTAGTAGTTAATGTTACACCGAAAATGTCAATACTAGGGGAAGTGGGAATATTTACATCATTAAAAAATATATGGGAGTCAGTGAGATTCTGTCGGTTAGAAAATTGAATGTACTTGGTTTTCTGTGCATTAACTCGTACAGCCCCAGCGACGCGTCTGACGCGTCGGCGATGTATGTAACGCACAGCCCCAGAGACGCGTCTTACGCGTCACCCTAATTGCGCCGACCGTAACCTCAGGTGTAGCCACTCAAGAGGGCTCAGATTTGTATGGGAACTGTGTACGTATCCCACGCAACCGTGCCGATGGTTGAAAACTCTCAAAGTCCACGTGCGTGTGAGCGCGCAATAACCTGTTTTTTGGCGTAATTGCCTTCAATTTTTTACTCTTGTAAAATACGTTTTGGGGGGCTCTGTAGGACCATTCTTTAAGCTTTTTGAGCGGTTTACGTGGTTTTTCCTTCATTCCTAACCCATTAGCTATTGTTTCTGGAATAAAGCAATTTTTTTGAAAACCGGCTGGGTGCTGGTGAACAAACATTACAAAACTAGCCGGGGCTCCACGGGTTAAAGGAAACTAGATTCTTTTGTCCCCATTCATTAATTCTAGAAAGGTCCTGGTTCAGAGAAATTGCAGTGTTTATTTTTGAATTTATAAGATCGGGTTGGGTGAAAGAATTGGTAAATGTGAAGGAACTGTGGAGTGTCGAGTCATCTGCGTAGGAATGTATTGGATTATGAGTGGTAGATATGAGATCATTGATATGAATGAGGAACAGAGTTGGGGCCAAAACTGATCCCTGGGGAACACCAGCATTTATTGAGTGAAATTGAGAATAAAGGCCATCTACCATTACACATATTTTTCTGTTATGAAGATAAGAAGAAATTAGTGGAACTAATGATGCAAGGCCGTAGTGTGACATCTTCGACAATAAGGATTGATGCCAGACTCTATCAAATGCCTTTGATATATCCAGTGCTATTGTATGTGTTTCACCATGTTGGTCTGTAGCTTGGTTGATTTGATGCGTAAGAAGGCAAAGAATGTCTGCAGTTGATCGACATTGTCTAAAACCATATTGCCTATCACTGATTAATTTATTATTCTCAAGATGCTTAATTATGTGATTATTTAATATAATTTCAAAGACTTTACCAAGAGTGGAAGTTATAGCTATTGGTCTGTAGTTGATGGATCTGAAGAGGCACCTTTTTTAGGAACTGGATGGATGTTTGCTTCTTTCCAGGGTACTGGGAAGCATGAGGTATGAGTACACAGACGGAAAATTTTGCCAATACAGGAGCGAGCACCAAGGAGCAATTCTTAAGTACTATTGGAGGAATTTCATCTGGACCAGGAGCCTTATCTACTGAGAGATTCTGCAAAATAGTTTTGACATGTCTGGTGTGGATCTTAAGTGAGGGAATTTTAGGCGAATTAAAATTAAGTACAGGGACATCTTGATTTATTTCATCAAAGGTTGAGTTGGTGGAGAAAATATCCGCAAGAAGGTTAGCTTTACCTCGTGGGTCACCTACAAGATTGCCAGTCGGATATTTTAATGGTGGAATGGATGAAGCAGTAGTGAAGTTGGATTTGAATGAGTTAAGAGTAGACCAAAATATTTTGTTATCATTTGGATTATTTAGAAGTTTATTTGCCTGCTTGTGGAGAAAGTTTGATTTAGTTAGGTTTAATACAGTTTTGGCATGATTTCTGATGTTTCTAAAGTAATTAAAGGCTTCATGTGTTTTTGATCTTGTGTATGCATTGTAGGCTATTGCTTTTTGTTCAGTTATTCTAGCACAATTATAGCCAAACCATTTAGGTGAATTAGATCTTTTACTGTACTTTTGATGAGGAATAAAAGTTTCCATTCCAATTTTTACAAAATCTTGTATGTGGCTCAAGGTGGAGTGTGCATCATTAGAAAAGAAAGAGGTCCAGGGAATATCAATAAAGAAACCTTGAAGACCCTCCCAGTCTGCCCTATCGTAATGCCATTTAGTCACCAAAACCGGTTCAGAGTGGGAAGGTGTGGTAGGTGATAGACAGGTGGCTTGTATCAGACAGTGATCAGAAGATCCAAGTATAAGGTTAGGCTATGCATAGTATTAATGAAAGTGTAATATTACGCTAATAATTTTCATTTTAGTAAGCGTTGTTTCCACATAGCGATTTTGATAATTTAATTTGACTTTATATTGTCCTTGTCCCAAATTTGGTTTGTTTAGTTTGCAAGTTTTACATTTTAAATTATCAGCATTAATTGAGATTAAATTAATAGTGTCTTTAAAACTATATAAATATGTTAGCATTAAACTTGGCCACACAATTACAGCTTTTATCCCAGGTTTGTCTTGTCAGCTGTATATCTTCCTTTTATTCTGCCCTTGCTTCACTATTACAGAGCATCACCCCTTCATACTTTCTTCCTAACAGATAACCCTGGCCCCTGTACATGCACGATATAACTACACCCAATACGCCCCAAATAAACTTAGCCTCCTATGCAGATGACATAACACTCACATGCACACACCATGACCCAAAAAGAGCAACAGATCTCCTTCAACCCTATCTCAACACACTACTGTACATGGCTGGTGCACTACAGACTTAATCTAGCCCCAGCCAAATCCACCGCAACCCTGCTCACAAGCTGGACAGGAGAACACGAATGCATCCCTCAACTCACCATAAACAACACACCCCTAACACATACACACACACACAAAATCCTAGGAGTAACATATGATAATCATATGACATTCAAACGGCACACCACAAACATTAAAAAGAAACTGACACCCAGACTTAACGCCCTCAGGTCACTTGCTCACACAAAATTTGGACACAACAAAGAAACTACCACCACAGTATATAAACAATACATAAGATCAGTGATGGAATACGCAAGCCCAGCCTGGGCTTCTAACCTAGCTGAAACACATCATAAGACCTTACAGACTATTCAAAACAAAGCCCTGAAGATCATTACAGGCTGCACAGCTACTGCACCCACAGATCACCTACATTAAGAAACCAAAATCCTCAAAGTCAAAGACCATCTGGACATGAGAGGCACTCAATTCCTGGCAGCAGCCTCCACGAACCAAGACCACCCACTAAACTACATGGCAACACACCCACAGACACCAAGAAATATCAAAACCACACCCAGCACACGGTATCCCACACAATTATTGTCCTCTCTCCCTCCCTGCCCACCCCGAACCAACTTCCAGAAGCACATCCATACTCATATCTCTCGCCGATCCATCCACTCACTCACAGACAACACGCAGCTACATGCACGACCTCCCGAAATCCATCCTTCCGAATCCTCCCTTAATCGCGAGGACAGAGTCCACCTGGCCAGGCTGAGAAGTGGACACCATCCAGCTCTCCTGAGCTATCAGAAGAGACTGGATGACTCCGTTGTCGACACCTGCCCGGGATGTAACACAGCACCCCATACCATTAAACACATCATAGAAGACTGCAATTCACACAACCACTTACGCCAACAACACAATCTACACTCAATGAGCTCTGTGGGAAAGCCCGATCGTGGCCATGGCCTTCCTCAGGGACTCGGGGCTGTTCGGCCAGGCAGCTTAGGGAACAACAACAACAACCCTGGCCCCCTACACCCAAGTCATGAAGCCACTAAGACAAGGGGAGGCCTTGGGTGTAGTGGAGTGGATGCCCTTATTATTATTATACTGACCTTGATTCAATACATAGAACATAGCCTCTCTACACTCAGTGCTGTTCGGCCAGGCACCCTAGAGGACGACTACTACTGCTACTATAGGTAGCGCCAATGAACTTGACAATAATCTTCATCCCTGACCTCTCTGTAACTCAAAAGGCCCTAGAGCAAACTGTTTGTAAATATCCACACCTATTTCTTGGTGGACTCTTCCCAAATGTTAGAAATGTCAGCCTGATTGTTTTCATTCATTTTGAGTTGTAAGAAGTTATGGGGTCAAGATTATTGTCAAGTTTGCTGGTGCTATCTATACCTCTTTACACTTTCCTCCAAACAGATCATCCTAGCCCCCTACACCCAAGACGTGAAGCCACTAAGACACGGTGAGGCCCCAGACATAGAGTTCGGAGTGGATGCCCTCATTATGATCTTCAAAAACAAGATCTGGGAACAGCCAACCACCACCGCTATTGCTACCTACGCCATCTTGGTCTCCTGCCTGGCCCACCACTACCAACATCCTCACATTATGGCCAGGGTGATCAGCACCAGATACCAAGTATGTGGTTTCAAGGGGTCTAGAACTCTAGGTGGTGGTAGTAGTGTTTTTAGGGGATTATTGTAATAACGGTATAAGAGTGAGAGATGCAACATTGCGGTGTGTAGAGAGAGATTTTGTTGAGAATTAGTGAGAGGAGAGTTGATGAGCCGAAATGCTTTTGACACTACCCTCTCGAGAAGTGCGGTATGGGGGAACCTCCCAACACATGCGAAAAATACTCGATACATGAGCCCACTGTACCCCTATACAGAGCAAGAAGCTGTGCAGAGGTGAAGAACCCAAGGAGACGGTTGAGCACCCCTAACTTTTGGGAAGCTTGTGGAAGCTTGGGTAGCTTGTGGTAATATGATCTTTCCAAGAAAGGCCAGAAGAAAAAGAAACTGAGAAGATGAAGGGTTGATTTGTTTATTGTTGAAGTATAAAGGATAGACCTGTGGAAGTTCTTGACTAGTAGATAAATGGAGAAATGGAAGTAACAAGATTTTCTCTGCCACAAACAGAAATAGTTGATAGATCAGAATATAAGTGTGCTATGCCCTCATCACATGTGACCTAGTGACCAAAATTGTGCCCTTACATCTGATATATATATATATATATATTTTTTTTTTTAGTAGTTTTTTTTTTTTTTTTTTTTTTTTTTTTTTTTTTTTTTTTTTTTTTCTATATTCCAACTTACTCCCTCTCGGGCATAGGCTGAGAGCCTGGACATTCACAGTTGTACAATGAGCAGTGAAGCCCGTGAGGTCTTGTTCCAGTCTAGGGAGTGAGGCATGTGAAGCACGTAGAGTACAAAGAGCACCTGCCATCTTGCCTTCACATGAGGCATAGTGCTCACTCATGGTCCGAAGTGACCCCATCTCTGAAGCCACCTCGTTCCCGTGCTTCACTGTCTCACTCCCTACACTCGGACACTCACTCTTACACACACTGCAAGGAAGTGAATTGGGAAGATCTTGAAGCCGGAACAGGGGAGGAAAGTTGGGGCTTTGAATTTTTAAGTATGGCCATGGAAAATTCTATATACCAACATGTAAAAGAGTCAACAAGAGTAAGGGGAAGTGATCAACCAGCTAGATTGGACCTTCTATTCACAAGAAGGGAGGAGGAGGTTCAAAGTATTCAGTACCTATGCCCACTAGGAAAAAGCGACCATGCAGTTATAGACATAGACTTACTATTGAAGTATAATCTACCCAAGGGAAGGGAAAAGCACAAGGAAAATCACTGGATGTATTCCAGAACCGATTTCGAAGGACTACGGGATTTTTTCAAGTCATAAAATTGGGATCAGGTGTTATCTGAAAGTGAGGTAGACAAAAAACTCAAGGCATTCATGGAGATCTATGATACTGGTATAAAAACTTTTGTCCCCAAGTACATTAATAAAAGGAAAAAAAGTAATCGCAAAGTATGGTTTAACCGCGAATGTAGGCAAGCACAGGAAGCAAAAAACAAAGTCTGGAAAAAGATGAGAAACTGGGATTCGGGAGATAACAGGCAAAAGTATAAAGAGGAGAGAAACAAATACACAGAAATGAGGAGGAGGTCAGAGGCAAACCATGAGAAAGGGATAGTGGAGAACTATGAAAAGAATCCAAAAAAAAATTTCAAGTTTGTAAACGGCAAAAGGAAGATAAAAGCCACGATCGTAAAGATTAAAAGTGGAAACAGAATCATAGAAGAGGATACAGAAATTGCGGAAGAACTAAATAGAAATTTTGCATCAGTATTTACAAAAGAAGGAGAATTCATTGCACCAGAAACCAATGAGATCGGTACAGAGGAAATGCCGGAAGTCACATTCAACTGACCAGAGCTCATAGACAAAATGAGTAAGGTGGATCCAAACAAAGCCGCCGGACCGGACGGAGTATCAGGCTGGATTATTAAAGAAAATGCCAAGGAACTGAGTATACCGTTATATGATATAATGACCAAATCATTGGACACAGGGATAGTACCTACAGAATGGAAAAGAGCAAACATTATTCCTATATTTAAGGGAGGAAGCAGAGATAAACCACTGAACTATAGACCTGTATCACTATTGAGCATCCTCATGAAGATTCTGGAAGGATTAATAAGGGACAAATGGGTGAACTACATGGAATCCAAAAGATTAATTACTGACTGACAATTTGGATTCAGAGGAGGCAGATCATGTGTAAGCAACTTGTTGAGTTTTTACTCTAGAGTAATAGACACAGTGGACAAGAGGGAAGGATGGGTAGACTGTGCCTACCTAGACTTTAAAAAGGCATTTGACAAAGTTCCACACAAGAGATTGCTGTGGAAATTAAAACATGAGGGAAAAGTAGGAGACAAACTGCTGAAATGGACTGAGAGCTGCCTTAGCGGAAGACAGATGAGAACAACAGTAAGGAGGAAATCGTCAAACTGGACTACCACAAGGATCTGTCCTAGCCCCAATCTTGTTTCTAATATTTGTAAATGACTTACCTGAGGGATTAACAAGCTACATGAGCATGTTTGCGGACGATGCTAAGCTGCTTAAAACGATCAGAACCCAGGAGGATTGCCTTGAGCTCCAAGCAGATTTGCAAAAGATCCATGAATGGAGCATCAAATGGAATATGGAGTTCAATGCAGGGAAATGTAAGACTCTAGAAATGGGTAAAAGCAAGTACAGACCTAGAAAAGATTATAAACTAGGAAACTAAGTGATTCCCAAAGCAGAAAAAGAAAAAGACTTGAGGATAGAATTTAAGGATAACATGTTTCCAGAAAGCCACGTAAATAGGATAGTGAGAGAGTCACTAGCACTATTGGCAAATATCAGGATGTTTTTCAATTATCTTAATTAAAACACCATGAAACAAATAATAACGGCAATAATAAGACCCAGGATGGAATATGCATCTGTAGTGTGGTCCCCTCACATGAAGAAACATATCCACAAAATTGAGAGGGTACAGAGAGCAGCTACGAGGATGATCACAGGTTTGGAAAATTTGGAGTACCAAGAGAGGCTCGAGAGATTGAATCCACCTACACTGGAACAGAGAAGGAAACGAGGACAGCAAATTCAGATATACAAATGTGTTAGAGGTATTGACAAAATCGACCAAGAAAACTTCATAGAGAGGGATGGAGGTGAGAGAACAAGAGGTCACAGCTACAAACTAAAAGTGCTTAATAGTAAATCTGATCTGAAAAGTAAAAGATTTCCTACCAACTCGATTAGTGGGTGGAACAAATTGCCAGCTGAAGTAGTGTCTGCACCATCAGTGCATAGTTTCAAAGCACGGTATGACAAACATATCTTAGGAGGCGGGAATTAACGAGCATGCTCGGTCCCGCAAATACAACTAGTGTAAGTACAACTAGTGTAAGTACACAATGCCACCTGTTGAGCAGCTAACTCACCAGGCATTGCACCCCTATAGCATATTTTGAATATGGGAATATTCATACAGTGCTATTTAATCAGGGAACAATGAGGGTATTTTATTAGCGTTTTCGGTGGGCTTTGTGGTAATGCACTGATACTAGGTACAGCACAAATTGCATCCCAATAATATCTTCCCATTGATACATCGGGATTTGAACCCGGGACCTTTGGATTACCAGGCCAGTGGCAAGACCACTCCGCTACACCTCCCCTCTGCATATACTGCATTTTATCTGAAATACAATACATATAAAGAATATTGTGTGAATTATGGCACCCCTCATGTATATCAGCCCCCCCCCCCCCCCCCCCTTAAGCCTGAGCTGAATCCGCCACTGGCTGTTCCCATCACTAACATCATTATTTTACCATAAATAGCATTAATACTTTTCCATATGTGCCTATTTTAGGTTGATTATAAAGGTATTAACCTGTTACAGCCATAAAACAAGTGGAAACAGTGTTTGGATGGTCAAAATTGGCGATACAGGCCGGGAGTTACATAATTTCTTAGTTTCTTACAGTAGATCCTCAGGCAAAAGGCAAAGGTGTCCGAGTATAATGTATGGCTGAGGCAACCTCCCTCCCCTCCTCCCCTCCCCTTGTCTGGAGAGACACTGTTACGCAATAGTCTCGCTCTCGCTCTTTCCCACGCTTGGTAACAGTGATGACAACGCCCTGCTACCAACTCGCTAATGTTAGCATGAAAATAGACCACAGAATAAGGGAATAACAGGGAAAATAAGTGACAACTGAAGGAGGGGAGGAAAGTGGGGAAGGAGGGGATGTGGAAGAGTGATATTTGGCATGGCCCAGGGGCAAAAAAAAAAAAAAAAAAAAATTGGGGGGTGTTTTAAATGGATTTTTTTAGGCCCAGGATCTTAAGAGTCTTCCCGCACTTGCCGGGTTAAGGAAGCTATACTGGCGATCTGAAAGTAGATTATGGAAGACAAATGCTTAAGAAATTTGAATTCAGAATAGTTTAAAAAACTATCTTAAGCACTAGAATCAAATACATTCCCCACATACTTGCATGTAAACTTAGGTGTTCTCCTCCCCATCAGATATTTGAGATGTTCTTTGAGATGCGGATCAATTCGAGGTACCAGGTTGGGTTCCCCAGAGTGCACCACCGCGGTTACGAGGCCCTTGGACCACTAGATCACTGTACCCTCTCCCCATACTCTCCACACATCCAACTGGCACACACAGATGGAGTTAAGGTGTCAGAGGTCAAGCGCCTGGTGTACGGGGAGGAGGAGCGCATCTTGGGATTCTCGCCTACCAGTAAGCTATAATTCATCTTTTTAATATTGTAGTGTATTGTCTTACTATACATATTTTCAAGAATGATTACTCATATAGTCATATTCCCACTTCAACAAGGTAGTGTAGCCTACTGTAGTTTTGGACAGGTGCATAGGAGGCAGTTTTAAATTCTGTTGCTCTTGGTAAAACTGGTTAGTGAGGCAATGTATGTCCTTCTGATAGATAGTAAGAAGGATAGTGTTGAGGTGGAAGATGGAGAAAGGGTGGACATGGAGAGAAAAAGTGACCGAGACACTGGCACATTTACCAAATTATTTCCAGGGAAAGTAGCATAATTTCTGCAAACTATAGTACCATAATTATAGTATTGCACCCATTTTTAATAATTACTTTGACTAAACAAACTGGAGGGTAGAAAGGGAAAATTTATTTCAGTTGATAATGTTGCTAGCTAGAGTGTAAGAAAATTATCCTCTTTTTCCAGAAATGGATCATCTGTGCGCTAAATTCATGTCCGATAAGTTGTTCAAAAAGTATTTGAATAAAGCCTTTGATAAGAACCAGAATAAGGGACCCATCGTTCAGGAAGCTAATGAACAACCATCTTCCAGTGGACCAAATACAGAGGAAGAACAGCTAGCTGAGGAACAAGCCAGAATGAGGAGCTTGGAGTTAAACCAGAGACTGATGAAGGTGATGGACGAGGAAGATGGAGAGAGGAGAGAAAATAGCCTGAATGAAACCACGGAGGATAAAAAAGATCACAAAATGGAAAGTGAAGATTGCCAGGCAAAAGAAACTGGGAAAGGTGAAGGGAAGATAAGCAACGAAGCTACGCAGAGTAATGCCAGCACACTCAAGGCTAAAGACCATGTCCCTCCAATAATAGTAAGCTTCCAACCAAAGACTAAACCCGATTACATACCAATAGCAGTGATAAGTGCCATACCGAAGACTGAAAGTGATAACCCACAAGCTGAAACCAGTGCCATATCAAAGAATCGAACTGACAACCTTCATCAAGCGGAAAAAAACAGTAGCTCACCAGAGACCAAAATAGATAAACTAGCTCAGGCAGACACAAGTAACACAATGAAGACCACTTATAACCTACCCACAGCCGAAATACGTCCCATACAGAGGGCTGAATCTAGCCCTACTTCAGATTCAGACACGGTTCCTGGCTATAAGACTGGTGCCATTCCTAAGGTCAGAAGCTATAGAGGTTTCAAGAAGCATATAATTTCAAAGATAGACCAAAATATTCTCAGCAGTGGCCTCTGTGCCATTCCACCGGCAGATGTTGGAATCCAATCCATGAGCCACATGTCTTTGGCTAGTACGAAGGTGGAGGTGGGGATCACTCCACTGATTCATTTGCAGGCCATTCCACAAGTCGTTCCAAAGTCTGATCCAGGAACTAGTATTATGACTGATCCGGGAACTAGTACCATGACTGATCCGAAAACTGAAACAATGACTGATCCAGGAACTAGTACTGTGACTGATCCAGGAACTAGTACTATGACTAATCCGGGAACTAGTACCATGACTGATCCGGGAACTAGTACCATGACTGATCCGAGAACTGAAACAATGACTGATCCAGGAACTAGTACAGTGACTGATCCAGGAACTAGTACCATGACTGATCCAGGAACTAGTACCATTACTGATCCAGGAACTATTACAGTGACTGATCCAGGAAATAGTACCATGATTGATCCAGAGATTGGTTCACTTCCTGATCCAGATCCAGGACCGAGCCAAACCACTAGAACCCCAGAAAAGGACACCAATATTGAATGGGAATCAAAACTTCAAGAAGACTCTCGTATATCCCTGGAAGTCCTACCAGAAATTGAAGAAGCTGCTCCGGATACCACAAAACCAGTTAGGACTTCCTCAGAAGATACTCAAGATAGCATGACACTCTCGAAGACGCCATCAAACATTGTAACGGACAAATATTCAGAAACAGAATTCAGTAAAGCGCCGCTGACAGATAAAGCCCGATTGAAAGAAGACCTACAGCAGGCTCTAGCAAAAATAGTGGACACTCAAATAACTCCGAACGATAGCACAACACGCTCGCAAGATGGCGAAGATCGTATTCTGATCTCGCAAGCGGACAAAGACCCGGCTGCGGACGACTTAAAGAAAATGGAAGCCGTCCAGACCCTGCTGGATAAGAGTGTGGGTAGGACGTTCACCATGACTACCACCACTGTTGACACTTCTACCACCACAGTCCCCAGTATTGGTATTTCGCTTACCAGCGCCCCAACTTCCCCCAATTCTGGCACCATCAGCTTGCCCACTTCCCCTGCTCTCTTCAGCGGCCCTACTTCTCCTGCCATCATTACTTCTCCCAGTTCTGCCATCATTGGTAACCCTACGTCACCTGATATTACAAATTCTTCTAATTCAGGAACCATTAGTGCACCGCCTTCACCAGACAACCTTGCTTCTCCTGTTAGTACCATCCCCACACCCAGACCCAGAACCTTCGCAGACCCTATTCCTACCCCCTCCACTCCTACCTTTCCAACCCCCACTTCTCCCTCCACTTCTACCTTTCCAACCCCCACTTCTCCCTCTACCTCCACCTTCCCTACCACCCCCACCTCTCCCTCCACCCAACCCACCAGTCTGGTCAAGGCACCACTCTTTTCACTAACCAGCACTGCAGCCATCATATTAAAGGCCTTAAAAGAGGAGACAGGTTAGTTATATACCAGTACCGGTACCCTTTATTCTATTTTGTCTGTACTTTCATGGAGCCTATAATCATATACCAATAATGTATTTGTAAGGTAAACTCATCTCTTCTGGGCAATAATTAAGATATTAAATATAATTTTCAATAGCCTATCAACTTTATTGTATTTCTATGCTGTGTAGGATACCACACAAGTATGGTAGTTCTACTACTATGATATACCAATACTGCTACCATACAAATATTACTTGATTAGTAACCTACAAGACTAGTTGTTGTTCCCCAGGCTGTCTGACCGAACAGCCCCAAGGTCCTGAGCAAGGCCAAGGCCATAACAGAGTGCCCCCACAGAACCCTCCCTGCTTTACCACTAAGAATGCTCAGGTCGCCGAAGCCGCTCCCAGGCGAGGAGCTGAGGAGGGTGTGGAAACTCCCGGGATACCGAAGCCCCTACAAGACTATAGGTAGTGCCAACGAACTTTACAATAATATTGATCCCTGACCTCTGTAACTCAAAAGGGCCTAGAGCAAACTGGCTGTAAATATCCACACCTATTTCCTGGTGGACTCTTCCCAAATAATAGAAATGTCAGCCCGATTGTTTTCATTCATTTAGTTAAAAGAAGTTAAGGGGTCAAGATTATTGTCAAGTTCGCTGGCGCTACCTAATCCTAAAAACCAGGGATAGCATATTATCGAACTGTGAGCAATTCCAATGAGTGAATAGTTAATAAAGATTTCAGGTATTTGGAATTGCACAAGACTTTAGTGGTGTATGAGTATATTGCTACAGGCCGTATCACGGTTGGTAGAGCACTCTCCTGCAAACTGTGAGGTCGAGGGTTCAAGTCTTTGGCCAGCCAGTGTGCTATTTGGCAGACATCAGTGCTGTGGTGGAGGGTGAGGTTTAGCAATCTGTAGCAACTGTTCAGTAGTCCCTGATACATCAGGGAACCCACCTTAGCCCAACTATTGAGCAAGGAGTGCATGGTGGTAAAAAAAATGCATGTTCTTTCATTTCATAAATTTTATTTTAGTAAGCGTTGTTTCCACATAGCGATTTTGATATGTTGTCTTGACTTTATATTGTCTTTGTCCCAGTTTTGGTTCGACTTTGTTTGCAAGCTTTATATTTTAATTGATAGAATTTGGTATCCTAGTTACTGATAAAATGTTTGAACCAGACTGGATCGTGCTGCAACAGATACTGAGTGGCTTACCGTTGGCCATCTTGAGCAAGATCTTCGTACTGACGGATGATGGCAGCGAGATAGATCACCTGTCCTCCTACCTCTGTGATATGGTCAGTTGTCCTAGGGAGAGATAGGCTGTTTAATGCTAGACTAATGACTGAAGGGAAGGCTCAGGGGATCTTGTTTATGGATGAATTAATGAAATTTGGAGGGATTATGTACGGTATTGTATTAGTACAGTATATGTTTATATGAAGATTTCAACAATATCACTATATAATTTTCAGTGTTCTAGCCATTTAAGTATACTGTATATTGAATAAATCAGTTTTCACTAGTACTAGGTCTTTCATATTTTGTAAGATTAATATTGAATTATGATGCAAACAAAGAATCATTGCATTCCAAGCCTAGTCAACATGCACCTCAACCACAAACACAAAGAAACTACAAACCAATTAGAATAAATCCCTAAATATTCACCCATGCCACTCCCTAACTTAGCACCCACCCCCACCTCGAGACATGAAACAAACACCTGCCCAATATTACAACCAGGCAGAGCAAGAACAGGGACAACACAAAACAATGAACACAAAGACAAAACACAAATTCACACACATCTAGGTCTTCCAGGAGAAGACCCAGAGACCAGGGTCACCAAGGTCCCTCCAGCACTCCCCTGGCCCCCTGACCACCCGGAGAGGTTCCGATCTTGGCAGGCAGACATGCAGCGAAGCCCTACCACCACAAGCCCGCCCACCATACTTCCAGGTGCACCATTCATATTAATAGTCTCCCCGGCCAGGTGCCTGATAGACTTATTATCTAGTCCAACTTGCGCCCGACCCCTTCCCCCAAATGACCACGTGTTCACTCATCTATTCACAAGCATTCTCCAGTCATTCCTGTTTATTACCACTTCTCTTGCCTGATCTATAGTCATTCCTCTATCGTCCAAAGCTTGTCTTACACAGTCTCTCCATCTCAATGGGGGTCTTCCTGCCCTTCTATCTCCCCTTATACCTGACTCACATATTCTCTTTGTAAGCCTTTTATCTTCCATTCGTTCAACATGACCATACCAGCTCAATACCCTTCTGTCCACTCTGGCTGATTAATGTTCCTGCTGCCCCACTCTCCTACGTATCTCTTTATTCCTCAATCTGTCTCTACGAGTAACTCCACACAACTGGCGATGGGCTGGTCTATCAGAGTGAGACCTGAGCGATCTCTGCCATACCCATAGCTTACTCTGACTGTTCCTTTTACTTATATATTTTCTAAATCTCAAGTGACGGCGTCTCTTCCGTGGATTGACCTCCCAATCTACCAAGATTGGAAACTAAAGCGTCACATTATTCCTTTGCCCCTCAACTTTCTCTTCATAATTGCTGAGGGGCACAGGGCCCTGGGTGGGGCTTTGGTTTCCCGGGCGTTTACGCACCCTCTCAGCTCCCCGCCATGGAGTGGCTTCGGTCACCCAGGCTTTATTGTGGTCGGCAGGGAGGGTTCTGTGGGGGCGCTCGTTTATGGCCTTGGCCTTACTCGGGGCCTTGGGGCTGTTCGACCAGGCAGCTTGGGGAACAACAACAACAACAACAACAACAACTCCACACATACTCCTCAAGCAGCTCATCTCCATCACATCCAGCTTTCTTCTCTCCTTTTTCTTCAAAGCCCATGTCTCAGCCCCATACATCACTGTTGGCACAACAATTCCTTGATACATTGCACTTTTTACTTTCATTCAGAGATTTCTCGTCATCCACATACTTCCCATTGTTCCAAAAACCTTCCTTCCTTAACGCCTTACGAGCGGGCCCGTAAGGAATTTCTACTACCCGCCAAGCGGGTGGTTTTACCCTAAATGGCCTTGTTTCCGTGCTGTTTTTCATGCATAAACAAGAGCCAGAGCGTAATACAATTATGTATCCCTGAAAGGGCGTTAATTCAGCTTTCCAATGACATCAGAACCATCCTCCTACGACCACGCGTTCTCTTGCAACGATCGTGCAAGATGAAGGAAAAAGCCCTAAAATACGTTAATTTCTTGACATAATACCCTGTGTAGTGAGGGAGGGAGGGTGGATGTGTGTGGAGTAAACGTCAGTAGGCCCACGGGACCCGTGGCGAGCGGTCAGAGCCCGACCTACGCTCCGCCCACCGCTCGTCTCTCTCTCAGAGGCAAATTGCTCCAAAATTGCACACTGACTTAAGTCGGGCCCCGCTCTTTGGGCAGGTGTTCTCTATACGGACTTAAGTCGGGCCCCGCTAAAGAAGGGTTAACACACACTCTGTTTTACCTCCATTTCCATAACTCCACTCCTGCTTATTGTTCCTCCTAGATATTTAAAACACTGTCTCTACTTGTTCCAATATTTCCCCATCCAGCCTCAAATCTAGATTCACCCTACGATCACCCCTATTACACACCATTACTTTACTTTTATTGACGTTCACCTTGTTTCCGCCTTCCACAAACCACACCAAACTCTTTGACTACCCGCTGCAGTTTCTCCTCAGAATCCGCCACCAACGCTGTGTCAACAGCGAACAGCAACTGATTCAACTCCCAATCTCTACCATTCTTTCCTACTAAATCCAATCCTCTTCCCATAGTTCTCATTTTAACCTCCCTCACCACACCATCCATAAACATATTAAACAGCCATGGTGACATTACACAACCCTGTCGTAAACCTACCTTTACCTCAAACCATTCACTCAACTCACCATTTCCTACTCTAACACATGCTCTGCTCCCTTCATAAAAACTCTTAACTGTTTACAAATTTCCTCCAATTTCATAAATCCTTAACACCTTCCACATTGCTTCACGATCCACACGATCATACGCTTTTTCCTAGTCCATAAAAGCCCAAAATATCTCTTTATGCTTCTCAAATAGTTCTCGCATAACTGTCTTACTGCAAACATCTGATCCACGCCAAATTGACTACTTCCTTGAACATGACGATAGTGCATTGTTATATGTGCGATTAGTTTGCTTGGAACCAGATTAACTTGCTCATGTAGTGATGTACACGCTATGTGGTGGATATTTTTTTTTTTTTTCAAAATTGTATTTTATTAGGAGTTATTTCCACATTGTGATTTTGATTACTTCCTTTGCCTTTATATTGTGTCGTCCCAGTTTTGGTTTGTTTATTTTTTAAGTTTTACATTATTATTATATTGTAAAACTTGCAAAATAAACAAACCAAAACTGGGACGACACAAGATAAATACAAAAGAACTAATCAAAATCGCTATGTGGAAATAACGCTTAATAAAATAAAATTTTTAAATAAAAGAACACAGTCCACCACATAGGGTGTACACAACTACATGAGCAAGTCAATCTGGTTCCCAAGCAAACTGATCGCACATATAACAATGCACCTAGTCATGTTCAAGGAATTAGTATATATAATAGATCCGACTCGAGACCCATAGTGTCCCCGCTATCAACATCCCAACTACAACACTACTCTATTCTATATACAGTACTGTACTCTGGCCCAATCCCCACTTTTCCTATTTTTTTTCTTTTCTTTTTCCCTCTTTTCCTCCAACACTTCCCCGGCCCCCGACCACCGACCACCCGGAGAGGTTCCGATCTCGGCAGGCATTTATTATTATTATTATTGTTATTATTATTATTATTATTATTATTATATTATTAAATTATTATTATATTATTATTATTATTATTATTATTATTATTATTATTATTATTATTATTATATATTATTATTATATATTATTATTATTATTATTATTATCAATATTATTATTATTATTATTATTATTATTATCATTATTATTATTATCCTATTTATTATTAGTATTATTAGTATATTATTATTTCTTAGTATTATTATATTATTATTATTGATTATTATTATTATTTTATATTATTATTATTATTATTATTATTATATTATTATTATTATTATTTATATTAATATATTATTATTATTATTATTATTATTATTATTATTATTATTATTATTATTATTATGTTAAACTGTTTAAACTGTGTAGACTGTTTAAACTGTAAACTGTGTAGACTGTTTAAACTGTAAACTGTGTAGACTGTTTAAACTGTTTAATGCCTGCAACTTTCCACAGTGTACGGAGAGAAGCCTGTGCCTGCCGGAGCGCCTGTGTAACACCCCGCCAGAGTTCACAGTATCACAGTTCCAAAGCTATGTTTACCCTGTCTTGGCCTGTCTTGCCTCACACCACATGTACCTCAGGCCACTTGTACAGAACCAGGTAACTAGCTGTAAGCAAATTTGCACAAATAGATAATTGACCATTCTAGTAAAGGTTTATTGCAATAACTAAATGCTACTCATTTGTACAACTGTACACTCGCGCTTGAATAGTTGTGATCACTAATGTATATACTGTATTGTATATATGTATATACGTATATACTCAGGCACATACCCCATAGCTGGGGTGGCCAACTAGAGACACAGCCCGAACAGGAACAACACAGCGAAGCTTTACACCGGCCCCCCGGGCCAGGCACCTGACTGACTATTATCTAGTCCAACTGGTGCCTGACCCCCTCTCCCAACAACAGTGATCACTAATGTATGTATATATGTATATAGTCGGTCACCCCCATAGCTGGGGGTGACCGACTCGAGACAGAGCCCGAACAGAAACATTTAAAGTTCCAATTCTTAGGGTCCGGGACCACTTCTACGTTCTCTCGCCCCTTTCTCTGTCTCCTCTAGTAGGTGAATTTTACATGGGGAGGAGGATTCCTAGCCTACCGCCCCCGAAGTAGGAAAAGTAGTACAGTACAGGAAAAGAGACAGACTAAGAAATGGCTAAGGATGGGTAGAGGATGCCAATTCCTTACTCTGGACAGGACCAGCCCTCACCCACTGTCACTAATACTGTCATTATATTTTCAGATAAATCACAGGCTGTGTCAAATATCTTTATATATTTTTACAAAGTACAGCTGCTTATAGAATTGATAAATTACAAAGGTAACGGAAAGGTCATGTGAGGATGGGCATTATGACAAAATTATGTAGGGAGGAAATTGGAATGCACCTTTGTTAGAAAATTTATCGGGTCGTTTACCAGTTAGCCTACTTTCCAGCATCTATTCAAGGAGGTTGATATAATATAGCCTGGGGCATTAGTAGGGCTATATGGGCTTGTATTTGGGCTATATGGCCTTGTACACCCACATGCATTCTAGATGTGGCAAACTGGTGCTGGAGCTAGGGTCTCTCATATCTGCTGTGTAACAGTTGGTAATTACCCAGATTCCACTATCAAGAGTGCCACCTTAGAGTGAACAAAGATTACATCTAAATACATGCATGTATCTAAGCCTTTCAACCACACTTTTGTTGTGTAGAATTTGAGCATGTCCTTTGCTAACATGTGTTCCTCACCTGGTTGACTTTAAAGATAGTCTCTTGCTTTGGAAATTTACCATATAAAGATTATGTTCATGGCTTGGATTGTATTGAATAAGATAAAGAACTCTTAATTTGTTTTAATAAACTATGCTGTATGTACTGTATATAGACATAATAACCTTGCCAATGTCCTCTCTTCTGCTTGTAGGTGGTGCGAACCCTGCAGCGTGGTGTGATCAACCGAGTAGCGGGTAACGTTTGTCTTACAGCCATGACAGTGTGTGTGGTGGAGATGTCAGTGATGGTGAAGCAGCTCCACCATGTCATCTCCCACTTCTCCACCATCTCGGCCACCAAGCACATCTCTAGACCTATGATGGAGTTCCTCTCTTGTATGTGATCTGGGCTTAAATGGTTATTGTTGTTGCTGTTCCCCAGGCTGTGTGGCCAAGCAGCCCCAAGGTCCCGAGTAAGGCCACTCTTTAACCGCAATCTGGGTATTGTGGGGTCAATTCGCGTTTTAGGAATTTGAGTACCTTTTCGAACCCTCGACGCGGATTAGGGTAAACGCGAACTGAGAATACGTGAATTGGGGGGACTGACTGTACTATAGAGGAATTGTCTCACCTAATGACATATTCCTTTGTTTTGAGAGCTCCTGGGTTTTTTAAAGTTTTTTTCATGGCCTTGCTTCTGTGAGGCCTATCGCATTCGCTATACAGATACTTTCGTGAGTTCTATCGGGTTAAGAAATAGGCCTTGGAAGCGACCTCCCTTAACTCTGGACACTCTAAACTCAAAACACTGCCTGTATGTTTATTTTTGAGGAGATGAGATTATTTATTCTTGTGCATCACATTGAATTGAAAGGTATTAATTAAATAAAAAACAGACCTGACACTCCACTAGTGCGAGTAATGTTTACTAACGTCTCTCACTTCTTTCGTCACGCCAGCTGTGTATAACTTGCCCAGCTGATCACCGAGAATGCCAACGATGTGTTAAATTTGTATTTTTTTCTGGAATTTAATGGAATTCTATTGATATTGCTCATATACATACTACAGTATATTCATGACAAGTTATGACCCTGCATTAAACTTAATGTTTTCTTTCACCCCTGGAATTCACCTTTAATCCCTCCACCTCACCCTCGGTCTGCCTCTCTTTGCCCTTCCACCTCACTCCTATTCTTTTGGTAATTTTTTCTTTCACCATATTTTCCACATGACCATACCACCTCAAGGTGTGGTTATACATATGAGGAGGTCCGTGCCAGAGGGGCCAACTCGCCACGAGTAGAGTTTTGAGTTATTGATGTTTAAAGTAGCGGAGGTAGTCACTCGTGTGTTGACTCTAACTCGGTTTGAGCGTGACTACTGAAGCACGTCTCGTACAGCGCCTGTGAGTGGTCGGGCGGGCGGCCATTTAATTCCCCACGTCGTAGCCGCGCTCTCATTGGCTGAGCGCGTTGGCGAGTTGGCCCCTCTGTCTACCCAGATTCACACCCATAAACGGTCTGCCAAACGGCAAAAACAAGGGTCGCTCAACCCTATGTGCAGTTGCTATAAGGACGAAAGTCGGATGGGTTTTTTTGCCAGATGATTCCCAAGAATTTCACGGAGCGGGAACCAGCTAGAGCGCTGTTTTTTAAAATGTGGCGAGTTGGCCCCTCTGGCACGGACCTCCTCATATATATATTCACATACAATTTTAAAGACTGGGTGGTGCAGTATGTTTTGTATCCTAATGGTGATGCTCTAGGTAGTCATGTTGCATGGTGGAAGATTGATATCTTTAAGGGCTTGTGAAAATAATATGGGATATAGTGTAAGATCTGATCGGAAACAAAGACCTCTCCTAAGTCAGTGGAGGTTTCTCTTAATTTTCTTATATTTCTACATGCCGCATGAAGGAGCTCCTTTCAGCAGGTTAGTCGTAGCAATATACTGTATCTACATACAGTAATTACTCTTCACTTAAATTGTTTGCAGATTATTAGATTTTCCAATATAGTTACAGTAATGTAATTTGGAATATCACTATACTGTACATACATACAATGGTTAAACGTAATTTTTCCATTAAATGCAATGTAACGGCTCAGACAGGGTTGCCTTTCAGTAGTTGGAGTGTACTGTAGTACAATAAAGCCCCGCCACAGCATTGCCCCACCAAGTCATCACTGTGGCTGATGTTGGTATAGTGCTTACCGTGCCTCAGCAAGACTCTACAGAGTCCCACTGCAGTGCTTGCACCTGTAGTATCTGCAACCACACCAGCCTTAACAGTGTTACAAAAATACAGCACCATAACAAGACTCTACTCTATATTAGGCAATTGGACTATAGAACAATAAAGTCCTGCCCCAACAGTACTCCAACATGCAAACACTGTTGCCGACACAGGTGTGGTGCCAAACGGCGCCCAGGTGCCCCTGTGGCACCTATCCGCACCCCACCAGCCTCGGCAGTGCCATACCAAGACAGTGCTAAGATAAAGACTTTATTGTCTAGTAATGGCTGTTGGTCCACAAGTCTATCACCATCCCCTCTATTAGTCGCCTTGTACGACACGCAGTAGGATGCGTGAGGCATATTCTTTTTATCCTCCACCATTAGATGAAGGCCCCCTTACCCCGGGGGTAATATACAGTACATAGCAAACACTCTCGACAGTATTATAATTTGGTTCATATAATGCTGATGGACAATGCACTTGATAGTTTACTCACTGTCGGCCTTTCCAGGTGTGCCACACTTCCCAAACCTGTACAAGATCATTATAATATTTTATTATTTTTAAATGTTCCATAACTATGCCAATCAGCTAAAAGAGCTGTCAAAACTATTAATAATTTGTATGGCTTTGTCAAGTCAGTATTTGCTGTGATAAACCAATATAATAATAATAATAATAATAATAATAATAATAATAATAATAATAATAATAATAAGACTTTATTTCAGACTCACACAGTTCAGAGGGGACCATACTGGGGTCCATATATACCTTACAGTAACTTAAATATATATAAGCTACTGTACATAGGCTACATAAAATAAAAATAAATTAAATAATACCCAGCTTGCTATCATGTAGTTCACAGCACTGCCTCAACCAAAAACAGTGGTCATCAAACTACTGTGTTACCAAAACCACTGTCCTAATTGTGTACAGTATCATGCCTCACATCGTTTAGCTTCTGGTACAGTATGTTGCTTCAGTACAGTATAGGAATATCGGTTCTGTACTGCACTATGAGGTTCAGTACCGGTATGCTAATTCTGTAGAGTAGCAGACCTGAAATCATTACTTATGGTTAAATATAGAGCAACTTCCTCCAGTGTGCCTGGATCCTAGAGGTGTACACTATACTTGGAGTTTGTAGCATTTTAATGATACTGTTCTCAGAAGTGTTAAGGCGCTGAATGAATTTATATGTTAGCTTTCTAATGAGTGATTGGTAACAGTGTAAGTTCATATAGGCACATAGCGTACTTGTACTCTCATATTTTGAGAGCCCCAGAAACATTTTCATGATATTGTGATATGAGATACTTAGTCTATTCACTGTCATTTTCTTATAGTTCCACCATAGTTGTGCTGTATACATTGGTGAGCAGTAGGAGTTGAACAATGTTATTTTTGTATCCCATGTGCACATATGAAATGTTCTTAATATTGAATTTCCCTGCATGTAAAGTTGCCTTCGCTGACGACCCATATCCTCATCATCTGAGCGATCACTTGAAATATAGTGTCCTAGATACTTTACTTTACTTACTTCTTCTATAATTTCTTCATACAAATGGAATTTAGGTAGCTTTGATTTCAATAGAAGGTTAGATTTAAATATGATATTGCTCTTTAAAGGATTAAATTAGACTGAATGTTCGATTCCAAATTTTTCACATACTCTTAATAATTTATCCAGTCCTGCTCCAGAGGGTGCGATTAAGGCTAGGTCATCAGCATACATGAGATGATTTACAATGGTGCTGCCAATGCAGCACCCAGTGCGAGTCTTGTTCAGCTCCAGACTAAGATCATCCACGTAGATGTTGAAAAGATACGGAGACCATATCCCCCCTGCCTAACATATATATATATATATATATATATATATGTATTGAGGCTATAAACACTACTACACTTTAGGGGAGGTGTGGTGGAGTGGTCTTGCCACTGGCCTGGTAATCCAAAGGTCCCGGGTTCAAATCCCGATGTATCAATGGGAAGATATTATTGGGATGGAATTTGTGCTGTACCTAGTATCAGTGCATTACCACAAGCCCACCGAAACGTCAATAAAATACCCTCATTGTTCCCTGATTAAATAGCACTGTATGAATATTCCCATATTCAAAATATGCTATAGGGGTGCAATGCCTGGTGAGTTATCTGCTCAACAGGTGGCGTTGTGTATGTGTAAGTGTGAGAGTCCGAGTGTAGGGGGTGAGACAGTGAAGCACGGGAACGAGGTGGCTTCAGAGATGGGGTCGTTTCGGGCAATGAGGGAGCACCGTGCCTCATGTGAAGGCAAGATGGTAGGTACTCGTACTCTACGTGCTTCACATGTCTCACTCCCTAGACTGGAACAAGACCTCACGGGCTTCACTGTTCATTGTAAAGCGGTGAATGTTAAGGCTCTCAGCCTATGCCCGAGAGGAAGTAAGTTGGAATATAGAAAAAAAATAAAAAATAAAAAATAAATATATATATATATATATATCTATCTTGTATAACTTGACAAGTGAAAAATTAACTTTATTGTTCACATATTGCTTTAGATATTAGTACCAGCATATATATGAAATGGTAAAGATAAATTTGAATGTTCACATACTGCTTTAGATATTTAGTACTGTACTGTATAATGCCATCATGTATGGTTTAGTGACACACTTGACTAAAGTATAGCTTTGACCATTCCAGGTGTGCTACACTTCCCCGAGCTGTACCAGAACTTTGTGTTGTCCCAGTACAAGGCGGTGTTTGCTGTGGCCGTCCCGTACACCAACCCCCTCAAATTCAACCACTATATAGTCACCCTGGCTTACCACGTCATAGCCATGTGGTTCACAAAGTGCCGCTTGGTATATAGGAAAGACTTGGCTTATTTCATCAATAAGGTAAGGCCTTCATGTTCCTGAATACAGTATACAGTATATGTATGTATGTATATACTCAGGCACATACCCCATTGCTGGGGGTGGCCGACACGAAACAGAGCCCCGAACAGAAACTACATTTAAAATTCCTATTCTCAGGGTCCGGGACCACTTTCACGTTCCCTTGCCCCTTTCTCTGTCTTGTCGAGTAGGAGAATTATACAAGGGGAGGAGGATTCCTAGCCTATCTTTTCATGAGGTGAAAGAGAGAGTGTGTGGAAGATGAGAAATTTCAGAATGAAAGTTAAAAATGCAATGTATCAAGGAATTGTTGTGCCAACAGTTATATATGGGGCTAAGACAGGGGCTCTGAAGGCAAAGAGAAGAAAGCTGGATGTGATGGAGATGAGCTGCTTGAGTATGTGTGGAGTTACTCATAGAGACAGATTGAGGAATGAAGAAATACGTAGGAGAGTGGGGGAGCAGAAACATTTGTCGGCCAGAGTGGACAGAAGGGTGCTGAGTTGGTATGGTCATGTTGAACGAATGGAAGATAAAAGGCTTACAATGAGAATATGAGAGTCAGATACAAGGAGAGATAGAGAGGCAGGAAGACTTTCATTGAGATGGAGAGACTGTAAGACAAGCTTTGGATGATAGAGGAATGACTATAGATAAGGCAAGGGAAGTGGTAATAAACAGGAATGAATGGAGAATGCATGTGAATAGATGAATGTAAACGCGGTAGTTTGGGAGAGAGGGTCATGCGCCAGTTGGACTAGATAGTAGTCCATCAGGCGCCTGGCCCGGGGAGCCGATGGTAATGAAGGGTGCGCCTGGAAGCATGGTTGGCGGGCTTGTGGTGGTGAAGCTTCGCTGCGGGTCTGCCTGTGGAAATCGGCGCCTCTCCGGGGGATCTGGGAATCTTTTGCTAGGGACCCCAAATGGGCCTGGGTCTCTGGGTATTTCTCCTGGGCGACCTAGATGTGTGTGACATTTAATGTTTTGCTATGTTTTTCTGATGTGTTGTGATGATCTTGTTCGGGCTCTGTCTCGAGTTGGCCACTTTAAAAAAAAAAAAAAAAAAAAAAAAAGTGGGGAAGGTGCCAGAGTATTTACATAGCCTACATTTACATACATACAATTACAGTATTTTCAAACCATTCAGATTTTTTCTGGCGGGCAATAGCAAACCTGCAAATTAGGAGAAATCTGTTTTTGGTCGGGACATTTTGTATTATTTTGTTTACAGTTTTAGGGGGTACACTGTAGTTAAGTTTAGCCTGAAGGGGGTATAGGGAGGCTTATACATATTTTATCTAAAGAGCAAAGTAGCCTAACTTTAAATTGCTCGAAAATGTCAGAAATAAAAATCACCGGCATCAATGATAAATAATAACTCCACAATAAGCCCCCAATACGTGGGCTGGGCTAGTGTTAAATAATCCAGGATATCCCATACAGTGCATCAACCCTCTCAAGTTGAACCATTATATTGTGAGTCTGGCCTAGAATGTCAGCCTAAGTGTCTCTCTGGCTGTTAGGAAACTTTCATTTACCATATGTCAGGCAAGGACAAACTTAAATTTGTTTAATTGATGCGTTTTGTTACCACCATGCACTCCCTGCTCAATAGCTCTGGGCTAGGGTGTGTGCCCTGATGTATCAAGGACTTCAGTGAAGAGTTGCCACAGATATAGCACACTGGCTGGCCCGAGACTCGAACCCTCGACGTCAGGGTTTGCAGACCAGTGATCTACCACCTGAGCTACAGCCTGTGGCGTAATGAATATACAGTACAGTACACTGTATATATAATTTTTTGTTTTAGTTTTCTTCAAAAGTGCCACTTCTGGAGGAATTCACTAGCACTCGGAATGCATTACTGTACACCACAATTAAGATAAATATGGCGTGTGTGTGTATATATATATATATATATATATATATATATATATATATATATATATATATATATATATATACTATACAGTATGCTGTAATCATGGAAATGGCAGCAGCTTAGCCTGTAATAATTTGTCACTGCGCCACTCGCAAAGTCATAACTTTTCTGGAAGAGAAAGATCTTATGCTGTTCGCTTAAAAGGTTCAACGTAATCCAACTGTCTTATTGATGGCGGCAATTTATTTTACAACCTAGGAGCCATTTAAGAAAAGCACCATTAAGAGAAAGAAGACTGCTGGACGGCTCCCACTTCCTCAAGATGCAAAGGATCATAATTTCTTTGCAGGATTGCACCTGGGTTTGCCAACTGACGTAATAGTTCAGGAAAGTATTTAGTTTCACCAAACTTAAGAGACTTAAAGATCATGAGGCAGTTTAAATTCTATCCAAGCTTTAACTGGCAGTTGGTGCAACTCTATTACAGACCTTACAGACTATTCAAAATAAAGCCCTGAAAATCATCACAGGATGCACAGCTACTACACCCACAGATCACCTACATCAAGAAACCAAAGTCCTCAAAGTCAAAGATCATCTAGACATGAGAGGCACTCAATTCCTGGCAGCAGCCTCCACGAATCAACACCACTCACTACACTATATGGCAACACACCCACAGACACCAATAAATATCAAAACAACACCCAGCACATGCTATCACACACAAATACTGTCTTCTCTCCCTCCCTGCCCACCCCAAACCAACTTCCGGAAGCACATCCATACTCATATCACTCGCCGTTCCATCCACTCACTCATAGACAACACGCAGCTGCAAGCACGACCTCCCGAAATCCATCCTTCTGAATCCTCTCTTCCTCGCGAGGACAGTCCACCTGGCCAGGCTGAGATGCGGGCACCATCCAGCTCTTCTGAGCTATCAGAAGAGACTGGATGACTCAGTCGTCGACACCTGCCCGGGTTGTAACACAGCACCCCATACCATTAAACACATCATAGAAGACTGCATTTCACACAACAACAACAACAACAATACAATTTACACTCAATGTGAGCTCTGTGGGAAAGCCCGACCGTGGCCATGGCCTTCCTTAAGGACTCGGGGCTGTTCGGCCAGGCAGCTTAGGGAACAACAACAACAACAACAACAACTCTTATTACATAGAGAGTAGCAGGGTTTTTTGGTGGAAGACAAAAAATAAGCCTCGGTGTTCTATTTAACACTGTCAGAATGATTTCAGTCAAGTGTTTTACATTCAATATCTGACACTAGTTTTAGCTCTATTACAATAGTATATATGTAAAGCATTTTTATCAGTGAATGTTTAAATACCATTTGAGGAGAAATTGATAAATTTGTATATAGCTCCCTCAGATCACTTATGAAGCATAAAATGCCATCCAAGCAGAAAGCAACCAGGACAGTTGCAAATATACAACTATTAGCCTCTAAGTACAATTGCCTTCACAAGTAGCTATTGCACTATATTATGATAACTTGATTCAGTGAGTGCTGATTTAGGGATAACAATGACTCGAGGCTTGTGACTGAAGGGAAGGATTCAAAATATTAAATCAGCATTTCAGAATCTTTCAACAAATGTGTATTTCATATCACTGCAGGCAGGTGTACTTCTGCTTGTTTATGCAAAGTACATAACCGTACATACATACACAAATTTAATGACAGTGCTCCACACAAAGTGTGGTTCCGGTCTCATGTCCTAATGTTTAGAGGGTAACATTTCACTAAGTGGATGGTGTCTCTACTTAGTGCTTACAGCTGTATTTTTAAACCTGCGTCATTTGGTACTACAGTAAACCCTCGCTATCTCGGACCTCTAGAAGTCGGAAACCCGGACTACTCGGACTGGCATCGGCCTCTCGGAAAGTTCGCCGTATATCTCGGAAAATTCCGAGATGTAAGGGGAATACTCCGAGGGCCCACATGGTCTGTCGGACAGGTGTCATATATCTCGGAAAATTCCGAGATCTAAGGGCAAATTCAGAGATCTAAGGCTACAGTGAGGTGGAGAAGGACAGTGAAATGGAGAAGGAAAGTGATATTTATAATATATATATGTCTGCTGGATACTGTACAGGTACTGTAATTTATCTTGAATCAAAGTTGTTAGTGATAGGGAAGTCTCCGTTTTCTCTGGTGGCTCGGACTCCCTCTTCCAATTCGGACATTTTCCTCTCTTAAGTCGGACATAAGTCGGACTTCGGACATCTCGGATTTTCGGTCATCTCGGACTGGGTCTCCCCCCAATTAGTCCGAGATAGCGAGGGTTTACTGTACTGTACCAATATTATATAGACTACCAATTATATATTAACAGTGCTAATTTGTTATAAAGGAGTAATAATCATAGTTTCAGAAAGTTCCCTATTGTATTTCTCTTCATTTCATTCATGAAAGTTTAGTAACCAACTTTTGTGAGGTCCTGAGCAAGGCCAAGGCCATAACTGAGCACCCCCACAAAACCCTCCCTGCTTACCACTAATAAAGCCCAGGTGACCGAAGCCACTCAAAGGCGGGTCTGGTAAATGTTTGGAACAGTGTATGAAAAATGGAATCTGAAGGTAAATGCGGGGAAGAGCAAGGTTATGATCTATGAAAAGGGTGCAGCCACAGTGTGAGGTGAGGTTGAACGGTCGGACTATTAAGAATATCAGCTCAATTAAGTATTTGGGCAGTGTGTTGAGTATGGTTGAAGTGCGGGAGAGGGTGCAACAGGGGAAGAGGGTTGTAGGAATGCTGAAAGCAGTAACAAGTAATTGGGTGGTCAGCATGGAAGTAAAGAAGTCCTTCCATGAGTGTGGTAATCCCGACATGGACTTACAGGAACGAAGCATGGACGTTGTTGGAGAGACTCAAACAAAGAGTGAGAGGGGTGGAAATTAGTTACTTGAGAAGTGCGTGCGGAGTTACATGGAGGGATAAACAGACGAATGAGGAAGTAAGAGAGCAGTGTGGTGTGGATGTAGATGTGCTGGAAAGTGTGAAAAGGAACACCTTGAGATGGTTCGGGCATGTGGAACGTATTGGAAGTGATAGAATGACTAGGAGAGTGTACGAGTGAGTTGGAAGGACAGAGAGGGCGAGTTAGACCGAGAGAGAAGTGGAAGGATGGAGTTAAGAAGTATATGCGTGAAAGCGGTGCTGGATGGGAGGAGGGGCGTCGACTGATTGGAAACAGAGGTGCATGGGGCGTTTAGTTCGTGGCCACCCCTTCGGGGATCATGGCATCCGGCAATAGATAGATACCGGTATTTACTACTGTTTTACAATACTAAAGCAATATTGGTTTGTTTCAGAGCTTAAACGATGTCCTGCTGGATATAAAAGGTCATTATACAGCTAATCCATTGGACGAAGATGCAAAAAAGGTAAAGGTAAAGTTAACTCTACTCCTAATTTCTGAGTTCCATTCAGTACTTTAATAATAATATTTTTTTTACTTCTCTAAAAGAGCGATTATTCGTCAAAATTAATTTGCAAGCACTTGAACACAAACAAAAATCAATAAAACTACATTAATATATTTACAACACAATTTACATAGTTATTAATGCAATAATTATAACTACTAAACTCTATAATCATCTGTCGCTACACTACATTTAACATAATGTAATCTTTAAGGGGGTATTCTTCAAGAGCTCATAGTCAGTTGTTGGTTAAAGTTAACTCCAGCAACATTTCAGATCTGGTTTGGTATTAATAACTAAAATGTAGGTTCTTTATCGTAGGTAACTGAATTCATATACAACTTCCATAACTTGATGGTGAGAGCACTTTAATGAATTGTTGATTGTAGAAAATGCAGGTGCTGCAAACTGAATAGGATGGTGAATGGGAGGGAGAAGAAGAGAAGCAGTGGAGGATGAGGGGATCAGGAGGTCAGAAGTGTGTGAATCTTTGAAGAGGGTAAAGGTGGGTAATGCATCAGGGATAGATGGAGTGTAAGTAAGAGAACATTGTGGTGTGAATGTGAATGTGCTGGTAAGTGTAAAGAGGAACACCTGGATGTGGTTTGGTCATGTGGATCATATAGTTAATGAGAAAATAACTAAAAGTCTAAGAGTGAGGTGGAAGGATGGAGTTAAAAGGCATCAAAGTAAAAGGGGTGTTGGGTGGGAGGAAGGATGCTTACTGACAGGTACATTATTGAGATTCAGTCGTGGCCACCCCCTCGGATTAGGGCATCTGGCAAGAGATAGATGGATCAACTTTTGAGCTATCATGCAAGAATTGCCAGTGAAGGTTGCAGAAAAGTGTTCCTGCGATATCAGCCTAAATTTTGTAACCAATGTGAGTGGACTTTAAAGGTTAAAGTTTCAGTGTTCCTCTTCATGGCAGTAGTCAAACTTTTGTAATTTATATAACTGAACTAAACTCTTACCAGTATACCTCCTTTTCATAATTTGTTAGTCCAGCTGATGGCAGATTGAATTTCTTGGCTACTGATTTCTCAATGACATTGCAATTTAGTCAGTTGGTAAAAAAAAAAAAAAAATCCAGGCCGCAGAGAAGGCGAATGAGAAGCTACAGTTCTACAATGACCTGCGTGAGGCCTGCATTGACCTCCTGTCCCTCTACACCTCCATGGAGTCCATACCTCATCCTGAAAGGTACTGATGCCCGTCATTGTATAAGATGATGTTGATTTAAATATATTAAAGGAAGATTTAATCAGTTAACCATGGTAGGATAAGCAGATCTTAATTTAAATATTTTAAGTACAGTAGTCTACAGTTAGCCTACCCATGATAGTATACAGTAAGCAGGTCATGATTTAAATATGTTGAACCATTTACTTTGTAGTGTCAATTTTGTGCTAGCTCCATCAAAACCGGTTTTGGTGTCCAATTAAAATACAAAACTTTAAAATGCGTTTAAATTTATCGGAAATTAAACCAGATTAACTTGCTCATGTAGTAATGTACACCCTATATGGTGGATTGTGTTCTTTTATTTCAGTAAGCGTTGTTTCCACATAGCGATTTTGATATGTTAATTTGACTTTATATTGTCTTTGTCCCAGTTTTGGTTTGTTTAGTTTGCAAGTTTTACATTTTAATAACAAACTTACAGTATAATACCAACATATCTGTACACCACTACAGAACAGTAGGTTAGTTTCCCAAGCCACTCTAGTAGCAAATGTGTTCGTGTATCGAAGCTAACTAGTACGAAGTGCAATCAGAATTTTAATCAAAATACATATAGGCAGATGCAAATGGTGTTTAGTGAAAGAGAAATAGATACTGATAAATTACTTTATTTAAATTAGACAGTTATACAATTTGATAAAGTACAAACGCACATGAAATGTTTTGAATAATTCTATTTTAACAAAATACAAAAATATATGCAAAGTGAAAAACAATGAATTTAGGATACAATCACATAACATATTCTCTAAGAACAGTGTCATCGGGTAAGCGCTTGTGATCCTAACCTACACAATTTACCCCAATTAATTCAACTCTGTAACAAAATTGTATTTATTGTACAAATAAAAACAAATTACAGTAGTTACAAAAGTAATAATTAATTCCATACCTAGTGAACATTCCTTGTCGAGCGGGGGGTTTTGGGCATATTTGGGCATATTCAGGCCCTCCTGAATGATAAATAAAGTATCTGCATGAAAATAAATTTATTCAGCAAAAAATTATCCGCTAAAAGCTTCAAAATGAGACCAGAACGAGCTATGTAGCACTTGTGGTTCTCATACAGTGGTACCAGTAACATGGGAGTTTAGTGTATAGCGGTATATTTTTTCCTGCTACACTGCCGGCCTCTCGAGAACACAGGGAGGGTGAGTCAGTGGGCGGCGGTAGGCCCTGGGAGTCGGACGTGTGGCCCGCTGCACTCCCGGCCATTTGCACTCCCGGCCATTTGCACTCTATTTTAACCCTTTAAAATAATAATAATAATCTGGTCTTTTATTTCTCGTAAGCACCTAAATAATGCTCCTAACTTGCTGCAAATTGGCGCCCGGCGCCGCCAGTTAAGGGTTAAACAAAGAATGGCGGGTGCCCAACTCCGAAGGGAGTTGTAGTAGGGGAGCTATCCCCCCGCCAAAGGCGGCTTTCTAGGGCCTTTCCTAGCCTATGCTGAGAGGATTGGGTTCTAGTCATGTGGTGATGGGCTGGTCTATCAGAGTGAGAGCTGAGCGATCTCTGCCATACCCATAGCTTACTCTGACTGTTCCTTTTACTTATATATCTTCTAGATCTCAAGTGACGGCGTCTTTTCCGTGGATCGACCTCCCTACTGCCAACCTAAAAGTTGGCAGATTGGGAGCCAAAGCGTCACATTTTTCCCTTGCCCCTCAACTTTCCCTTCATAATTGCTGAGGGGCACAGGGCCTTGGGTGGGGCTTTGGTTTCCCGGGCGTTTCCGCGCCCTCCTCAGCTCCCTGCCTTAGAGTGGCTTCGGTCACCTGGGTTTTGTTAGTGGTAAGCAGGGAGGGTTTTGTGGGGGTGCTCTATGGCCTTGGCCTTGCTCGGGACCTTGGGGCTGTTCGGCCAGGCAGCCTGGCGAACAACAACAACAACAACAACAACAAAGAATTGTAATATATCAACTAACAACTTTAATAAACACTATCAAAATGCCCTGACCAGGAACATTTATATTAGGACAACATTACAATATGCACAGTAGAGGTTTTGTAAGAATCTCAAATAAAAAATGTATGGTTGAATTTATTAATACCAAATTTAAGTATACAATCACAGTACAGTAGTTGAGTTTAACTCTTAACCAACGGGGATGTTTGTAACTTCTACTACCTGCCAGGCGGGCATATTTACCCTAAATGAGCTTCATTCCATGCTCTTTTTCATGCATAAACAAGAACCAGAGCGTAATACAATTATGTATCCGTGAAAGGGCGATAATAGAGCTTTCCAATGACACCTGAATCATCCTTGTACGACCACGGGTTATCCTGTAGCGATCGCGCATCACGAGGGGGAAAACTCTAAAATACGATAATTTCCCAAGTTTTTTCCTGGTCTCGCGAGGCCGTGTGTGGAGTGTTGCAGAGGTAGTGTCAGTCGCGGCACTGGGTCCGTGCCGAACGGTCAGAGCCCGCCTAGCGTCCTCCCAACGCGTGGACTCTCTCTCAGAGCCGATAATGTGCTCAACATCCCTTCCGACATAATTATGTCAGGCACCGCAGGGGTGGCCATTATTCTCTCTGCCGACTTATGTCGGGCCCTGCGGCTTGAGGGTTAAAGAGATCAAATTGATGTCAATTTATTTTTATCAAAACCTCTGTTTACTAAAAGTTTAAATAAAGACCCAGCTCTAGCCCAAAAATCTTCCAAGCTTTGAACATATTTTACAAAAACATACAAATTGCGAATAAAAACAGTTATAAGTAATTCTATTATCAATATTGCTATCAGGGAAAGGAAAGTTAATCACATTGAAATTGAAATATTCAACTTTATGATATATTTTGTGTGTATTTTTCATAATTCTATCTATCTATATATTGCCTGACGCCATGATACCCAAAGGGGTGGCCACGAACGAAACTTTCCCATGCACCTGTATCCCCAGTCCGTCGACGCCCCTCCTCCCAACCAGCACCGCCTTCATCCATATACTTCTTCACTCCATCCTTCCAACTCTCATTCGGTTTACATCTCCCTCTCTGTCCTTCCACCTCGCTCTCGTACACCCTTTTAGTCATTCTCTCGCTTCCCATACGTTCCATACGGCCGAACCATCTCAAGGTGTTCCTTTTCACACTTTCCAGCACATCTACCTCCACACCACACCTCCTTCTTACTTCCTCATTCGTCTGTCTATCATTTCATGTAACTCCACACGCACTTCTCAAGTAACTCATTTCCACCCCTCTCACTCTTGGTCTGAGTCTCTCCACCAACGTCCATGCTTCGCTTCCGTAAGTCAGTGTCGGGATTACCACATTGTCATGCAAGGACTTCTTCACTTCCAAGCTGACCACCCTATTTCTTGTTACTGCATTCAGCATTCCTACAACCCTCTTCTGTTGCACCCTCTCCCGCACTTCTTCATCCATACTCCCATCTTTACTCAGTACACTGCCCAGATACTTAAATGAACTGACAATCTCCATAGCCTGACTGTTAAACTTCACTTCACACTCTGTGGCTTCACCCCTTTCGAAGACCATAACCTTGCTCTTCCCCGCATTTACCTTCAGATTCCGTTTTTCGCACATTGTTCCAAACATATTTACCAGACCCTGCAACTCCCATTCATTATCGCTCATCAGAACTGTATCATCAGCAAACAGCAGTACAGGTAGCTTCCACTCGTTTCCCTCCCTTATCAGCGATACACCAACATCCACTGCTCTTCCTTGTATTTCTTTCATGATTCCATCCATATATACAGTAAACAACCAAGGGAACATAACACACCCCTGTTTCAACCCAACATTCAGATCGAAGAACTCGCTCTGCTCATTCTCCACTCGTACTGCCGCCTTTGCACCCTCATACATACTCTTCACTGCTTTCAGCAACTTGCCATCTATTCCGTATTTTCTAAGTACTTTCCACATACCTTCTTTATCCACTCTGTTATAGGCCTTCTCCAAGTCCATAAAGGCAACATACCGGTACAGCTTTTGTTGCTTCTCCAGATATTTCTCCACAACACATCTCAGGGTAAAAATCTGATCTACACATCCTCTTCCCTTCCTAAAACCGCCCTGCTTGTCACCTATCCATTTCTCCGTTCTCGCTCTCACTCTCTCAATCACTAACCTACTGTACACTTCCGTACTAAGCTTAGAAGACATATTCCTCGGTGGTTACCATATACTCCTTTCCCCGTTTACCCTGATATAGGGACACTATTATGTCTGTCTTCCAGTCATCAGATGCACTCCCCTTCTCCCATGCTAGTTTGCACATTTTCCATACCCATTCGATCACTATTTCACCACCATACTTCAGCATTTCACCACACTCCATCTATTCCTGGTGCTTTTCCCAACTTCACTCTTTTCATGGCTTCACACACTTCTAACCTCCTGATCCCCACCTCCTCCTCCACTACTTCTCTTCTCCTTCCCATACCCCATCCAACTATACATTACATTACTGTACATTCAGTAATTCTAAAGTACTCCCATCTTTTGACTCTCTTGCTTCTCGGCTAGCACTCGCCCATTCTTATCTTTCACACCCTTACTATTTCCCTTGCTACCTTCCCTAACTTTCTTAACTTCTCTCCAAAACAGTTTCTTACACTTCCTCCATTTTACACTCAGATTCTTTCCAAATTCCTCATCTACTCTTCTCTTACTTTCCTTCACTACTCTCTTCACCACTCTCTTCACCACTCTCTTTTTCTCCAAGTACCTCGCTCGTTTCTGTCTCCAAATCTTCATTCCCTCTACTACCCAACCATCTCTATACGCTTTCTTCTTTTCTTCCACAGCTGTTTTTACCTCCTCTGTCCACCATGCTGTACCCTTCACTCCCCTCCCTCTTCTTCTTACTCCACACACCTCCTCACATGCTGCACAGATATCTTCCTTAAACACTTTGCTAATCTCCCTCCATACCTTCCAGGTCAAACCTACATAGTCATCTTTCTACTGCTCTCCTGAACTCTTCCTTGATTTCCTTCTCTTACAACCTCTCCAACCTCCTCGCCATTTCACCTTCCTCTCGCCTCTCTCCAGCTCTCCTCACCCACTTCTTTTGTATCCTAATTTTAGCTACTACTACATAATAGTCAGACAGACCCCCTCCAAATACCCCTATGCACCCTAGCATCCAGCACAGATTTTTTCATTCGTTCATCCACACATATATAATCAATCAGTGCCTTTCGTTCCACCACTGTCATATCCTTATCCTTCTTCCTCTACACCACTTTCCATGTGTACCTGTGCATCATTCTGTGTCTGAAGGTGTTGGCTATCCACATCCTCCTCCCCACACATACGTCCACAAGTGCACTACCATTCCCATTCACCTCTGACGGTACACCCCACCCTCCCACCACTCCATCAACTTTCTTATCACCCACCTTCCCATTCATATCCCCAATCAGAAATATTCTTTTGTTCTTGCCAAACTTATCCAGGCAGGCCTCCACATTCACCCAAAACTCCTCTTTCTCTATTACAGGTTTATCCTCTGTCGGAGCATACACACACACAATCACTCAAGTTTGTATTCCTACTTTCATTCTCACCCACACAATCCTTGAACCCACAGACCCATAGTCTCATACACGCTCCTTCCATTTGTTATTTACAAACACGCACCTTCTCTCGCTGTTGTTGTTGTTGTTCCCCAAGCTGACTGACCGAACAGCCCCAAGGCCCCGAGCAAGGCCAAGGCCATAACAGAGCGCCCCCACAGAACCCTCCCTGTCGACCACAATAAAGCCTGGAGTGACCGAAGCCACTCCATGGCGGGGAGCTGAGGAGGGAGTGGAAACGCTCGGGAAACCAAAGCCCCACCCAGGGCCCTGTGCCCCTCAGCAATTATGAAGAGAAAGTTGAGGGGCAAAGGAAAAATGTGACGCTTTGGCTTCCAATCTTGGTAGATTGGGAGGTCAATCCATGGAAGAGACGCCGTCACTTGAGATCTAGAAAATATATAAGTAAAAGTAACAGTCAGAGTGAGCTATGGGTATGGCAGAAATCGCTCAGTTCTCACTCTGATAGACCAGCCCATCACCACCTCTCGCTGTTCCATCACTCACTTCAGCACACACCCATTCTACACTCCTACTCTCTCACATCTGTACCCCTCCATTTGGTCTCGGTCATTCCACATACATACATTTGATATTTACTGTAGATAAAGAAATTTTTTGACGTCATTGTTATTATTATTTTGGATAAGTGGAATGGAATTTGGATAAATTAATTTAGCAACTTCATTAACATTATTTACGTTAAAAACTAGAATATCATCGATATATCTATTGTTGTTATGGTACTTAACAATTTAGCTAGCGCTAATTTTTGCGGATTTTTTAAATTATTCATAAATTTAAATTCTATTGCTATACAATACAATATTTAACAGACACGTGCACATAACCGATGATACATGCAAGCACCAACTTACACTTATCCCGCACAGAAGTGAGACGGGGAACATGTTGTTGAGTGAAGGGGAGACCATGAGCTGGGTGAGTGGTAACAAGATAATCACCATCACTACCTCTGGCTGCTCTCAGAGGGCCATCAAGAACAATCTTTGTGATAAGTGCCTCCAACTCTGTATAAAGATCAACAAAGGTAACTATATTATTTTCTTTGTGTAGGATTGTTCTCAAGCAGTGACACCATAAGCAGGCACTCTACATCGCCAAATGGTGCAGAGGTCCCCTAGCCCCATGGTTTTATCAGAAAGGGGACTGGTTAATTGCTATAAAAATGTCTTGCCTACCTAGTGCAATACTGTTGTTTTTTTAATCAAAAGCCGCTTCATGCTTCTGTGAAGTGGCCCACAGAAATACAAAAATGCCAAAAGAAACAATAGGTAAATTAACTCCCTCCGACTCATATGACGCTAGAGCGTCACATGGAGGTTTGGCCAAAATACTCATATGACGCTAGAGCGTCATATGAACTTATCTTAATCTCTCTAATAAGTTATATGACGCTCTAGCGTCATATTGAGCTCAGTAAGTTAGGTAAGTTAGATCAAAATCTGTCGAATGGTGGCAACCTCATGTTCCTCCGACTTCTAACGGTCCCTCAGTGAGATTTTGACAGTTGTGGGGATAATACCGTGTCAGCCGCCTCCTCCTCAGTAAGTTAATATAATCTGTCTGGGGGGGGTTAAAATACAAACTGACATTCACTTTCCTTTGCTCACATTTTGACTTTGTCTGCTTTTTAGGTTTGAATAGCATTGACCCAGCCCAAGGTGTAACTTTCACGATCAAGCCCCAATGACGGTTAATCAATCAAATGTTCTAGATTTAATAATAAGTAAACTATTTCTGTATATATATCACAAAACCTTTTTATCCTTGCCAGAAGGGTATGCTGATGAGACTATTGGAGACGTGGATGAAGAAGGGTCTAAAGAGTCCTCTACCGGCTACCCTCACTCCCCCGCACCATCCTCCTCCCTGGACCCCCCCAAGACTCCCTCCCCTATCACTTCCCCCATCTCCTCATTCTCTGCCCTCTACTCCACCCCTTCCACCAGTGCCTCCCCTCCCCTCAAGTCTCTCCACCCCTCTACCCCAACTACATCCTTCCCTGCCCAGTCACTCCTCTTAATCTCCCCGCTCTCCTCAGTTTCCTCACCGACTAGAACCTCGCGTGACAAGTCCAATTCTCCGGCACACTCTGAAAAAAGCTCTCCAAATCAAAGACCTACACTTGCAAAGTCAAGCTCTCCAGTCCTTCCAAAGCCTATAACCCCACGGGAAAAATCGAGCTCCTCAGGTCTCCCAAAGCCCAGAACCCCTAGTGACAAATCTTGCTCCCACGTCCTCCCACAACCTTTGAGCCCTCGTAACCAGTCCACATCCCCGGGTCTCCCATACCCCAGGATACCACAAGCCAAGTCCATGTCCCCGGGTCACTCAGGGTCTACTAGAAGTTCAGTCAATAGTTCCCCTAGCCGTTGTCCCTCCAGACCTCATAGCTTGCCTGGACTCGCTTCACTCAGTCGCAACTCTCCCAGTATCATGGAAATCACCCTCAGCGAACTGGCTGAGGAAGACGAGGAAGCCTTGAAGAGAGCACGGAGTTACAACCACCCTCCATACAGACCCATCTCGGACCCACTGCCCAGTATCGAGGCCTCTAATAAAGCAACAGATACTCGGCAACCTTTAAAACTGTCGGAGAATCAGGATTTGGCTGACTTGACTTTTGTACCTAGAAGAAAATCCCGTAGCTTTTCTGAAGTAAGTCGAGATGTAATGTTTAACCCTTTTAATAAATCTATATTGCCTGACGCCGTGATCCCCGAAGGGGTGGCCACGAACGAACCGCGCCTATGCACCTCTGTCCCCAGTCAGTCGACGCCCCTCCTTCCAACCAGCACCGCCTTCATTCATATACTTCCTCACTCCATCCTTCCACCTCTCCTTCGGTGCACCTCTCCCTCTGTCCCTCCACCTCGCTCTTGTACACCCTCTAAGCCATTCTCTCGCTTTCCATATGTTCCATATGGCCGAACCATCTCAAGTTTTTCCTTTTCACACTTTCCAGCACATCTACCTCCACACCTCCTTCTTACTTCCTCATTCGTCTGTGTATCCCTCCATGTAACTCCGCACACACTTCTAAAGTAACTAATTTCCACCCCTCTCACTCTCTTGGTCCGAGTCTCTTCTCAAACGTCCATGCTTCGCTTCTGTAAGTCAATGTCGGGATTACCACACTGTCATGCAAGGACTTCTTCACTTCCATACTGACCACCCTATTTCTTGTTACTGCTTTCAACGTTCCTACAACCCTCATCCCCTGTTGCACCCTCTCCCGTACTTCTTCATCCATACTCCCATCTTTACTCAACACACTGCCCAGATACTTAAAAGAGCTGACGATCTCCATAGCCTGATAGTTCAACTTCACCTCGCACTCTGTGACTTCACCCCTTTCGAAGACCATACCCTTGCTCTTCCCCGCATTTACCTTCAAATTCCATTTTTCGCACACTGTTCCAAACTCATTTACCAGACCCTGCAACTCCCATTCATTATCGCTCATCAGAACTGTATCATCCGCAAACAGCAGTATAGGCAGCTTCCACTCATTTCCCTCACTTTTCAGCGATACACCAACATCCACTGCTCTTCCTAGTATTTCTTTCATGACTCCATCCATATATACAGACAACAACCACTGGGACATCACACACCCCTGTTTCAACCCAACATTCAGGTCAAAGAACTCGCTCTGCCCATTCTCCACACGTACTGCCGCCTTTGCACTCTCATACATGCTCTTCACCGCTTTCAGCAACTTGCCATCTACTCAGTGTATTCAAAGTACTTTCCACATACCTTCTCTATCCACTCTGTCATAGCCTCATAGGCCTTCTCCAAGTCCATAAAGGCAACATACACCTTTTGTTGCTTCTCCAGATATTTCTCCACAACACAATTCAGGGTAAAAATCTGATTTACACATCCTCTTCCCTTCCTAAAAACCTCCCTGCTCGTCGCCTATCCATTTCTCCGTTTTCACTCTCTCAATCACTACCCTACTGTACACCTTCCCTACTACGCTTAGAAGACAAATTCCTCGGTGGTTACCACACACTTCTCTTTCTCCTTTACCCTTATATAGGGGGACTATTATGCCAGTCTTCCAGTCACCGGGTGCACTCCCCTTCTCCCATGCTAGTTGGCACATTTTCCATACCCATTCGATCACTATCTCACCACCATACCTCAACATTTCCCCACACACTATCTGTTCCTGGTGCTTTCCCCAACTTCACTCTTTTCATGGCTTCCCACACTTCTTACCTGATCTCCACCTCCTCTTCTCCCTCCCATACCCCATCCATCTATGTTTGCTGGCTCTTCATTCCTTACATTTAGCAACTCGTTGAAGTACTGTACTCCCTCCATCTTTCGACTCTCACTTGCTTCTCGGCTAGCATTCTCCCATTCTTATCTTTCACACCCTTACTGTTTCCCTTGCTACCTTCCCTAACTTTCTTGACTTCTTTCCAGAACAGTTTCTTACACTCCCTCCATTTTACACTCAGATTCCTTCCAAATTCCTCATCTACTCTTCTCTTACTTTCCTTCACTACTCTCTTCACCACTCTCTTTCTCTCCACATACCTCGCTAGTTTCTGCCTCTCCAAATCTTCAAAACCCTTTTAAGATTATGTCAAATTTGTTCAGTTTACTTTGGCTATCATTAGACGAGTTTATACAGTTTAGGAAGGATCTGTGGGAATTAGGGTAAAGACTATCTCGATTAACTATGGCTTTGCCCCTCAACTTTCCCTTCATAATTGCTGAGGGGCACAGGGCCTTGGATGGGGCTTTGGTTTCCCGGGCATTTCCACCGTACCCTCATCGGCTCCCCGCCTTGGAATGGCTTTGGTCACCTGGGCTTTATTAGTGGTAAGCAAGGAGGGTTTTGTGGGGGCGCTCAGTTATGGCCTTGGCCTTGTTCGGGACCTTGGGGCTGCTCGGTAAGACAGCCTGGGGAACAGCAGCAACAACAACAACCACAACCACCACCACCACCCTCTGGCTGGATGACTCAGTCCAGGACACCTGTCCGGGCTGCAACACAACACCGCACACTATCAAACTCATTCTGGCCGTTTCTGTCTGTCTTTTCCTGTACTACTTTTGCTTCTAGGTGCTGGCGAGATTGCCCGATTGAGTGGCACTGCAAGGTGGGCTGCTGATGGTGATGGCCTTGGCCTGGGGATGCAAGCCCATGGGCTAGTGATCCCCTCCCCCACTGCCCTCTCGGAGACGGACCTCATTTCACCCTGGCCACTTTTGGGGCCCGAGTATCTGGATGTCTTCAGTCTACTGGACTCAGGACTGCTTGGCCAGACAGTGTGGAACTACATCAACAACAACTACACAAAATACACTCCCTGTGAACATTGAGGGAAAACCTGATCTCGACCGTGGCCTTCCTTAGGAGCTCGGGGTTGTTCAGCCAGGCAGCCTAGGGAAAGACTACTACAACTACCCTCTGAATTCCATATGCATTTCCTAATCTGAATATAATACTGTAGTCTAATTATAGCCAGAAAACAGAAAAGAAATTTGTAATCATATCTTAAAAGGGTTTACATGTACAGTAAACCCTCTCCATGTCGGACCAATTAGGGGATGTCCACTTCAGAAATGTCCAATTTTCCGAAATGTCCGAACTCCGGCTTGTGTCCAACCTAAAAGAGGAAAAACCCTACCTCACGAGCGGAGGTCTGAGTCAACCATGAAAACGGAGACTACGGAAGAATTACGACCTCAAGAGGGAAGTCCCCATCAACATAAAAAAACGGAGACTACCCTATTAGTACCCTAGATTCCCGGTATTGACGGACATTTGTCCTTAGTTTCTGGGAAAGTGAGCGCATCGTCCGACACTGTTCGAGACTGTCGGACGAAGCTCGGAAAAATCAAAGATTGACGACTGAATTTGACGGTTATGATTGACATTTGCCCTTAGTGTTCCAAAAACTGAGAGCGCCGTCCGACACAGTTAGAGACTGTCGAAAAATCTGGGAAAAGTCCGGCAAATGGGAGGACTTATCAGACAGGCCGATGCCAATCCGGCTAGTACGGGTTTCCGACATAGAGAGGGTTTACTGTTAGTATATTCAATATACTGTACTGTAGTGGGATACTATGGCCCTTATGGATCTTGATATATATATATATATATATATATATATATATATACTGTATACTACATAAATAGACAGACACAAGCATGATAAGATAGGAGGTGAAGTTATTTATAAATAAGTCTCATGCAGTTCCATGCAAGCATGGAACACTCCAAAGCAACCATTCAGGACAAGAGCAGTCATTCCAGAGACTAGATTTGGTGCTCTGGTGTCCCGTAGTTACCATAAAGCTAAAATTGACCAAATAGGCTGAATGGTGGCTCTTACTTACATCATCTCCTTTTAGTCACCTCTAACAACATGAATTAGTCACTGGGAGCATAATCTTATATTTCCTCTAACACATCAGTAGAGGCCTCCCTAACACCCTGGGGAAAAATATATATGTTTTAATGTTTTAATGTTTTAAAAGTAAACTATACAGTAATCATATTTTCACTTTTACAGCCAGAACTGCTAAGCAAAGACGACTTAGTGTATCCATCATCGCTACCCAGTAGGATATCTGAAGGGTCTGCCTCATCAGAGCCAGGTAATAAAACTCCTGTATAACGATCTACAGTATTTATAGGATTTAAAGGTTAACCTCGCTGTCAAAATATATATTAAATTTACCTTGCCCCACATTGCTCTTTTGTCCATACTTCAACCATATCCTACCTAGGTGAGGTGTCCAGCTTGTATGTAGTGTATAAATTGCATGTTCTTGCATGGTTGGAAACTTGGAGAGATTGTAGTAGAGTGTCGTAACCAGTGTAATCAGGTTCATGTGCTGAACAAGTCCAAGCATTTATGTTGGAGATACCATCTCTGCCGGTGGTGGGGCTGCGGCCGCCACTATCGCCAGAATAAGATGCGGCTGGGAAAAGTTTAGAGAACCTTTGCCACTACTCACCACGAGAAGACTCCCTATCCCCTTGAAGGGAAAGTTGTACGCTTCATGCGTTAGAACATAGAAGCGCAATGACATATGCTTCAGAAACTTGGCCTATCAAAGCGGATGATACCAACAGAATGGAACGCAATGAGGTGAGAATGGTGAGATGGATGTGTGGTGCCAGACTGCAAGATAGGATAGAAAGTGTAGAGCTAAGGAGAAGGTTATGTATCAAGAGTATCGGTGATGAGATGCATACTATAGTCTATTGGCTGTAAGTAGGCGATAAATCATGACCTTCATCCACTGTAACTCAAAAAGGGCTAGAGCAAATTGGCTGTAAATTTCCACATCTATTCCTTGACTGCCTCTTCCCAAATGGTAGAAATATTAGCTGGATTACTCTAGTCATACTTGAGTTACAGAGGTTAGAGGTCAGGATTTCTCGCCTACTTCCAGCGAATAGACTATAGCAGGCTTGGATGGTTTGGACATGTGGAGAGGATGGATGAACAAAGCTGGGTGAAAAGATGCAAGTCCATAAATGTGGATGGAGTTGCACCATGGGGCGGACCAAGAAAAGACGTGGGATCGAACTTTGCAGTCTGATCTTTTGCAAGTGCGGTAGCTCTTAACAAGGCTGCCTGGAGCGCCGATATTAGGACGTGAGACCGGAACTGCGCTTTATGTGGAGCACTCGGTCTTTAAAATTGTTTAGGCCATGTTGTTGTCATTCCCTAAGCTGCCTTGCCAAACTGCCCCGAGTCCCTAAGGAAGGCCATGGCTACGGTCGGGTTTTCCCACAGGGCTCTCAAGGAGCTCATTCCAGGTGTTTTGTATTATATCAGTTGTCTTTTCATCGAACTGTTCTTTCTCTTCATATATTTGTGTGATAAATTCCTTAACCCATTCTGTACCGGCAACGTAGTTATATTTTATCCTCGCTATATTCAGACGATTTTGTGCAGCATAAGAAGGATCTGTGCTAATAAAAAGGGTTGTTGTTGTCGTTCCCTAAGCTGCCTGGCCGAACAGCCACGAGTCCCTAAGGAAGGCCATGGCTACGTTCGGGCTTACCCACAGAGCTTTCAAGGAGTGTAGATTATGTTGTTGGCTTAAGTGATTGTATGAAATGCAGTCTTCTACGATGTGTTTAATGGTATGGGGTGCTGTTTTCATCCCGGGCAGGTGTCGTCGACGGAGTCATCCAGTCTCTTCTGATAGCTCAGAAGAGCTGGATTGTGCCCACATCTCAACCTGGCCAGGTGGACTCTGTCCTCGCGATGAAGGGAGGATTCAGGAGGATGGATTTCGGGAAGTCTTGCCTGCAGCTGCGTGTTGTCTATGAGTGATTGGATGGAACAGCTAGAGATATGAGTATGGATGTGCTTCTGGAAGCTGGTTTGGGATGAGCAGGGAGGGATAGATGACGGTATTTGTTTGTGATACCGTATGCTGGGTGTTGTTTTGATATTTCTTTGTGTCTGGGGGTGTGTTGCCATGTAGCGTAGTAGGTGGTGTAGGTTTGTAGAGGCTGCCGCCAGGAATTGAGTGCTTCTCTTGTCCAGATGGTCTTTGACTTTGAGGCCTTTGGTTTCTTGATGTAGGTGATCTGTAGGTGTAGTAGCCTAGCTGTGCAGCCTGTGATGATTTTTAGGGCTATATTTTTAATAGTCTGCAAGGTCTTGTGATGTGTTTCAGCTAGGTTAGAAGCCCAGGCAGGGCTTGCATATTCAATCATTGATCTTATGTATTGTTTGTAAACTGTGGTGGTAGTTTCTTTGTTGTATCCAAATTTTGTGTGGGCAAGTGACCTGAGGGCGTTAAGTCAGGGTGTCGGTTTATTTTTTATGTTTGTGATATGTTGTTTGAATGTCATTAGAGTATCGTATGTTACTCCTAGGATTTTGGGCGAGTGTGTGTGTGTTAGGGGGATGTTGTTTATGGTGAGGTGCGGGGTGTATTTGTGTTCGGCTGTCCAGCTTGTGGGGAGGGTTGCTGTGGATTTGGCTGGGGCCAACGGGAGTCTGTTTGTAGTGCCCAGTCATGTAGTGTGTTGAGATAGGGTTGAAGGAGAAGTGTTGCACTGTCTAGGTCTTGGTGTGTGCATGTGAGTATATGTCGTCTGCATAGGAAGCTATATATATTTGGGGTGTGTAGGGTGTAGGTATATCATGCATGTACAGATTGAAGAGTGCGGACGACCGGACGGATCCTTGCGGGACTAATCACTGTTTTACGGAACAGTCACAGTAATAAGAGTATGACCTTTTAATAAGCCAGATGCGACCAGGATAAGTTCAGAGAACTGCTGCCGCTTCTAACCTTGAGAGGACTTGCACTTTGCTTGAAAAGAAAGTTATTTTCTTTGTGTGTTAAAAGTTCAAAGATGCTTTAGAAACTTGGCTAGTTAAAGTGCATGCTACTATTGAAGAGAATGGAATGTATTGAAATATGAATGAGAGGGATATGTGGAGCTAAATTGAAAGCTAAGTTAACTAATATAGAGCTATGTTGGTGTTTAGGTATTTCTGGTAAGGATATCCGCGAAGAGATGCGTACAAGTAGGTTTGGTTGTTTGGGCATGTGGAAGGGAAAGATGGTAAAAATTGGATGAAGAGCTGCAGTTTGGAATGTGGAGGGAGCTTCGTGAAGAGGTAATCTTAGAAAGATGGGGGATCAGGTTGTTGTTGTTGCTCCCCAGGCTGTCTGGCCGAACAGCCCCAAGGTCTCAAGCAAGGCCAAGGCCATAAATGAGCGTCCCCACACAACCCTCCCTGCTTACCACTAACAAAGCCCGGGTGACCGAAGCCACTCCAAGGCAGGGAGCTGAGGAGAGTGTGGAAACGCCCGGGAAACCAAAGCCCCACCCAAGGCCCTGTGCCCCTCAGCAATTATGAAGGGAAAGTTGAGGGGCAAGGGAAAAATGTGATGCCTCGACTCCCAATCTGCCAACTTCTAGGTTGGCAGTAGGGAGGTCAATCCACGGAAAAGACGCCGTCGCTTGAGATCCAGAAGACATATAAGTAAAAGGAACAGTCCGAGCAAGCCATGGGCATGGCAGAGAATGCTCAGCTCTCACTCTGATAGACCAGCCCATCACCACATGACTAGAACCCAATCCTCTCAGCATCAGCTAGGAAAGGCCCTAGAAAGCCGCCTTTGACGGGGGGATAGCTCCCCTATTTCAACTCCTTTCGGGGTTGGGCCCAGGGGGATCAGGTTCTATGATTTTATCTCGAAAATAAAAACTTTACAATTTAGTGGAGCAACCTAGAACAGGGCTGCCTGGAAGTGTACCATTAGGAAACGAGACTGAAACCATACCTCTTATGGATCACAGTTTACAAAATATATGGATGCCATTTCAAAAGCCAACATGAATGTGAAAATTCACATTAAAATCAAGGTTATAGGTTTGATCGCTGGGGACTTCTTTGCAGTGACGGACATCGGAGGTGCAGTCGACTATTGTCCTATACAAAAACTAGCACCTGATCAGCGGTATCCAGCGGATAACTCAGGTTTCAGACTCACAACCATAGCCATTCCATTAGCATATTAACATTCAACATGTGCTGCTTACCATACATAAAACTTGCCAAGCTAGACTAAGCCACCATGGTAAAGTACAGAGGCAGTCATCTTTCCCTTAACCCGGCAAGCGCGATAGGCCTCACGGAAGGCTTCCTATAGGGAACGCGATAGGCCTCACGGAAGCAAGACCATAAAAAAAGCCTTCCAAAAAAAAAAAGGGCCTATCAAAACAAAGGAATTTGTCTCTAGGTGAGATAATTCCCCTCCAGTACTCATCCATGTAAATCTCACCCACCCCCCTCCCCTCCTTCCCCACCTTATTCCCCCCTCCCTCCCCTCCTCAATTATCACCTATTTTTCCTCTTATTATCATCATTTATCGGTTATTTTCTCTCCCACGATAATGTAGCACAAGTGGGTTGCAGAAAAGATCGTTATGTAACACCCAGACACCGGCCCACACCGCCCCGCTCGTCTCAGTTACCTCACAGACAGCGAGAGAGGAGGGTTGCCTGTGGCTCTCTCTCGCCTGAGATTATGACCGGGTGGCCAATATCTTCGTTTTTCACCACCCAAATGCTTTTCCCACTTATTTTAGCACTCTTGAAGGTTCATATATACATCATATATGTAAAATAAAAGCATACCGAAAACAAATAATGCTCTATATTGTAAATATAACGAATTCTGTCAGAATCCAAGGCTAGAAATGCACAAATAACTACCCTAGCCCCTAGGTCTATTTCGCGCTTGTCAGGTTAAAGAGAAGTCTGTTTTACAATGGTCAATTCAAGGCTGATAAATGAACACAATATGTAGCCTACTGTACTATATCTCAACTAAGTAAAGTGTTTTGAAATGGATATTCAAATTATGGACTAAGTTTAAACTGTATACCATGGGCAAGTCCAAACTGATCAACAAAAAAGAAATGTTTGGTAAAATAAGCTGAACAACTCTTACACAAGCAATGTATCGTGTAATTAATAAAATAAAATAATGACTAATCACTCCTTTTGCAGGTACCAGAGTTTCCAGCCCAATCTCTCCCCTGCCACCCCAAGACCCCAAGAAGAAGAATAAAGAAAAGCGAATACAATGTGCGTGCTGGTGCGAGGGCTGGTCAGAAGTATACATCAGGGCTCCTACTGGTTGGTCAATATCTGTCTAAACTGTTTGGATTTATAGTCTGTTGTCTTCACCTGGCAGAAAATTAAATTCCTGAGCAGCTGTTTTTTTTATAATTATAATGTAAAACTTGCAAAATAAACAAACAAAAACTGGGACGACACAAGATAAATGCAAAAGAACTAATCAAAATCGCTATGTGGAAATAACGCTTAATAAAATAAATTTTTGAAATAAAAGAACACAGTCCACCACATAGGGTGACACAACTATATGAGCAAGTCAATCTGGTTCCCAAGCAAACTGATCGCACATTATAACAATGAATCTCGTCATGTTCAAGGAATTAGTCAATTTGGGAAGTCCGAGACGTTCTGGTAAATTTTACTAAATTCTGTATGAATAAAGAAACTACAATTTATATCAAATTTTATATTAAACTAAATTTGCAATTTGACAAGATATCGACAAAAGTACAAAAAACATAAATCACTCAATGTCTAAACTGTTTGGATTTATAGTCTGTTGTCTTCACCTGGCAGAAAATGCAATTCCTAAGCAGCTGTTTTTTTTTTTTAAATTAATGGGAAAATTATTATAAGCTGGGTCTTCTCCTGGGCGACCTAGATGTGTGTGAATTTTCTTTTGTTTATGTTGTGTCCCTGTTCGGGCTCTGTCTCGAGTTGGCCACCCCCTGCTATGGGGTACGTGCTTAGTATGCTTCCAGCCAGGGCCACACTGGGGTAAATAAAATAGCAAAACAGTGGTGGAACTGCCATCCGGGTGAGGGACTGCTCTGGTTCTGCTCCTTCAGTGCTAAGGATCATAATCCACTTGGTGAAAATGGCACTGTGGAGTCAGTTTAGGAATGTCAGGGAGCTTGGAGGCAGTTTTTGCCATGGCCATCCCTATTGGGGCGCTTCCTCTGGAAGCGGTGCGTCAGATTGATGATGATGACTTGCATTCATACATGTATTATAATGTAAAACTTGCAAAATAACATAATACAAATGTTTTAATAATTGTTTTTTTTTCCCTTAAAAATCAGTCTAGGAGACTCTAGCTAGCAAAGTAGTAAAATCAATCTCCAGAATACCTTTGACTAAAATGGACTTTCCAAACTCCCTGCAGGTAATGTGTCTTGGATAATGCGCCTCCAGAACAAGCTGATGAAGGAAGAAGAAAACCTGCCCATCAGAGAGTTAAGCGATCTGTACAGCACAGAGTGGGTCACCGCGTCACTGGACCCACAAACATTGGACTATGACGAGGTAAATAGTCACAAACTAGAAGTGTTATATTTTATTGCCAGGTTTAAGCTCCTAAGTGTTGAGAATGTATGTGAACAAAAAATGAAGGTGTGTGAATGTCATTTTATATTTATTTCCCTCGAGACATCGGACCATGACAAGGTTAACGCGGTGCATTTCTGTCCATCTTTTATTGGCAATTTTAAGCTGTTAACCCTTTAGTGTACAGTACGGGAATACGCACCTGCGTCTTTCTGGGATACTTAACCCGGCAGCTACGGGGAGACTCTTAAGAGGTTTTACTGGGCGACTGCGGGGCGACTTAAGATCCTTAAAAAAAAAAACATTTAAAGCACCCCAGTAGCACTTGAATTTGTTTTTTGTTTTGTTTTCCTCTCGGTCATGCCACATATAATTCCTCCACATCCCCTCCCCCCCCCCCCCCCCCCCTCAATTATCACCTATTTTCCCTGTTATTCCCTTATTTTTGGTATATTTTCGTGCTAACATTAGAGAGTTGCTAGCAGGGCGTGGTCATCTGTGTATCTATGCGTGGGAAACGGCATGAGATACAGAGAGAGGCCTCAGTGTCTCTCCAGGCCTCGAGAGGGGAGGTTGTGGAGCAGGCTGGCTCACACTTGATGAATGAAACTCTCACTTTCATTTCGCGATTTTGACCATCCAAACACTTTTCCACTTGTTTTATTGTTGTAACTTGTTGTTGTTGTTGTTCCCTAAGCTGCCTGGCCGAACAGCCCCGAGGAAGGCCATGGCCACGATCGGGCTTTCCCACAGAGCTCTCATTGAGTGTAGATTGTGTTGTTGGCGTAAGTGGTTGTGTGAAATGCAGTCTTCTATGATGTGTTTAATGGTATGGGGTGTTGTGTTACATCCCGGGCAGGCGTCGACAACGGAGTCATCCAGTCTCTTCTGATAGCTCAGGAGAGCTGGATGGTGTCCGCATCTCAGCCTGGCCAGGTGGACTCTGTCCTCGCGAGGGAGGGAGGATTCGGAAGGATGGATTTCGGGAGGTCGTGCATGCAGCTGCGTGTTGTCTGTGAGTGAGTGGATGGATTGGCGAGAGATATGAGTATGGATGTGCTTCTGGAAGTTGGTTCGGGGTGGGCAGGGAGGGAGAGAGAGGACAATAATTGTGTGTGATACCGTGTGCTGGGTGTTGTTTTGATATTTCTTGGTGTCTGTGGGTGTGTTGCCATGTAGTTTAGTGGGTGGTCTTGGTTCGTGGAGGCTGCTGCCAGGAATTGAGTGCCTCTCATGTCCAGATGGTCTTTGACTTTGAGGATTTTGGTTTCTTGATGTAGGTGATCTGTGGGTGCAGTACCTGTGCAGCCTGTAATGATCTTCAGGGCTTTGTTTTGAATAGTCTGTAAGGTCTTATGATGTGTTTCAGCTAGGTTAGAAGCCCAGGCTGGGCTTGCGTATTCCATCACTGATCTTATGTATTGTTTATATACTGTGGTGGTAGTTTCTTTGTTGTGTCCAAATTTTGTGTGAGCAAGTGACCTGAGGGCGTTAAGTCTGGGTGTCAGTTTCTTTTTAATGTTTGTGGTGTGCTGTTTGAATGTCATATGAGTATCATATGTTACTCCTAGGATTTTGGGTGTGTGTGTATGTGCTAGGGGTGTGTTGTTTATGGTGAGTTGAGGGATGTATTCGTGTTCTGTCCAACTTGTGAGCAGGGTTGCGGTGGATTTGGCTGGGGCTAGATTAAGTCTGTTTGTAGTGCACCAGCCATGTAGTGTGTTGAGATAGGGTTGAAGGAGATCTGTTGCTCTTTTTGGGTCATGGTGTGTGCATGTGAGTGTTAGGTCATCTGCATAGGAGGCTAAGTTTATTTGGGGCGTATTGGGTGTAGTTATATCGTGCATGTACAGATTGAAGAGTGCGGGCGATAGGACGGATCCTTGTGGGACTCCGTTTGGAAAGTTTCTGATTTTAGATGACTGACCGGCAAAAGATACGTGTGCACATCTGCCTGCTAGGAAGTTGGCCAGCCACCGTTTTGTGTTGTTGTGCATGTTTGTGTTGTAGATTTTGTTTGTTAGGTTGTGGCGGGGGATGGCATCGAAGGCTTTACTAATGTCGAGTGTGGCTAATAGTGATCTGTGTGGTGGTCTAGCTGAGTTGATGCCGTCGAAAGCTCTTTGTGTAAGGTCTGTGAGAAGAGTGTTTGTGGAGTGCAGTGGCCTAAAGCCATGTTGTGTTGGAGCTAGGGGTAGGTCAGGTGTAATTAGTTGTAATACTAGGCATTCCATGACTTTAGAGGGGGAGCAAAGGAGTGTGATGGGGTGGTGCGAGGAGGGTAGCGTGGGGTCTTTGTTGGGTTTGGGGAATGTGATGATGATACCATGCTTCCAAATGTCTGGTATTGTGTTATGTGAATAGCTGTAGTTTGATATGTTAGTGACTGCTTGTATGCCTTGTGGTCCCAGGTGTCTGAGGTGTATGTTGCTTATGTTGTAGGTCACAGGCGGGTGAGTGCTTGAGATTGTTGATATGCTTTGTCTGGTGATTGGTGAAGGGTGTATAGTCAGGGTCTGTGGGGAATTGTCTCTTACGTCGGATGACACGTCGGCCGTCTTTGTGAGGTTTTAGGTGGCTGACATGTGAGAAGTGATTGATGAGAGTGTTTGCTTGTTGTTTACATGAAGGAGTAGAGTCTGTTGTTGTGATTGCAGCATGTGATTGTTTTGTGTTGCTGTTGGAAAGTGTGATGCTGTTTAGTGTTTTGTAGAGTTTTTTGGGGTTTGTTTTGTGATCAAGTGTTTGTAGGAAGCTATTCCAATTTAGTTTGTGTTGTTCTTGTATTTTGTTGTTAGTTTGGGTGTTGAGTGCTTGGATTTGTTGTGTGATGTCTTGTGTGTGGGGTGCTGGGGAGTGTTTCAGTATGTCGCGTTGTCTGATGAGGTTTTGAATTTCTGGTGTGAAGTTGGGGTTGTCTTTTTCTGTTACCTCTTGGAATGTGTTTCTTGTCAGCGTTTTGGATAGTTTTATTGAGTATGTGTACAGCATTGTTGATGTTAGTGATGGGTGTACTGTTTAGAGTTGTGAAGTGTTGTTCTGTCTCATTTGTGAATGCTTCCCAGTTAGCTCTTTTATAATTGGTGTATGTGTGTTTGTGGCTAGCTGGGGTGAGTCTGGTTTTGGTGGTGATAATGATCGGGAGGTGGTCAGAGCCTAAGGTTTTGACCACCCTCCAGGATGTTGTGGGGGCGAGTTCTGGGGAGCAAAAGGTGATGTCTGGAGATGATGGGTTATAGAGGGCTTGGTGAGGAATATGGGTATGTTGATGGATGTCGTTAACCCTCTCACATCCGGACGCGATTTTTGAGCCTATTAGGGATACTTTAAATCCTTTGTTACTGTCAGGGGTATCTATAAACCTTTAGTTTGTTTACTTCAACCTCTGCAGTTGTCTTTGAGTTAGCTGTGGGCAGAAAACTAATTTTGGAGAGGTAATTATAACAGAAAGTAATCTCTTTCTTATTGCTAATCTGGCAACCTCTGCATCCTATGGTCGTGAGAGGGTTAAGGATGATGAGGTTATCGGTTTGGTTTTGTAGTACCAGCCCTCTGTCTGTGTCGGGGTTGTCGACAAACCAGGCCGACGTCTTGGCGTTGAAGTCACCACCCAGGATGATGTGTGGGGTGTTTGTGATGTGTTGTAAGTGTGGTCTGTATTCATTTGGTACTGTAGGGGATGTTTGGGGAGGGATGTATGTGTTTATGATGGTTATGTTGGAGTTGTTGCCAGTGCGTATTTTAATTGACTGTATTTCTGTTGTGTTATCATTTGGGGGGAGGAGGGATTTGGTTTGTACACTGGTTACTATGTATGATATTTCTTTGTGTACCAGGGTGATGAGTCCACCGCCTCCGCCGACAGCCCGGTCTTGTCTGATGGGGGTGAAATTATGAAATGTGGGTGTTTTTTGTGTTGTGCGGAGTTTTGTTTCTTGTAAGATGGCAATGTGTATGTTGTGTTGTTTGATGAAGTGTGAGAGTTCGTGTTTCTTTGTGTTGATGCCATCTATGTTCAGTTGAAGAATTTTAATGTTATGTGTACGATGTATTAAAATGCAAAACTTGCAAACTAAACAAACCAAAATTGGGACAAGGACAATATAAAGTCAAATTAAATTATCAAAATCGCTATGTGGAAACAACGCTTACTAAAATGAAAATTATTAAATAAAAGAACACAATCCACCACATAGGGTGTACATTACTACATGAGCAAGTTAATCTGTTTCCCAAGCAAACTAATCGCACATATAACAACGCACTATCGTCACGTTAAAGGAAGTAGTCAAGTTTGGGAAGTCCGGGACGTTCTGGCAAATTTTACTAAACTCTGCATGAATAAAGAAACTACATGTTAAATGTCAAAATATTATTTAAAATCAAATTTGCAACATGACAAGACATTAACAATAGTAAAAAATACAAATATTGATAAGATATCTATACTATTACAAAATAATATATAAAATACAGTACAGCACTCACTAACGATAGTGCTATCGGGTAGGTACCTGTAAACATAGCATGCCTCAAGTGACCCCTATCAATAACTACCCTACAAATAACCTATATTTATAGCACAAATAAACTAAGGAAATCGCAAAAGTAAGCAATTGATACTATCGACAATGAATACATATAATATAAAGACAAATAATTGCAAAATATGAAGTAACAACAGATTTAAACAAAGAGTACTCTTTTAACAAGAACAATAAATTTAAAAAATCATCAATATTAATATTAATAATAGAAAAAGAAAAAGATAAACAATAAATACAGACAAAAAGTAAGCAGAGGTTATACAAGAAACTTCAAGTTAAAAATGCTTGATTAAAATTATTGATGTCAAATTTTAGAATAGTCACAATAATTGACCCTAAAAAGATTAAATTTATGGAACAATTTACTTGCCTCAAAACCTCTGTCCACTAAGAGTCTGTATAGTAACCTAGCTCTAGCCCAAAAGTCATCTACTTTAGTGCAGATTTTACAAAATCTTATTAATTGGGAATAAAAACAATTATAAGTTATTTTACTATCGATATTACTACTAGGGAAAGGAAAGTTTATTACGTTAAAATTAAAATCATCAACTTTGTGATATACTTTAAGTATGCACTGTTCATTAACAATCTCTATATTTATATCAAGAAAATTTTCAACTTTATAATTTACGTTACATTGTGTGAGGGGAATAGAATTAGGGTAAATAAGTTTAGCAACTTGATTAAAATTTAACAAATTGCAAACAAGAATATCATCAATATATCTACTATTATTACTTAACAGTTTAGCAAGTGCTAATTTTTCTGGAATTTTATTTTTCTTGCTACTGTCAACTAAGTCTTTTATATATTTAAATTCTAAAGCAAGCAAGAATAAGTCTGCAATTAAAGGGCTAGCATTTCCACCCATAGGAATTCCTAATATTTGTTTGAAAATGTACGGCCCGAATCTAACATAAGTATTGAAAAGGAGGAATTTAAGGGCATCTTTAAGTTTAATTCTATCAAAATATACAGAACTAGTGGGAGTAGAGCTAAGTGATGCATTATTAAAATACAGTATGTATAAACATTTATGAAATAATTACCATTCCTAACGAAGCTGTCAAAGTGCAAATCTATAATAAAGCAAAGCTCTGAATATACTAAATCTAAAGGCAAATTGGTATACAAAGTTGAAAAGTCGAAGCTATGTACCGAGGTAACTTTCGGCATGGTATTTATTTTATCAATAACTTCTAACGAATTGTCAACACTCCAATAATCGTTAATGCCAGTTCTTCTCATGATGGTATTACAATATCTTTTACGAGTACTTTTAATGTATTTTAAGCAATTTACGACTTGTTCTGATAGAGTTTTAGTGGTAGCAAATTTTGCTCCAGCAATAAAGCGATATTTATAAGGTCTTTTATGAAATTTAGGTAACATGTATAATTTTGCAATGCACTTGTTCTTATCAGAAAGTTTAATATCAAATATTATATTTTTCTTGGTATGTTCATCGATTAAGTTATCAATATTCAGATTATTTTGAATTTCATAAACAGAATTACCGCAAATATTTTTACGTAATATGTTACCCTTAATACCTAATTCTTTTTTCATGTTTTCAAGATAAAATTTCTTACATGTGAAGCTATAATTATTGCTGGCTTTATCTACTGTAGTGATTACAAAATGTTTATGTAAATTTATTAAATCAGCTTTAAGCTTATTATAATTATAGTCTATAAAATCTGAAAGATTAAATTCATTTTTAAGCGAGAAAATTTTATTTCTAATTAACTTAATTAATAATTTAGACCATGCTTCTAGTTCTCTCGCATCGCAGCACGCAATTTTTAACAATTTATCTTTTAATTTATTGACTGAAAATACAATATCTTTTAAAATTATGTCCCATGTTACTTTATTACTCCCTATTCTAAATTTAAACCCTTTACGACATAGCTCCGCTAATTTGTCGTTTGCAAAATGTTTAACTAGTTCTACATCACCTGTTAATATGTGACATATCGGACTATAAATGAACTTTGCTAGTGCATCACGTCTGCTAGCTGGCATATCCATGACTCTTTCACACACGCATTTATTATTATTGAAAATATCATTATCTGAAAGATTTTCTAAAACTTTATTATAATTACAAATAATAGACCCAACAGGTCGTTCATATGAATACACTATTAATGGTTTGAAATCTTTACAACCATCTGGTAACATGGACTTAACTTTCTTTGAATTAATAAGACTGTTAACATTAATTTTGTCTAAAATTTTAGAGGAATAATTTAAAGTGGACATGACTTTATCTTTAATACGGTTATCTTTGGATTTCTTAGAATTGGCTCTAATATATCCCATAAAAGCAAAGACTATATTCTTAAATTTATTTGTGAAATTATGTTTATTGTTTAGAATATTTTCTATAAAAGGAGCAAAACTTTTCTTTTGTAGGCCTTTCAATGAATCTTTTAATTTTTTAATTCCGAAATTTATGTAATGTATAAACACATGTATATGTTGGGTGCTGCTGCACGAGGATGGTGTGGGGGGGGTGGGGTGGGGGTGAGGGAGGGGTGGGGGGTTGGGATGGGTGAGGGGGGGGTGGGGATTGGGGAGCAGGAGATGGGGGTTGGAATGGATTAGGATGGGGTGTGGTGTGTTGAGTTGAGGATGTGGATGGTATGGGAAGGTTAGGTGGGTTAGGGAGGAGAGGTGGACGGGTTTTAGGGGAGGGAGTGGATGATATGGGAAGGTTAGGTGGGGAGGAGAGGTGGACGGGTTTTAGGTGAGGGATTTGACTGGGAGAGGGAGGGGCATGAGGAACAGGTGCAGGTGTTTGTGTAGTGTTTCTTGGAGGCAAGTGTTGTGCAGGTGAAGTGGGTCCAGTTCCCGCATGAATTGCAGAGAACTGAACCCTTAGTATGGCGACTCGAAGTGATGGGTTTTGAGCAAGTTGGACATATGTATGTGTACGTGGGTCCTGAGTTGCTCTCAATGTCTCCGGCTAGAAGAAGTCTTCGAGAAATGACAGCCGGAGAGTCATTTCTCGGTGTAGGAAAAACTGTGTGATGTGTGTGTGTGGTGTGAGAGGTGTGGAGGTGTGGAAATTCCCGGCGCGACCGAAGCCGCTCCAAGGACCCGTGCCCCCAGGGAGGGGGCAGGGGATGGTTGTGACGGTTTGGCTCCCGAAACTGCTCCCGGCATCCGGTTTTCCTGCACTGGTCGTTGATTTTTCTTCGGCCGTGGAGGGTCGGCAGCCAGCCTCGGGAGGTGGCCCCACGGCGTTGTAACATGTTACTATCTTCATATTAAACGTAAAATAGGCGCATATGGATAAGTATTAATTATATTTATGGTAAAATAACTATTTTAGTGAAGGAAACTGTAAATACCTTCGCACCACGGCATGGTGTTCGCTACATAGGCTGCGCATCTGCCGAGTTAAAAGGAGTTTAGAAACCTTTAGTTTAGTTATTTCAAACTCTGCAATTGTCTTCAAGTGACCTTATTGTCAGAAAAATCATTTTGGAGAGCTAATTATGAGATTAGGAGAATTGGTTGATCAGTTTGTATATGGATGGAGTTGTGGGAGAGGTGCACGGGGGAGCGGTGGATGTTGGTTTTCCGCTGATAATGCCAGTATCACACGAGCGCTTTTTCCCTCAACATTTATCCTTAACCCACTGAGACCCAGCGTCGCACGTGATGCGTCGGCAGTGTTTGATCACCAGCTCTCAGCGACGCATCACGTGCGTCCGGCATATTAAAATCAGTTATGTGGCTCGTAAGGTAGGAAATGGCAGGAGAATAGGAGGGGGAGGTACCGTAGTGTGTGGGCGAGTCGGGCCGGTAGGTGTGAGCGGGCCAAGACAGCCGCGCGGCCGGTGGTGGTGGGCTTAGTGGGGCTACTTTACCCACTTACTTCACCGCGACTTTGGACCTTCATTACTCCTGTCGTATGGGAGCTAGAGGGTTGAGATTTGTGTGAGACACTCCTTAGGATGTACACATTACAATGCCATACTCAGTATTCACCCTAGTGCTGCCGGGCGGGTGGTCATGCGGGGGAGGTTAACTTTCGACCCCCCACGCCCCCCAAATGACCTGAGGTGAGTATTTTTTTATTTTTTTCTTCATTTCTCACCTTTCTCTTCCATTTTAGCTAAACAAACATTTTTGAGGCTCCCCCCCCCCCAAAAAAAAAATATCCGAGGTGATTTTTTTTTTTTTTTTTTTTTTTTTTTTCCCCCATTTCTCACCCTTGTCTTCCGTTTTAGCAAACAATAAAAAAAAGTGAAAATCGCTTGGGAATAGGATGAACAAAATAATATAACTAGCCGGGGCTCAGCGGGTTAACACTGGTCTGACAGCTTGTCTGGTGTGAACTGAAGGACTTGCTGCCTCCACAGGCCTGGGTGCCAGAGGCGCCCGCAAGTCTAAAGTGTCTGTGGTGCCATATGGTGTTGGACAATAGTGGTATATACATTATTATTATATCTTCCCCCCCCCCCCCCCCTATTGGCGTCCGGCGAGGCGATGGTGGAGTCGGGCGGTGTAGGTTGAGTGGAGGGCGGTAGACGAAGCTGTCGTAGGAAGCGGCGGTTGCGGAGTGTGGCTCGCCCCGACCCATCCACCCGGATGGTATACTGGCGGTGTGGATGCACCTCCACTACAGTGCCAGTCTTGTTCCACCGTGTCGGGTTGTTGCCCCCCTGGTTCTGGACGGAGACCCGGTCACCGACGTGGAGTGGTGATAAAGGCCGGGCTGAAGCATTATAGTATGTGGCTAGGGCAGCGTTACGGTGAAAAAGGGCTGCCTCACGAGCTTCGGCCGAGAGAAGCCAGTGGTGGTGGAGGTGGAGAAGTGCAGGATTGCAGGGGACGTGGTCCCGTAGGGTCCTGCCGAAGAGAAGTTGAGCTGGTGACTTGTCAATGGTCGAGAGGGGTGTGTTCCTATATTGGAGGAGGGCGCGGGCTGCAGCGTTGTTGTCTAGAGAGCCAGTGGGGGATGTACAGTCCGCGATGATGCGGCGGGCTGCTTTAACAGCCAGCTCGGCGCGGCCATTAGACTGAGGGTAGAACGCAGAGCTGACCCGCTGTGACACACCCCAATGTGCCAGGAATTCTTGGAAGTCCCCGGCTGTGAACTGGGGCCCACCATCGCTCGCCAGTACCCGGGGTGCTCCGTAGTGGGTGAAGAGGGTACGGCACGCCGAGATGAGGTGGTGAGCATCACATTTACCTGGTGGCAGGTAGAAGATGTGGACATTGCTGGAGAAGCGATCGACGTAGACCAGGTAGTGTTTTCCCTGGTGCTGACAAAAATCGGCGGCTACCTGGTCGTATGGCCATTGGGGTGGGTCAGATGACATGAGTGGCTCTTTCGGCTGGGACGGGGCGTGGGCGCGGCAGTAGTGGCAGGTATCCAGGCAGTTGCGTAGGGCCTTGTCAATACCTGGCCAGTAAACACTCGCACGTGCACGGGCCTTCATGCCAGTCATACCCTGATGAGCTGAGTGAAGGGCCTCGAGAACTCTGGACCGAAGATGATGGGGGATGACTGGTCGTTGATCCATGAGGGCTACCCCGTCGACGGAAGTGAGGCGGTCTCTAACACCCCAGAACTGTCGTAGTTGTGGGGCGGTCGCCTCTCTGGAGTCCGGGAAGCCCTCGGGGATGGTCTGAAGAAGGGAGGTATACTCGCTGTCTTGTTGGCCGGCAGATTTAAGGTCAGACCATGATACAACTGGGTCAGGTATGGCGGCGAGCATGGTGAGGGAGGCCAAGGCAACGGAGTGGATATCGAGCTCGCTGGCGGCCGCACTATGCACATCATGGGCGTCCGCGGAGGGCCTGGTCGGGTAGCGGGAGACAGCGTCGGGGCCGCGGTGACATTTGCCAGGCGTATGTTGAATGATGAACTGGTATCGTAGGGTACGTTCCTTAATCTTGAACAGGCGAGGGTTTGGTATGTTGTCAAGGGACCGGTCGTTAAGGATGTGCAGTAGAGGTCTGTGGTCCACGACGACGACGAGGTCAGGGCAGCCCAGGACAAACATTCTGCATCTGTCAAGGGCGTCAGCCACTGCTAAAGCCTCGCCTTCGACGGGTGCGTAGTGGGACTCCGCAGGTGTGGTAAAACGGGAGCCGGCGAAGATAAGTTTCCAACCGACCTTGCAACAGGAGGGGGCAGATGCGGTGGGGCAGGAACAATGTTGTTGGAGTAGGAGGAAGCCAAGGCCGGTTTTGCTCCAGTCTGTGGCGAGGCACGTGGGTCTGCCGATCTCGAAGGAGCAGACACCTTCCTCAACCAGGTGTGTGATGTGGTCCTTAGATGTGGCAAAGGTACGGTCGAGTGCCTCATCCCAGTGGAAGGGGGTTTTGGACTGCACAAGTTCCCGGAAGGGCGCCATTTCCGGTTTGATGCTGAAGGCCCAGGCGACCTGTTCAACGAGACCAAACCACGACCGGGCTCCCGTGATGTCTGTGGGCGTGGGAAAGTCACGGATGGCCTTAATCATGGACGTGCGTGGCTTAATTCCAGTGTCTGTGATGGTGAGTCCGGCGAAGTCAACTGAAGGGGCGGCGAAGGTAAACTTGTCAGGGTTGAAAGTGACACCGTTGGTTGCACAGAGGGCCAGGTAATCAAAAGTGTGCCAAAATGCCTCCTCGACTGAAGAGTCCCACAAAAGGGAGTCGTCGACACACTTCACCTTACGAGGGACAGCCTGTATGATTGCGTCGAAGCGTCGGGTATAGGCGTCGCCAGCTGCCAAGTAACCTTGAGGGGCCCTGATATACCTGTAACGGCCAAATTCCGTGATAAAAGTCGTAGCCTCCCTGCTGGATTCGTCGAGTAGAACAGCATGGTATCCATTCCAGGCGTCTTGGACCGTCTTACGAGTGCCTGCAGGGATGGATTGGGCCAAGTAGAATGGGCTCGGGGTGTGATGTGTCTCCCGAAGGCAGGCGTGGTTGAGTGCCTGCAGGTCAGCTGTACGGCGGGGTTGTCCAGTTTTCTTGGCGACCACCACCATCCTAGAACACCAGGTAGTAGGGGTACCGATGGGGACAGGCTCAATAATGCCCAGTGCGACGTCCCTGTCGAGATCTGCTTTGACCTGGGCCTTCCAATGATGTGGTATAGGGGCAGGAGTGTGCACGGCACGTGGAGATGCGCCAGGCTTGATGTGGATGTGCATGGGAGGGCCAGACATCGTGGGGAGTGGGCCGCTGGTGGTGTTGAATGCTGAAGATGCAAACTGTGACAAGAACCAGTCACGAAGGTCAGACAGGTGCAGGTCGTTAGGTGGGAAGGGAGGGAAGTGGGCCGGTGTGGTGGAGGGGTCCTGGTCAAGGTGGGTGGTGGTTGGGCTGTGTGGGCGGCCATGCAGGGGGTAGGTGTGGGGAAGTCGGGAGGGATGATATGTAGTGCCCTACAAGCTGAAATGCTAATAAATAACGGTGACAGTGCCTGAATAATAAAAATATCATCATCAGTAGTGTAGGGGGTGCCGGCAACGTCGGTGGCGGTAATGGTAGTCGGCATATAACCCAGGACCTGGAGAGTGTGACCCCCCACGGCCGTGATCCGTTGGTGAGTAGGCTGTAGGTGGTGGCGTTGGAGGCCCAATGCCCGTAGTAATTGCAAACCAGCCACAGATACTTGGGTGCCCGTGTCAGGGTGGGCCGTGACGCTGGTGGGGTGAGAGTGGGGCGACATGGCAGTAGAAATGGTAATGGGCAAGGAGGGGAGCCGTGGTTTGTTAACAGCCTGTTTGATAGTACCAATGATAACAGCCGCGGATGAAGGTGAGGGCGTGGAGTAACAAACTGTGGAGTAATGGTTGAGTTTGTTGCACGACGGGCAGGTCTGCCCCAAGCAGGGCATTTGGATGGGCGTTCGGCTCGAGAGTGTGTGGATAGGCCGCACCCACTGCACTGGGAAGAGGTGGATTTACAAACCTTGGCAAAGTGGTTAGGTTTATTACACGCCGTGCAGGTCTTGCCCCATGCAGGACACTTCGAAGATCGTTGGGCTTGTGAATGTGAAGATAGGCCACACCCAGAGCAACGTGTGGGAGATGAAGTGGGGCCGACGTGGGGAGGTGGTGGGGCGGGCGACGGGGACTGAGTGGGTTGGGCGGGGGGCTGGATAGGGGCGGGGCGTGGGTAAGTACTCTTGAGACGCTGGTATGGTGATTTCACAGCATGTACCCCCGGTTGCATTGCCGTCTGATCGAGTGCCGCAGATTCGAACCCCACACAGTAGTTGATAACATCTTGTAAGGTAGGTAGGGTGCGGTCTTTAGTTAAAACATCTTGCTGAAGAGACGAATCACTAATCCCGATAGTCACTTGGTCCCGTATGTGTTCGTCAGAGACATCAGTGTGGCAACAGGGGCAGGTAAAGCCACAGTCCAAAGTGGCCTCCGTAATACGTGTGACGTAGTCCCGGATCTGTTCAGTAGGTTGTTGGAGGAGAGACCGGAAGTGGTGGCGAGCGGCTGCGCGGTTCCGTTGTCGGTGGACGAGTTGTGTGATGAGAGTTGCTAGGTCGATTTCTGGCAATGAGGAGAACGCCTGATTGTGAGCAAATATGGCGCTCTGAAGGGCAGGGTCGCACGTCTGGTAGAGGTCGATGGTAGCCTCGTGAGGTGGTAGAAGGACGAGCCGTTTGTAGACCTCCCAATCAGCCCAGAATTTGCGTAGGGCGTGTCCCGGCATATGTAAAGCGGCCTGGGGCCGCGTAGGGGCAGCCCGGCGGGGCGGGGCGGGGCGTGGCTGGGCTGGGTAGGAAGGGACTTGAGGTGGTGGTGGTGGTATGATGTCATGCGCAGAAGGGGGCTGCGCCGTGAGGGTTGGTGCCCGCCGTACGATATCCAAGGGGAGGGGCCGTCGTGTGATGGGTGACGTCATGCGCATAAGAGGCTGCGCTGTGAGGGTTGGTGCCAGCCGTACGATAGCCAGGGGGGGCATAATGGCCGCCGTAATACCGACCGTCGCTACCGACACCAGTGTGGGCCTGGCCGTCAGTTGGGGAGGGTGTGGGATGTTGGCTCTTGATAGGGTGGTTAAGGGGATCAGTCATGTTCATATGTAACAAAGACATGTGGGGAATAACTGGCATATGGTGGGGCACTGAGACATGGGTAACTGGCATATGGTGGGGCACTGAGACATGGGGAGATGTATGAGGTGTGGGTGTCTGTGTAGAAGGATGAATAAGTGTATCACTGGTGGGGTGTGAGGCAAAGGATGGGTCAGCCTGGTGGATAACATTACTGGCCTGGGGCTGATGTTGTAGAGGCTGGTGGGGCTGGAGATCCTGGCGGGGCGGTGGTGGAGCTGTCGCGGGGCGATGTTGTAGATCCTGGCGGGGCGGTGGTGGAGCTGTCGCGGGGCGATGTTGTAGTTGTGGAGGCTGCTGGTCCTGGTGATGCTGTAGAAAGGTGGCGATACTCGATTGGAGGGCGTCGATCCTTTCATTCAAGTAGATGATGGATGGGTATAGAGACAGGGCATCGGGCAATGAAGGCTCGACCGGTTGGGAGGTAGATGTAGCAGGGTAGGGACCGCATGGCGGCAAGCCGGCTTCCACAGCAGCTGCAGCCTCAGCTAGGTAGTGCAGGTTCTCCATGTAGGTTCAGATACTGATATACACTGCGCCATATAATAAAGATGAATGGAGATATAACACCAGTACTCTTCAATCCTTTATTGGCTAGGGTTGAGTACAGGAGCGCCGAGACGCTGGTTGGTTATGTGAGAGTCTGGTGTGAACTGAAGGACTTGCTGCCTCCACAGGCCTGGGTGCCAGAGGCGCCCGCAAGTCTAAAGTGTCTGTGGTGCCATATGGTGTTGGACAATAGTGGTGTATACATTATTATTATACTTATGAGGTCAACATTTAAAATATTTGTTACCTAAATTCATCTATCGACAGTCTTGTTTCCAATACCCGTGCAAAATATGCCAGAAATGTTGCCAGAAAAATGTTGACTATAAATACTCTTGTGTGATACTGGCTTTAGGGAAGGAAATGAGTGGAAGTTGCCTGTACTGCTGTTTGCCGACAATACAGTTTCTGATGAGCGATAGTGAATGGGAGTTGCAGGGTCTGGTAAATATGTTTGGAACAGTGTGTGAAAAACGGAATCTGAACGTAAATGCGGGGAAGAGTAAGGTTATGGCCTTTGAAAAGGGTGCAGCCACAGAGTGTGAGGTGAGATTGAACAGTCAGGCTATGGAGAATGTCAGCTCATTTAAGTATTTCGGAAGTTTGTTCAGTAAAGATGGGAGTATGGATGTAGAAGTGCTGAGAGGGTGCAAAAGGGGAAGAGAGTTGTAGGAACGCTGAAAGCAGTAACAATAAATAGTGGTCAGCATGGAAGTAAAGAAGTCCTTACATGATGACAGTGTGGTAACCGACATTGACATTGACGTACGAGTGAAGCATGGACGTTGTTGGAGAGACAAACCAAGAGTGAGCGGGGTGGAAATTAGTTACTTGAGAAGTGCGTGCGGAGTTACATAGAGGGATAGACAGACAAAGGAGGAAGTAAGAAGGTGTGGTGTGGATGTAGATGTTCTGGAAAGTGTGAAAAGGAACACCTTGATGATTCGGCCATGTGGAACTTATGGGAAACGAGACGATGACTAAGAGCGTATACGAGAGTGAGGTGGAAGGACTGAGAGGGGTGGAAGGATGGAGTTAAGTATATGTGTGAAAGCGGTGCTGGATGGGAGGAACGGCGTCGACTGACTGGGGACAGAGGTGCATGCGGGCATTTCGTTCGTGACCACCCCTTCGGGGATCACGGCGTCCGGCAATAGATAGATTGATAGATAATTTCTATATACTGTAAATACTAAGCGGCATCTTAGGAGCCTGAAAGGATTAAAAAGTTGGGGTGGTTAGATTTTGTCTTATCATGGTTACATGTATATTGTCAGGGAGTTGCACGATCAACGAATTCAGGATGAACATTTAACCTGTGGGAGTAATGACCTTTAGAAATGAAGTAAATGAAACTCGACAACTTACCTGAAATGCTGAACACAGCAAACAAAACATTAACTAATGTTTCAACACGAAAAATAGGAATTATAATTTCAAACTTGCAAAATATACGAACAAAAACTGGGACGACACAAGATAAATGCAAAAGAACTAATCAAAATCGCTATGTGGAAATAACGCTTAATAAAATAAAATTTTGAAATAAAAGAACACAGTCCACCACATAGGGTGTACACAACTAAAACAGAATCGTTTTTAAACAAATTAGTAATACAAAATTCAGACTGCCACCTGGCCAGCACAAAGTTCAATGGGGAGCACCTCTACTGCCCCTGCCATAGAAATTATCTCTACTGACCTAAGCGCTCTCATCAATATAACAGGAGAAATTCATGCACGTGCATCAAAGCTAGGCACTTTGTACCCATCATAAAGTAAACTAGCTTTGTGCTAATAGATCCAAATCTTAACTAGTTGAGAATAAAAAATATTACAAAGGGAGGTTTGACATCCCATACCCAACCTTAGCCGTTTCTGTCTGTCTCTTTTACCGTCTTACTTTTCCTTCTGGGGGCAGGGGGCTAGGAATCCTCCTCCCATTGTAAAATTCGGCTTCCAGACTAGACAGTAAGGGGCGAGGGAACGCGAAAGTGGTCCCAGACCTTAAGAATTGGAACTTTAAATGTTGTTTCTGTTCGGGTTCTGTCTTGAGTCGGCCACCCCCAGCTGTGGGGTGTGTGCCTGGGTATATACTGTACATACAAGCTATGTTATCATTGATATTACTACTAGGAAAGGGAAAACTTATGACATTAAAATTGTCTACTTTATGATACAATTTAATGCAAGGTTGTTTTATATTATAATGTAAAACTTGCAAAATAAACAAACCAAAACGTATACGAACACAGTAAAAAGACAAAACAACGAATCAAAATCGCTATGTGGCAACAACGCTTAAGTAAAATAATGATTTATAAATAAAAGAACACAATCCACCACATAGGGTGTACATGAGCAAGTTAATCTGATTCCCAAGCAAACTAATCGCACACATACCAACGCACTGTAGTCACGTTCAAGGAATTAGTCAATTTGGGAAGTCGGGGACGTTCTGGTAAATTTTACTAAACTCTGCATGAATAAAGAAACTACATTAAGTGTCAAATGTTATATTAAAATCAAATTTGCAACTTGACAAGATAATAACAATAGTACAAAATACAAATATAACTCACTAACGATAGTGCTATCGGGTAGGCACCTGTAAGCATAGCATGCTTCAAGTGACCCCTAACAATTACTACCTTACAAATAACCTACGTTTATTGTACAAATAAACTAAGGCAATCGCAAAAGCAAGCAATTAATCCTATCGACAATGATTATATATAATATAATTAATATAAATATTTTAAAATTTGAAGAAGGCACAATAGATTTAAACAAAAGAGTACTCTTTTAACAATTACAATCAATTATAAAAAATAATAATAATAACAATAGAAAATTATAAACAATTTATATATACAGACAAAAAGTAAGCAGAGGCTTTAAGCGAAACTTCAAGTTAATAATGCTTGATTAAAATTATTGATATAAAATTTTAAAATAGTCACAATAATTGACCTTAAAAAGATTAAATTTATGCAACAATTTACTTGCAACAAAACCTCTGTCTACTAATAGTCTGTATAGTAACCTAGCTCTATCCCAAAAGTCTTCTACTCTGGTACAAATTTTACAAAATCTTATTAGCTGGGAATAAAAACAATTATAAGTTATTTTACTATCAATACTACTATTAGGGAAAGGAAAGTTTATTAAGTTAAAATTAAAATCATCAACTTTGTGGTATATTTTAAGTGTGCAGTGTTCATTAACAATCTGTATATTTATATCAAGAAAATTTTCAAAATCATCATTTACGTTAACTTGTGTGAGGGGGATGGAATTTGGATAAATTTGTTTAGCGACTTGATTAAAATTTAACATACAGTATTACAAACAAGAATATCATCAATATATCTACTATTATTACTTAACAATTTAGCAAGTGCTATTTTTTCTGGAATGTTATTTTTCTTGCTACTGTCAACTAAGTTTTTCATAAATTTAAATTCTAAAGCAAGCAAGAATAAGTCTGCAATTAAAGGGCTAGCATTTCCACCCATAGGAATTCCTAATATTTGTTTGAAAATGTAGGGCCCGAATCTAACCTAAGTATTGAAAAGGAGGAATTTAAGGGCATCTTTAAGTTTAGTTCTATCAAAATATACTGAACTAGTGGGATCAAAGCTAAGTGACGCATTATTAAAATATGAATTAACATTTATGTAATGATTAAGACTACTTTCAAATCTGTCAAAATGCAAATCTATAATAAAGCAAAGTTCTGAAAATACTAAATCTAAAGGCAAATTGGTATACAAAGTTGAAAAGTCGAAGCTATGTACTGAGGTAACTTTCCGCATGGTATTAAGTTTATCAATAACTTCTGAATTGTCAACACTCCAATAATAGTTTGTCAGAGACCTTCAATCGCAATTTTTTTACCTACCATCGCCGCGAAAACAAAATCAAATTTAATTAAAGATACTGTAGTATACAGTAGTAGAATATACAGTAGCGACATGTAAATTGGATTTATGCTGGGACGTGGCACAACCGACGCTATCTTCATTCTTAGGCAACTGCATGAGAGGCTCTTGGAGAAAAACTGGGAGTTAAACCTAGTGTTTGTAGACCTGGAGAAGGCCTCTGACTGGGTTTGAGTGAAGAGTTCCCAGTGAAAGTAAGAGTTCACCAAGATTCAGTGCTGAGCCCACTACTGTTTGTTTGTTGGCCAGACCTGTGAGCGTTCCGTATGGAGCTCAGTGGTCTGGTCAATCTGCTCTACATAACTAACTAACTACAGTACTGTTTGTTTTGGTCCTGGAGGCACTGTCAAGAGAATTTAGAACAAGACTTCCATGGGAGTTATGTAGTGGTGTACACCCTGTGTGGTGGATTGTGTTCTTTTGTTTCAGAGTTTTGTTTTATTAAGCATTATTTCCACATAGCAATTTTGATTGGTTCTTTTGCGTTTGTCTTGTGTTGGCCCAGTTTTGGTTTGTTTATTTTGCAAGTTTTACATTATAATATGCAGATGATTTAGTTCTTATCATAGATAGCGCACAGTAAGCGGAGGTAAAGTTCAATGGATGGAGGGAGGGCATGGCATTCTGAAGACTACGGGTTAATATAGATAAAACATAGGTTGTGATCAGTGAAGTAGGGTGCGGAACTTTGGAAAGAAGCGACTACTTTCCTTGTGCAGTTTACAGACATGCATACATAAAATTTTAAAACTGAGTGCTCCACACATACTTGCAGAGTCAGTCTCTTGTCCTAATGGCGGTGTTCCAGGCAACCCTGTTGAGGGCTGCTTCACTTGTCAAGTTTTTGGATTTGAGATTGGCACGTATAGTCCAATCCCAGGTCTTACTCTGTCCACCCCTTGGTGCAGCTCCCTCCACAATCATAGACTTGCATCTTTTCACCCAATTTTGTTCATTCATTATCTCCACATGTCCATACCATCCCAGTCTACTTGTACGATCATCTTCAACCCTATCTCAACACACTACATGGCTGGTGCACTACAAACAGACTTAATCTAGCTCCAGCCAAATCCACCGCAACCCTGCTCACAAGCTGGACAGGTGAACACGAATACATCCCTCAACTCACCATAAACAACACACCCCTAACACATACACACACCCAAAATCCTAGGAGTAACATATGATACTCATATGACATTCAAACAGCACACCACAAACATTAAAAAGAAACTGACACCCAGACTTAACGCCCTCAGGTCACTTGCTCACACAAAATTTGGACACAACAAAGAAACTACCACCACAGTATATAAACAATACATAAGATCAGTGATGGAATACGCAAGCCCAGCCTGGGCTTCTAACCTAGCTGAAACACATCATAAGACCTTACAGACTATTCAAAACAAAGCCCTGAAGATCATTACAGGCTGCACAGTTACTGCACCCACAGATCACCTACATCAAGAAACCAAAATCCTCAAAGTCTAAGACCATCTGGACATGAGAGGCACTTAATTCCTGGCAGCAGCCTCCACGAACCAAGACCACCCACTAAACTACATGGCAACACACCCACAGACACCAAGAAATATCAAAACAACACCCAGCACACGGTATCACACACAATTATTGTCCTCTCTCCCTCCCTGCCCACCCCGAACCAACTTCCAGAAGCACATCCATACTCATATCTCTCGCCAATCCATCCACTCACTCACAGACAACACGCAGCTGCATGCACGACCTCCCGAAATCCATCCTTCCGAATCCTCCCTCCCTCGCGAGGACAGAGTCCACCTGGCCAGGCTGAGATGCGGACACCATCCACCTCTCCTGAGCTATCAGAAGAGACTGGATGACTCCGTTGTCGACGCCTGCCCGGGATGTAACACAGCACCCCATACCATTAAACACATCATAGAAGACTGCATTTCACACAACCACTTACGCCAACAACATAATCTACACTCAATGAGAGCTCTGTGGGAAAGCCCGATCGTGGCCATGGCCTTCCTCAGGGACTCGGGGCTGTTCGGCCAGGCAGCTTAGGGAACAACAACAACAACTTTTACGCATCTCCTCGCTAATACTCTTCTTGTGGGAAGTAACTCAATCCAATGTTGTCTGTAAAGTTATTGTCATTAGAATGCTGCCATTAGGACGTGAGACCATGTGCAGCACTCGGTCTTTAACCCTTATTTAGCGGCGAGCAACATAAGTCGAGTTAAATAAAGCTGGACTATGTGGCGGCGCTCGACATAACTCGAGTGGCAATTTCAGCACGTAATGTGGCTGAGAGAGAGAGACAAGTGGTGGCAGGAGACTAGCGAGCGTATGACTGCTCCAGACCACCGCGGCGAACCTACTGACACAAATCTCAGCTCCCTCCTCCCTCTCTCACTCGCTACATACTCAATTATGTACTGAAAGTACCGAATTACCTGCTTTTTGCACTCGCGTTGCACGGTTATTGCAAGAAAACTATCCATCATACAAGGATCGTTATGGTGTCATTCGAAAGCTCTGTTTATGCCCTTTCAGGGATAGGTACTTGTTTTACGTTCTGGGTCTTATTTAGGCATGAAAATGATCACGTAAACAGCCCTATTTTGGCTAAAAACACCCCGCTGTGCGGTACACATAAATAAACCGCATAGGCCGCTCGTAAGGTGTTAAATTTGTGTATGTATGTAGTGACTGGGTAGACAAGAGATGTAATGGGGCGAGAGGACCTTTGACGAGAATCATATACTTTGAATGTGCAGTGTGTGAGGGAGAACTTTTGTTGAATGACCCGCCTCTTATTATTGATTTCGGCAGTGTAACGTTGGAATGTGTGAATAAATTATGCCACTTGGGTGATACGGTTTCCGCTGAAGCTGGCTCCATTGCTAGTCAAAAGTGGCTAGGGGTAGCTTAGAGAGCTGTTGTCACTCTTGACCATGAGGGGGAAGGTGTATACCTCGTGTGTTAGGAGTGCTATAACCTATGCCTCGGAGACTTAGCTGGTTAAAGCAGAGGATATTAATAGAATGGAACGGAATGAGAAGAGAATGGCGAGATAGATATATGCGGTTAACTTCAGGGACGGGGTATCGATTAAGAAAATAAGAAGGCGTCTGGGCATTAGGGCCCGAATTCAGAACAGTGGTTTAAACCATAGATTGAAACTCAATCCAGGACTATCGGTATTCAGAATAAAATCCTGAGCCGCTTATCCAGTCAATCCGCGGATTACTCGATCCGAGATTTAAACCTGCGGGAGGGTAGGTTTGACTCTAGATCGAAGTTATAAAAACTTTAAATTACTCATGATTGCTTACACTAATCCATAAGGAACCCATAATATAAAATAACAAAGACTGGCACTGATTATTTGGAGAGTGTTTGGAGGCATTCTAAGCAAGGATTATATTAATAAGTAAAGACAAGTGTAAGAATGCAGCTCAGGCAGTCAATCCGAGGTTTAAACCAGCGGGAGGCTTGACTGACGATCGATCGAAGGCTTCTACTCGCCGATAAAATATCATATTATTATTTCCAACTAACTCAAACTGGCATTAAACCGATTCCATTACAGTAGAACCTCGCTCTTTCGGAATTCTCAGACTTTCGGACTAGCATTTCAATTCGGACTCATGGTTCAGCCTTTCGGATTTGTCTGAAAGGCTGAGAAAAATTAAATCGCATTCGGACCAAAGAGCCGAGTTTTGGACTTGTCTGGTTAGGTGAATGTATATTCAGACTTATGAACTTCGGACTCATGCTTCAGCCGTTCGGATTTGTCTGAAAGGCTGAGAAAAATTATTTCGCATTTGGACCGAAGAGCCGAGTTTCGGACTTATAAACTTCGGACATTATTTCAGCCTTTCGGATTTGTCTGAAAGGCTGAAGTGTGAGTTCGGACTCGGCCCTTTCGGACTTTTGACACTTTCGGACAGGGGTCTCCCCCAATTAGTCCGAAAGAGCGAGGTTCTACTATATATTGTAAAAAACGGCAACAGCTTTTCAATTACATTGGAAATTGTCGAAGCATACTAATAATTATATAATGGGTGCAAAACGAACGAAGCACTGCCGTAGCCTAACCACTGATGTAGTTATTCGATAATAGTTGTTGTCTTGATAACCCGAGATTCTTCTAAGCTGAATAATACAAATATATTTAAATGTCCTCGAACATTTATTAGATAAGATACACATGTATTAGGTTACCATAGAACCAATATTATTAGTCCATTACATGTTGCACAGCAAATATAAGTATATACTGTATCCATGCACAATGTTAATCCCTTGTACGTATTAAAATATACAAAGAATCACAAGTGAACCATTATTTTCAAATGCATTTAACAAGTAGGATAAGAGTTATTTGAGACAGGAGTTGTCTTTTTAATAGCTTAGTAGGTTGCAATGATGCATAGTTTATATAACGAGTCACATTAGTTAAGCTACTTGTTTTCGCCTACATAGTTAATGGTTACAACGTATTTCAGTTGAGCTATGCATACTATATATATTTGTCCATTTGACTAGGTATTAACCCAAAAACGGCGAGGGGGGGGTATTGAACTAGCTCCCCATGGGCGAGCATATTGGCTCCATTCAGGCCTATAATAGTCATTTTACGATAAATATGGTTATTACTTATTCATATGAGCATATTTTACCTTCACTATGAAGATAGTAACCTGTAACAACAATAAAACAAGTGAAAATATAATTTTTCTGGTCAAAATCGCGAATATAGATGGACTAGCCCATTCATGAATTATGGAGAAAATTGAGGCAACCCCTCCCTCCACGAGGCCTCAAGCCACACTGAGCCTACTCATACACACACTCGGTTATGTAACACACCCGCTAGGCACGTAAGCACATCCTCCACACAGTTTGCTAATGTTAGCACAAAAATATACCAACGAATTAGGGAATAACAGGGAAAATAGGTGATAATTGAAGAGGGAGGGGAAAGGGAGGAAGGAGGGGATGTGGAAGAGTGATATGAGGTATAGGGAAAAAAACAAAACAAAAAACACAAAAATTGTTTAGTGCTACTGGGGCTGTTTAAATGTTTTTTTAAGGCCTCCCTCTTAACCCGGTAAGACCCAGCGTCGCACGTGTTGCGTCGGCAGTCTTTGATCACCAACTCCCAGCGACGCATCACGTGCGTCCGACATATAAAAAACACTTACGTGGCTCGTAAGGTAGGAAATGGCGGGAGAATAGGAGGGGGAGGTACCGTAGTGTGTGTGGGAGCCGGGCCAGTAGGTGTGAGCGGGCCGAGACAGCCGCGCGGCTGGTGGTGGTGGGCTTAGTGGGGATAGTTTACACCCCTAGTTCACCGCCACTTTGAATCTTCATTACTCCGGTCGTATGGGAGCTAGAGGCTTGAGATTTATGTGAGATACTCCTTAGCATGTATGCCGTACAATGCCATACTCAGTTTTTACCCTAGTGCTCCCGGGCGGATGGTCATGCGGGGGAGACGAACTATTGAAACCCCCCCGCCCCCCAAATGACCGAAATTATTTTTTTTTTATTTTTGTCTTCATTTCTCACCATTCTCTTCCATTTTGGCTCAACAATTTTTTTTGAGGCTACCCCCCACCGGCCCCCCCCCAAAAAAAATGTCAGAGGTGATTTATTTTAATTTTTTTTCATTTCTCATCCTTGTCTTCCATTTTAGCAAATAAAAAAAATAAGTGAAAATGGCTTGGGACTGGGGCGAACAAAATATTATAACTAGCCGGGGCTCAACGGGTTAAGAGCTTTGCCGCCGTCGCCCAGTAAAACCTCTTATGAGCTTTGCAGCCGTTTACGGGTTAACAGCACTGAGCATGCGGTAGATGTAGTAACAAAGTAGAAGTTTGGTTTAAAAGGTGGAATAGAGTTGCTGGTAACACAGATTTTAATGCCACTAGGCCTATCTCACGTAGCCTACACTTTCGTTCTCACTTAGAAATTAATTGGTCTTAATTCGGCCGCTTTATCTTCCCGTCATGCTATTAATATATCACAATCCCTAGGATAAAGTTGAGCATATATAAATACCATGGTAAGTATGACTATATTGCTCACTATTACTTAAAACAAGCGACATGAATCTACGTAGCCTATGTCAGTAAAAGTGAAAGTTGGTGGAAGCAGTAGCACGCTCATGATTGGCTAGTTTATCAGTACCCTGATAATTTACTTATTATCTGTATTATTCCTTATTTATTCATTAAACTAGATATGTGTAAGCAATTTTAATGATTACTTTACAAATTACAGTGCTATCCGAATCTAAAGAGCTATTAAATATCACAGGAAACACAATAATAATGTATATACCGGTATCATAAAGTAAACACAAGCGAAATAAAAAATAAATAAACCAAGAAGTAAGCGAGAGAGTAGACTGACTGGACTCGGGCCCATGCCTCTTAGCCAATCACAGGCCATGCTTCACGTATTACGCTTTTAAAATAAGCAGTGACGGCATTAAATATATAATATAGATAAAATGGCTCATTCATGTGCTTATTGGCTAACTGCATTCCGTACGGCACTGTGATTGGCTGTTGCAAACCTTCGACTTAAATAGAGTTTTAAGCCGTGGATTACTCTATCTCGATCTCAATCCCGTGTTCTGAATACGGATAAACCTTTGTGTTCGATCCAGGATCGAGTAATCTCAATCCCGGGTTTAAACCTGCCCCGAAATCCGAGCTTTAAACCACTGTTCTGAATTCGGGCCTAGGAGTATAAGCGAAGTGATGTGCACGAGCTGATTTAGTTGGTTTGGACTCTTGGAGAGAATGGATGATCAGAACTGGGTGAAGAAATGCCGGACTGTGAACTTGGGGGGGAGCTAGAAAGATGTGGGATCAGGTACTTTATAACCCACTGAGCCCCAGGCAATATAATATAAATGTACACCCCAAGACCAGCAGGTTGTCAAAAAAGACATTCCAGAAAACACCTGGATAGGTTAGAAATGAAGGAAAAACCACAAAGTCATTATGGGGTTCTACGGGGCGCCCGAAAATCGGAATTAACATGGGGAAATGGGAAGGCAAAAACGTGTTTTTGCGTGCTCACGCGCACGCGGCTGGACTTTGAGGGTTTTCAACCACCGGCATTGTTGCGTGGGATACTTACAGTTCCCATACAAATCTGAGCCCTCTAGGTGCCATAGAACCGGAGTAATTAACCGAAACGCACCCTATGCGGGCACTGGGGTTTAGCGTTACATATATTGTCGACGCATCACGTGCATCGCTAGGGTCCAGTGGGTTAAGGTCAATTATTGTTACTATTCTAAAATTATATATCAATAATCTTAATCAAGCATTAATTATTAACTTGAAGTTTCTCGTATAACCTTTGCTTACTTTTTGTCTATTGTTGTTGTTCCCTAAGCTGCCTGGCCGAACAGCCCCGAGTCCCTGAGAAAGGCCATGGCCACGATCGGGCTTTCCCACAGAGCTCTCATTGAGTGTAGATTGTGTTGTTGGTGTAAGTGGTTGTGTGAAATGCAGTCTTCTATGATGTTTTTAATGGTATGGGGTGCTGTGTTACATCCCGGGCAGGCGTCGACAACGGAGTCATCCAGTCTCTTCTGATAGCTCAGGAGAGCTGGATGGTGTCCGCATCTCAGCCTGGCCAGGTGGACTCTGTCCTCGCGAGGAAGGGAGGATTCGGAAGGATGGATTTCGGGAGGACGTGCATGCAGCTGCGTGTTGTCTGTGAGTGAGTGGATGGATCGGTGAGAGATATGAGTATGGATGTGCTTCTGGAAGTTGGTTCGGGGTGGGCAGGGAGGGAGAGAGGACAATAATTGTGTGTGATACCGTGTGCTGGGTGTTGTTTTGATATTTCTTGGTGTCTGTGGGTGTGTTGCCATGTAGTTTAGTGGGTGGTCTTGGTTCGTGGAGGCTGCTGCCAGGAATTGAGTGCCTCTCATGTCCAGAACTTTTTGTCTGTATGTATCAATTGTTTATCTTTTTCTTTTGTTATTATTGATTTTTTAAATTAATTGTACTCATTAAAAGAGTACAATTTGTTTAAATCTGTTGTTGCTTTTTCATATTTTGCAATAATGTTTCTTTATTATATTGTATCTATTCATTGTCGATAGTATCAATTGCTTGCTTTTGCTATTTCCTTGGTTTATTTGTACAATAAATGTAGGTTATTTTTACGGTAGTTTGTTGTTGTTGTTGTTGTTGTTCCCCAAGCTGCCTGGCCGAACAGCCCCAAGGCCCCGAGCAAGGCCAAGGCCATAACCGAGCGCCCCCACAGAACCCTCCCCGTCGACCACAATAAAGCCTGGGTGACCGAAGCCACTCCATGGCGGGGAGCTGAGGAGGGTGCGGAAATGCCCGGGAAACCAAAGCCCCACCCAGGGCCCTGTGTCCCTCAGCAATTATGAAGAGAAAGTTGAGGGGCAAGGGAAAAATGTGACGCTTTGGCTTCCAATCTTGGTAGATTGGGAGGTCAATCCACGTTAGAGACGCCGTCACTTGAGATCTAGAAAATATATAAGTAAAAGGAACAGTCAGAGTAAGCTATGGATATGGCAGAGATTGCTCAGTTCTCACTCTGATAGACCAGCCCATCACCACATGACTAGAACCCAATCCTCTCAGCATCAGGTAGGAAAGGCCCTAGAAAGCCGCCTTTGGCGGGGGGATAGCTCCCCTATTTCAACCCTTTTCGGGGTTGGGCACCCGCAAGGCGGTAGTAATTGTTAGGGGTCACTTGAGGCATGCTATGCTTACAGGTACCTACCCGATAGCACTATCGTTAGTGAGTGCTGTTTGTATTTTGTACTATTGTTGATATCTTGTCAAATTGCAAATTTTAGTTAAATATTAAATTTAAATATTAATTGTAGTTTCTTTATTCATACAGAATTTAGTAAAATTTACCAGAATGTCCCGGACTTCCCAAATTGACTAATTCCTTAAATGTGACGATAGTGTGTTGTTATGTGCGATTAGTTTGCTTGGGAAACAGATTAACTTGCTCATGTAGTAGTGTACACTGTACACCCTATGTGTTTGATTGTGTTCTTTTATTTATAAATTATTATTTTGCTTAAGCGTTGTTTCCACATAGCGATTCTGTCTTTTTACTGTGTTCGTCCAAGTTTTGGTTTGTTTATTTTGCAAGTTTTAAATTCTAACTTAACAGATGCAGCAAATGACAGTGTCACCTGGAATGCCATCATTCAGGACGTGAGACTGTAACCACACTCTCTGTGGACGAAACTATCTTTAAACTTGTATGTATGTAAGACATAGTTTGATACCAATCAGACATGCTACTGATACTGCCACCCAGGAGTCATGTGCTTTGTAATATTTATGCTAAAACTAGGAGTACTGTTTTTGTAGTTGTAGTTCAAAGACTGTCTGGCCGATCAGTCCTGAGTCTGGTAGACCGAAGCTGCTCCAGATGCTCAGGCCCCCGGAGGGGCCAGGGAGAGATGAGATCGGTCTTTGAGAGGGCAGCGGGGGAGGGGATTATCAACCCACAGGCATGCACCCCGGGGCCCCCCTTGCAGTATCGGGCGATCTTGCCTGTACCTAGAAGGAAAAGTAGTACAGTAAAAGAGACTGACAGAGATGGCTAAGGTAGGGTAGAGGATGGCAAACCTCACTTTGGATAGGGCCAGCCTTCACCCTGTATGATATAATGCTTACTTTGTGTATTCAGGAGATGAAAAAGAAAGCCAAGCTCCGGTACAGTGATGGAGCCATCAGTCCGAGGAGTGGGGAGTCCTCTCCCAGGAAGCCCCAACGACGGGAGCGTGGCCACAGTATCTCCGACATGAATCCGATCACTCGCAAGGCACAGTCCTCATTCCAAACTTCTTCCTCTCTCTACAACATTGGACGAGACATGAAGGCAAATTTGTTACCCTGGTAAGTCGAAACAGTTGTGAATTTCTAGGTTAGCTAAATTAATAGGTACGTCCAAAAATCTAAGCTAGCTAAAAGAACGGGGGAGCGGGGCGACTCGAGACATCACAACATGGACATCACAACACAACAGAAAAACAAAACAAAACATAAAATCGCACAACTAGGTCGTCCAGGAGAAATACCCAGAGACCCAAGACCATTTGGTATCCCCAGCTAGATTCCCAGGTCCCAGATCTCCCGAAGAGGCTCAGATTTCTGCAGGCAGACCTGCAGCGAAGCCAACACAAGCCTGCCCACCATGCTTCCAGGCGTACACTTCATTACTACCGGCTCCCCAAGCCAGGCGCCTGATGGACTATTATCTAGTCCAACTGGCGTATGACCCTTTCCCAAACGACCGCGTTTACACTTGTCTGTTCACTAGCATTCTCCATTCATTCCTATTGATTACCACTCCTCTTGCCTGATCTAGAGTCATTCCTCTATCTTGTAACGCTTGTCCAACAAAGTCTTGCCAACTCAATGATAAGTCTTCCTACCCCTCTACCTGCCCTTGTATCTGACTCACATATTCTCTTTGTAAGCCTTTCATCTTCAATTCGTTCAACATGACCATACATGGTATGGACATGTGGAGAGAATGGATGAACAAAATTGGGTGAAAAAATGAAGGTCTGTGATTGTGGAGGGAGCTGCACCAAGGGGTGGACCGAGGAAGACCTGGGATCGGACTATATGTGCCGATCTCAAATAAAAAAACTTGACAAGTGAAGCAGCCCTTAACAGTGTTGCCTGGAACGCCGCCGTTAGGACAAGAGACTGAAACTGCACGTATGTGTGGAACACTGTCTTAAAATTTGATATATGTATACCAGCTTAGCACCCTTCTGTCCACTCTGGCCAACAAATGTTCTTGCTGCTTAACTAGTATAAATACCATACTGTATGAGGGGTAGAACTATTGAAGTCTCAATATGTTTCTTGTAAAGTGATTCAATTTACAGTGTAAGCAAAAAGTATGGTAATCAATAATGTTCATATTAATAAAATTATGTAATGTACAGTACTGTACTGAAGAACTACCAACTACCGTACTGTATGTGACTAACCATGATCCGCGGTCAGCTTTGTGTTCCTACAGATGTTCTACAATAATCTCTTGACAAAGTCAGAGGGCCGTCCACTGCTGCTGCCCAAAGACCGCTCGGAGACCCTGAGAGCCGTCAAGATGTTGGACTATATGAGGGTCCAAGAGACTCACAAGATTGGCGTGTTGTATGTGGCGCCGGGACAGAATGCAGAGTGGGAGATTCTCGCTAATACTGCGGGCTCCCTCAGATATAATTTGTTTTTAGAGGTAAGGGAAAGAGAGATTAAATTTGACAATAATATACAAAGGAAAGTTTGAATTACTGTAGACAGATGTATTCAGACATGGACATTCACAAAGCGAAGACACACAAATGTCTCCAGTCAACCTGAAGGTCATCCACTGCTGCTACCTAGTGTAGCGACTGCCCAGAGACCCAATGAGTACTTAGGATGTTGGACTTTATGAGAGCCCAGGTAAGGAATACAGCATATTAATCTATAGTAACCAACATTGTTAATGATGGGGTTCATCTAGAAATACAGGCCAAAGACACAGACCTAACCATCTGAAATCTGTCTGAATTTCTGAAGGTACTGTACATACAGCTGAGCTGGTATAGTCATGTTAGAACAAATGAAAGATGAAAGGCTTACAAAGAGCATATTTATTAGTGGCCCCTCCATCATTGACGATGCGCCTTACAGCAGTTATGGCCAATCTTTGAACTCCAGGCTCGCCGTTCAAACGACGCTCCTAGGAGAGTAAAATATACGATTGCCAAGCATCATAAAACGCTCTTAAAAATAACAAAACCACTCACGGACTCGTCCTCATGAAGTGGGTACCACTACTAGAAAAAAATAGTAAAAAATAAAAATATCAAAAGCATTAAACATGATCCAGACAGATACATTCACATTCAGCATAATGCGCTTCTCAGGCGTCTGCTGTCTAATGTGCGCATCATCCAGCTCTTATCTGGGCGCATATGTATACTTCTTCTCCTAGGTGCCGTCGGGTCCAGACGTGTTCGGAGGTGTGCCCAGCCTCAGCTTCATTCTTCTCCTGCCTTCCGACTTGTGAGTCTTTTCTCATATGTACATGCTTATGCTGAAGTCAGGGTAGCTTATAAATTAGCTAGGCTGTGTACACTTTTTCCCACTCGCCTTAGGAGACTGTTTTCAGTGTGTTTGGCAAAGGTCTTTGTCAGGAGTTCTTGTTGTGATAAGGCAAGACTCCCACGTGTGTGTTTTATTTCCCTAGGTGTATTCTATTTTAGCTCTTATAGACATGAGGCTTCTTTTAGAGGATCCGGAACCTGCTTTTCGGCAATCTATTCGGGTGGGTTAAGCGGTATTATCTTCTCTTGAGAGGAACATGTGCGTTTCAAGTTCTCACTTAGCGAGGGACTTTGCACTTGTTCATGACGCTTTTCAGCCTACGTTCCTGTTACTACGTAATGCATGTTGGAGGGCTTCGCTGGATTCCAGGTTTGTGCTTTTTGCGATACTCTGCCACCTGCCCCCGTCTAGTTGGCCTCCTGTAGGTGTTCTTAGTTTTGGCTAGGATGTGTTATTGATTATTGATTGATTAATTTATAACCATACCATAATTTGTGCACGTTGTGAAATTTAGTAGCGAGGAAGGTTTGGCCCTCCCGGCGGGATTTGTTAAGTGAGACTTGTGACGACGTGCCTCTAGTCACTTCACGTGGTTTCCTCGCCGGGAAATTTCTAGAAGTGTCTTGAGCTATGTTGATTTCAGGTTGTCTTTCTTTGGCACAAGATGGGTCGAAATATTTCTGTTAGTCGCTGGGATCTCAGGGACGCCGGGAACTAAGTTCCTAATTAGATGGGATTAGGTCAGTGTTAGTCACTTTGGTAAGAAGTAATTACTAAAGTAACATCTGGTATGAGACTTAACGTAAAAGGAACTAAGATTGTCTAGTCTTAGTTCAGTTCTTTTTTCTCTTTAACGTTTGTTTTTAATTTTAGCTTTTCCAGCCTAGCATGTCCCTATGAGCATTGATTCTTGAAATGTTCAACCCTCAAGTGCGGTAGCCAAGTTACCACCCGGGACGCCTAGGAGGATTTGCATCCCCCCGGCGGGAGGGAGCGATGGATTCCAGTGGGTTTACCTTTTGTTCTAGCTCTGGTTGTGCGAACTTATCTGTCATCGGACACAAACAGTGTGTGAAATGTGTGCCCTGTCTCGACAGGTCTAGGTGTCGGTGGCTCTCGAAAACATGCCTACAGTGTTCAGTGTTACGCAATGGCTTTCTAACTCACTCCGACAGCAAATTTAAGTCAGTTTTGCTTCATATTCAATCCATTTTCATGCTGTACTGTAAAAATGTAGCCCATAAATCTCTGCAATTGAATGATCCTTTCTTAGACGATTTGTTAAAGACTGTACCTTCTTCATATGTAGCCAGCAGTTCTAATGTGAAAAAGATAATTTTGAAACATTCTGATGCTCCCTCCCGCCACTCAAAGAGACCCAGGAACTCTGACGGAGGGCACAGCCAGCGCCTTCCGGTACTTGGGGTAGATCGTAGTATCAGTGTTCTTTCTAGCAGACAAGAGGATGATATCTCCTATTCCTCTGAGCAGTTTGAAGATTCTGTCGCTGAACCCATGGAAACTTCCTTGATATCTGATCTTGACTTGGGTGAGGACCTTCTGCCCGGCGTTCCTGTATCGCAAACAAGAACACGTGACACTGCTGCCCAGGCTGGCGAGTCTGGGTTGGAGACTTTACCAGCCCCCCCCCCCAGCCCGGGCACTGGGTGTCACACCTCAGCAACAATATTTAGCAGACGCGGAGGAGATTCCGTCTGGCCAACATCGATCTCCTTCACCCTCTAGAACGCAGGGCTCGGAAGTGTCTCGCCCTACGTCTGCATCTGACCAGGAAGGTGGAGTTACGGTGCCTAATGAACAGTTTCAGGACTGGCTCAAATTTGTCAGGTCATTTAAGGAAGAACGACAGGTTAAGGTATCGACCCCTGTAGCCCCGGCGGTGTGACCTCTAAGTTAAGTGCAAGTTCGACCCCCGGTTAATATTCAACCTCCCCCTGTCACTGTCAATCCGGCGGATCCTACGCCAAGTGCCGCTTCTCTTTTACCGTCAAAGTTAAACTTATTAGCAGATTTGATTCCACCTCCCCTTGATCACTCGGTGCCTTCTAAGAGGGGCCCTATGCCCCTCTTATATGGCCCTGATACGTCTTGGACAGTCATTAAGCCCACTCGTCCTGAGGTCGCGCAGCCGACGGTAGCAGGTGAGATTCCTGTGCCGGAACATTGGTTCATTGAGATGAGTGAGGCCAAGAATTTAACTGGTGATGTGTTAGATGTTGTTATCAAAGCTATCCCGAGCTAGTCCTGAGTATTTTGTCTACTCACAGACCCTGACTCTTCCTCCAGCATCCTCTGTGAAACTTTTTTCTGATTGGTCGAAGTCTGATGGTTTAAATGATAACATTTTGCAGGGTATGACCCCAGAACTTAACACAACCTAACCTCGCAGAGGGATGATTCAGGTATTCCGGTCATTCACATTGACGGTGGGGAGTCTGGGCCGTGGGCTGCGTGGGGACAAGAGGCCCAGCTGTTTGCCAGCACAATTACGAACAAAAGCAGTCATCAGCTTCCGCCGGAGGACAACCATTGGTTCTCTATGCCAGCAGGCAAGGCGGAAGGAGTGCCACAGAACATGCTTGACTTTTTGAGTGCTCCTAAACTTTTGTTTGTGCCAACTAGTAGATCCTTTTAGTTCTCCTACCCAGCTACAAATTGATTATAAAATGAGGCAGAAAGCCTAGAGGCTTTTATCACAATACCTTCTCAGCCGTCAGCTTGCGGCTTCATTAGCCAGGACGACTGAGTCGGTCACTGATTCTAGTACTCACAAGGCGCTATCTCTCACTAGGCGCCTCTTACTCCAGAACTCGATCCAGTCCCTTGGGGACATCCGCACTGCTCTTTTTGAGGCTGTGAGGGTGCGTCAAGATCTGAGAGTGTATATGGTTAAGAGGCTGCCTGTGGAGATAGGTAGATTAATTTTGTCTGATGTATTCACCAAAACTCTTGCCTCTCCAGATGCCTGGCGCACCGCCAATTGCTTGCTGGACTATAGTCATGCCACTGCTTCCAAGTCGAAGAGTGAGTCTGTCTTTAAACCTAAATTCTCTTAGAGTCCATTTCATGGCCAGTTCCAGTCACAGCAGTCATCTAAGACTCGCACATCCCCCGAAACCAGTAGCACAGCTAGGGGCCGCGGTCAGTCCAGGGGAAGAGGAAGTGGTTCAGTGGACAGTCCAAAAATAGGTCAGGCAGCAATGATAGCAAAGCCTCTCGTCCCCCTCCCAAGCAGTCTGTCACAATCCTCTCCACCAAAAAACTGAGACACCACGTAGCTCTCTCACTCCCAGCGCCGCGAAATAGCGAGTCGGATCCGAGTGTAGCTCTGCTGGACAACACCAGTCTAGTGACTGGCAGCTTTCGGGCTTGTTACCGGGCATGGCCCCGCAACACATGGGCAAGGACAGTGGTCCGCAAGGGTCTCTCATGGAGATGGTCCCGGCAACCTCGTTTACGTATTACCCTAGAATTCAGTCGCGTTTATTTAGCAGTGGGATCAGTCATCGGGAGATGGCGCTCAAGCGGATCATTGTCCCCATATCATTCACTCCGCTCGTGTTCACTTCCCGAATATTCCTGGTGCCGAAAAGGGACAGCGTTCAGATGAAACCAGTCATCGACTTGTCTTCTTTGAACCATTTAATTCACAATCAGTCGTTCAAGATGCTGACTGTGAATCAGATCAGGCTGACACTTCCGCCGCAAGGTTGGATGTGTTCCATAGATCTGACAGATGCCTACTGGCATGTCCCTATAAACAAACGCTTTCAAAAGTATGTGGCCTTGCGCCAAGGGAATCAGACGTTTGCGTTTCAAAGGATGCCTTTGGTCTCAATCTAGCACCCCGTATTTTCACAAAGTTAGTCAGACAGGCTTTGCTACCATTGCTCAAACAAGGGATCATGGTGTTATGGTACCTAGACAATTGGTTAATAGTAGCTCATTCCAAAATTGCTTGCCTTCAACATGTACAACAGGTAATGTCTAATGTCACCGCCCTGGGGTTCAAGGTGAACTTGGCGAATTCCAACTTGAACCCCACAAGAGCCATCCAGTGGGTGGGTCTTCTCTGGGACACAGAGTTGCTCTCTGAGTCAGAGTGCGGACAATCGACAGAAATTTCTCAAGAAACTTTCGGTTCCTCCATTTTCTGACCACGAGGAGAATTTGGCAGTCTCTGGTGGGGTCACTCAACTGGATAAGGTTGACGGTTCCGTTAGGTCGTCTAAAGGTGAAAAGGCTGATTTTGGAGGGAAACCAGTGCTTTCCGCTGCTACCGGCGGAAACACTGGCAAATTCCAAAATTAATCTACAACCTGCTGGTAGCCTGGGCGAAGCCAGAAGTATTGCACTCCTCCGACGGTCTGGATCGACACAGATGCGTCAGGTACCCTGGGATGGGAGTATTAGTCAAACCTGGGCCATCAAGGTCAGGGTCTATGGTCCAGGCACAATCATCTTCATATAAATGCCAAAGAGTACTAGTCTCCCTATTTTTCTTAAAAGAGCACGGCTCAACGTTGACGGGAAATTCCTTAGCCTTCAGGATGGACAATCTGACTGCAGTCACATGCATTCAGAAGCAAGGGTCAGTGAGATCTCAAGTGTTACAAGGGTTGTTGGAAAAGATCTTTTGGCTAGCTGCAAGGCTAGAGATTTATCTTCACGCAACATATCTTTCCGGCGTGGCGAATGTCTGGGCAGACGCTCTGTCTCGGCGACAGAGCACTCTAGTAGAATGGTCACTCAAGCAAACCGTCTTTCACGATATTATTGGAGGGCCTTATCTTCCACAAGTGGACTTGTTCGCGTCAGAGGCAACTCACAAGTTGCCTCACTTCCTCACACACCGGAGTCAGACTCCGGCGGGAGGACCGGACTCATTTCTGGTAGACTGGAACAAATGGAGCTCCATTTATCTGTTAAAACTTCCAGATGCATCCTTAATGTGCAGAGTAGTTCACAAACTACGGGATTATCGGGGCATGGTCTCGATGACCGCGCCCCTGTGGCCGGCCCAAGCGTGGTACAACCAATTTAAGACATGGTGCGAGAACCTGGTGTCGCTCCCGATCTCGTACTTCCATTTAGACACAGCTGGAAACCTCAAGACCTTGCTGACTTTCGCCTTGTGGATATTCAGAAGGCCAAGTGGTTAGCGCAGTTTTGGGAAAGTGTGACTCACAAATTGATTAATCAGTATACTCAATCAAACCCAAAGACAGTACAAATCACATTAGAAGGCTTTCACTACCTGGATTGTAGAAACTAACCAACAGCAGTCCTCAGTGGCTTTAATCTTTAAATATTTGAATTATCTTTTCGAAGGACGTTCATTTTCAGTTGTCACATTAAGGAATTACCTCACGGCTATTTGGATGCCTTTTTTCGATTTAACTGGCCTTTCCATACCTGAAGGTGAGGAGAAGGGTTTCATACGTGCATGCTTCCAGCTTCGTCCCCCACCGCACCAACTCTTGCTCACCTGGTCTCTTGATTTAGCCCTCACCATGCTTCACTCTAATAGGTATTGTCGCAATCCTGCTTTTGAGGTAAAGTTAAAGAAGGCTGTTTTTCTTATGGCCCTGGCAACGTGTAACAAGGTATGAGTTGGCTGCGATGAGTTCTGAGCTGTCTTGCCTTCGGTTCTCTAGGCATGATATGAGTGTCCATATAGCTCCTACTCCTAATTTTGTGGCTAAAAATAAACATGCTAATCATATATTTTCTGAGTTTGAGGTCCCAGCCCTCAAGCACGACAATAGACACCACCTACTTTGTCCGGTGATATCGCTGATTACTTCTATGCAGGAAACTCGACCATCTCAGGCCGGGTCCCTCTGGGTCTCTGACAGGTACATGCCTTCAGAAGCGGCAGTTGGCTGCTTTGATTGTAGAGGTTATCAGGGAGAGTAACCCGGGTGCTCTTGGGCGGGCACACGATGTTAGAAAATGGGCAGCATCACTCCGATTTTTAAAGAATTACTCCCTCGATGATATGCAAAAGACAAACTTGTGGTCTTCTAATCATACGTTTATCACACGTTTTTAAGCTATTTCCTTGTACAAAGAAGGGGGGGGGGGAGTGTTCTAGCTAAGACCTCCTATCTGCCTCCTATGTGATACACTGGATATGTAAGATAAGGCTCATGTGATAACCCGTTCTTAGGATTCAAAAGGAATCCTTTTGAATCCTCCCGATTCGAATCCTCCCTTCCTCGCGAGGACAGAGTCCACCTGGCCAGGTTGAGATGCGGACACCATCCAGCTCTTCTGAGCTATCAGAAGAGATTGGATGACTCAGTCGTTGACACCTGCCTGGGTTGTTGCACAGCACCCCATACCATTAAACACATCATAGAAGACTGCATTTCACACAACCTTTTATGCCAACACAATCTACACTCCTTGAGAGTTCTGTGGGAAAGCCCGACCGTGGCCACGGTCTTCCTTAGAGACTCGGTGCTGTTCGGCCAGGCAGCTTAGGGAACAACAACAACAACCCGTTCCCAGGACTTAAAACAGTCTAGTCAGGAAAACTTTTATTTTAGTTCTTTAATTTTGGCAATACAGTAGAGTACTTATTTTGTACTTATTATTTTTAAGAATACTGTATTTGTAAGTGCATAGTACAAACTATTTTGTAATAGAGTACCTGTTATACGAATGATTATCTAATCAGATGTCTTATTTTATATCAGTATTTTCCATGTAAGAATATTTATTTATCATATGCTAAATGTATAGTTTATGAGTGTAGTTTCCTACTGTTCTATCAAACGTCAGGTTACAAAAAGACAGGCTAACCCTTAATAAACGCCGCCTGTACCTCTGTTCTATTTTTTCTATAAAACATTGATGTTTTTGTGTTCTATTTTTTCTATCAAACATTGATCTTTTTGTGTGTTTACTTTGACCTTAGTCATTTGTTAGTGGTTCTGATATTCTCGATGAATGTCCCCCTCCAGACTTGTGACATCAGGCGCATCGGCAATGATGGATAAATTATATGTTTGAGTCCCGAAGGGAGGAAGGAAAACCTAATATTTAGTTGTGGCCATGGAATCATTGACAATTCCGGCCCTCTCACCATCCCCTTCCCATTCATCTGCTGTATTGTAAGAAAGTCTTGATATATCAGTGAAGGACATAAATTATAAGGACAGATAAGGGCTGGATGATGCGCACATTAGACAGTAGACACCTGAGAAGCACATGCTGGATCATGTTTAATGCTTTTAATATTTTTATTTTTTACTGGTTTTTTCTAGTAGTGATACCCACATCATAAGGATGAGTCCGTGAGTGGTTTTGTTATTTTTAAGAGCGTTTCGCTCACGATGTTTGGCAATCGTATATTTTACTCTCCTAGGCGGGTTGTTTGAACGGCTAGCCTTGAGTTCAAAGATTGGCCATAACTGTTGTAGGGCGCATCGTCAATGATTCCGGGGCCACTACTAAATATTAGGTTTCCTTCTATTCATGACGCAAACCTATAATGTGAGTCAGATACAAGGGGAGATAGAGGGGCAGGAAGAACTCCACTGAGATGGAGAGACTGTGTAAGACAAGCTTTGGATGATAGAGGAATTACTATAGATCAGGCAAGGGAAGTGGTAATAAACAAGAATGAATGGAGAATGCTTGTGAATAGATGAGTGAACATGTGGTCATTTGGGAGAGGGTGGCGGGTGTAAGTGTGACTAGATAATAGTCCATCAGGCACCTGGCCCGGGGAGCCGGTATATATGAAGGGTGCACCTGGAAGTGGGGCGGGTGGGCTTGTGGTTTCGGTTTCGCTGCATGTCTGCCTGCTGAGACCGGAACACCTCTGGGTGGTCGGGGGCCGGGGAAGTGCTGGAGGGACCTTGGTGACCCTGGTCTCTGGGTCTTCTCTTGGGTGACCTAGATGTGTTTGAATTTGTATTTTGTTTTTGTGTGTTCATTGTTTTCTGTTGTGTTGTCCCTATTCAGGCTCTATCTTGAGTTGGCCACCCCCAGAAAAAAAAAAAAAAAAAAAAAAAAAGGAAAAGTGGGGAATGGGCCTGAGTAAATACATACAGACAAACATCTATAGTCTGAACTTCTGAAGGTTTTCTATTGCTGCCCAAGTCCCGTCTGGAGACCCATGAGCTGTAAGATAGGGCTCCGGAGGCACAAATAATTAGAGATTCACCACCATATTTACTTTAATGCATTTTCTTGTCATCTATCGCCAAACGCCTCAATCCCCGAGGGAATGGCCACAAATGAATCTGTTCCGCTGTCCTCTGCCGTTTGTCAGCCTGTGTCCATCATCTCACGTTACACTACTTTTCACTCAAATACCACCCAATTTCTAACTGCCATCTAATTCTTGGTCTACCTCTCCCTCTCTGCCCTTCCACCTCACTCTCCTACTCTTTATAGTTAGGGCTGTTCGGCCAGGCAGCCTCGGGAACGACTAATACTGTACTACTATTTTTTAATAATTTTCTATTTAACAACCCATAAACCAAATGATGCTACAATATACTATAATACCACTGCTATTATTTATAATGTTAGTAGTTAGCTAATGAATATGTTTGTCAGGAACTGGGTGCTTCAGTGGAGCTGGAGTCGGTGAATGAGGATGAAGTATTCCTGGGCGGGCTAGACAAGAAAGGCACTGACGGCACCATCACCTATGTCTGGCACGAGGAGGTTATGCAGGTACAGTACTCTATATCAGGGATATCTCCAGGCTGGTACACTTTAAGACATAAATCATGGCCTAAGATTTCATATATATTCCAAAAATCTGCTCTTAACCCTTAAACCATGGCGGACGTACCAATTCGTTCCATGTTCATTCAGTGGAGAGGTGTGGGCGACATACCCGTAAATTTAGTATTTTCCGCATCAAATTTTCCTGAGTGACAAGTGTTGTTGTTGTTCCCCAGGCTGCCTGGCCGAACAGCCCCAAGGTCCCGAGCAAGGCCATAGAGCGCCCCCACAAAACCCTCCCTGCTTACCACTAACAAAGCCCGGGTGACCGAAGCCACTCTAAGGCAGGGAGCTGAGGAGGGCGCGGAAACGCCCGGGAAACCAAAGCCCCACCCAAGGCCCTGTGCCCCTCAGCAATTATGAAGGGAAAGTTGAGGGGCAAGGGAAAAATGTGACGCTTTGGCTCCCAATCTGACAAGTGTTAATACCAAGAGCAGTTGCCAAAGGCCAGCCCTGCCAAACACCTACTCTACCACTGGCAGACTTTGACTGGCCAATCACTGCCGTATGGACAACAACACAAGCGTGTTCAACAGAATTTGCCCGGTGAGGGGGCACAGCCCGCCGGGCACTGCTCGATCGTGTTGACGGGGCTTTAGACAGCTTCATGAGAATCCTCTATGTCGAGCTGCAAAAACTGCCAGACGAGCCCATCTTTGCAGGGGAGCGCTCCGCCTCTTCGAATAGTCTGCGGAGTCTGCTGCACCAATTTTCAAACCACAACTAGCTCCTCGGTGCCACTAGCAGAGTGGTTAACTCCACATAGGTAGCTAGTGAGGTAGCTCAGAACAAGGCTACCTGGAGCGCTGCCATTAGGGCGAGAGACCGGAACCGCACATCGTGTGGAGCGCTCGGTATTTAAATCTATGCATGTATTTATAAATAATTAAATTCACTCATTCTGGGATGCCTCCAAACACCACTCTATCGACAGCGTTATGACTACAATAGCTATGGGCGATAGCTTGATGTCTTTATAAAGCTCAGAACAGGTACTTTTTGCCACATACTGTACCTTTTTGGTTATGATGACCCCTTTTTCACAGTTAGAGCAACCTTAAAATCTTTAAATATGCCCACAGGGGGAGGAATATGGCTGCGGTGCAGGGGTTATATTTTTTACTTCATATTTACATTTTGTAGGTTCGTTTATGCTGTTCAAGGGTTTATATTGGGCCAGAATTTGTCTTTCTATACTGTAGGGTCAGTAATTTATAGATCATATTTACAAGTCTGAAATTTGGTTGACTAACTTGCATACAGAAGTCTAATGCCTTGCTTTCAGAGGAAGCTCCCAAAAGAGATCTATCTATCTATCTATCTATCTATCTATCTATCTATCTATCTATCTATCTATCTCTCTATCTCTCTATCTATCTCTCTATCTCTCTCTCTCTCTCTCTCTCTATCTATCTATCTATCTATCTATCTATCTCTCTATCTCTCTCTCTCTCTCTCTCTCTCTCTCTCTCTCTCTCTCTCTCTCTCTCTCTCTCTCTCTCTCTCTCTCTCTCTATCTATCTATCTATCTATCTATCTATCTATCTATCTATCTATCTATCTATCTATCTATCTATCTATCTATCTATCTATCTATCTATCTATCTATCTATCTATCTATCTATCTATCTATCTATCTATCTAAATACTCAGGCCCAATCCCCACTTTTCCTATTTTTTTTTCTTTTTCCTCTTTTCTTTTCTTTTTTGGGGGGAGGGGGGGGGGGTGCTGACTCAAGACGGAGCAAGAATAGGGACAACACAACAGAAAACAATGAACACACAAAGACAAAATACAAATTCACACACATCTAGATCATCCAGGAGAAGACCCAGAGGCCAGTGTTACCAAGTGATCATGGTGATCCAGCACTCCCCCGGCCCCCAACCACTCGGAGAGGTTCCGATCTCAGCAGGCAGACATGCAGCGAAGCCCTACCACCACAAGCCCGCCCACCACATTCCAGGCGCACCCTTCATATTAATCTTCTCCCCGGGCCAGGCACCTGATGGACTATTATATTATCTAGTCCAACTGGATCCTACCCCCTTGTAATCACTTGGGGGATGGTGCTGGGAATGGTCCCGGGGTAGACTGGAGCTGGAGTTCTGGGGGGGATGATGCCCATCTGCCAGCCAAACCTACCTAACTATGACTAAAATCAAAGAAAATAAATGTAAGTCCGATGAAACAAAACCGCACAGGACAATGACAAATGCCCCCCACAAACTCAGACTTGCTAGTGTGAATGTTGGTAGTTTGAATCTGCGTGCGAATGAAGTGGCTGAGATGTGTGAGAGGAGGCGAGTGGACGTCTGCTGTACCCAGGAAACACTCTGGAAGAGGCATGGGGTACAGTGGATTGTCGGAAGGAGGAAAAGATATAGGATATACTGGATGGGTGTGGAGACTGATAAAGCGAAAGGAGGAGTGGGTGTTCTGGTGGCTGAAGAGCTGGCGGAAAGTGTGCTTCAGATTACGAGAGTTAGTGAAAGGCTGATTGTTTTGAAGTTGAAAGTTGGTGAAAGAATTCTGAATGTGATATCTGCATATGCCCCACAGGCTGGTTTACAGAAATAGATAAAAGAGGACTTCTGGAATGACACCGTCAGTGTCATTTCAGGCCTCTCGGAGAACGAAATAACTATCGTGGGGGGGACCTCAATGGTCACGTGGGAGCATCTGCAGATGGATACGAGGGGGTACATGGAGGAATTGGTTACGGAAGGAGAAATCTAGAAGGCGAATATATATTGGAGTCCTGCGTTGCACTCATGGTTGTGTGTAACACAAAGTTCAAGAAAAGACAGAGCCACCTGATCACATATAACTCTGGGGTCTCCAGTAGCCAGATAGATTACTTCTTGGTTAACAGGAAAGACTGGAAACTAGTTCGAGATGTAAAGGTCATCCCGAGCGAAGAATGTATCCCCAGCATAAGCTACTTGTGTGCGACATGAGCTTATACAGAGATCCTAAGCGCAAGGTTTACATACCCAAAAGGAAAGTGTGGCTGCTGAAGGACAAGGAAGTTAGGGATAGGTTTCATAATGAACTGGAGAAAATTAATAGAAATAAGGAAGCTAGGCCTAACGATGTAAATAGCCAATGGAACTTTCTTAAGCATAGCCTTATCGCTGCCACTGACAAAGTCTGTGGGAAAACAAAGGGTCACCCCAGGAATAAGACCTCTTGGTGGTGGAACGATGAGGTAGAACATGCTGTGAAAGAGAAAAGGAGATGCTTCAAAGCATGGAAGAAAGGAGGCAGCAGGGAGGAATACCAGGCAGCTAAACGAACTGCCAAAAGAGTTATTTACAATGCTAAAAATCGCATTAAGGACCTGGTCCTCGAACAAGTGTGTAACACTGACAATCCCAATGGGATCTTCAACCTAGCTAGGCGAGTTAAAAATGACAGTAGGGATATTATAGGTGAACAGTGTGTTAGAGATGATAATGGGAAGATTGTGTATGCAGAAAATGAAATCAGAGAAGCATGGAAGGTACACTATGAACGATTGCTAAATGTAGAGTTTGAATGGGATAAGGAACAGCTTAGTATCGAAAAACCAATATCTGAGCCCCCTCCTTTGATAGCACCAGCTGTAGTGAGCGACGCAATCAATAAAATGAAGGACGGTAAAGCTCCAGGTTGCTCCGACATTGTCGCTGAGATGATAAAAGCCTCAGGGGAGATTGGTCTAAATTTAGTCACGGAGTTGATAAACACCATTATTAAAGATAAGAAAATCCCAGAGGATTGGCTCAAAAGTGTAATAGTAAATATATACAAAGGAAAAGGGGATGCGCTAGATAGAGGAAATTATAGGGGCCTGAAAATGCTTGACCAAATCATGAAGGTCTGTGAGAGAGTCCTTGAGGGTTTGATCAGGCAAAGCATCTCTATTGATGATATGCAGTTTGGTTTTATGCCAGGACGTGGTACAACCGATGCTATCTTCATAGTCAGGCAGATACAGGAAAGATACTTACTAAAAGGCAGGGATCTTTACTTTGTGTTTGTAGACCTGGAGAAGGCCTTTGATAGGGTACCTAGAGATGTTGTACAGTGGGCTATGAGGAAACTTGGTGTGGAAGAGTGGCTGGTGCGTGTGATAATGAAGATGTATGAGGATTCGCGAAGTTCGGTGAGGGTGAAGGGTGTACTGAGTGATGAGTTCGCAGTCCGTGTTGGAGTCCATCAGGGTTCAGTGTTAAGCCCCCTCCTCTTTATTATGGTCTTGGAGGCGCTGTCTAGAGTTTTTAGAGGCGGACTCCCGTTGGAACTGTTTTATGCAGACGATTTAGTCCTAATGGCTGACAGTATGCAGGATGCTGAGGCCAAATTCAGAGAGTGGAGAGAGGGCATGGCGAGCAAGGGTTTAAGAGTTAATATTTAACAAAACCAAGGTTATGCATTGTAGTTTGAGACGAGGCAATGTGGAAAAGAGCGGTGCATACCCATGTGCAGTGTGTGGAAAGGGAGTGGGCGTTAACTCAATTCAATGTAGCATCTGTCTATGTTGGGTACACCATGGGAGTAAGCGCTGTAGTAGAATAAAGGGGCCCCTGCCGAAGGATAAGTCAGAAATAGAGAAATTTGAGTGCGTAGTGTGCAAAGGCGAGCTTGTGTTAAGTGATGATCCTGTGGCTGTGAATTTTGGAAATGAGTCTTTGGAGCTGGTGAACAAGTTTTGTAACCTAGGAGATACCATCTCTGCCGGTGGTGGGGCCGAGGCTGCCACTGTTGCTAGAATTAGGTGTGGCTGGGGGAAATTCAGAGAATTGATGCCAATCCTGACCATGAAAAGAATGCCTCTCCCCCTGAAGGGAAAGGTGTATGCCTCATGTGTTAGAAGTGCAATGACGTATGCCTCAGAAACATGGGCCGTTAAAGTAGAGGATGTCAACAGAATGGAGCGTAATGAGATGAGAATGGTGAGATGGATGTGTGGGGCCAGGCTACAGGATAGAATAACAAATGTTGAGCTGAGGAGACGTTTAGGTATAAAGAGTATTAGCGAGGTGATGCGTACAAATTGGGTGAAAAAATGCAGGTCTGTGATTGTGGAGGGAGCTGCACCAAGGGGTGGACCGAGGAAGACCTGGGATCGGACTATACGCGCCGATCTCAAATCCAAGAACTTGACAAGTGAAGCAGCCCTTAACAGGGTTGCCTGGAACGCCGCCATTAGGACAAGAGACTGAAACTCCACTTATGTGTGGAACACTCAGTCTTAAAAATTTATGTATGTAACTTGCGCCCGACCCTTTCCCCCAAATGACCACATGTTCACTCATCTATTTGCAAGCATTTTCCATTCACACTGAAGTGGTATACCCAGAGCAGTCCCTCACCTGGATGGCAGTTCCACCATGGTTTTGCTATTATCTTTATCCTTGTGGGGACCCTGCTCAGGAACATACAGAGCACAAGAGTGTTCTGAAGAGAGCCAGTGGTCCACTGCTATAGAAGCTGGCCACCATTGTAGTCACCGCATCCCAATGCCACTAACTTAAACATTTATCCATTGGACTACTGGAAGTTTGGAGATTTGATATTACACACTTGATATCCAAATTAACTATTGTTGTTGTTGTTGTTGTTGTTCCCCAAGCTGCCTGGCCGAACAGCCCCAAGGCCCCCGAGCAAAGCCAAGGCCATAACCGAGCACCCCCACAGAACCCCCCCTGCTTACCACAATAAAGCCTGGGTGACCGAAGCCACTCCCATGGCGGGGAGGTGAGGAGGGTGCGGAAACGCCCGGGAAACCAAAGCCCCACCCAGGGCCCTGTGCCCCTCAGCAATTATGAAGAGAAAGTTGTTTCAATGTATTGGTAGTACTGTATACTTTTGAAATACTAGTACAGTAATTATATATTAATTATACTGTATTCTACAAAATGTCCTTAACATCTAACCACGTGCACAATGTAATGTACAGTATAGGGTTAATGAATGATTGCAACTGCCGAGAATTTAACTCGGGACCCACAAACAGGACAACAGTGCTCTACCACTGTACCATCAAGAAGGTTAAAGGTTTAGCACACACTCTTCGTACATATACCTTGTCGATATATAGGAACATGCACTGAGTGTTACAATAAACCCAACCTCACTATGATAGTTGTTGTTCCCCAGGCTGCCTGGCCGAACAGCCCCAAGGCCCCGAGCAAGGCCAAGGCCATAACCAAGCACCCCCACAGAACCCTCCCTGCCTACCACAATAAAGCCTGGGTGACCGAAGCCACTCCATGGTGGGGAGCTGAGGAGGGTGTGGAAACGCCCGGAAAACCAAAGCCCCACTCAGGGCCCTGTGCCCCTCAGCAATTATGAAGAGAAAGTTGAGGGGCAAGGAAAAATGTGACCCTTTGGCTTCCAATTTGCCAACCTCTAGGTTGGCAGATTGGGAGGTCAATCCACGGAAGAGACGGCGTCACTTGAGATCTAGAAAATATATAAGTAAAAGGAACAGTCAGAGTAAGCTATGGGTATGGCAGAGATCGCTCAGGTCTCACTCTTATAGACCAGCCCATCACCAGGATAGACCAGCCCATCACCAGGATAGACCAGCCCATCACCAGGATAAACCAGCCCATCACCAGTGATAGGCACTATGATAGTCAAATGGAAGTACTGAAATGCGTAGATATAGTATTCTGAATGAAATCCCAATTAACACAACATAATTTAATATTATATTCTACGAACGTCCTTAACATCTAACCACGTCTTACATGTAATGTGTAGGGTTAATAAATAATGAATGAATTAGCTAATCACTTAATAAGAGTACTTTACTGTAATCTGTCAGGTTGTGTTCCACGTAGCCACCTTGATGCCGAATAAAGAGACTGACCCAAAGTGTAATGGTAAGAAGCGTCACATTGGCAACAACTTTGTCACCATCGTCTACAATGAGAGTGGCTCCCCATACAACATTAACACCATTAAGGTAAATTACAGATAGTACAGTATTTGTAATATTAAGCGTAGATAATGAAAGTGAACACTTCAATGCCATATTTTTTTTTTTTTTTTTTTTTTTTATTAAATACCAGTTCTTCAAGAGGAATTCACTACCTACTAGAGTTTATTACTTCATCATCCTACCCAGAAATCTAACCCAGGTCCTCTTGTGTTGAGCTGAGTGCTACCAATGCACTGCAGGATACATTTTGTGATATATATATATATATATATATATATATACCGGTATATACCCTAATTAACCCGTGGAGCCCCGGCTAGTTTTGTATTGTTTGTTCACCAGAACCCGGCTGGTTTAAAAAAAAATTTTTTATTCCAGAAACAATAGCGAATGGGTTAGGAATGAAGGAAAAACCACGAAAAACCGCTTAAAGAGCTTAAAGAATGGTCCTACAGAGCCCCCGAAAACGTATTTTACAAGAGTAAAAAATTGAAGGCAATTACCCCCAAAAAACAGGTTATTGCACGCTCACACGCACGCACGTGGACTTTGAGAGTTTTCAACCATCGGCACGGTTGCGTGGGATACGTACACAGTTCCCATACAAATCTGAGCCCTCTCGAGTGGCTACACCTGAGGTTACGGTCTGAGCAATTAGGGTGACTCGTCAGACGCGTCGCTGGGGCTGTGCGTTACATACATCGCCGACGCGCCAGACGCGTCGCTGGTGCTGGACGGGTTAATATCAACAAGTAGATCTCATAGTTTACCTTTTCGCTCTTACTAAAGTATATAGGCCTATATATATATATATATATATATATATATATTTTTTTTTTTTTTTTTTTTTTAAGATAATTTAATGGGAAGGACAAAATTACTATCTTATGAAGGGGATGGCTATACTTTAACCCCTACTGTACCATAGGGTACTACCATAAATGTACCCCCCAGTACCAAGCAATGTGGCCAAAATGGCTTCAGAGGCAAGATATAACAACCTCCCACCTCAAAAGTTGATGAATTACTGACCCAGACAGCCTGTGGAAGCTTGCAGCCAACCTAAGAAGTGTTGCCAATTCATTAGAACCGTGTTTACAAGTCATGGTACCAGCCACTGCCTAATACTGGCAGTTACAAGGACTGTATATTACTGACGGTTTGCAACCGTCGCTGGGACTGGGGAGTGATTTATCTACTGACGGCTGGCAGCAGTCGCTTTGATTGTACAGTGTATGGGTTAATTTAATTTCTTTTTACCTTCATATGTACTTAACTATCTATTGAGAATTGGAGAGAACCAATGATCATGATATATACGGCATAGTGTAACGGGAGTGAAACCCACTTGTTACTTGCACACAAATAGTTTTTAATCTACACTTGACGATATTACCAAAGCAGCTGAACTTTGTTAGATGCGGAAATTCGCCTTGGAAAATGTGTTCATGAAGAGCTATCCCTAGCACATATTCACCAACTGTACTCCACTCTCGCACCACTGGTGAGAACGGCTGCCCCTCAGCTTTCTCTTCATAATTGCTGAGGAGCACAGGGCCCTGGGTGGGGCTTTGGTTTCCCGGGCGTTTCCGTACCCTCCTCAGCTCCCCGCCATGGAGTGGCTTCGGTCACCCAGGCTTTATTGTGGTCGGCAGGGAGGGTTCTGTGGGGGCGCTCGGTTATGGCCTTGGCCTTGCTCGGGGCCTTTGGGCTGTAAGGCCAGGCAGCTTGGGGAACAACAACAATGGCTGCACGAGACTGTAACTTGCTCAAACTTCGCAACTAGGATAGGTTAGATATATAAACACACACACACACACACACACACACACACAAACATATCTTAGGAGGCGGGAATTAACGAGCATGCTCACTCCCGCAAATACAACTAGTGTAACTAGTGTAAGTACACAGGCCATATGGAGCGGTGTGCACGAGTTGCGAAGTTTGAGAGTTACCCCTTCAAATCGTCTCGCGCAGCCGTTCTCACCACTTTGTGCGAGAGTGGAGTACAGTTGGTGAATATGCATCCCGGGTGAGGATGCAGGGAAACCCAGGGCACCTCACACAACAGGCGAGTGCTCTACCAGTTAGACCATATATTATGCAAAAGTGAGCTTGTATTCAACGACCAGCTCGAGAGTGTTAACTTTGGCAATGAGGCACTGGAGATGGTAGACAAGTTTTGCTAGTTGGGAGATACCATCTCTGCCAGTGCTGGGGCCGAGGCCGCCACTATCGCCAGAATAAGATGCGGCTGGGGAAAGTTTGTAGAACTTTTGCCACTACTCACCATGAAAAGACTCTCTCTCCCCTTGAAGGGAAAGGTGTATGCTTCATGCGTTCGAAGCGCAATGACATATGCTTGAGAAATGTGGCCTGTCAAAGCGGACGATACCAACAGAATGGAACGCAATGAGATGAAAATGGTGAGATGGATGTTTGGTGCCAAACTGCAAGATAGGATATCAAGTGAAGAGCTAAGGAGAAGGTTGGGTATCATGAGTATTAGTGATGAGATGCATACTAGCAGGCTTGGATGGTTTGGACATGTAGAGAGGATTGATGAACAAAGCTGGGTGCAAAGATTAAAGTCCATGAATGTGGAGGGAGCTACACCAAGGGGCGGACCTAAAAAGACGTGGGATCAGACTGTCTGATCTTAAATCAAAGAACCTGAAAAGTGAGGCAGCTCTTAACAGGGCTGCCTAGAGTTCCGCCATTAGGACATGAGACCAGTACTTCGATTTGTGTGGAGCACTCCGTCTTTAAATTTGTGTATGTAGATATCCCACTTGACCTGGTAGACTCTAAAGTATATTTCCGAATAGTGTTTTCAGTTTAGGCTATTGCCACAATTTCTGGCCTTTACTTTACTTTACTTCAGTATGGAAGTGAAAAAGTCCTTGCATGACAGTGTGGTAATCCCGACACTGACTTAGAGAAACGAAGCATGGACGTTGGTTGAGAGACTCAGACCAAGAGTGAGAGGGTTGGAAATGAGTTACTTGAGAAGTGCGTGCAGAGTTACATGGAGGGATAGACAGACGAATGAGGAAGTAAGAAGGTGTGGAGGTAGGCCTAGATGTGCTGGAAAGTGTGAAAAGGAACATCTTGATGGTTCAGCCATATGGAACGTATTGGAAGCGAGAGAATGACTAAGAGGGTGTACGAGAGCGAGGTGGAAGGACAGAGAGGGAGAGGTAAACCGAAAGAGAGGTGGAAGGATGGAGTGAGGAAGTATATAGATGAAGGTGGTGCTGGTTGGGAGGAGGGGCATTGACTGACTGGGGACAGAGGTGCATGGGGGCAGTTCGTTCATGGCCACCCCTTCGGGGATCGCGGCGTCAGGCAATAGATAGATAGATAGATATAGACTGAAGGACAGTGCCAAACATCTATACTGTAGTTGAATTTTTTAATCCATATAAGTTGCAAGGCAGTTTCATGTTTTGCATGGGTATGACTTCGTGAAGCATGGAGGAGAAACTAATAATGACTGAGGGATGGAAATTAGTTCCTTGAAGTGTGTTTGAAGGTAAATGGAGAGAGACAGGCAAATGAGGTAGTAAGAGTGATGTAGATGTGAATGTGCTAAGGTGGTTCGGTCATGTGGATCACATGGTGAGCGAGAATGAGTAAAAGAGTGTAAGAGTGAGGTGGAAGGGAAAGGGATAGAAGTAGACAGTGAGGTGGAGGGATGAGAGTTGAGGACTAGGAGTGAAATTGGTGTTGGGTGGGAGGAGGGTTGCTCGCTGGCGGATGACAGGTGAATGGAAGCAATTTGATCATGTCCACCCATTCATGGATTAAGGCGTTTGGCAATAGATAGCCAGAAATTGAAATTTAACATACTTTACTGAATTTCTTCCTTCAGTGCCTCTCCACCTCAGGAAAAAGGGAGCTCTATATCACTCATACTTGAGACCATGTGGGGACAATTACTATTTAAAATGGTGTATGAATACGGACTCGTAGGAAGTACAGTTTCAATCTAACCTTACTGTCGCCCGGGCTACAATTTTGGACCACTTTGACAACTCCAGGCTCGGTGCTCTTGCTTAGTTCTTCAGATCAGGGATTGGTTCCCCTTAGAGAGCTGTCATACAGTACATAGAGTCTGATCCAAGTCATCACAGATTAGCAACGCTCATGTAGAATTTTTAACCAAAATCAAACATAATGTTCAACTAGAGGCCCTTTCCCAGGAAGGGAAGCGAGTAGTGGAATGATACGGTGAGAAAGACAGTTGAGAAGAGAAGACCGTGGTTTGAGAGGGTTGTTGTTGCTGTTCCCCAGGCTGTCTGGCCGAGCAGCCCCAAGGTCCTGAGCAAAGACAAGGCCATAACCGAGCGCCCCCACAAAACCCTCCCACCTTACCAATAGTAAAGCCCAGGTGACAGGTGACTCCTAGGCGGGGAGCTGAGGAGGGTGCGGAAACGCCCGGGAAACCAAAGCCCCACCCAAGGCCCTGTGCCCCTCAGCAATTATGAAGGGAAAGTTGAGGGGTAAAGGAAAAATGTGATGCTTTGGCTCCCATACTGCCAACCTAGAGGTTGGCACCCTCAAAAAAAAAAAAAATAATAATTATCAAGAAATACAAAAATAGGGTATGTGCCGGTGTATATAGATATATAGACCCTTCTTACATACAAATTTAAAGACCACTTTGTCCACAGATAGTGTGGCTACAGTCTCACGTCCTAAATGTCAGTATTCGAGGCAACCCTGTCATGGGCTGGCTCTGTTAAGTTCTTTATTTTGAGATCGGACTGGAATACCTGATCCCATATCTTTCTAGGTGTACCCCTATGCACATTTATATACCCACTCATTGTGAAAGGGTTAATCTCTCACTGTATTTCTTTTCTCCCCCCAGGGCCAGTTCAACCACACAGTGATTGAAATACGACCAAACCACCACAACAACAACAGTGTGTTGGTCCTGTGCCAACCAGATATGAAGCAGTATGTGTCGGAGGAGACCCCCAGGCTAGTCTCTGACACCAGTATCGCCGTCCTGGTGCGACAGCTGGCTCTCCATGCTGATGTAAGTGTTATCTCTAGCCAGTGAACAGGAGATTAACCAATTGTACGCAAAAAAGAAAAAAAAATATATAAAAAAAAAAAATATTACTCCATTAGGACATGAATCTAGAACCGCACTTGTTGCGGAGCTGTGGTTGTGGATGGCCATTGCTCACTTCCTCATCCTATCAACTCCGGTGTTCCTCAGGGCTCTGTCCTATCTCCTATTCCCTTTCTAATTTTCATAAATGATCTCGCCTGTACCTTCAGTCCCATCCATTCATACGCAGTCGACTCTACCTTACACTGCTCAATTAGTTTTCCAGAACGACGCAGCCAGCAATCCCTCAAAGACAAATGTAATGAAGCCATACAACACTTATCTTCTGATCTAGCTGCTATTTCCAATTGGTGCTGAGAAAACCTTGCCTTTAATGTTTCCAAAACCCAATTTTTCCATCTATACCCGTCCGGAACTCTTAGCGGACTATCCCTTATTCTTCAACAATACAAAAATCAGTCCTTCATCTTCTCTTAATATTCTTGGTGTCTCTTTTTCTTCTGCTCTCACTTGGAAGGACCATATTACCAGTCTTGCTAAAGCAGCCTCCCAGAAGCTGGGTGTGCTCAACCGCCTCAAGGGTTTCTTTACCCCTGCACAGCTTCTTGCTCTGTACAGGGGCACAGTGCATCCTTGTATTGAGTATTGTTCACATGTGTGGGGAGGATCCTCTGACACCGCACTCCTAGACAAAGTATTATTATTATTAAGTATTATTAATTCCCACCCACTCACCAACTCTCTGCAAACTATCTCTCTAGCATAGTATCGCTACTACAATAATCAATGCTCCTCAGAGCTCTCCCAGTGTATACCACCTCCTCTACGTAGGGTACGTGGTACCTGTCTTGCAACACAATCCCACCCCTACTCTGTGCAACTCTCCAACCCATAAGTGAAACTTTACTCTCAAGAATTTCTTCTATTCAACAGCTGAGCTCTGGAACTCTCTCCCAGAATCAGTCTTTCCCTCTTCCCTTGATTTTGGCCCTGTCACTCTTTCCACTATGGGGGAGGTACTCGCTACAGGCAGTTCTGTCTTTTGTCTCCCTCGCATAGAAAACAAAACAAAAATCTTTAAATTTATGCATTTTGTATGTATATAATATATACAGTATATAATGCATTTTGTATGTACAGCATGTACATACAGTACATACAAAATGCATATATTTAAAGACAGTGCTCCGCAACAAGTGTGGTTCCAGTCTCATGTCCTAATGGCATAATTCCAGGCAGCCCTGTTCAGAGCTGTCTCACTTCTTAGACTTTTTAGCCCCTTAACATGAGTGTGGCGAGCCTATAGTATTTAAAACGTAGTGTTGGGCGAAGGTATTGTGGGTAAATCCTGACTAATTTCGTCATTTTACGATAAATATCTTTATTACTTATTCATATGCGCCTATTTTATGTTTAATATGAAGATATTAACATGTAACAACAATAAAACAAGTGGGAGTAGTATTTGGGGGGTTAAAAAGACATTGCCGACCGTCCAGTCATGAGGTGAGACGCGAGAGCCCTACACCCTCCTCTCTCAAAGCCTGAAGCGAGACAGGTCTCTCTCCTGCTTTCTTTCTCTTCCCTCACTCTATATATGCGTACCAGACGACCTTGGAACCGGGTTGGAGATATTGGCGCGAAAAATAAACTGATAAACAAGGTATTAAGAGGAAAACTAGGTGATAATTGAGGGGGGACGAGGGGGTTTTGACACATGTGGAAGAGTGTTAGGAGGTATGGAAGAGTGTTAGGAGGTATGGAGGAGAATTATCTCACTGAATCACACATTCCTTTGTTTTGAGTGCTACTGGGGTCTTTTAAAAGTTTTTTATTAGGCCTTGGCTCATATGAGGACGCTCGTCCTCGTAGGGTTCAGACTCATATGAGGACGCTCATCGTTCTTGGGTTAAGGCCGGGTGATGCCATATGGCATCCATATAAGGTTAATGGGTAGCACCCCGGGTGTTGTAATGTCGTTGGCATGTTTCGTGCCAAGCATTCAAATATTCCATGGTGCAATCTCTGCCCAATCGGCCTTGTGATGAACTAAGGTCCATCCCCAGATCCTCCTTCACTCTCCCTTGGCCTCTCCCTAATCCCCCCCACCCTCTGCCCTACCCACAAACACACTCAACCATCTCCCATGCCCCCCCTACCTCCTGTGATTACATATTTCTTAGGAGGAAGGCAGTGCTACACTGGCCATGAAGGTTGAGGGTGACTCACCACTCCTGAGCCCACATGATGGATGCACATACATGAGCGTGCACACACACTCACATACGTACACACACAAACGAGTATTGATCAATTTTCAATCCCACTCGTACGTACGCTTGAAGAGTGGAATGTTGCTAGATGCTCTCACAATTTAATTTTGCCTTCCACCAATGGGCTCCCCATGGCCCAAGGATTCCATATAATTATAGTATGTGCCAGAAAAACATACTGTACAGTTCTGGCACAGTGACAGGTTGCCATGCCACCATCTTGGCACTTGTTTTCCTGCCCAGAAAGTTTGCACAGATGCTGTGATGGTTGTTGGTTTCCTCCACCAGGTATTCCATGACCTCATTGTCATAAAACCCACAAAAATGTTCACTAGGGGTTGCATCTGGGCCACAGGGATATGCTGCTGACACCCCTGAGACAACCTGCTCCTCGTCAAAAGCAGGCACATCTGGCTCAAAATCTGCCCCATCAGTCCAGATAAACAACTCTGATGAAGGGTCACGCCCACGGGCAGCGGCAGCGGTGTCGGCAGGCTGAGCCGCACTCCCACGACCGCCACGGCCTCGCCCTCGAACTCTCAGTATCTCCTCCTCCTCTTCTTCCACTTCCTCCTGCTCCTCAGGTGATGTCAGGTCATCTGGGGCAACGTCAGGGTTGTCGACATAGTCATCGGGGGTTACTTCCAGCGAAGAAGGGACAGGGCGTCGGCGGCGGGAAGCTGTGGGGGGTGGAACAATGGGATGCTCAGCCTCAGGAGTTGGACTCCTTTTGCGGCGAGCTGAGGGCTTCTCCCCTTCAAATAAAGCTCGCCGATGTGATGAGGCCTGTGGTACACTGTGGGAGGACAATGCCGCACCACTAGTACCACTTGCAAAGGCCCTTTGCTAATCCTGAGGGAGAGATAAAGTTGAGGGCTGTGGGTGACCCGCGTGGCGTCCCGGGTCAAGGCGTCGAGACAAAGGAATGCGGGTGGTGACTAGAGCAGGGTCAGCGTCATTGTCACTACCACTACTTATGTTGTCTTCCCTTATTTCCTCTGCTGCCTTGCGTGCTTTTTTGGCCGCACTTTTCACTAAAATTTTTTTTATAAAAGTATTTGCCCACTTTCAAGGGTGTACAAGCAGGCAAGGGGGAAGGTTCATGAGTAGGCTTAGGCTGACCAAGCTGCGATGGTGACGGGGTAGGCCTAGGCTCAAGCACACTTGGTATTTCAATTGCACCTCCTTCCTCGAACACTTCAACATCAGGGTTTTCACTACTATCTGATATAAATCCACTGCATCATCACCCTGAAAGCCCTCAAATTCAATTTCACTTATGTCTTTTAGTTTGTCGACTTCGCTTTCACCACTGCTTGCTTCGAAAGAACTTTCACTTTCACTTTCTATTGCCAAAAGTTATCTTTCAATGGCACTATCACTCAACAAAACCTTTGCTTTCTTACGGTCAGGCTTTTTCTCGGTCGCAGTAGGCGTCGACGTAGCTAGCGGGGTAGCAATGGGGCACGCAGGAGGTTGCACATAAACAGATGCGTCCGAAGACATATTTTCGCTATACTGTATCTCGCTATGGCGGGCACTTGCGGACTGATGAGCGTTATAGTTGAGGATTGGTGGCGCTGCGATCGCCCCTGTAAACAAAATTTCCACTGCGCGGCTTTCAAAGCACACTTTCAAGCATAGGGATTTTAAAATGACGCCCGGGCTCCGGCCCTTCGTAAGCGGTGTCATTTTAAAATGACACCCGGGCTGGAAGGGTTAATATGCCATTATCAAAAATATGTTTGCTTTAGCAAAATATTTTAAACTTTTTGGGTGATTTTGGATTTTTTTTTTTTTTTAAACCTGAGGGACGCAAAAATGTCCTACGAGCTAGGGTAGTTATTTGTGAATTTCTAGCCTTTTGATTCTGAAAAAATTAATTATATTTACGATATAAACTATTATTTCTTCTCTATGTGCGTTTATTTTACTATATGAACATATGAACCTTGGAGAGCGATAAAACCAATGGGAAAATCATTTGGGTGATGAAAAAAATAATATTTTTGCCACCCGGTTGTATGTTGGAGCCACAGGCTGAGAGAGATACATCCTCACCTTGCAACGTCTCGCAACACACTGACCGCCACGGGACAGATCTCAGTGTTGTATAAAGTCTGTAAGTGACTCGCTTGTGTTTACATAACCGCCCGAGAGAAATTCACACGAAAAATTACCGATAAATAGGGGAAATACTGTACAAGGAAAAATAGCCGATAATTGAGGAGGAGGAAGGGGGGAGGTTGAGACACATTAGGGTGAGTGGTAAGAAGTACTAGAGGGGACTTATCTCGCATAATTATGTATGCCTTTGTTTTATGAGCCCCTGGGGCAATTTTTTTTTTTTTTTTTTTTTTTATGGTCTTGCTTGATGTGAGGCCCATCGCGTTCGCTATGGTGACCATTCCGTGAAGCTTATCGTGGTTCTTAGGTTAAGGGTATATTTGGAATCTTCACGCCATTGCGATTCTAATGGCATTTTTATTTTTTAAGATCTTTTTGCCTATGGCACCTGTTTTAATATTTTGGAAAACTGTAAATTGCCCATGGACTAGGAGTATTTATAAGATACTGCAAATTCGCACCTCATAGGTCCAAAAAATATTTATCCATCCCATGATCTAATTTGGTCACCAGGTTCAAATCTTGTATATCCTATGATCAAATTTGGGCACTTGCCCTATAAAGGGTTCCAATTTTCAAGTTTATTTTACGATCATGAGGGCTGGTCCTGTCTAAAGTATGGTTTGGCATCCTCTACCCAACCTTAGCCATTTCTGTCAGTCTATTTTACTGACCTACTCTTCCTTCTCGCGGCGAGATGCTAGGAATCCTCCTCCCGTTGTTAAATTCACTTACTAGACAAGACAGAGAAAGGGGCGATGGAACGCGAAAGTGGTCCTGGACCCTAAGAATAGGAACTTTAAATGTTATTGTTATTCGGGCTCTGTCTCGAGTCGGCCACTTCCAACTGTGGGGTATATGCCTGAGTATATACTGTACATCTTTTCAATAGATTGGCTATACAGTAAACCCTCACTATCTCGGAGCAATTGGGGGAAGATCCAGTCCGTCTTGTCCGAATACCGGCTTGTGTCAGTCATTTAAGAGGAAAAAAAAAACTAACTAGGAGAAATCCGTAACACAACTGCTTCTCGCGCGTACTGACACGTTTCTGTCCAATCGGGTGACTTTAGGTCCCGGGAATCAAAATTATGTATCCCCGTGTTGACTGAATCAAACTGACATATCGCCGTGTTGACGGAATCAAACTGACGTATCCCCATTTTGACAGATATTCACCCTTATTTTCCGGGGACGGGAGCGTGTCATCCGACACTTTTGAGACTGACTGACACATCTTGGGAACATAAGAGACATCAGACAATGTACATTGGACGGTTATGATGGACATTTGCCCTTATTTATCCGAAAACTGATAGCATCTTCGACACTGTTAGAGACTGTCGGAACAATGACGGAAATGTGCATCAACTGGAACATTGGATCCGGCAAGTACGGGGTTCCGTAATTTAGAGGTCCGACGTAGAGAGGGTTTACTGTACTGTATATATGCATATATTTTTGCTTGATTACTCCTACTATCTACACCTATTCATACCTTTGCTAATTATTTTTCTATTCAAGAATTAAATTTTGAAATAAACAATCACACAATAGGCAGTTCGACCTGGAAGTTATGGAGGAAGTGGAGGAGATGAGCAAGGTGTTTAAGGATGAGATCTGTGCAGCATGTGAGGAGGTGTGTGGAGTGAGGAGAAGAGGGAGGGGAGTGAAAGGTACAGCATGGTGGACAGAAGAGGTAAGAATAGCTGTGGAAGAAAAGAAGAAAGCATATAGAGAGTGGTTGGGTAGTAGAGGGAATGAAGATTCCGAGAGGCAGAAACGAGCGAGGTACGTGGAGAGTAAGAGGGTGGTGAAGAGAGTAGTGAAGGAAAGTAAGAGAAGAGTAGATGAGGAATTTGGAAGGAATCTGAGTGTAAAATGGAGGGAGAGTAAGAAACTGTTCTGGAAAGAAGTCAAGAAAGTTAGGGAAGGTAGCAAGGGAAACAGTAAGGGTGTGAAAGATAAGAATGGGAGAATGCTAGCCGAGAAGCAAGAGAGAGTCGAAAGATGGAGGGAGTACTTCAGTGAGTTGCTAAATGAAAGGAATGAAGAGCCAGCAAACATAGCTGGATATGGTATGGGAGGGAGAAGAAGAGAAGTAGTGGAGGAGGAGGTGGGGATCAGGAGGTCAGAAGTGTGGGAAGCCATGAAAAGAGTGAAGTTGGGGAAAGCACCAGGAACAGATGGAGTGTGTGGGGAAATGTTGAGGTATGGTGGTGAGATAGTGATAGAATGGGTATGGAAAATGTGCAAACTAGCATGGGAGAAGGGGAGTGCACCCGATGACTGGAAGACTGGCATAATAGTCCCCCTATATAAGGGCAAAGGGGAAAGAGGAGTGTGTGGTAACCACCGAGGAATATGTCTTCTAAGCGTAGTAGGGAAGGTATACAGTAGGGTAGTGATTGAGAGAGTGAGAGTGAGAACGGAGAAATGGATAGGCGACGAGCAGGGAGGTTTTAGGAAGGGAAGAGGATGTGTAGATCAGATTTTTACCCTGAATTGTGTTGTGGAGAAGTATCTGGAGAAGAAACAAAAGGTGTATGTTGCCTTTATGGACTTAGAGAAGGCCTATGATAGAGTGGATAGAGAAGGTTTGTGGAAAGTACTTAGAATATACGGAGTAGAGGGCAAGTTGCTGAAAGCAGTGAAGAGCATGTATGAGGGTGCAAAGGCGGCAGTACGTGTGGAGAGTGAGCAGAGCGAGTTCTTTGACCTGAATGTTGGTTTGAAACAGGGGTGTGTGATGTCCCCGTGGTTGTTTACTGTATATATGGATGGAGTTATGAAAGAAATACTATCAAGAGCAGTGGATGTTGGTGTATCGCTGAAAAGGGAGGGAATTGAGTGGAAGCTACCTATACTGCTGTTTGCGGATGATACAGTTCTGATGAGTGATAATGAATGGGAGTTGCAGGGTCTGGTAAATGAGTTTGGAACAGTGTGCGAAAAACGGAATTTGAAGGTAAATACGGGGAAGAGCAAGGTTATGGTCTTCGAAAGGGGTGAAGTCACAGAGTGTGAGGTGAAGCTGAACGGTCAGGCTATGGAGATCGTCAACTCTTTTAAGTATCTGGGCAGTGTGTTGAGTAAAGATGGGACTATGGATGAAGAGGTGCGGGAGAGGGTACAACAGGGGAAGAGGGTTGTAGGAACGCTAAAAGCAGTAACAAGAAATAGGGTGGTCAGTATGGAAGTGAAGAAGTCCTTGCATGACAGTGTGGTAATCCCGACACTGACTTACGGAAGCGAAGCATGGACGTTGGTTGAGAGACTCAGACCAAGAGTGAGAGCAGTGGAAATGAATTACTTAAGGAGTGCGTGCGGAGTTACATGGAGGGATAGACAGACTAATGAGGAAGTAAGAAGGAGGTGTGGTGTGGAGGTAGATGTGCTGGAAAGTGTGAAAAGGAACAACTTGAGATGGTTCGGCCATATGGAACGTATGGAAAGCGAGAGAATGACTAAGAGGGTGTACGAGAGCGAGGTGGAGGGACAGAGGGGGAGAGGTAGACCGAATATGAGGTGGAAGGATGGAGTGAGGAACTACATGAACGAAGGCGGTGCTGGTTGGGGGGAGGGGCGTCGACTGACTGGGGACAGAGGTGCATGGGGGCGGTTCGTTAGTGGCCACCCCTTCGGGGATCACGGCGTCAGGCAATAGATAGATAGATAGACAATAGGCAGTTGTCAGGTGTATGTGCTTTCAGTTTCAATTCTTTGTAATTTACCCTTTCAGTTCCGATAATGTCCCTTTCCATTATATTTTGGCTACTTTTAAATAAATTCAGTTTAGGAAGGACCAATAGAAAGTAAAAGGCTGCAAGCTATCCCAGTTAAACGTCTTCTTTCAAAAGTTATTTTGCTAAAGCGTTATTATTTACTTGTTAAACCAGATTGGCTCGATGGTAAAGGAGTCCATAACCAGGCCTAGAGCAGGACCCTTTGCCAGTAACTGGGTACAACGACTACGTAAGATCCGAAAGATACGACAGACCCTGCTAGAGGAATATCGGGTTCTCCCCCAATGATCCCATAGGTGCTCCTCCACTTGGGGACTTCATGGATCTCACCGACACTTCCTACCGTCGCACCAGCTCCCCCAACCGTCGCTACACCGCTCATTTGTACCACTGAATACCCAGTACAGTATGCTGTGTGATACGTTGTAGTGGAGTGAAAGTATATATTATTATTGTCTGTTGGCTAGTTTGTAATGGATTGGCATTTTTTTTTTTTTCCATCATGATCTAGAGTTTACATAGCATAGTTATCTTGTATTAAATACTCGGATGTGAGGCAAGCTCTTAAGAAGTAAAAGGAACAGTCAGAGTAAGCTATGGGAATGGCAGAGAATGCTCAGCTCTCACTCTGATAGACTAGCCCATCACCACATGACTAGAACCCAATCCTCTTCACATCAGCTAGGAAAGGCCCTAGAAAGTATAGCTCCCCTATTTCAACCTCTTTCGGGGTTGGGCACCCGCCTAGGACCAAGTTGTAATGGAAAGGACTTGTATTTCAATAAGCTCTCAATATTTAACTCGCCTTAAGATCAAATAGGACAAACTCTACTGATCTCTCCTCATTGGCCGCTGCCATTCAGGGACTTCATGGACTTTACTGTAATTTCCTACTGTCACATCAGCTCACCCAATCATCTGTATGTCACTATTTATACCAATAAGCAGCTTCGAGTAAAACAAAAATACAAGGCTGTGTGTCCTTACTGTCACCCCGGCTTGTTCGTGTAGTGGAGAACGTTTTGGCCTTCCATCCAGGAGAATTAGTTCAATGCCACACAGAGGCATTAAGGTTTTTCACCTACACTGATAGCCATTACCATCCCTCTTGAGCAAGTTTGTTGTTGTTCGCCAGGCTGTCTGACCGAACTGCCCCAAGGTCCCGAGGAAGGCCAAGGCCATAACTGAGCGCCCCCACAGAACCCTCCCTGCTTTACCACTAAGAATGACCAGGTGACCGAAGCCGCTCCCAGGAGAGGAGCTGAGGAAAGTGCGGAAACACCCGGGACACCGAAGCCTCACCCAAGTCCCTGTGCCCCTTAACAATTATGAAAGGAAAGTTGAGGGGCAAAGGAAAAATGTGACTCTTTGGCTCCCAGTCTGCCAACCTCGAGGTTGGCAGTAGGGAGGTCAATCCACGGAAGAGATTCTGCCATTTGAGATCTAGAAAATATATAAGTAAAAGGAACCGTCAGAGTAAGCTATGGGTATGACAGAGAATGCTTGACTCTCACTCTGATAGACCAGCCCATTACAACATGACTAGAACCGAATCCTCTCGGCATCAGCTAGGAAAGGTCCTAGAAAACCGCCTTTGACCTTTGGCGCCTTTGGCGGGGGGATAGCTCCTCTATTTCAACCCCAAAACCCCCCCCCCCCCCTCTCTTTGAGCTAGTGATGGGGTAATAGTACAGTATCCCAATGGAAATGCGCCTTATTAATATAAAGGCTTAAAGACCGCCTCATCCACAGAGAGTTTGGTTTTTGTATATTTACTGTAGTACATGTACAGTACAATAAAAGCTTGCCAAAACACAGCCCCAGTGGTGATGGGCTGGTCTGGTGAGAGTTGAGCGTTCTCTACCATAGCTTACTCTGACTGTCCCTTTTACTTATATATTTTCTAGATCTCAAATGGCGGCATCTATCAGTGGATTGACCTCCCTACTGCCAACCTCGATAGAGGTTGGCAGACTGGGAGCCAAAGCGTCACATTTTTCCTTTGCCCCTCAATTTTTCCTTCATAATTGCCGAGGGGCACAGGGCCTTGGGTGGGGCTTCGCTGTCCCGGGCGTTTCCGCACCCTGGGAGAGGCTTCGATCACCTGGGCTTTTTTATAGTGATAAGAAGGGAGGGTTCTGTGGGGATGCTCGGTTATGGCCTTGGCCTTGCTCAGGACCTTGGAGCTGTTCGGTCAGACAGCCTGGGGAACAACACAGCCCCATCATGTCATCACAGTGGCTGATGTTGGTATAGCTCTAACGGTGTCTCGATCTGACTCTCAGCAAGACTACAAAATCCCCCTGAAGCACTTGCACTTGGCAAAAGCACACCGCACCAGCCTTATCCGTGCTACAATAAGGCAGTTACAAGAATCACCATAACTGCTGACTGCACCATCTAAGTGGCGGGTGGTAGGGTCACAACATCCCTACGCCATGGGTTATCCTTAGTTAGCTAAGCTAGCTTTAAGAATTAATATTATTTTTGTATTTATGTACTGTATATACAAAGGCACATACCCCATAGCTGGGGGTGGCCGACTCGAGACAGAGCCCAAACAGGGACAAAACAACAAAACATAGAATAGCAAAATATACATTCACACGCATCTAGATCGCCCAGGAGAAGACCCAGGTACCCAGGATCACTAGGGACCTCCAGCATTTCCCCGGCCCCAGACCTCCCAGAGAGGATCCAGTCTCAGCAGGCAGACACGCAGCAGAGCACACCACGATGCCCGCCCACCTCGCATCCAGGCATGACCCGTCATATATACCGGCTCTCCTGGCCAGGCACCTGACGAACTATAATATAGTCCAACTGGCGCCCGATCCCCTCTCCCTAACGACCGCGTTCTCATTTCACAAGCATTCTCCATTCATTCTTATTTATTACCACTTCTCTTGCCTGTTCTACAGTCATATCTTTATCTTCCAACGCTTGTACTACACAATCTCTCCATCTCAATGGAGGTCTTCCTACCCCTCTACCTCCCCTTGTATACTGTACATAAAATTTTAAGACTGAGTGCTCCACACATGTGTGCAGTTTCAGTCTCTTGGCCTAATAGTGGCGTTCCAGGCAACCCTGTTAAGGGCTGCTTCACGTGTCAAGTTTTTAAATTCGAGATCGGCATATATACAAGTCCGATCCCAGGTCTTCCTCGGTTCACCTCTTGGTGCAGCTCCCTCCACAATCACAGACTTGCATCTTTTCACCCAATTTTGTTCATCCATTTTCTCCACATGCCCATACCATCCCAGCCTACTTGTACGCATCTCCTCGCTAATACTCTTTATACGTAAGCGTCTTCTCGGCTCATCATTTGTTATGCTGTCCTGCAGCTTGGCCCCACACATCCATCTCACCATTCTCATCGCATTACGTTTCATTCAGTTGACATCCTCTACTTCAACGGCCCATGTTTCTGAGGCATACGTCATTGCACATGAGGCATTCCCATCTAATTCTAGCGACAGTGGCAGCTTCGGCCCCACTACTGGCAGAGATGGTATCTCCTAGGTAACAAAACTTGTCCACCAGCTGCAATGACTCATTTCCAAAATTCACAGCCACAGGATCATCATTTAACACAAGCTCACCCTTGCACACTACGCACTCAAATTTCTCAATTTCTGACTTATCCTTCGGCAGGGGTCCTTTTATTCTACAGCGCTTACTCCCATGGTGCACCCAACATAGACAGATGCTACATTGAATCAAGTTAGCGCCCACACCTTTCCACACACTGCACATGGGTATGCATCGCTCTTTTCCACATTGCCTTGTCTCAATCTACAATGCATAACCTTGGTTTTGTTAATATTGACTCTTAAACCCTTGCTCACCATGCCCTCTCTCTATCTTCTGAATTTGGCCTCAGCATCTTGCACATTGTCAGCTATTAGGACTAAATCTTCTGATTCGTATACTCTTCGTAAGCCTTTCATCTCCCATTCGTTCAACATGTTCATACCAGCACAGCACCCTTCTGTCCACTCTGGCCGACAAGGGTTCCTGCTATCCCACTCTCCTACGTACCTCTTCATTCCTCAATCTGCCTCTACGATCCACTCCACATAATACTCCTCAAGCAGTTTATCTCCATCACATCCAGCTTTCTTCTCTCTTTTGCCTTCAGAGCCCATGTCTCAGCCCCATACATCACTGTTGGTACAACTAGCCCTGGATACATTGCACATTTAGCTTTCATTCAAAGATTTATAACCTTTCACATAATTCCCATTGCTCCAAAAACTTTCTTTCCTTCACTTACTCTCTTTTACCTCCATTTCCACACCTGTGTCCTTGCTTATCACTCTTCCCAGATATTTTAAACTACTTGTTCCAGTATTTCCTCATCCAGCCGCACATCTAGATTCACCCTACGAGCACCTTTATTACACACTCGCATACCACACCAATCTCTTTGACTACTCGCTGCAGTTTTTCCTCAGAATCTGCCACCAATGCTGTGTCATCAGCAAACACCAACTGGTTCAACTCCCAATCTCTACCATTCTTTCCTACTAAACCCAATCCTCTATCCATAGTTCTAATTTTCACCTCTTTCACCACAACATCCATATTATACATTAACCCGTTCAGTACTGGGGGCATCCTTTTCATTATACTCTGGCAACTATTAGACGGTTTTATTCAGCTTAGGAAGGACATATACACATTAAAAGGCTGCAGGCTATCACAATTCATTCTTTTTGCCACCATATATCCTTCCTAAGCTTCATGAAATAGTCTAAATGTAGCTATAATATAATATAACACACGTTGCTGGTACTCAAAGGGTTAAACAACCACGGTGACATTTAAACAACCCTGTCGCAGATCTACATTTATCTCAAATGCATTCACTCGACTCATTTCCTACTTAAACACGCTTTGCTCTCTTCATTAAAACTTGACTGCTCTTAAGGGGAGACGAGCCATTTGTTTGGGCATTCATTCCTTTATTTCTTAGTTTCCTCACTAGACCTCCAAGCTTTAAAAAAAAACGCTAGACCCCCTTTCAAGATAAATTTGTACATTTCTTGATAGAAAAATGTTCCGGCCAAAGGCCGGTTCCTCTTAAAATTTCAGGCTCGCTATCGCTCGCCAGGAAAAGATCGAAACCTAAATGGCACGAAAGGTCATAAAATTAAGAAAGAAATGGGGCGAAAGGTGTTAAAATCGCCAAACTAATGGGCCGAACGTCTTTTAATCTCAAAACAAATGAGGCTTAACACGAGGGAGAAAGGGGACCAGAGAAACGACTCGTCTCCCCTTAACAAATTTCCTCCATTTCATAAATCCTTAGCCCATTCCACATTGCTTCTCGATCCACACGATCATAGGCTTTTCCAAATCCATAAAAGCCCAAAATATCTCCTTATGCTTCTCTAAATACTTCTTGCATAGATGTTTTACTGCAAAAATCTGATCCACATATCCTCTTCCCCTCTTAAAACCGCACTGCTCTTCTATTGCACCTTCTGTACCCTTTATCAACACCCTGCCATACAGATTTCCAACAACTGATAATAAACTAATACCTCTATAACTTGAACACTCCTGCCCCTCCCATATTGCTGTAAAGTGACTGACTAACTGACCTAACACTTTCCAACAAATATGCATTATTTAATAACAAATATTGACCACAGAATGTAGATAATTGGCATCCCTGTCGATTGTGTAAACTCTTTCATTCACCCCGGTGAATGAAAGAGTTTAGCCATTTAGTATTTAGAAATAGAATTATCTTAATTGCATAATTACCTCTCCAAAATTAGTTTTCTGCCCACATCTCGCTCAAAGACAACTGCAGAGGTTGAAGTAACTAAACTTAAGGTTTCTAAACACCCCTGATGTGCAAGAGGGTTAAGAATTGAAAAGTATTAAATATTTTAGGCAAACTTTTGAAGAGGAATTTTACTTCATAATAAAGTACAAAGTAGCCGATAGGCATCTGTAAATATTTACCAAATGTTAATTCTGTATAGCATTGAATTATACCTCATTGTCAAAAACTAAATTATTATAAGCATAGTATATGTATATAATATTTAGTGCAGTGTGTGGAAAGGGAGTGGGCGTTAACTCAATTCAATGTAGCATCTGTCGATGTTGGGTACACCATGGGAGTAAGCGCTGTAGTAGAATAAAGGGGCCCCTGCCGAAGGATAAGTCAGAAATAGAGAAATTTGAGTGCGTAGTGTGCAAAGGCGAGCTTGTGTTAAGTGATGATCCTGTGGCTGTGAATTTTGGAAATGAGTCTTTGGAGCTGGTGAACAAGTTTTGTTACCTAGGAGATACCATCTCTGCCGGTGGTGGGGCCGAGGCTGCCACTGTTGCTAGAATTAGGTGTGGCTGGGGGAAGTTCAGAGAATTTATGCCAATCCTGACCATGAAAAGAATGCCTCTCCCCCTGAAGGGAAAGGTGTATGCCTCATGTGTTAGAAGTGCAATGACGTATGCCTCAGAAACATGGGCCGTTAAAGTAGAGGATGTCAACAGAATGGAGCGTAATGAGATGAGAATGGTGAGATGGATGTGTGGGGCCAGGCTACAGGATAGAATAACAAATGTTGAGCTGAGGAGACGTTTAGGTATAAAGAGTATTAGCGAGGTGATGCGTACAAGTAGACTGGGATGGTATGGACATGTGGAGAGAATGGATGAACAAAATTGGGTGAAAAAATGCAGGTCTGTGATTGTGGAGGGAGCTGCACCAAGGGGTGGACCGAGGAAGACCTTGGATCGGACTATACGTGCCGATCTCAAATCTAAGAACTTGACAAGTGAAGCAGCCCTAAACAGGGTTGCCTGGAACACCGCCATTAGGACAAGAGACTGAAACTGCACTGATGTGTGGAACACTCGGTCTTAAAATTTTATGTATGTATGTATGTACTTATTCTGTAGTCTATTACTGTATCTTGACTAAGCACATTGCACAATATCCAAATATAGTAGGCCTACACACTAAACTGTGATAGGCCTTGTAGTGAAATTCGTATGATATAGCTTTAATATCTTATGTTTAGTGTATCTTAAATCGGTTTAGTTTCTAGTGGATATGGTATTTAAATAACTCATTCAAAATCAAAATAATATTTTGTATTGACTTGTTCTAATATTATTAGCTTGTTTTATATGGTGTTAAATGGGATATGGCTTAATTTTAACTTTTACTAAATTATTCATCTGTGGGTTATTAGATCATGTACTGAAATGTATTTTGATCCTTATTATCCTTATTTTTTACTTTACTGTACATTAAGAAATAATTTGTTTTCTATTTGAATAAACTGTTTTAATTTCCACTTGTAGTTGACTGATCTCCGTCAAGGATTCCTGTTTAAGCAATCCCATCCCATAGCAATGGAAAGGTTCTTGGACATCTCAATCAGTCCTAACTAAGCCAATTCTAAAATTTCTAACTACAGTACTTTTTATCCTCTATTATTAAATGTCAAGTTTTTCTTGTTAAAACTGTTATTACAGTTATAACAAGTTATAATTGTCATGTTATTCCACCTATAAATTTAATTCTTGCATGAGTAATTTTCAAGGCACTAGCCATTAGTTCTTCAAGAGGAATTCATAGCACTTGGATAACATTACAACACTGGAAATACAAGAACAACAACACTAGAAGAGTGGATGGTGCGTGTCATAATGAAGATGTACAAAGACTCGCGAATGGCAGTGAGGGTGAGAGGTGTACTGAGGAGTTTACAGTTTGTGTCTGGGCTAGGGCTCTGTGTTAAGCCCTCTCCTCTTTGCTAAGGTACTGAAGGCACTATCTGTCTTGATAGCGTAATGCATAAATGCGCAGAATTTCGGTGTGAGTATCCTAGGTTAGTCCTTGGAGTGCCACAGGTATTTGTTGATTTCATTGATTTTAGAAGTTGGTTGGTGAAATATGTATTACAGAGCTGGACTCTCCTGGGAACTGCTATACACAAATGATGTAGTATTTATCGCAGATAGTGCGCGGGATGCCAAGGCCAAGTTCAGAAGATGGAGAGAGGGCATGACAAGCCAAGTTCAGAAGATGGAGAGAGGGCATGACAAGTAAAGGGTTAAGAGTCAATATATATAAAACCAAGGTTTTACACAGATTAGGGTTAGGAAAGGTAGAAAAAGTGGTGCATATCCATGCACAGTATGCAGAAAAGGGGTGGGCGTGAACTCGATACAGTGTTAATAGAGCCAAGGCTGACCCATACCCAGCGGAGAGGTAGGCACTGATTCCTAAGGTGGAAATCGCAATCAGATTATCTCCCATTTAATTGAAAACGTGGCATAATGGTGATAAATATTAATCATATTAGTCTACAGTATATATATCTTCTGTAGATTCACTATACAGTACATAATAAATATATAAAACAAAATACGATGCTGAAGCCACTGTCGAAAAAAAAAAAATCTTTTCGTACCATTATCTCTAGCAAGAAACACCATTCTTCTTCAAATTTACATTCTAGTTGGTATATGCATTGCAATAACACTGGCCATAAACAAAACATTATATCAATAATTATTGGTAATTTACCATGCTGGATTTTGTTGAAGGCTATGTCAGGCAACAAGAGAGTTGCAGGCTTGTAGCTTGGCCAGTGTTGCCAAAGTAGTGCGAAATGCGCTAGTTCTAGCGCATTGGCATCACAAACAGCCCATATATTTCGTAATTTGCGCATAGCGCATTTTCTAGTGCATTTTTTGTTGATTTGGTGCATGTTCTAGCGCATTTCTAAGAAGCCACAATCATTAGTAAGTTAAGCATAAATGTATACTTCCTAAGGTAGATAAATCGTTACTCGTAGGCCTATAATCTAAGCTACACACGAAATCAACAGGATTAGTACTCTCCGATTGGCTTATCGTGTTCTTGTTTCGTGATAATTTTCAAACTAGTGTTGCTATTTCAAACGTATGTTATTTTTTGGGTATGTTAGAATTGCAATATTTCCAACAATTTTACAGGATATATCAGTGACTTTTATAAGACATTAAACAATATTACTAATCATAATTCTTGAGTCTGTACTTATAGCAATTTAAGTGTAATGCCCTCGAAAATATCCCGCAACCCCAATAATGTACTACCCGAGTTGACGTCAGGTATAGTGTAAAATAGTCGTTGATGGGAAGTCCAATAAACTCATCACGTGAAACACCACGAGACTATCACCTGGTTCTTACAAATCGGACTAAGGTTACTATACTTTTGTACGTCCGTGGTAGTACAGTGGGTTAGCGCGCGGGCCTGGTTGACCTATGGTGGTCATGGTCACTAACCAGGGTTCGAACCCCACCCAAGGCATCTCAAAACCTGTGGGTTTTTAGGAGGGTTAAACTTCCTTCAGAGGTTCGAGCCCCGCGCCAGGCCCCAGGAAAGGTTGACCCTAAGTGGGCCTGGGGAGTTGTCAGGACAGAAAAATTCCCTTTACACCCAGCATTTCATTGGTGGCAGTCACGGAACGTGATCTGGTAGCTACATAGAGCACCCATCACGCAGACCCTAACAATATTGAGATTGCTGAGGTGATACAGCTACGATACCTTACGACCTTAAAGAGGCTAGGGACTAGCCTAGTTAAAGAAGGATGTAATGTAATGCCCTCGAAAATATCCCGCAACCCCAATAATGTACTACCCGAGTTGACGTCAAGTATAGTGTAAAATAGTCGTTGATGGGAAGTCCAATAAACTCATCACGTGAAACACCACGAGACTATCACCTGGTTCTTACAAATCGGACTAAGGTTACTATACTTTTGTACGTCAGTGGTAGTTGTTGTTGTTGTTGTTGTTCCCTAAGCTGCCTGGCCGAACAGCCCCGAGTCCCTGAGAAAGGCCATGGCCACGATCGGGCTTTCCCACAGAGCTCTCATTGAGTGTAGATTGTGTTGTTGGCGTAAGTGGTTGTGTGAAATGCAGTCTTCTATGATGTGTTTAATGGTATGGGGTGCTGTGTTACATCCCGGGCAGGCGTCGACAACGGAGTCATCCAGTCTCTTCTGATAGCTCAGGAGAGCTGGATGGTGTCCGCATCTCAGCCTGGCCAGGTGGACTCTGTCCTCGCGAGGAAGGGAGGATTCGGAAGGATGGATTTCGGGAGGTCGTGCATGCAGCTGTGTGTTGTCTGTGAGTGAGTGGATGGATCGGTGAGAGATATGAGTATGGATGTGCTTCTGGAAGTTGGTTCGGGGTGGGCAGGGAGGGAGAGAGGACAATAATTGTGTGTGATACCGTGTGCTGGGTGTTGTTTTGATATTTCTTGGTGTCTGTGGGTGTGTTGCCATGTAGTTTAGTGGGTGGTCTTGGTTCGTGGAGGCTGCTGCCAGGAATTGAGTGCCTCTCATGTCCAGATGGTCTTTGACTTTGAAGATTTTGGTTTCTTGATGTAGGTGATCTGTGGGTGCAGTAGCTGTGCAGCCTGTAATGATCTTCAGGGCTTTGTTTTGAATAGTCTGTAAGGTCTTATGATGTGTTTCAGCTAGGTTAGAAGCCCAGGCTGGGCTTGCGTATTCCATCACTGATCTTATGTATTGTTTATATACTGTGGTGGTAGTTTCTTTGTTGTGTCCAAATTTTGTGTGAGCAAGTGACCTGAGGGCGTTAAGTCTGGGTGTCCGTTTCTTTTTAATGTTTGTGGTGTGCTGTTTGAATGTCATATGAGTATCATATGTTACTCCTAGGATTTTGGGTGTGTGTGTATGTGTTAGGGGTGTGTTGTTTATGGTGAGTTGAGGGATGTATTCGTGTTCTCCTGTCCAACTTGTGAGCAGGGTTGCGGTGGATTTGGCTGGGGCTAGATTAAGTCTGTTTGTAGTGCACCAGCCATGTAGTGTGTTGAGATAGGGTTGAAGGAGATCTGTTGCTCTTTTTGGGTCATGGTGTGTGCATGTGAGTGTTATGTCATCTGCATAGGAGGCTAAGTTTATTTGGGGCGTATTGGGTGTAGTTATATCGTGCATGTACAGATTGAAGAGTGCGGGCGATAGGACGGATCCTTGTGGGACTCCGTTTGGAAAGTTTCTGATTTTAGATGACTGACCGGCAAAAGATACGTGTGCACATCTGCCTGCTAGGAAGTTGGCCAGCCACCGTTTTGTGTTGTTGTGCATGTTTGTGTTGTAGATTTTGTTTGTTAGGTTGTGGCGGGGGATGGCATCGAAGGCTTTACTAATGTCGAGTGTGGCTAATAGTGATCTGTGTGGTGGTCTAGCTGAATTGATGCCGTCGAAAGCTCTTTGTGTAAGGTCTGTGAGAAGAGTGTTTGTGGAGTGCAGTGGCCTAAAGCCATGTTGTGTTGGAGCTAGGGGTAGGTCAGGTGTAATTAGTTGTAATACTAGGCGTTCCATGACTTTGGAGGGGGAGCAAAGGAGTGTGATGGGGCGGTGCGAGGAGGGTAGCGTGGGGTCTTTGTTGGGTTTGGGGAAAGTGATGATGATACCATGCTTCCAAATGTCTGGTATTGTGTTGTGTGAATAGCTGTAGTTTGATATGTTAGTGAGTGCTTGTATGCCTTGTGGTCCCAGGTGTCTGAGGTGTATGTTGCTTATGTTGTCTAGGCCACAGGCGGGTGAGTGCTTGAGATTGTTGATGATATGCTTTGTCTGGTGATTGGTGAAGGGTGTATAGTCAGGGTCTGTGGGGAATTGTCTCTTACGTCGGATGACACGTCGGTCGTCTTTGTGAGGTTTTAGGTGGCTGACATGTGAAAAGTGATTGATGAGAGTGTTTGCTTGTTGTTTACATGAAGGAGTAGAGTCTGTTGTTGTGATTGCAGCATGTGATTGTGTTGTGTTGCTGTTGGAAAGTGTGATGCTGTTTAGTGTTTTGTATAGTTTTTTGGGGTTTGTTTTGTGATCAAGTGTTTGTAGGAAGTTATTCCAATTTAGTTTTTGTTGTTCTTGTATTTTGTTGTTAGTTTGGGTGTTGAGTGCTTGAATTTGTTGTGTGATGTCTTGTGTGTGGGGTGCTGGGGAGTGTTTCAGTATGTCACGTTGTCTGATGAGGTTTTGAATTTCTGGTGTGAAGTTGGGGTTGTGTCTTTTTCTGTTACCTCTTGGAATGTGTTTCTTGTCAGCGTTTTGGATAGTTTTATTGAGTATGTGTACAGCATTGTTGATGTTAGTGATGGGTGTACTGTTTAGAGTTGTGAAGTGTTGTTCTGTCTCATTTGTGAATGCTTCCCAGTTAGCTCTTTTATAATTGGTGTATGTGTGTTTGTGGCTAGCTGGGGTGAGTCTGGTTTTGGTGGTGATAATGATCGGGAGGTGGTCAGAGCCTAAGGTTCTGACCACCCTCCAGGATGTTGTGGGGGCGAGTTCTGGGGAGCAAAAGGTGATGTCTGGAGATGATGGAGATGATTGGAGCGGCTTCGGTCGCGCCGGGAATTTCGTCAGTGGTAGTACAGTGGGTTAGCGCGCGGGCCTGGTTGACCTGTGATGGCCATGGTTCCAGGGTTCGAACCCCACCCAAGGCTTTATTCTCAATAACACTCAGGTAGAAGGTACGTAATAGAATTCCACGAACAATAGATGTTGGAGCACTCAGGTAGGTTATTGGACTTATTACAATCTCCCAGCACTTATCGCGGATTTGGATAGAGACATACTTCCCACTTCCAACGTTCAGGCATTATTCTTCTGATCACATTGCTTTATGATACGTAGGGTACATGAATCACACAGGTTAGGTATTTCGCTTTGTTAACTCTCTCTGGTAATATGACTCTTAATCAAGGATGAAAGTATAAGTAATGTGGTTATTGCCCAAGAATTAACGTAAAGGGATAACTGTAACTAGTTGCACTGGTCTAGGATGTTCACTTGTCTAGGTGATACTTCGGACCGAAAATATCAGTGAGGGCGAATCAGGTTAAACATGATGGCAAGAATAATTACGGGAGTCAGTTCGCCTAAGCTAAATTTCACTGATATATATTAATGTGTACTAGCATAATCACTTTTTTTCCTAACATCCGAGAAAGTTGAGACACAATCGAATACACTGGATGGTTGATAGTTAATAGCACCGTAACACTGGTAACACTGTGATGGAGTTTTCCTAGTTATCTTGTGTTAGTGATGTTGGGGGTTAACAGTAGCTCTGGGGCCGTCCAAGCTGTCCGGTAGTGTAGAGAAGGTTTGCAGATGGGCTTCTTGCGGGTGGTTGTGCACCTTTTTGGCAACAATTGCTGATGGGTTAAGACAGTCGATTGTTGCCAAGGAGTTATTCTTGCCGAGTCCTCACTCAAGAGTTTCTCACATAATCCCTTCTAACATAACAAGATCTTTCTGCCTTAGATCAGTTATGAGTTATGATCGTTCGTAGCTCAAGTAGCGGATGGTGCACTATCAGAAGTTAATGAAACTATCAATAATTTGTGAATTTGTTGTCTACCAATATAATATTACTGCCGGTAGTCCCGATCGCAATAAAACATTTGTAAAGGGTTAAATCACTTCCTCACAGAGTTGCACAGATTACGGAACGCCGAACTATCGTGAATCTTGAGGGGGGGAGGGGGTATTAGAAGCCACCGCAGTGTGGCCAGCCGTTGCTTTGGGCTCTAATATTTAACTGCCCGACTGTTGTCTCTGTGTCTTATTTATAGGCAGGTCAAGCAAGCTTCAGGAATGTTCTAGAAGTATTGGATGTCAGTGCTATGAAAGTAGTTAATTTATTCTGGTGAACTTAGGGGGTTAGGGAGGGGGGTCTTTAATGTGGCGGTAAGTAACTTATCTGATTTATGATCGTGGATATCTTAACTCTAGTATGAGGTACTAGTAGAGTTATTTAGGCGGATTTGGTGAAGGATTTTAGGGACTACTATGCTGGCGCCCTACGTGAATAGGCTGGGAGGTATTATTCATCAATTCACCTAAATATCCTTCTCTGGTCTAGCTGACATGCTATTCGTAATCTAGGATGGGATAAGGAAGATTTTGGTTTTGGTTAAGGATGGGATAGGATGGTATTTGGATAGGTATTTAGATTTGTAGGTCATAACCTGTTGGAAACTCACCTGTTGTCTGGCAAGAATTTGCTGGCTTGCGGGTCAGGGTAATTCTCCGCGGGGGTCGGTGGGGTCCCCGTGGGGTCGGGGGACAGGCCGCTCCCTGATTATGGTTATCGAGAGTTCTTACGTTAATTGGTTTGAGATATGAGTTCAGGTTGTCAGGAGGTATCTTCCTAGTTAGGGTTGATCACTACATCTAGTTTTCATGTACGAGGATCACTCGTGGGTGTTAAGAATAGTGGTTTTGTGAAAATGCAAGTCATGGGGAAATTTAAATTTTTAAGGGGGGACGAGAGGGGGTCGTCCTAGTCTCGCGCCGGCTATTGCTCTGGTTCAGGTTGTGAGTGGGGCTAGGGAGTTAGAGGATAGTTAAAGGGGGGGGGGGGGGTAGAAGGATAGGTCCTTACCTTCCATTTGTTGAGGTTAGTGAATGAACTGAGTCGGCATGTTATAACGTTCTTATGGCGTCTTTACAGGGGGAGGGTTGTGAATTGTAAAGGGGGTGGTTTGAGGCTAGGCGCCGTGCCGCTCATGACCTAGGGCAGTGACCCTTAATGCACTAGACATAGGGGTGGCATTTCCCTACGATCGAACAGGTAGGGTGGTGTGTGCAGCGGGGCGTTAAGGATAAGAGGACAGGATGACCCAAAACGGTACCACTGAGCATAGGGTCACGAAGCAAAACAGAGTAGTGTGGATTGTGGATACGGAGGAGGTGATTGGAAGACTTATAACAATTGTGGAAAAGTAAATGGAAGAGAGGAACACAATGGCGGATAAAAGATAATTAACCTAAGGATTGAATACATGCATGAATGACGACATTATAGCCGTCGTCCTAATAAGGTGATGAAACCGGGTTGGTATGCACGTGGCACAATACGACACTAGGACAGTGTTGTATCAATATCGGTGGATATACTCCGGTTAATATTATATATATACTTAGTTACTAGAAGAACAAGACAAGGGGCAACTGAGCACAGGGGTACATATCTATATACTTAGTTACTACAAAAGAAAGGAACAGCTGAGCATGGGGTTGGTATGTGGGTTACATAATTAATTATAGGGGTGACATAATCATGATCGGGTTCGTTGTGGACTGGAAATCGAAGGCGTTTTGAGCTCACCTTCGCACCTACACAAATGAAAGTACTATAACCCACAAGGTGGTTATCTAATGAAATACATACTTAGTTGGTACATCAAGAATGTCTAGGAGGAAAGTTATGTGGTTTGTATTAAAGAAGATTGGGTTTTTTTAAGAGGTGTGTAACATGCGGAGTTAAGTGGAAAAGAGAAAACATCGTGGATAACAGATAGTTACATGCATAAACGACGGCATTATAGACTTCGTCCTAATAAGATGATGAAAACCGGTTTGGTATGCACGTGGCACAATACGACACAAGGACAGTGCCGCTATGTCGTATCAATACTGGTGGCATACTCCGGTTAATATTATATATACACTTAGTTACTAGAAGAACAAGGCAAGGGGGCGACTGAGCACGGGGGTACATATATCTATACTAGTCATGGAGAGAGAGATACGAGGTAGCTTTCCTGCATCTCCTGATAATCGTCTGCAGATTGGTCATAGCGAGTTTATCCGAATTAACAGGCCTAAATCAATACAATAACTGGCATAGGGTTATTGGGTGTATAAAGTCGTGGTTAAAGGTTGTTACATAACTCGTAATTAACTTATCTAAATCAACAGGCATAAATCAATACAAGAACTGGCAAGGGACACAAATTGACAGACGAACAATGCAACGTGAGGTTATGTATAGCTAACTGCTAAAAATGGGGGAACGAAGATAGGTGTCTTCTCTTTTTACAAGTTCCCTAAATTATGTTAACATTAGGGAGTTGGTACATCAATAAAATAGCAATGTGGATCTCAGTGAGTTATGGGGCTGTCTAGTGTAATTTCATAATTAATCTCGGAATTACTCTTAGGTATTTTGTCTAGTGAAATGGAGGTTGTATTAGGAAGGTTGGGAATATATATAGTTAGTGGATAAAACAACGGGAGGTTAGAGACAGAATTGCTAGAATTGGGGGGGACTATGATTGTTATATAACTAAATACAGGGCTGACGTAATCACGATCTGATTTGGTGTGAAATGGAAGCTAAGGTGTCTTAGATCGCCTCGAACCTACACAATGAAAGTATTATAGCCTGTATGGTGGAGAAAAGAGGGCTGGATGTGATGGAGATGAGCTGCTTGAGGAGTATGTGTGGAGTTACTCGTAGAGACAGATTGAGGAATGAAGAGATACGTAGGAGAGTGGGGCAGCAGGAACATTTGTCAGCCAGAGTGGACAGAAGGGTGCTGAGCTGGTATGGTCATGTTGAACGAATGGGAGATGAAAGGCTTACAAAGAGAATATGTGAGTCAGGTACAAGGGGAGATAGAAGGGCAGGAATACCCCCATTAAGATGGAGAGACTGTGTAAGAAAGGCTTTGGATGATAGAGGAATGACTATAGATCAGGCAGGGGAAGTGGTGGTGGACAGGAGTGAATGGAGAATGCTTGTGAATAGTTGAGTGAACACGTGGTCATTTGGAGTAAGGGGTCGGGCGCAAGTTCGACTAGATAATAGTCCATCAGGCGCCTGGCCTGGGGAGACGATTAATATGAAGGGTGTGTCTGGAAGTGTGGTGGGAGGGCTTGTGGCTTTGGCTCCGCTGCATGTCTGCCTGCCGAGATCGGAACCTCTCCGGGTGGTCAGGGGCCGGGGGAGTGCTGGAGCGACCTTGGTAACCCTGGTCTCTGGGTCTTCTCCTGGGTGACCTGGATGTGTGAGAGTTTTGTGTTTTTTATCTGTGTTTATTTTTTGTTTTATGTTGTTTTTGTGTTTTCCCTGTTCTTGCTCTGTCTTGAGTCGGCTACCCCCAAAATGGGGCTTGGGCCTGAGCATATAGATAGATAGATAGATAGATGGTGGTTACATAATTAAATACATACTTAGGTGGTACATCAAGAATGTCAGTGAGTAAAGTATTGTGGTTTGTATATTAGAAGACTGTGATTGAGAGACGTATAATATGTGGAATGAATTGGGAGAGAGAGCGAGACCAAATCGGGGATGGAAAAGGGACCGGGGATCTTGTTGGGGGTAGGGGTTTCGCTCTCAGGATTTTCGTTCCTGTGGCTCGTTAGGGGTGGGGGTTTCGCTCTCAGGTTTTTCGTTCCTGTGGTATTTTACTTCAGTCGCCTTTATATGAGGTACGACCTCGTACCTCAAGGTTGGAGTACGTAGGTTTGTTTAGGGGGCCAGGTCAGGTCGGTGAGGGGGTTAGGTTGGAGGGAAATGGCAGCCTGCCACTGAGGACGAAGATTACTGTCATCCCGACTAGCAGCAGACTGCGCGGAAAAGAGAGACAAAAACTTAAAACATTTTATCCTGGAATGTGAATAATATAATGAAATTGGAAAAAAAAATAACAAGATTACTCAGGCCATATATCCAAGACACTGAAAACTAATAGAGTTACTATTCAAAAAAGAAGGGAACGAGAGAAGAAAATACATAGATGTTGGAAAAGGATAAAAGAACTTTACGAAAGAACAGATAATTAAGAACACAGGAAAATTAAGAAGAGCTAAAGTGTTTAACAATGTATAAAACAAATTTAAAAGATAGTAAGAAAAGTGTAGGCTAACAAGAAAGGGAGTACTACTAAGGAAAAAAAAATATATATACAGTATATGGAAAACGATGTAAATTTATAGAATCATGCCCAATCGCTTAGGAATTGAGAACAATACAAAACAAAATCCCATGGAAAATCCAGTACAATAAACATCATCATCATTAGTTAGGGTCGCCGTTAGTCTTGGTGAAGGTCTGGTTTATTGGTTGGTGGTGGTGGTTGTGGCTTTGACCTTGGGGGTTCGCTTTCACTTTGGGAGGGAGGGGTGGATATACCGTTAGGTCTGCCGTTAGGAATGTGGGTCTGGGTGAGAGCTGGCCCAGGGGCAGTTTTGGATGGTGGCTTGAAGGGTTGCGGTCGGGGGTAGTGATAGGGGGGGGGTTAAAGGTGAAACGGGCAGGTCGAGTCGGGGTTGTTGTTGCGGAAGAGGTTGGTGCTGGGGAGGGGTTGAATTGTGTAGAGAGTTGTGGTCGTGAGATATGGATGGTGGCTTGAAGGGTTGCGGTCGGGGGTAGTGATAGGGGGGGGGTTAAAGGTGAAATGGGCAGGTCGAGTTGGGGTTGTTGTTGTGGAAGAGGTTGGTGCTGGGGAGGGGTTGAATTGTGTAGAGAGTTGTGGTCGTTAGTGGGGTTGTGGGAAGGGTGAGTAAGGCTGGAGGTTGAGAGTTTACGATGTTCGGGTGGTTTGGAGGGTTGGAGTGTGGGGATTTGATAGGGAGATGGTGGGTGGGGGTCTGGGCAGGCAGGGTTGTGGTTTGAGAGGGGTTGAATTTGGACTGATTTTATTGTCGGGAAAGACGTGGATGGGATTTCGAGGAGAGGTTGAGAGGTTGATTATGTTGTTTGGGGCGAGAGAGAGGGTAGTATTTTGGGGTTTAGTCAAGGTGGAAAAAGTGTTGTGGTTGGATTTGGATGGGCGTGGTATTTTGTCGAGCGGGATCTTTGGGGGTGGAATTTGGGGCGGATGGGGTAACGGTGAAGAGGGGGGTAAGGTAGGGGTTATGCACGGCGGTGATTTTGAGTTCTGAATGGGGTCCACGAGTTTGAGGGGTTTGTTGCAGGTGATAACGGAAATGGGTGGTGGGGTGGAGCAGGTACTTTCTGGCAAGGGTGGAACGGATTTGGTGGAGGAAGTCTGGTGGATAGGGTGGAGAGTGAGGTTAGGTGTGGAAGGTGAGGGAAAGGATAAAGGGAGGTGAGGTGACCTTTGGTTTGCAGGTGGTTGAGGAATCAGGGCAGGGGTTCGATAGTGTGGCTTCAACATTTCCCTGATGGTATGGATGTCCTGTCTGAAGATTAATTGTCTGGCCGTGGATGAGGAAAGGATGCCAGATGTACAGGGGAAGGATCTTGAATAATGCTTGGAGAATTTGTTGCTCTTGTCGTTCCTTTGTTCGGTCGTTATTCGCATTTCTTACACATCTATCTAGGTTGGTAAGAGTGGCGTCTAGGTTTCCGTTATACGGGATTTCGTCGAGATTTGCGGTTGGGGCGACGAGGGAACTCAAAAGTGGGATGGCATCTAGAGTGCCAGGATGGCATCTAGGATGTGCCAGGATGCCAGGATGCCATCTAGGATGTGCCAGGATGGCATCTAGTGGGATGGCATCTAGGCACCGGTGGGAAACGGTGGGGGTTGGGTGTAGATATGGCAGCAGAAGGAGGTTTGTGGTTATTCTTAAGTGATGGAGGATGCGAGGTGGGGGAGCGTTTATGATGAGGTATTTTGCTGTGTAAAATGGTGGGGTTGTTGAGAGTGGACGGAGTTGGTGCTGGTTTCTTTTGATTTCGGTGGTTGGGATATGATGAATGGAATGGGCGGATTGAATGTATGTATTGGGGTGTGGAAATTTGAGATGCAGGGGAAGTAAAATGTTTAGAGGTTGAGGAGGGGTTGGATGAGGTAGAGAGATGGAAGCGTGTTCTTTTATGTGGGGGAAAATGTGAGGGGGGTGGCGTCGCGGAGTGACGTCATGTACAGTGGTGGAGGTGAGGGAGGAGGAGCTTTATTCTGATTCTTTCTGGGTGGGCGTGAAAAACGTGCAGTTGATTTCTGAGGGGGGGAATTTTTGATGACCGCTAGGGTGTTGGTCTTGGGTTGGGCCGCTAAAAACTTTCGTATGGTGATTAGATCTTTAGGGAAATCAACGGGGTCATGCACAGTGAAGTGTTGTAGAATGGAAAGGGGTAACACTTGCACGAGGTAGACAAAGAAAATTTGATTTTGTTGCTCCACGGGAAGAGCAGGGAATGCAGCTCTTACTTGCTGGCGAATGGAGGCAATTGTGGCGTCTAAATTGCTTTCAAACTTTGTCTTTAATTTTTGCAAAGGCGACGAAAATACCTAGTGATGGCCTAATGGCATCGATTACTAGGGCTGGGCAAGACTCGATATTTTTGGACTCGATGGGATCGATTCTTTTTGGGGACAGACTCGCCAGACTCGATTCCAGACTCGAGTCTTTCCCTACACTTATTCTACAGTGGTCAGTGTCGCTCAGTGACACACCTTAGTGATCTGAAAGGTCACTCGGGTCACTCTAAAGGGGTTCAGGTCGTAAATAAGAATCGGCGAGGCAGCGGGTAGGAGAGAGTGGGTGAGAGACTGAGAGTGAGCCGTGGTGGATGGGGTTAGAATGATGCTCGAGTCTGTGAGCCTAGTGTGAGCCGTGAGCCAGCCAGTGAGCCTCCTATAATCCGCAGCTTCCACAAGACTCGTTTCTAGTTCTACTAGGCGCCTCGCTGCCAGACTGCCAGTCTTTGTACAAGTTTGTAGGCCTAGTAGAATCGATTCTCTATAAATTGGACTCGAGTCCGGGATCGTTCACCTGGACTCGAAAGACTCGATTCTGGGATCGATTCCTGCCCAGCCCTATCGATTACAATGGGTCTAAATTGATCCCAGGTGAGTTCAGGGGTTACCTGTGGGGCAACGAGGGAAACGGCTTTTCCCAAGTGCGTTAAGAGGACGGCTATTTTTGCACGGTCCGTGTTATACGCCAAATCTAGCACTGGTTTCACAATGTCCATGTATGTTTCTATGTCGTAGGTCTTCCCATCGTATTTCGGAATGGGAATGTGAGAATAGGCTGCCATTTTTCGATGTTACCATGCCTCTACTGCTTCAAAAAAATGCAATGCAATGAAATCTTCTATCCGAATCAAGAACCACCGCTGCCGCCAATGTTATACTGGGTGTGAAAGGAATGTTTCTGTCCTGCAAAATCCCCCGGCACACTTAGGGTCAACCTTTCCTGGTGCCTGGCGCGGGGCTCGAACCTCTGAAGGGAGTTTAACCCTCCTACAAACCCACAGGTTTTGAGATGCCTTGGGTGGGGTTCGAACCCTGGTTGGTTAGTGACCATGGCCATCACAGGTCAACCAGGCCCGCGCGCTAACCCATTGTACTACCACGGACGTACAAAAGTATAGTAACCTTAGTCCGATTTGTAAGAACCAGGTGATAGTCTCGTGGTGTTTCACGTGATGAGTTTATTGGACTTCCCATCAACGACTATTTTACACTATACCTGACGTCAACTCGGGTAGTACATTATTGGGGTTGCGGGATATTTTCGAGGGCATTACATTAAGCTCAGTAGAAATTTGACTATAAAAGGCAACTGCTCTGTATTAAACGTGTCAACAATACCGTACGGTGACGGTGAGACCGGGCACCGCGGGCAACTGTCCTTAGTTGTCTCCACTTGTCTTCAAAGTGTAAACATGCAATCAGCCTAATTTAATAAATGCCCGATTAACTACCAGAATGGGGTCAATGTACACTCAAACATACAGAAAGAGCTGGGAATCCATTCCAGATTTAAAGGATTGGCTCAGACCTGTAGAAAAAGACAGGAGTAAGGCTTTTTGTTTGTTTTGTAGATTAGATTAGATTAGATTAGATTAGCCTAATCAGCTAGACTTTTACGTGTATCATCAATTGTGTATACAAAAATAACTACCGAGTAATACAGGTTAGGCCTATTAGGTTGCTATTATTATTTTTATTATTTTTAGTAGTAGCTAGGTAGGCCTATATCGAAGTAATGGTAGTAGCATCAATATTATAAGAACATAAGAACATAAGAAAATGGGAGTCTGCAGAAAGCCGATTGGCCTAAGCAAGGCAGATCCCTGTCCCACACAACCCCAATTACAAAGCCCAATTATAGGCTCAACACTCTAATACCCTGAGGATCATCTTATCAAAACAGTTAGAGATTAACGCAGGATTACAGGGGTCTGCAGAGCGCTGATTGGCCCAACCCGGCTGATCCCCCTTCACACCCAACCCTTCTTGTCCATATGCTTGTCCAATTTTATTATCTTAAAGCTCCCTACCGTTTTTGATCCCACTATAGCACTTGGTAGTCCATTCCACCCATCTACAACTCTTGTTACCAAACCAATATTTGCCTATATCTTTTCTGAAACTAAATTTATCTAATTTGAAACCATTGGTACGAGTTTTTTCGCTATCACTGAGCTTTAGTACATTTGTCATGTCCCCTTTGTTAATCCCACTAACCCACTTGAACACCTCTATCATATCCCCTCTAACTCTGCGTCTCTCTAACGAATGTAAACCTAATTTCTTCAACCTTTCTTCATACGGAAGATTTCTAATATTATGGATAATTTTTGTCATTCTACGCTGTACTCTCTCCAATGAATCTATGTCCATTCTGTAATAAGGACACCAAAATTGGACAGCATAATCCATATGGGGTCTCACTAATGACCAGTAAAGTTTTAAGATAACATCAGCAGTTCTGTTACTCACACTCCTATAGATGAACCCGAGAATCCTGTTTGCCTTATTACGAACGCTTATACACTGTTTTCTAGGCTTCAAATCATTGCTAACAAACATACCTAGATCTTTTTCGCAGTCTGAATTTTCTAATTCTAAATTAGCTAGTTTATATTTAACATTTGTTTGCATCTACCCTATCTTTAATACCTTGCATTTGTCAATGTTAAACTTCATCTGCCAATATACTGACCATTCATGTAAGGTATCTAGATCCCTTTGGAGGCACTCTATATCGCTATCTGAATCAATTGATCTCCCCATTTTAGTATCGTCTGCGAATTTACTTATCCTACTAGTTATACCTAAATCTAGGTCATTTATGTATATAAGAAACTACAGGAGACCTAATACCGATCCCTGGGGGACACCACTTTTGACTGCTCCCCACTCTGACTTGGTACCATTTATGCTGACTCTCTGTTTCCTACCAATTAGCCATGACCTAATCCATCCCAACAACGACCCTCCTATTCCATGTGCCTCAACCTTTCTCATCAATCTCTCATGAGGGACTCTGTCGAAAGCTTTACTGAAATCTAAATATAGGCCTATAATATCATATGACTTGTCACTATCTATACTGCTTCATATACCTCTGAGAAAAGGCTAAGCAAATTAGTAAGGCAAGAACGTCCCTGAGTGAATCCATGCTGAGAAGAATTTATTAAGTTAAATTTTTCTAAGTGGCTTCTAATTTTCCTAGCAATAATAGACTCTAGCAACTTTCCTATGATTCATGTGAGACTAATGGGACGGTAATTGGATGCTATCGATTTATCACCTTTTTTGAAGATCGGAACTACATTTGCAAGCTTCCAAGCTTCTGGAACTAAACCTGTTTCTAATGACTTTTTAAATAAAAATGCTAATGGGCTACTTAACTCATCTCTGCATTCTTTTAATACTCTAGCATATACCTCGTCAGGACCAGGCGATTTTTGAGGTTTCAGTCTGTCAATTTCCTTAACCCTTAACCCGGGAACTGCCGGGAGACTCTTAAGAGTTCCCCCGGCGGACTGCGGGAAGACTCTGAAGAGTCGGAGAAAAAAAAAATCGGCTTTAACCTAACAAGTGCGCATGGGGGTAATTGGAAACGTCCCCCTGTGCTGACGTATTTGAGGTGTTTCTGTCACTAAAATATTCATTGTGCCATTAATAGCATTAATACTTATCCATATGTGCCTATTATGGGTTGATTATAAAGGTATTAACCTTAAACAACAATAAAACGAGTGAAAACAGCGTTTGGATAATCAAAATCGGAGATATAGCCCGTGAGTTGTATAATGTATGGGTGAGGCAAGCTGCTTTCCCGCCAATTTCCCCCAAGGCCACTGAGACAGTCGATCGATACTCTCTCTCTCTCTCTCTCTCTCTCTTGCACTCGCTTGCCATCAGTGATGACAACACCCTGCTTGCAACCCGCTAATGTTAGCACGAAAATATACCTCAGAATAAGGGAATAACAGGGAAAATAGGTGATAACTGAAGGAGAGGAGGAAACTGGTGAAGGAGGGGAGGTAGAGGACTGAGATTTTGCATGGCTCAGGGGCCAATTTTTTTTTTTTTTTTTTTTTTTTTTTTCGATGTCAAAAGTTGATTTTTTTGTTCACTCACTCTTAAGAGTCTCCCCGCAGTCCGCCGGGGGAACTCTTAAGAGTCTCCCTGCAGTTCCCGGGTTAAACATCGATTTTTTTTTTTTTTTTTGCCCCTGGGCCATGCAAAATATCACTCTTCTACCTCCCCTCCTTCCCCACTTTCCTCCCCTCCTTCAGTTATCACCTATTTTCCCTGTTATTCCCTTACTCTGAGGTATATTTTCGTGCTAACATTAGCGAGTTGCAAGCAGGGCCTTGTTATCACTGTTAGAAAGCGAGTGCAAGAGAGAGAGAGAGAGTATCGATCGACTGTGTCTCAGTGGCCTTGGGGGAAATTGGTGGGAAAGCAGGTTGCCTCACCCATACATTATATAACTCGCGGCCTGTATCTCCGATTTTGACCATCCAAACGCTGTTTTCACTCGTTTTATTGTTGTTTCAGGTTAATACCTTTATAATCAACCCATAATAGGCGCGTATGGATAAGTATTAATGCTAGTTATGATAAAATTAATATTTTAGTGATGGAAACAGCTCAAATACGTCAGCACAGGCGGACGTTTCTAATTACCCCCATGCGCACTTCTTAGGTTAAAGAGCGGCGCTCGACTTAAGTCGTGCACCAATTTGCAGCAAGTTAGGAGCATTATTAAGGCTTTTAAAGGGTTAAAATAGAGTGCAAATGGCCGGGAGCGCAGCAGGCCAGACAGCCGACTCCCAGGGCTTACCGCCGCCCATTAATTCATGTTCCCTGTGTTCTCAAGAGGCCGGCAGTGTAGCCAGTAGTGAGCATAGCTGGGAAAAATATGCCGAAATACGCTAAACTCCCATGTTACTGGTATCACTGTATGAGAACCAGGAGTGCTACGTAGCTCGTTCTGGCCTCATTTTGAAGCTTTTAGCGCCTAGTTTTTTGCTAAATAATTTTATTTTCATGCAGATACTTGATTGATCATTCAGGAGGGCCTGAATATGCCCAAAATAGCCCAAAACACCCCGCTAGACAAGGGAAATTAAGCATATCATTTCTACTTATACTAACTGTAGGCTACTTAACATATGTTCTATACTATCACTATATACCATATTATCATCCGAAAAATCATAATTGCACATTATTGCTATTAAAATTATTATATATTATCAGTATCATCATTATCGATCTATATGCATGGGAGGAGACGAAAATAATTTAGGACGAAAGTTTCCCTAGCGCATTTTATACTTCAATCTAGCTCATTTACCTCTGGCACATTTGGCAACACTGAGCTTGGCTGCTTGACCGTACTCGGCTTGAGCATCATTCATGATCATTGTCATATCGATATCATATGGGCTCATTGCGCATGGGACGGCGACTCTCCCACAACGGAAGGTTTTAGTGCGTGGTCTGGTGTGTAAGTTGGCAGATTCCAATACTTTGAACTTATTTGTTATATAGCCTATATGATACTTTCCAACATGCTGTAGTAATGTGCAGTGCCTTTATTTACTTGTAGACGTTTCAATTCTTTCCTTCCTTTCAGCCTAGGTTTATAGTGGAATCTCACTTGGATTTTCATTCCATGCAGTACTTCAATCAGACTTAAGATTCTAAACATTCACATAAAATATGTTGGTGTATGTAAGCCTATGAACTTAATGCAGTAACTTCAGCCTAATCTAAATTTGACCATAGCCTATTTATTCCAAATTGTCAGGCATTTTGTTGAGCCTTTGAGGCCTAGGCTAGCCTCCTATATATTTCTTTAGGCTACGCCTATATATGGAGATAACTGGGACCTGGGAATCTTACTGGAGACCCCAAATGGGCCTGGGTCTCTGGGTATTTCTCCTGGACGACCTAGATGTGTGTGATTTTGTTGTGTTGTGTAGGCCTATGTTCAATGTGTTGTGTTGTTCCGGTATCCTATAGCCTAGGCTACTTAGCCTATTACCGAAACTAGGCTTACCACTAATTTGTTCTCAATATTTGATGGCTATTATTGGCCTAGAATAATAGGATGTTGCAAAGATCATATTAAAATTTGTTTCACCCACCGAAAATGCATTCTATGTGATGTGCACTAGCCTATGCCTAGCCTATAGGACTAAAGCACTAACAAAAAAACCAATTCCCTATAGCCTAATTCTACCTATTGACGGTGGTAAAACTCGTATTAAGCTCTTTACTGGCAAAATAGATGCTGATTTCAATAAGTCGAGGGGGGAGGGAGGGCAGGGTGTCAAGATTCGACAAAATGTGAATTGTGTTATCATTATGGTTTATTATTTTGTTATCATTATAGCGCGACGGAGCGGCGAGCGCCGAAGGCGCAAGCTCTAGGGGGGTCCGGGGCCATGCCCCCCCGGAATTTTTTTTGAGAATTTAGGTGTCTAAAACAGCATTTGCTGCAATCTAAAAGCAATCAAGATGGAAAATATAGAGACCAAAATTGTGTCAATTTACCTTTTTTTATAATGTATAGCCTATTGCCTAGGCCCTATATACTGTATAAATATACAGGGTGTCAATCCACAAAATATGAATTGTGTTATCATTATGGTTTATTATTTTGTTATCATTATAGCGCGACGGAGCGGCGAAGGCGCGAGCTCTAGGGGGGTCCGGGGGCATGCCCCCCATGTTTTTATTGAGAATTTAGGTGTCTAAAACAGTATTTCCTGCAATCTAAAAGCAATCAAGATGGAAAGTATGGAGACCAAAATTATGTCAATTTACCTTTTTTGTTTCTTTAAAAAAAAAGGGTTGGGGGAGTTTCTGGTATCATATTACAAAAAGTTCATTTGCGTTATCACTCAAAAAACCAGCGTTGTTTGACACCCTGTATATATATATATACCAACTTTGGGATGGATGTAGTGACCGGGCGTACGGTCGTCATGTTTACATAGGTTGATCGCTGCGGTTAACTTCGCGTCTATTTTGACGGCGAATTTTTCGGTTATTTGCCCCCCCCCCCCCCTTGCTGGCAATATATATGATGACAATATGTCATGATGGGGGGGGGGGTGAGGGGGTGGCAAAGCCCCCCCTCAACATATTATTGTATCCAAAGGCTGCCTGGGGGGGCAGGGCAATCACTCTGGCAATTAGGCACTCCAAATTCTTGTGAAGTTGTGTTCTGTAACATTAATACAAAAAAAAAAAAAAGGGTTGGGGGAGTTTGTTATAATTATACAAAAAGTTCATTTGCGTTACCACTCAAAAAACAGCGTCGTTTGACACCCTGGGGGGGGGGGGGAGCCCCCCCTCAACCCATCCTGTATCCCAAGGCAGGCAAGATCCTGTGTAGCGGGAGGAACTGTTTTTCAGATGCCTATTTACTAAGAATCGTTGAACAATATATTTAACCTAGCCTAACCAAAGCCTAACCTAACCTAATCTAGTATATTAGTGGACTATTTATGAATGTAAAATATAGGCCTAGGCCTATATATTTTGTAATATTTCTGGATATGAAAAACATTACTATAAACTTATTGAATGATATGTAGGTGGCAGGCCTAGGCCTATGTGTGTTTTGAAGTTGATAGGGAGACACAGTATTTGTATTTGATAAAGCTTGATATTATCTACGCTATCTTTTTTTAGACGCCTTGAATACCCATGGGGTGGCCATGAATGAATGGCCTCCATTGTTTGAGGCAATTTATTTAATTATCAAGCCTAGTAGCTATAGGTTGTTTCAGGAGAGGGTTGCCAGCCCAACTGCCCATTGTTGTGTGGATAGTGAGTGTGTGGTGTGCATGTGGAATGTTTTTGTAATAATTATACTGTACTGTTGGAATGGTTATGTGGATGTGAATGTAATCTGTAGCCAGTATAAACATATCAGGTGCTTGCATTGACATTGTAAATGCAACACTGATCAACTACAGGCTACCTCTGATGTCTGCCACTGCAGAGCAGCAGAGAGGAATTGGGAGTGAGGTCAAGGTCCTGTGTAGCGGGAGTAATGAGGCCATTTTTTAATGCCTACCACTCCCTGTCAAGATGCCGTTTTTAACGCTGTGCACTACCTTGATTGACATTGCAGGGCGTGCCCTTGTTACTGGGACTGGTACTTATTTACGAGATGACTACATACTTTGCACAATATTTGAAGGTTAAGGATGTTGCAAAGATCATATTAACCCAGGGACTGCGACGGTCCTTACAGAAGCACAGTATTTAAACATATTTAAAAACAACCCTTCAAATTCTGTGCCAGTGGTGGGAAATGTCTCAAAATTGGGTGACACATAGAAAGTAGCGGCATATCTCTATACCACATCCTCCACTCCTCCCCCCTTTATACCTCCCCTCCCCCCTCAACTTAACCTTTTATTTTGCACAGGTTTTAGCAGTTCATGGGTTAAAGTTTGTTTCAACCATCGGAAATGCAGTATATCGGTATTACCGATATACAGTATAATGCACTGTAAAAAAAAGAAGAAGCTGTATAACTCTGCCTATCGATGTCAGTAGGCCTTACTGACAAAATGGATCCCCATCTTTGTATCCCTTAACAAAAATATTTTTTTATTTTTTACTCTGATAAAGCGTAGGCTACATCCGAGTGTTTCAAGATCTTTGGATAATGGGAAAATCATATTGTCCGAGGATTGTATTGTATGTAATTTAAACATTTATGAAAGCTACCTAAAATTACCTACCTAGGGGAGACAACCTTAAATAAATCCATACTGCTTACCAAAGGGTGAAGCAGGTTGGTGGATGAACTAGCCACTACTACTGTAGAAAATTGTGCTAAAAATACATAGAAGGCCTCTATAGAGTTGGACGGTCCCTATGTTGAGTGTTCAGTCCTTTAAGTCCTTCATAAACTGGCACGGATTGTCCTCGTGAGGAATAGGTCCACTTGGGGCATTTTTTGTATGGCCACCCTCAACGAGAGTTAGGCGTCGGGCAATAGAGAGACCTACCAGTAGTCTAAAACCGAAAAGAAAACTCATGATGAAATTCATAGTCGTCTCATTAATATTTTCCCAGGCACTTTACTGGACATTTGCCACAAATCGCTAGACTCGAGTGGGTGCTGCTTTAGCGTGCGGTCTACCGAGCACCCGTGGTCTACTGCTACTTGTTATAGTTTTATATCCCATGTGCTAGGAACAAGTACTAGCTGGTAGGTAAGTGTTAGTTTTACATCTCATTTACTGGCTACTAGGAACTTGCACTAGCTAGGTCTAGGTTAGGTTAGATTGGGTTGTTTGGTTAAGTTATACTCACACTAAAACTCTGAAACAATTATTAACCGAGAAGCGCGATAAGCACTCGTGGAAGTATTTGTATAGCGTACGCTTAGGCCTCACGGAAGCAAGACCATGAAAAAACCCTTCCAAAACGCCCCAGGCCAGGGGCTCTCCAAACAAAGGAATATGTGATTAGATTAGATAATTCCACTTTAGTTGTTGTTGATGTTGTTCCCTAAGCTGCCTGGCCGAACAGCCCCGAGTCCCTAAGGAAGGCCATGGCCATGGTCGGGCTTTCCCACAGAGCTCTCAAGGAGTGTAGATTGTGTTGTTGGCATAAAGCTCGGTTCACACATGCACGAATTTAACATCCCGTCCATCCCCGACCCCTTAATTCGCCGTGCCTAGGCGGCGTCCTTTTTGTGCAGCATAAAATGGTCCGTGTGGGTCGGGGCAACTGCCAGAAAACTTGTTATGTCGGGGACACCCACAGGACACACACGGGAGCAGTCGTCGTCTAGACGCAGCCTGGCGGCGTTTAGACGACGATTAACGGGATGAGATCGGCGGCAAAAAAATGTTGGAACGGCCCTAGTCGCCATCGTGGCCACATGGGGCCTTCAGATTGATGCCGTCCTGCCTATTTTCTTGGTCGGGGACGGACGTGACTTTAATTTGTGCATGTGTGAACCGAGCTTAAGTGGTTGTGTGAAATGCAGTCTTCTATAATGTGTTTAATGGTATGGGGTGCTGTATTACAACCTGGGCAGGTGTCAACGACGGAGTCATACAGTCTCTTCTAATAGCTCAGAAGAGCTGGATGGTGTCCGCATCTCAGCCTGGCCAGGTGGACTCTGCCCTACCATTCCACTCTAGTACTTCCTTTCACTCACCCACATGTGTCCCAACCCTCCCCTTCCACACTCTCCTTTTCCCCCCCCTCCTCAATTAACTGCTATTTTTCCTCTTATTTCCATCATTTATTGGATATTTTCCGCGCCAATTATCGTCAGGCGGAATCGGAGACAGGGTGGATTCATCTAGCAGTGTGAGATCTCTCCCGGGCCGTTCAGTACCTTGCGAGACGTTTCAGAGGGAAGATGTACGGTATGTCTCGGCCGTCCGACCCAGACTACAACAGGGCAGCGATAATATAAGTTTTCCACCACCCAATTTCTGTTCCCACTTCTTTTATCACTTCAATGTTCATTTGTTCATCATAAAAGTAAAATAAATGCACATGGAGAAGAAATAGTGCTTTATATGGTAAATATAATTAATTCAGTCTGAATCGAAGGGTTTAATTACGCATATGCGGACTAAACACCCCATTCTCGCGCTCCTCGGATCAATGAAATGCTTAGCACACTTTTGGGTGTTTTTTAACCCTTTCACGCACATGACGCAATTTTGAGCCTATTAGGGATACTTTAAAGCCTTTGTTACCATGAGGGGTATTTAGAAACCTTTAGTTTAGTTACTTCAACCTCTGCAGTTGTCTTTGAGTTAGCTGTGGGCAGAAAACTAATTTTGGAGAGGTAATTATAAGGGTGAGATCATTCTATTTCTTATTGCTAATCTGGCACCCTTTGCGTCATAATGCATGCAAGTGAGCCACTGGAGCGAAGCTTGGATTTTGGTGGAGATACTCAGAGTGAGAGGAGTGGAAATAAGTTAATTGAGAAGTGCATGCGGAGTTACATGGAGGGATAGAAATACGAATGAGGAAGTACAAGAGGGGTGTGGTGTGGATGTAGATATACTGGAAAGTGTGAAAAGGAACACCTTGAGATGGTTCGGCCATATGGAAGCGAGAGAATGACTAAGTGTATGGTAGTGAGGTGGAAGGACAGAGAGGGAGAGGTAGACCGAATGAAAGGTGGAAGGATGGAGTGAAGAAATATACAGTATGAGTGAAAGCGGTGCTGGATGGGAGGAGGGGCATCGATTTGTCGACTGACTTGAGGACAGAGGTGCATGTGGGTGTTTCGTTCGTGGCCACCACTTCGGGGATCACGGCGTCCGGCAATAGATAGATAGATAGACCTGGTAGACCGCAGGCTAAATTGTGAATGTCCCGATAGACCGCACGCTAAAGCAAGGTCTCGGAAACAATAATCATTAACCTGAGGCGCGCGCAATTGAGGTGTTTAAAAGTGCCGCATATGCGAGAAAAAAAAACTTCGATCAACATTAGGTCCGTCCACATCCGAGGCTGTTCGTTCGTTCTTCGTTGCACTATGTATTTTTCACGGGTGGGGGGTTGCAAGCCCACCGACCCAACCTCTTTAGTCGCCTCTTACGACACGGGGGAGGCACGTGGGGCATATTCTATTCCCTTACCCCCAGGGGGGATAATACAGGTACAGTACTGTACAATAAAATCCTGTCACAACACTGCCACATCATGTAATCACTCTGGCTGATGTTGACATAGTGCTAACCGTGCCGACTGTCATAACCATGCCAACTGCAGCACCTGCACCTGCAAACCACACCAACCTCAACAGTGCTACAACAAGACAGTACCGGTACCATACCAAGACTCGACTGTACATTACATTAGGTATTATTATATACACTCAACCCTCAGCTTTCACGCACTTAGCTATTATCGCGTTCCACAGCTATCGCCTGCTCCCCAAAAGCTGTCAGACCAGGGCTTTCACGCCTATGAACTGGCTATCACGCACCAAATGTGGCCAAAAATACAACAAAATTGGGAATTCCCAGGCGGGCGGCAAGCATACGTTTACGTTACTCGCTCCCTGATTGGGCGTGACGTCATGGGAAGCAAGCGCCGTGATTGGCCGCCACCATCCTCCTACCCTCCTGCCGTCCCGCCATACTTACAATTTCTCAGTCTTACTTGTACCCCCATTGTTGTATGGTGAAAGCTGTGAAAAGTGTTTTTATACCTGTGAACAATGGCTACTAACCCACCCCAACGGCCACCGAATCCCCCTACCTTCGCTCAGCATAATGTGACCGCACCAAATCGAGACATTAAGAAGAGAAAGAACCTTACGTATGCTCATAAACAGGAAATTGTGGACTTAATAGACAAGGGTGAAACAAAAAGGAGTGTGGCAAAGAAGTTTGGAGTGAATGAATCGACAGTGAGGGGGATATATCAAACGCCAGATCACAGACTTCTTTCGTGGTCGGCCAGGCCCCTCCGACCACCCTCAACCAGGCCCCTCTGACCACCCTCAACCGGGCCCCTCTGGTGAGCCTCAACCACGGCAACAAAAAGATGAACAGCCTTTACTTACGGCACTTGAATTGGATACAGTGGATGAAGACACTTCAGAATTTGAAGGATTTGATGTTGAAGGGATACTGAACGAGATAGAGCAACGTAGGAGTGGCCAATAATTCGCCACCCCTAGCCTCGGAACCCAACCCACCTAAATCCCTCAACACACCTAAAAAGGTAAATGTGATGGTGTAATATGTTCTTATATTTACTTTTATAATGTTTCTTATAATTATTATTATGTTATGTTAGTCTATCTATCTATCTATTGCCTGACGCCGTGATCTCCGAAGGGGTGGCCACGAACGAACCGCCCCCATGCACCTCTGTCCCCAGTCAGTCGACGCCCCTCCCCCCAACCAGCACCGCCTTCGTTCATGTAGTTCCTCACTCCATCCTTCCACCTCATATTCGGTCTACCTCTCCCCCTCTGTCCCTCCACCTCGCTCTCGTACACCCTCTTAGTCATTCTCTCGCTTTCCATACGTTCCATATGGCCGAACCATCTCAAGTTGTTCCTTTTCACACTTTCCAGCACATCTACCTCCACACCACACCTCCTTCTTACTTCCTCATTAGTCTGTCTATCCCTCCATGTAACTCCGCACGCACTCCTTAAGTAATTCATTTCCACTGCTCTCACTCTTGGTCTGAGTCTCTCAACCAACGTCCATGCTTCGCTTCCGTAAGTCAGTGTCGGGATTACCACACTGTCATGCAAGGACTTCTTCACTTCCATACTGACCACCCTATTTCTTGTTACTGCTTTTAGCGTTCCTACAACCCTCTTCCCCTGTTGTACCCTCTCCCGCACCTCTTCATCCATAGTCCCATCTTTACTCAACACACTGCCCAGATACTTAAAAGAGTTGACGATCTCCATAGCCTGACCGTTCAGCTTCACCTCACACTCTGTGACTTCACCCCTTTCGAAGACCATAACCTTGCTCTTCCCCGTATTTACCTTCAAATTCCGTTTTTCGCACACTGTTCCAAACTCATTTACCAGACCCTGCAACTCCCATTCATTATCACTCATCAGAACTGTATCATCCGCAAACAGCAGTATAGGTAGCTTCCACTCAATTCCCTCCCTTTTCAGCAATACACCAACATCCACTGCTCTTGATAGTATTTCTTTCAATACTCCATCCATATATACAGTAAACAACCACGGGGACATCACACACCCCTGTTTCAAACCAACATTCAGGTCAAAGAACTCGCTCTGCTCACTCTCCACACGTACTGCCGCCTTTGCACCCTCATACATGCTCTTCACTGCTTTCAGCAACTTGCCCTCTACTCCGTATATTCTAAGTACTTTCCACAAACCTTCTCTATCCACTCTGTCATAGGCCTTCTCCAAGTCCATAAAGGCAACATACACCTTTTGTTTCTTCTCCAGATACTTCTCCACAACACAATTCAGGGTAAAAATCTGATCTACACATCCTCTTCCCTTCCTAAAACCTCCCTGCTCGTCGCCTATCCATTTCTCCGTTCTCACTCTCACTCTCTCAATCACTACCCTACTGTATACCTTCCCTACTACGCTTAGAAGACATATTCCTCGGTGGTTACCACACACTCCTCTTTCCCCTTTGCCCTTATATAGGGGGACTATTATGCCAGTCTTCCAGTCATCGGGTGCACTCCCCTTCTCCCATGCTAGTTTGCACATTTTCCATACCCATTCTATCACTATCTCACCACCATACCTCAACATTTCCCCACACACTCCATCTGTTCCTGGTGCTTTCCCCAACTTCACTCTTTTCATGGCTTCCCACACTTCTGACCTCCTGATCCCCACCTCCTCCTCCACTACTTCTCTTCTTCTCCCTCCCATACCATATCCAGCTATGTTTGCTGGCTCTTCATTCCTTTCATTTAGCAACTCACTGAAGTACTCCCTCCATCTTTCGACTCTCTCTTGCTTCTCGGCTAGCATTCTCCCATTCTTATCTTTCACACCCTTACTGTTTCCCTTGCTACCTTCCCTAACTTTCTTGACTTCTTTCCAGAACAGTTTCTTACTCTCCTCCATTTTACACTCAGATTCCTTCCAAATTCCTCATCTACTCTTCTCTTACTTTCCTTCACTACTCTCTTCACCACCCTCTTACTCTCCACGTACCTCGCTCGTTTCTGTCTCTCGGAATCTTCATTCCCTCTACTACCCAACCACTCTCTATATGCTTTCTTCTTTTCTTCCACAGCTATTCTTACCTCTTCTGTCCACCATGCTGTACCTTTCACTCCCCTCCCTCTTCTCCTCACTCCACACACCTCCTCACATGCTGCACAGATCTCATCCTTAAAACACCTTGCTCATCTCCTCCACTTCCTCCATAACTTCCAGGTCGAACCCACCTAGTCGTCTTTCCACTGCTCTCCTGTACTCCTCCCTGACTTCCTCCTCCTGCAACCTCTCCACCCTCCTCACCATTCCACCCTCCTCTCGCCTCCCTCCCGCTCTCCTCACCCACTTCTTTTGTATCCTAACCTTAGCTACCACTACATAATGATCAGACAGACCCCCTCCAATACCCCTATATACCCTAGCATCCATCACAGATTTCTTCATTCGTTCATCCACACATACATAATCAATCAATGACTTTCGTTCCACCACTGTCTTATCCTTCATCGTCAACATCCGTTTCCACGTGTACCTGTGGATCATTCTGTGTCGGAAGAAGGTGTTGGCTATCCACAGCCTCCTCCCCACACATGCGTCCACAAGTGCACTACCATTCCCATTCACCTCTGATGGTACCCCCCACCCTCCCACCACTCCCTCAACTTTCCTATCACCCACCTTACCATTCATATCCCCAATCAGAAATATTCTTTCGTTCTTGTCAAACTTCTCCAGGCACGCCTCCACATTCATCCAGAAACTCCTCTTTCTTTCTTTCAAGTATATCCTCTGTCGGGGCATACACGCATACAATCACCCACGTTTGTATTCCTACTTTCATTCTCACCCACACAATCCTTGAACCCACAGACCCATACTCTCTTACACATTCCTTCCATTTGCTACTTACAAACAAACATGCACCTTCTCTCGCTGTTCCTTCACTCACTCCAGCACACACACCCATTCCACATTCCCATTCTCTCACATCTGAACCTTTCCATTTGGTCTCTGTCATTCCACATACATCCAGCCTGGCATTCACTAACACTTCCAGAACCTCTCTCTCTTTTGTGCCATCATTCATGCCACTAACATTCCACGTAGCCATTCTCAGAATGTCCGAAGGCATGTCCTTAGTCGGTCTTGGTTCGTCAACGTTGGTTCCGTCCGCATCCGAGGCTGTTCGTTCGTTTTTCTTTGCTTAGATATTTTTTCCGGGTGGGGGTCGCAAGCCCACCGACCCAACCTCTTTAGTCGCCTCTTACGACACGCAGAAGGCACGTTATGTTAGTGTTCAGTGGAAATTATTAGGTAAAAATCGCAAAATACGAAAAATAGTTGTCAAATTCGGCACCCAGGCACCAATTAGAATTATTCCCATTAGTTGTTGTTCCCCAAGCTGCCTGGCCGAACAGCCCCAAGGCCCCGAGCAATTCCAAGGCCATAACCGAGCGCCCCCACTGAACCCTCCCTGCCGACCACAATAAAGCCTGGGTGACCGAAGCCACTCCGAATGGCGGGGAGCTGAGGAGGGTGCGGAAACGCCCGGGAAACCAAAGCCCCACCCAGGGCCCTGTGCCCCTCGCCAATTATGAAGAGAAAGTTGAGGGGCAAGGGAAAAATGTGACGCTTTGGCTTCCAATCTTGGTAGATTGGGAGATCAATCCACGGAAGAGACGCCGTCACTTGAGATCTAGAAAATATATAAGTTAAAGGAACAGTCAGAGTAAGCTATGGGTATGACAGAGATCGCTCAGCTCTCACTCTGATGGACCAGCCCATCACCACATTCCCATTAGTTCTTCAGTATGGCTATCGCGGTTACGGCTATCGCGCGGCTAAAGCTGCACCAATTAGGAGTGATAGCTGAGGGTTGAGTGTATATATATGTATATATATATATATATACAGTATATACATATATATATACGATATATATATAGGCTACACAGTATATAATTCTATCTATCTATCTATTGCCTGACGCCGTGATCCCGGAAGGGGTGGCCACGAACGAACCGCCCCCATGCACCTCTGTCCCCAGTCAGTCGACGCCCCTCCCCCCAACCAGCACCGCCTTCGTTCATGTACTTCCTCACTCCATCCTTCCACCTCATATTCGGTCTACCTCTCCCCCTCTGTCCCTCCACCTCGCTCTCGTACACCCTCTTAGTCATTCTCTCGCTTTCCATACGTTCCATATGGCCGAACCATCTCAAGTTGTTCCTTTTCACACTTTCCAGCACATCTACCTCCACACCACACCTCCTTCTTACTTCCTCATTAGTCTGTCTATCCCTCCATGTAACTCCGCACGCACTCCTTAAGTAATTCATTTCCACTGCTCTCACTCTTGGTCTGAGTCTCTCAACCAACGTCCATGCTTCGCTTCCGTAAGTCAGTGTCGGGATTACCACACTGTCATGCAGTGCATGTCAGGCTATATATACAGTATATAATATTTTTTTTTTTTTTTTTTTTTTTTTTTTTAATTGCCAGATGCAGTAATTCTTGAGAAGGGGTGGCCATTAACATCAGGTGTTTGTCACGAATTGCTCGGTCAAGTTGCCCGGGCTTGACATCTACCAATAACATTTTGACAGTGCGGCCTCGATCCACCGACCCTTTGATCAGCAGCCGACGCTCTACTGACAATGCCACGGCTACTAAGAACATAAGAAAACGGGAGTCTGCAGAGAGCCGACTGGCCCACACACGGCAGATCCCTTTCACTCCCAACCCATCTTGTCCATATGCATATCTAATTTTATCTTAAAGCTCTCTATCGTTCTTGGTCCCACTATAGCACTCGGTAGCCTATTCCACCTACAGTATCTACAACTCTGTTACCAAACCTATATTTGCCTATATCTTTTCTGAAACAAAATAGATCAAATTTGAAACCTTTTGTTAGAGTTCTTTTGCCATCACTGAGCTTCAGTAAATTTTTCATGTCCCCTTTATTATTCCACTAACCCCCTTGAACACCTCTATCATATCCCTTCTAACTCTGTGTCTCTCTAAAGAATGCAAGTCAACAACACTGCCCCACCATGTAAACACTGTGGCCGACTCTGGCATGGCTCCAAACAGCGCCCCGGTAAGAGTCCCCTGTGGCACCTATCCAATGCCCATCAGAATAGTTTCCTGAGTATGGCAAGACCCCTACAAAATATAATCTACAAGTAGACACTATAATGTATGTATGTATTTATTCAGGCACATAGGTCCTACCCCATAGCTGGGGGTGGCCGACTCGAGACAGAGCCTGAACAGGAACAACACAAAACAAAATTTAAAAATCACACACATATGTGCTAGGTCACCCAGGAGAAGACCTAGAAACCAAGAATCACTAAGGGCCTCCATCACTCCCCTAGTCCCAGACCTCCTGGAGAGGTTCCGGTCTCGTCAGGCAAACACGCAGCAGAGCACACCACAATGCCCGCCCACCTCACATCCAGGCATGACCCTTCATATACACCAGCTCCCTAGGCCAGGCGCCTGATGTACTATTATCTAGTCTAACTGTCGCCCGATCCATTCTCCCATGACCGCGTTAACACTCGTCTATCGCAAGCATTCTCCTTGTCTCTTGTCTGTTCTACAATCATCCCTCTAACTTCCAACTCTTGTGCTACACCATCTCTCCATCTCAACCGAGGTCTTCCTCTCCCTCTATGTCCCCTTGTATCTGACTCATATACTCTCTTTGTAAGCCTTTCGTCTCCCATTCGCTCAACATGTCCATACCACCACAGCACCCTTCTGTCCACTCTGGCCGACAAGGGTTCCTGCTGTCCCACTCTCCTATGTACCTCTGCATTCCTCAATCTGTCTCTACGCGTCACTCTACACATACAGGGTACTTCTCAAGCAGTTCATCTTCATCACATCCAACTTTCTTCTATCTTGTGCCTACTGTATATAGGAGGCGTTAATATAAAGATTTACAGCTTGGTTTTCTATCCAGGACCAGTATTGGCTCAGAGTATGTTTATCAAAGAGAAACATAGGCTATAGGCTTAAGATAGTACATAACACAACTCCATCTCATGTTTTTTCTCTGTTACGATGTCCTATAAGTAGATTAGATTAGGTAAGGCAGACTTGATTAGGTCCAAAACTACGACTTTCATCTTCACACTCTCACTTAGGGGATGTTGTAGATGACCAGTTGCTTATTAATTGCTGACACTAGCATAGCATGTGTACATTATTACTATGGTGTCATGTTATACATTGCTAGCAGTACCGGTATTTGACAAAATGTTATCTGTCATCATTTGGTCCCCTGGCACAGCTTCCCCTTACTTAAAATACCGCTACTTAACTTAGCTGCTCATTGAAGGTGGCTGTATGTGTGTGCTTGTGAGGTGGTCACATGTTTACTAGAAATTAATCAGTTGTTGGTGTGAGCATGGAAATAGTCACTGTCTGATAGTGAAGCATATACTTTGTGGTGTAGGTGTGGATGTGCTGGAGTGTGAAGAGGAACACCTTGAGGTGGTTCGGTCATGTGGAGCAGATGGTGAGTGAAAGAATTACTATAAGTGTGAATAAAAGTGAGATGGAGGATGAACTTAGTGTAGTGAAAGTGGTGTTGGGTGGGAGGAGGGTTACTGGCTTACAGTAGACAGGTGCAGGAGGCAATTAATTCATGGCCACCCCTTCGGGTATCAAGACGCCTGGCAATAGATAGATAGTTACAAAACCCATGATCTATAAGTATAGATATCGTCACTCTTAACGTACCATACCAATTCCCCATATTTTTCCTTCCAGTTGTAACAAGCAAGTATGAGCCGTTATTTAAATACACCCGCCAAGAAACGAGGACGGCCACCTAAATACAGAAAGAGAGACAAAAGCCCTGACCAGAATAAACGGCGGTTCAGTAAGGACGACCTGGCATGGAAAGCAAAGCTGAGATTGGAGGCAGAGAAACGCAAAGCTCGACTGAAGGAGAAAGGAAAGAAACGTGTCCAAGGGAATGCGCGTCAGGACAAAATGTGCATCGCAAGACGGAAGTCTCTGCTGCGGGAACACTACCATAAGTTTTTAGCTGATAATGGGTTGCACACCTTCGACTTTAGCTTCAACTTTAAAATTGAGGATGAAGAAGTTGATGATCCTAGTGACTCTCAGGATAAACAGGCTAGCTCCCAAGAGTACTCTGTTAAACCCAAAGACTGTCCGGACAAGCCTACGGACACCTTGAATGACCCGGTTAAGTTCATAGACGTTCTTAATGTCTCTGTTGATTTTGCTGGCTCTCAGGACCCTACCCCTTCCACTGACCTTTATAACCCCATCGTGGATCCTCTTGACCCTTTCTAAAGGTAAGGTATACCATTACAGTACATACTTTAGTTAAAATAACTTCAATGGTAAATAATTTAGTTTTGTTCATTAATAGAATGCAGAATCATAGTATCTATTGATCTATCTACCCATCTATCCATCCACATCTCCCTCTCCCCTCAGCACATACACATATATATGCATATACTGTACATATATACAATATATACACATACACAGTATACATACACATGTACTGTAACTGTATACATAGACATACCATACAGAAAGAGAGAGAGCGATGAACAGACACAGATAGGGGGTGAAGTTACTTCTAAATAAGTCTCCAATTCCTTGCAAACATGGAACCACTACAAATGCCCCAGGGCATCCCTTCAAGGTAAGAGCAGCCAATCCAAAGACTAGATTTGGCACTCCGGTTAGATTAAAATGGACCAAATAGGCCCTGTGCCTCTTAACAATTATGAAGGGAAAGTTGAGAGGCAAAGGAAAAATGTGACGCTTTGGCTCCCATTCTGCCAACCTATAGGTTGGCAGTAGAGAGGTCAATCTACGAAAGAGACACCGTCACTTGAGATATAGAAAATATATAAGTAAAAGGAACAGTCGGAGTAAGCAATGGGTATGGCAGAGATTGCTTGGCTCTCACTCTGATAGACCAGCCCATCACCACATGACTAGAACTCAATCCTCTCAGCATCAGCTAGGAAAGGCCCTATAAAGCTGTTTTTGGTGGGGGGATAGCTCCCCTATTTCAACCCCTTTCGGGGTTGTGTACCCACCTAAGAGTGAGTGAGGGAGAGCGAGAGCAAAAGCACCCCCCTGCCCTGGCCACCAGTAGACCGACAATCATTATTTCTATCTATCTATCTATATGCTCAGGCCCAATCACCATTTTGGGGGTAGCCGACTCAAGACAGAGCAAGAACAGGGAAAACACAAAAACAACATAAAACAAAAAATAAACACAGATAAAAAACACAAACTCACACACATCCAGGTCACCCAGGAGAAGACCCAGAGAGCAGGGTTACCAAGGTCGCTCCAGCACTCCCCCGGCCCCTGACCACCCGGAGAGGTTCCGATCTCGGCAGGCAGACATGCAGCGGAGCCAAAGCCACAAGCCCTCCCACCACACTTCCAGGCACACCCTTCATATTAATTGTCCCCCGGGCCAGGCGCCTGATGGACTATTATCTAGTCGAACTTGCGCCCGACCCCTTACTCCAAATGACCACGTGTTCACTCAACTATTCACAAGCATTCTCCATTCACTCCTGTCCACCACCACTTCCCCTGCCTGATCTATAGTCATTCCTCTATCATCCAAAGCCTTTCTTACACAGTCTCTCCATCTCAATGGGGGTCTTCCTGCCCTTCTATCTCCCCTTGTACCTGACTCACATATTCTCTTTGTAAGCCTTTCATCTCCCATTCGTTCAACATGACCATACCAGCTCAGCACCCTTCTGTCCACTCTGGCTGACAAATGTTCCTGCTGCCCCACTCTCCTACGTATCTCTTCATTCCTCAATCTGTCTCTACGAGTAACTCCACATACTCCTCAAGCAGCTCATCTCCATCACATCCAGCCCTCTTTTCTCCTTTTTCTTCAGAGCCCATGTCTCAGCCCCATACATCACTGTTGGCACAACAATTCCTTGATACAGTGCACTTTTTACTTTCACTCCGAGATTTCTCGTCTTCCACATACTTCCCATTGCTCCGAAAACCTTCCTTCCTTCACACACTCTGTTTTACCTCCACTTCCATACCTCCACTCCTGCTTATCGTTAATTATTTAGTATTCAATAAACAGCAAGCTAATAAAAAGTAAGTTTATATATCCTTCTTACATGTCCAATATACTCTAGTTTTATTATTGTATATGTGGTTGAAAATGGAAAATGTGGGTTAATTGAAAAAGTACCAAACTACTGTACTGAAATTTATTAGGTAAGAAGTTTGCCCCACGGATAGTGACTATAGCGATAGACTACTATGATTGCTATTAGCATGGCCCTACTGTAATAGATAATGCTCTTTAAAAATGAAACTAGGCTGTCCGTTATTTTGATTAGTTATTTTGTCCTTTTACGGTGTTCGTATAAGTTTTGGTTTGTTTATTTTGCAAGTTTTACATTATAATAATTAAGATGATCGAAGAGATTACAGTACAGGGTACTTATTAGCTCATACACACCGATAAGGCTGCTGACAGTCTACTATCTTTTCCATGCATGGTATTATTATAACTTTATTTTTTATATTAAACTTACTTTGCATCCTTTACTTGCAGGTAGTGCTGTGAGGGGTTGTGCCATCAGTAAAGGTTCGTTCAGTAGTTGGAAGAGGAATGCTTTTTTGATTAAGCATTGGGTTCATATGTGTGCATTAAAATACTTTTAAGTTTTTGGTGCTTGATCCTATATTTTAAGAATTCAATTGGAGGTGCTATTATATCAGTACTATCAGCAGTAACAATAATTTATATTTAAGTTAATTGAATTTAATCTAATTCTTTGATTTACTTTATGTTAAGAATTCTAGCTTGTTGAGTTAGTTAGTTATGTAGAGCAGATTAACCAGACCACTGAGCTCCATACGGAACTCTCATAGGTCTGGCTTGTTGAAGGTGCTATAATATCAGCAGTAATAAGTAAACTGTAATTTTTATTTAAATTATTTGAAGTCAATCTAATTCTTTGATTTATAGTTATACTGAATTTTCAGTAAATTATGTGGTTTCTATTTAAGTTAATTGTAAGGATTAGTACAAATGCTTAAACATACCGGTAAATAAGTGATGTGTTGCACTGCATGTGAATGATAAGTTTTATTTTCTTTAAAAGGTAGGATAGATTTTGTTAAAATTCACTTGAGCTACCCTTACTTTGAATCACTTGTTTACATAAACTAAATCCAGCGTCATACAAGCACTTTAGCAGTGAATATTCTTGGAAGTCAATATTATGCATATGTAAATTAATCTATTGTTTGCTTATTTTACCTCCACTTTGACGAGATGATAAAGTTTGTACCTCAATCTTCAATAGTTGCATGTAAATTGTAATACACATTTTCAATAGTTGCATGTAAATTGTAATACACACCCAAAAATGAGAAAAAGTCCTTAACCTAAGAAGTGCGCAGGGGGGGTAGTGACCACCACAGCCTGTGCGCACCTATTTGACTTTCCTGTCACTAAAATCGTTATCTTACCATAAATATCATTAATACTTATCCACATGTGCCTATTTTACGTTTATTATGAAGATATTAACCTGTTACAACAATAAAATAAGTGAAAACAGTGTTTGGCTGGTCAAAATCGCGAAATGAATGCGAGAGTTACATAACTTAAGTGTGAGCCAGCTTGGCCAACATCCACCTCTCACGACGCCTGGAGCGACACTGACGTGTAGTGACGTCTGTCTTTCTCTTGCACTCGCTTGGTAAGACATATGACCACAGCCTGCTAGCAACTCGCTATTGTTAGCATGAAAATATACCTAAGAATAAGGGAATAACAGGTAAAATAGGTGATAATTGAAGGGGGGGGGGGAAAGGAGGGGATATTTGGCATGGCCAAGGGGAAAAAATAAAAAAAATAAAAAAATAAACAATTGATACTGGGGTGGTTTAAATGTTTTTTTTTTTTTAGGCCTAGGATTATAAGAGTCTTCCCGCAGCGCACCGGTAAAACTCTTAAGTCTACCCGCACTTGCCGGGTTAAGAGTTATAAGATAATACTTAGCCAATTCCAGACTTCAGATTAGTTCCATGCTAGAGCAACTTGTGTGTCACCGGCTTTGTAGAGATGTGGGACTAGTTAACTTGAAATTTGAAGTGTAGGGGAGAGCGGTGATGATTCGGCCATTTTTTTTTTTTTTAAATATTTATATAAATTCAGGTTTAAGCAGTACTGTAGTATAATCTAGTTGATGTTAAAATGTTGCCTCGTTATTTGGTTCTTTAGCCTGATTATATCAAACGGCTCGCTTGTGTAGTGACTAGCGTCTTGGACTTCCACCCAGAAGGCCCAGGATCGCGCCCACGCTCGGCGCATTAAAGGTTTTTCACAAGCACGGAGTCATTACCGTCCCTCATGAGCAAGGGGATGGGGTAATAGTACAGGACCCCAATGGAAATACGCCTTATTGGGTTATCCTTAGCTGGCGCATGCGCTAGCTTTAAGAACTATTATTATTATTATTATTATAAACCCTTAGCTCTTCAGTTTTGAGCTATAGTTCCCGAAACACAAGTTTCTAAATCGGCCGAACCATCCCTGTCAGTGGTGATGGTTCGGCCAGAAGGGTGAGATGGTACGGCCACGTGTATTAATTTGCATAATCTTAAAATTATGTGAGTTGGATTGGTTAAAATCAAGAAGTTATCAATTACAGTGGAGCCTCCATCTTCGCCACATCAGTCTTCGTTGTTTCAATCTTCGTTGTAGACACCAAATATTCCCAATTTCCATGTTCGCTCAAAAAGCTTCCATCTTGGCACACAAATATTCCAGTCAAAACCCGAAAAAAACAAAAATAATGAAATACATTGACTTAAAACTAGAAAACATAATAAACAAAAATAAACAAATGTTAACAACTAAAAGAATCTGCCACTGTCAAGGTGTTTGCCGCTTAGAGACGAAATCTGAGATCCGATCGTCATTGCGCAAGATGCCGCCATCTTTGTATGTTGTTGTTCCCCAAGCTGCCTGGCCGAACAGCCCCAAGGCCCCGAGCAAGGCCAAGGCCATAACCGAGCGCCCCCACAGAACCCTCCCTGCCGACCACAATAAAGCCTGGGTGACCGAAGCCACTCCATGGCGGGAAGCTGAGGAGGGTGCAGAAACGCCCAGGAAACCAAAGCCCCACCCAGGGCCCTGTGCCCCTCAGCAATTATGAAGAGAAAGTTGAGGGGCAAAGGAAAATTGTGACGCTTTGGCTTCCAATCTTGGTAGATTGGGAGGTCAATCCACGGAAGAGACGCCGTCACTTGAGATCTAGAAAATATATAAGTAAAAGCAACAGTCAGAGTAAGCTATGGGTATGGCAGAGATCGCTCAGTTCTCACTCTGATAGACCAACCCATCACCACATGACTAGAACCCAATCCTCTCAGCATTAGGTAGGAAAGGCCCTAGAAAGCCGCCTTTGGCGGGGGGATAGCTCCCCTATTTTAACCCCTTTCGGGATTGAGCACCCGCCCAATGTTTGTATGTTGAGCCTACTAGCTGAGCCTAGCTCCCAGTCCATTCGTTTCTATGTTGAAAAACCATCTGTTTGCAAGCTTTTTTGTGCCTGAACCTCGTATCTCTCGCATTTATTATAACCTCTAGTACATCTGGTGATAGGGATGGTGGGCCTGATGGTAGCAATGAAGAAAATTATGCTCGAAACACAGAGCAAAGGACAGTCGGACGAAAGCGGTTAAAATAGCCTAGACGATGTTAGGCTAGGCTAAATATGACAATTATTTAGAATAAAGTCTGTGTGGTAAGTAATCTTCTCATATGTATTTATGGTACGATTTTAGTTACTGGACACCTATTTGACAGGTACCACCGAGGATTTAACCTCTGAAGTGCGCATGGGGGTAATTGGAAACGTCCCCCTGTGCTGACGTATTTGAGGTGTTTCCGTCACTAAAATATTCATTGTGCCATTAATAGCTTTAATACTTATCCATATGCGCCTATTATGGGTTTATTATAAAGGTATTAACCTGAAACAACAATAAAACAAGTGAAAACAGCGTTTGGATGGTCAAAATCGGAGATATAGCCCGCGAGTTATATAATGTATGGGTGAGGCAAGCTACTTTCCCGCCAATTTCCCCCAAGGCCACTGAGACACAGTCGATCGATACTCTCTCTCTCTCTCTTGCACTCGCTTGCCATCAGTGATGACAACACCCTGCTTGCAACTCGCTAATGTTAGAACGAAAATATACCTCAGAATAAGGGAATAACAGGGAAAATAGGTGATAACTGAAGGAGAGGAGGAAAGTGGGGAAGGAGGGGAGGTAGAGGACTGAGATTTTGCATGGCCCAGGGGCCAAAAAAAAAAATAAATAAAAAAAAAAAATAAAAAAAAAAAAAAAATTCGATGTCAAAAGTTGATTTTTTTTTTCACTCACTCATAAGAGTCTCCCCGCAGTCCGCCGGGGGAACTCTTAAGAGTCTTCCCGCAGTTCCCGGGTTAATACATATTTTTTTTCGGTTTCCACGCATCCAAGACCAAGCTACACCTTTTTCTGGTCCGGTAATAGTATTGAAAACTATATAATAACTTTTTGAATGTGGTTTTCGACGAGAATAATACGGCGGGCCGAAAATCGGTGGCGGGGGGAATCCGTCGTCGCTTCGGATCGTCGCGGTTTGTTTACCCAGGACGCTCGAGGTGACGGCCAGCTGTTGTACTTGCCCCCTGCTGGCCACATAGATGACGATTATTATAATTATGGGGGGGGGGGGGGGGGGCAGAGCCCCCCCTCAACCCTGTCCTGTATCCCACGGCCTATAACGCAAGTTTTTATAAAAAATGGACCCAACAACTGGTTATATAAGCTTAGCCATTTGAAGTCGACCGCCAAGGCGGGACCGGGAACTCACTCCGAGGGTAAGGTAAACAAAGCAACGCTACTTCCACGAACGCAACCGAGTTGTCTTTATAGTTCGTCTCATATTATCATTATTAAAGTGTCCCCATTGCTTTTTTAGTGTTTCGTACACCAGAAAAGGGTGTAGCTTGGTGTTGGATGCGTGGAAACCGGAAAAAAATACAGTATGTATTAAATCGTTGGCGGTACCTGTCAAATAGGTGTCCAGTAACTAAAATCGTACCGTATTTATACATATTCTCCTCATATGTATTTATTGGATGTATTTGGGGCGAAATGGGTACTTGAGGGGTGACTGGACAAATTTAGAACCTAGGCTAGGCCTAGCCTAGGCCTACCATTTTCCCCATAAGAATAATTCCCCAATGTACAGTATTTATAATGCACCCAAGTTTTTATGGTTAGGACTGTTATTTAGCCATGTCTACATTATTATTTACAATGCATAAGATTTACTTAATGTAGACAAAAAACATGTTTTCATAGGCTAAAACTGGGAAAAAGTGAAACTTTTAGAATGAGCACGGAACGGATTAGAATTTGCGAACCGATTAGGAGGGAAGATGTGGGTTCCACTGTAAAAGACATTTTATTGTGCTAAAGTACAAAATAAGACTTTATAATCCAAATTAACCTCTGCATATTTTCTAAATAAAATAATATTTTAAAACTGAATTAAGCTTCACCAGAATGATGTACAATTTAGTTAGCCTCTTACAGTCTGCTTAACAATAATGCATAATTGGCCTTATCTCTCTCTCTCACACATGCACAACATTTGACTCCAACATCCACAATTATATCTTCATAATTGTTCCAAAACATATATACTTTAAACAAATAAAATTAATCAACATTATGGATAATTAACGACATTTTACTCTGCATAAGATTATGCATAATTCGCCTCATATATAGGCCTATCTCTCTTTGTCATACACACACTCACTCGATCTTTATAATTATCTCGTACAACAGTTCTCTCTCACATATTCACTCCAATCTGTACTGTACTTTCGTTCTCTCTCAAACATCTGTAATAAATCATAATAGGCATGTAAGTTATCAATAAATAAAATATAAATAGATATACCTGTATTTACATCTATTGTCCCCCTATATTATAGGTAAAGCGGGATGGTTCAACCTCTGACGAACTATCACCACCCTCAACTGGCCGAACCATCCCGAATCTAAATACAGTAGTTAATTGTTGGGTACGCTCAACTTTCACATAAGAGAGTTTAGCATTAGTTTTTTACGGCAATATCTTCTGCATGCAACACAGATTCACCATAATAATGCATAACTCGCTGGTTGACATTTTCATTGAGGTAGAGCTTACGATATAAACTGAAAATATAACATATGAGGTACAAAAAAAAAAAAAAAAAAATCTGATCTACATCGAAGTGTGGCGTTTGTAGGCCCGAAATTCCGTGTGACTAACGTAAACAAATTCGCACTTTCACGCAAGATCTCGCGGCCTTAGGTCCCATACGTTTCTCAGGAAATGCTCTGTCCGAACCATCACCGCTCTCCCCTACCGTATGTATGTATTAGAGATGTATCAGATGTCTAAAAATGCGGATGCAAATATAAAAACAATTAAAATTGCGGATGCGGATGTTCAATTTTTATTTTTGCGGTTGTCTGATGACAACATCCTTGCGGATGCGGATGTCGATTTTTTTTTTTAAATGTGCAAGATATGCATTTTAAATTGTTACTGGCGACTTTCAGCCACATGTCAAAAGAATAAAATATCACTGTCGTGAAGAATTATGAACTATGAAGATAAAAATAACACTATGGACACTTTATAACATTTTCTCTCGCATTTATTATTTGTATTTTGAATATTGATTTATGCATCTTTTTCATTATTGTATTTTGAATACCAATAGGTAATATATAATATATATTTGTAACTAATTTTATGCATTGATATGTTTTGTAATATCCTCATATCCTCATTCTAAAGGTGCGGATGCGGATGTTACTTGCATTGCAGATGCGGATTTTGTAAAAATGCCGATAATTTGCGGATGTGGGTATTTGACACATCTCTAGTATGTATATGCACATAATTTTAAGTTTAGTTTGATTTAAGTAATTTAATGAAAATTTTGAAATAAGAACATAAGAAAATGGGAGTCTGAAAAAAGCCGATCGGCCCATACAAGGCAGATCCCTGTCACACCCAACCCCAATTATAGGCCCAACTCACTAATACCTTGAGTACTGACCCCACCAAAACGGTCGGAGATTAACACAAGATTACGGGGGTCTGCTGAGCGCCGATTGGCCCACACCTGGTAGATCCCCCTAACACCCAAGCCATCTCATCCATATGCCTATCTAATTTTATCTTAAAGCTCCCTATCGTTCTTGATCCCACTATATCACTCTGTAGCCTATTCCACCCATCTACAACTCTGTTACCAAACAAATATTTGCCTATATCTTTTCTGAAACAAAATTTATCTAATTTGAAACCATTTGTTCGAGTTCTTTCGCTATCACTGAGCTTCAGTACATTTTTCATGTCTCCTTTATTTGTCCCACTAACCCACTTGAACACTTCTATCATATCCCCTCTAACTCTGCGTCTTTCTAACGAATGTAAGCCTAATTTTTTCAACCTTTCTTCATATGGTAGATTTCTAATATGAATAATTTTTGTCATTCTTCGCTGTACTCTCTCCAACGAATCTATGTCCATTCTGTAATAAGGACACCAAAATTGGACAGCATAATCCATATGAGGTCTCACTAATGACAAGTAAAGTTTCAAGATAACATCGGCAGTTCTGTTACTCACTCCTTGAGATGAACCCTAGAATCCTGTTTGCCTTGTTACGTACGCTTATACACTGTTTTTTAGGTTTCAAATCGTTGCTAACAAACGCACCCAAATCTTTCTCGCAGTCTGAGTTTTCTAATTCAGCATTAGCTAGTTTATATTTTGCATTGGTATTCGTTTTCCGTATCATTAATACCTTGCATTTGTCAATGTTAAAATTCATCTACCATTTTACTGACCATTCGTGTAAGGTATCTAGATCCCTTTGGAGGCACTCTATGTCGCTATCTGAATCTATTGGTCTCCCTATTTTGGTATCGTCTGCGAATTTACTTATCCTACTAGTTATACCTAAATCAAGGTCATTTATGTATATAATAAATAACAGAGGACCCAATACAGATCCCTGGGGGACACCACTCTTGACTGATCCCCACTCTGACTTAGTACCATTTATGCAGACTCTCTGCTTCCTACCAATTAGCCATGACCTAATCCAACCCAACAACGACCCACCTATTCCATTCGCCTCAACTTTTCTCATCAATCTCTCATGAGGGACTCTGTCGAAAGCTTTACTGAAATCTAAATATATTATATCATATGACTTGTCATTATCTACTGCTTCATACACCTCTGAGAAAAAACTACGCAAATTTGTAAGGCAAGAACGTCTATCGTATAAATACGATAGAATATGACTCTTTTGTGATCTCGTATGTCTCTGTGACGTCACGATCTCTCCTACAGCACGACTTAGGACGAGTAGATCGTATATTAAATTAAAATTAAAATGTAAAACTTGCAAACTAAACAAACCAAAATTGGGACAAGGACAATATAAAGTCAAATTAAATAAGTTAAGTTATAAAAGGCCTAATATGTTATTAAGCAATATTGCCATGGTCTTATGTAGTATATATGAATATATCGTATATATTAATATAATTTATCGTATAGAGCAACCTAAATGCGGTACGATAATTTGGGCTCCTGGCGGTTTGCCAAGGCAGCAAGGTGTGCTTTTGAGGTACGCCAGAGCCTTCACGAACACCAACCAGTTAACATCTAAATTTCCGCCCTCAGTTGATCGAGCTTTTGTGCCTCTAATCACAATACACTCAGCTACACCATCACGACGCTCTCATCGACATCATGACTGACTGATAGATAAGCATAAATTATAATAATCATGTCCATTCCCATGTAATCATTTATTCTTTCTTTAACTTGACTCGAGTCTTGGGACCGAAGTCTCGTTCCCCATTGTCCACCGCCATATTGGGTAAAACGTTCTCCCTTGCCTCATTGCCACGTGGAACTATTGGTGAGTTAATTCCTGGCTAATATTAACCCTTATAACCTTACCCTATATATACATTTATTATGCGAGACCTTTGGATATAAATTAGCTTGTTTCAGATTGAATTCAATTTAGATATAGAGTAGTTTTCATTTAGATTGATTTGATTTTATTCATTATAGCTTAGTAATATTTAACTTCCATTGATAGTTTACCACATTGGTGCCCAGACCCGGGATTTAGCTACCAGTAGGGGATTTTTCTTAGGCAATGAGCAAGGGATTAGCCCAGGGATGCAGGAGCAAGGACCCCGGAGGGGTGGGGCTTGGCTATCTCCCTGTACCTCAGGCGCCGGTACCTCAGCGAATAGCCATAGTAGGGCATTCATATGCAACTAGGCTAAGGGCAGCTGACGGAGGTACTAAGTCGTATCGGGCGTCAGAGGGGGAAAGAACTTTCAGGCTGACCTACTTTGGGGTACTGGGACCAACCGTTGACACCCTGAAAGCCTCCCCCCAGTGGGGGCAAGTGGTTCGGTTTAGGCCGCATATGATCTTTTTGTTTATAGGCGGCAATGATATACGCCCCGGTACAGTACCCCGCGAGTTAGCTGACGCTATCAAAGAGGTGGCGCTGGATCTGGAGTGTGAGTCCGGAGGGAGCTGCAAGATCGTGGCAATTGAGAGCCGGACGAGAGTCCGAGGGTTCTCAGCGGCGGATTATCAAGCTATAAAAAATTCTGTTAACCGCGCCCTTAGGTGTCGGTTAATAGAAACGAAGCACCGCTTTGTTTCTCTCACACTCAGCATCCGAGACCTCGACCAGGATGGTGTCCACCTCGACTTAGACACCAATCAAGTCCTGTATGACAAGATTGTAGGGCTAACGAAGCGTTGGCTAGAGAGGGACGCCGGGGTTGTATCATTGCGCCTGCCTAAGTCCTGCATCCCACCCATCATCTTTCCCCAATAATTTTCTTTTCCGTTTCAGACTTCCTGTGACATATGACCTGACCTAACATTTTTTCTTGTTCAATATGATCCATTAGTAGGTTGTTGTTGTTAGTAGGTATTGCTATTTAGTGTACTATTTTTTCTCCATAACATAGAAGTCCGCCGGTTGGCGTCTCTTAATTAGACTATTATTTGGCCGTTGTCTTTGTAACGTAATATGATAAAGACCATAAAGAGATACCGTCTAGTGGGGTGCTAAGCAAAGCCCCTAAAAATCAAAGGGCGGGACTTCGGGGAGTATTAAATAGTCTAATTGTGGACTTAAACACTTTCATCACTACTGCTGATCTAGAGGAATTGGAGGCTAGATTAGATAACGTCCAGGCTACCCACGGTCGTATTACGGCTCTGAGTGAGGTGATTGTGGCTGACATGATAGAGGAGGAAGAGATAGTTACAGAGTGTGATAATCGCGCCCTCTATGACGAACCTGTCTTTAGAGCGAAGCGCCTATTACAGCGTGCTGTCGCAAGTAAGAAGGGAGGCGTTAATGAGGCCCATAGAAGGGCTGACCCAAAACATACTGTACATACTCGCAGAACCACAGTATAAGGTTGATGAGTTGACAAACTTCAGGGCAAATATGGAGTGCCATACTCGATCGCTAGACACCCTAGGGCTTACCACGCAGGAAATGATAGTCATTATCTTGCGTCAGAAGCTTCCTATGGCAATACTTGATAAGGTAAGATCATTTGAGCTGGGGGAGTTCAAAACTCAGTTCAGCAAGGAGATCAATAATCTACAGTTGAACAAAGGGAGAATGTATGTCGGGAGGGAGTGAGAATGTGGAGAAGAGGGGAACAATAAGCATGACAGTGGGGACTAAAGAAAAGAAAGAGGGTGCGTATAAGAAACCTGCTCAGATTCTATGTAAGCTATGTAACAACAAACATAAATGGAGTTTCTGCGTAAAATACCCGACAAATGAGACAAAACTAGCACAGGCGAAAAGATTGAAGCTATGTGTAGGTTGTCTAAGTAAAGAACATGGTAAGCAGGGACAATGTACTGCTACATACTTAAGGCCCTGTCGCCACTGCAAAGGACATCACTTTGATAAGTTGTGTCCTACAGCAGATAAAGTCAAAGACGTCAAAAATGAGGGTACTACAACTGTGGCACTAGGTAGCACGCAAGACACCACTATATTGCCCACAATACAGATTCCCATGGAAGGTAATGACAGTAACAAAGTTTGTCGGGTACTTCTAGATCAAGGGTCTCGACGTTCCTTTATAAAGAGGTCCGTACTAGTGGGACTGAAGCACCGAATCGTAGGGGCTGAGACTCTTCGATTACAGGGCTTCACAGGGGTTACTGATAAACAAGACTACGAGATAGCGGAGATTTCATATTTCTATCGTAAAAACCGGTACTTTATGACTTGTATCGTAGTAGACACCCTACCAGAATATGTATCTGTGGGTGTGAAGAAGGTGGAACACGCATTACGTAGCAAAGGGGTTAACTTGTCAGATCCCATGGGAAATCAGAGTGAGGTGCATGTTCTACTTGGTGTGGATCATTATTATGAAGTAGTATACCCTGGATTTAAAAAGATGTGTGGTGTAATTTTAATCCCCACTAAATTTGGATACTGCATGAGCGGAAAGGTGCATACTACACAGTCAAAGGTCCTGTGTCGACACGGTCTCGATATATAGAGTCAATGTAACTGCGGCAGAGGAGTTGGGAAGGGAGGATTCCCAACCTAGTGACCCTAAGATGGCTGCCGAGTTCGACCTGGAACGACTGTGGAGATTGGATCACATAGGCATTAATCCTATGGAGACTGATTATGACTCGGAAGTTGCGCTACAAAGGTTTGAAGAGTCTGTGTGCTACTGTGCCTCAGACAAGCAATATAAAGTTAGTTTACCCTGGAAGAACAGTGAGATAAGCCTGCCTACCAACTATGGTTTGGCATTAGGTCGCTTGCGCGCATTGCAGCGGAAATTGTCTAACGAACCGAGCACGCGCCAGGCGTATGACGATGAATTTCGGAGTTATGAAGATAGGGGCTTTATTGAGAGAGTCGATGTCGAGGAACCGTTTAAGAAGGGTAGGGTTCACTATCTGGCCCATCATGGGGTAAGGAAAGACAGCGTCACCACACCAATACGGGTGGTGTATGACTGCTCTGCCCACCAAGGACAACAACCCAGTCTAAATGACTGCCTGTTGACAGGTCCGTCCATGGTGTCGGACCTGTCCCAACATCTATTGCGGTTTAGGCTGGGGAAGTACGCCTATACCAGTGACATCGAGAAAGCATTCTTGATGGTCAAGCTAAAGGAGGAAGATAGAGATGTTACCCGCTTTCTTTGGTTCGGCGACATTAGCGACTCTGGAAGTCCCATCATAATATACCGTTTTCGGGTTGTACTCTTTGGGGCCACTTGCTCGCAGTTTTTGTTAAATGCCACAATCAGAAAACATCTAGCTGACACTCATGAGGACACAAGTAAACTATCTCGCGGATTATACATTGACAATTTGCAGGGTACTAGCGATAGTCAAGATGATTTGTTATATGCATACTGGCAAGCACGCAGATTGTTTGCGGATGCACATCTATTTCTCCGCGAGTGGGTTACTAATAGTGAAGATCTTCAGAGTTTAATACAGGTGGATGGTACGGCATCTCTTAATCAGGAAAAGTCCAGAAATTTGGGGATGATCTGGCAACCTAAACATGACATACTAACTTTTCAAACAAGGTCTTTTGCTCAGCAGACAGGAGCGCACACAAAAAGAAGTCTGTTGAGCAAAGTTGCGCAATTTTTTTATCCTTTGGGTCTAGCATTACCTGTTACCATAAGAGCTAGGATTCTAATGCAGGAAGTTTGGAGACGTAAGATAGGATGGGATGACAGTTTGCCCGAGGACCTGAACGACCAAGGGACATTGTTGTTGAATGAATATGCCATCCTATGTACTAAACCTATACCTCGTAAAGTGGCGGCGTTCGGTGACGTTACATTACACACGTTTTGCGATGCTAGCGCCACTGCATACGGGGTAGCCATATATGTCGTTACTTCATTTGGGGCACATTTAGTTACAGCCCGGGCCAAGGTAGCCCCGGTTAAAAAGGTAACTATCCCTAAAATGGAATTGACTGCCATGCTGCTATTAGCACGTCTGGTGCAACATGTACGCGCAGCATACGAGAGCGAATTAAATATTGAAATCGTTCATGTATGGTGCGATAGTCAGGTCGCACTCAACTGGATACATAGCAAGAAGTCTCTGCCAGTTTATGTGCGGAATAGGGTAGATGAGATTAGAGCTCTTTTGCCAGACGTTGCTTATCATTATGTAAATACAAAAGAAAACCCTAGTGATCTCATAACTTGGGGTATAACGGCTAGCCAGTTAATGAAGTCCGAATTGTGGTGGCATGGTCCAAAGTGGCTGCTCCATGAAAGTGAATGGACGAAATGGCATGCTGTTGGTGAGGGACTTCTGCCACTGGAAACAGTGGCAGTTACAGCCCAACCAAATGAGCCACCGGGTCCTATCATGAAGTGGGCAAGATTCGGTGACTATAATAAACTAGTCAGAGTTGTAGCTTGGGTATTGCGATATGTATCCAATCTCAAGCTTAAAGTAACGGGCCAACTCTGCAACAGGGGTCACAACATTAATGCTCGTGAATTTAAAGCAGCTGAAGTAACTTTGATCAAATGGGTTCAAGTAGAAACCTTTTCCAATGAATTAGAATCCTTGAAAAGCTCGAATAAGACATTAATGCCTAATATAGTGCGTCAACTAAGGTTGCACCTAGACAATGGTCTCATCAGGTGTGAGGGTCGCCTGAAGTGGTTGGGTGTACCAGACGGCACAAACCGCCCTATACTTATGCCAACAAGACCTCACGTTACTGATCTATTGATCATACGTGCACATAGGGAAGTAAAACACTACGGGGTATGTCATATTATATCAAATTTACGTCTCACCTGGTGGATACCCAGAGTTCGACAAGTAGCTCGACGCGTAGTGAGAAAGTGTGTAATATGCCAGAGACTAAAGGGTAAACCATATGCAACTGGACCAGCTCCACCTCTACCTGAATGCCGTGTAAAGCACGTAGAACCTTTCCAAGCGGTAGGATTAGATTACACAGGGGCATTGAAGACGAGGGAGCATGAGAAGGTTTATATATTATTGTTTACCTGTGCGATGTCTCGAGCGGTACATCTAGAACTATGTGATAATATGTCTAGTGAAGAATTTATGCTGGCGTTCAGACGGTTTTGTGCCCGTCGTTCATTCCCTCAACTCATTCTTAGCGACAATGCTCCCACTTATGTCCAAGCATCAAAATATCTAAAGGATATGAGTAGTGATCCTACTATCATCACTTTTTTGGGAGAGAAGAAGTGCGAATGGAGGTTCATTCCAGTTAAGGCACCTTGGTTTGGTGGAATGTGGGAATGATGTGTCGGCATAGTAAAGTCAGGACTAAGAGCGGTTGTAGGACGTGCTCTATTAAAGAAGAGTGAGTTGACGACAGTCCTCACAGAGATAGAGGCAGTCGTGAATGATCGCCCGCTTACATATGTGTACACCGACCTGCAAGAACCACTACCATTAACGCCAGCTCACTTGCTATATGGAAAACCATTGACTGCGTTTCCATGTGATTTTCAGTCCATAGTAGAGTTAGAGGATCCCTCGTTGTACTCTGAGGTAGCGGTGTCTAAGAGATACCAGTATATATCCTGGATAATCGAGGATTTTAGGAAACGGTGGATTAGTGAATATCTGCTAGCATTGAGGGAAAGGAGTGTTACTCCCTCTGGTAGACCAACGGCACCTACAGTTGGTGAAGTTGTTTTAATTAAAGAAGATAGTCCTCGTTTATACTGGAAATTAGGCCGCGTATTGGAGGTATACAAGGGGGCAGACTCTGTAGAGCGGGTGGCGCTATTGAAGACAGCCACTGGAACTACTGTTCGTCCTATCGCACGTTTGTACGCTTTGGAGCTAGATTCCGCATTGCAATCTGATGCTCCACCTGTTATTGCTGGGTCCGAGGATTCTCAAAGGAACGACTCGCCTCTTACTGATGGTGATCATTCTCGGACCGGGATGCGTCCCAGACACGCTGCTGCTAGCGCCGTCGACTTGTGGCGTCAGAAGATAGCCTCTGGGCAACTTTAGGTTTAAGGTGGGGTTCAGGTCTTTTTTGTGGGGGGAGTGTATCGTATAAATACGATAGAATATGACTTTTGTGATCTTGTATGTCTCTGTGACGTCACGATCTCTCCTACAGCACGACGTAGGACGAGTAGATCGTATATTATAAGATTGTAAATAAGTTCAGTTATAAAAGGCCTAATATGCTATTAAGCAATATTGCCATGGTCTTATGTAGTATATATGAATTTATCGTATATATTAATATAATTTATCGTATAGAGCAACCTAAATGCGGTACGATAATTTGGGCTCCTGGCGGTTTGCCAAGGCAGCAAGGTGTGCTTTTGAGGTACGCCAGAGCCTTCACGAACACCAACCAGTTAACATCTAAATTTCCGCCCTCAGTTGATCGAGCTTTTGTGCCTCTAATCACAATACACTCAGCTACACCATCACGACGCTCTCATCGACATCATGACTGACTGATAGATAAACATAAATGATAATAATCATGTCCATTCCCATGTAATCATTTATTCTTTCTTTAACTTGACTCGAGTCTTGGGACCGAAGTCTCGTTCCCCATTGTCCACCGCCATATTGGGTAAAACGTTCTCCCTTGCCTCATTGCCACGTGGAACTATTGGTGAGTTAATTCCTGGCTAATATTAACCCTTATAACCTTACCCTATATATACATTTATTATGTGAGACCTTTGGATATAAATTAGCTTGTTTCAGATTGAATTCAATTTAGATATAGAGTAGTTTTCATTTAGATTGATTTTATTTGATTCATTATAGCTTAGTAATATTTAACTTCCATTGATAGTTTACCACAACGTCCCTGAGTGAATCCATGCTGAGAAGAATTTATTAAATTAAATGTTTCTAAGTGGTTTCTAATTTTACTAGCAATAATTGACTCTAGTAGCTTTCCTATGATTGATATGATACTAATGGGACGGTAATTGAATACTATTGATTTATCACCTTTTTTCAAGATCAGAACTACATTTGCAATCTTCCAAGCTTCTGGAACTAAACCGGTTTCTAATGACTTGTTAAATAGAAATGTTAATGGGTAAGTTAACTCAAATCTGCATTCTTTTAATACTCTAGCATATACCTCATCCAGACCAGGCGATTTCTGAGGTTTCAGTCTGTCAATTTCCTTAAGTACATCATTTCTACTTATAGTAACCGCACTTAAGCTATTTTCTATACTATCGCTATATACCTTACGGACTTCTGGAAACTGTGCCAAATTTTCATTAATTACTGTACTCTAATTAACCCGGCAAGCGCGATAGGCCTCACGGAAGGCTTCCTATAGGGAACGCGATAGGCCTCACGGAAGCAAGACCATATAAAAAGCCTTCCAAAAAAAAAAAGGGCCTATCAAAACAAAGGAATTTGTCTCTAGGTGAGATAATTCCCCTCCAGTACTCATCCATGTAAATCTCACCCACCCCCCTCCCCTCCTTCCCCACCTTATTCCCCCCTCCCTCCCCTCCTCAATTATCACCTATTTTTCCTCTTATTATCATCATTTATCGGTTATTTTTCTCTCCCGCGATAATGTAGCACAAGTCGGTTGCAGAAAAGATCGTTATGTAACACCCAGACACCGGCCCACACCGCCCCGCTCGTCTCAGTTACCTCACAGACAGCGAGAGAGGAGGGTTGCCTGTGGCTCTCTCTCGCCTGAGATTATGACCGGGTGGCCAATATCTTCGTTTTTCACCACCCAAATGCTTTTCCCACTTATTTTAGCACTCTTGAAGGTTCATATATACATCATATATGTAAAATAAAAGCATACCGAAAACAAATAATGCTCTATATTGTAAATATAACGAATTCTGTCAAAATCCAAGGCTAGAAATGCACAAATAACTACCCTAGCTCCTAGGTCTATTTCGCGCTTGTCAGGTTAAACAACAACCATAAATCAACAAATATTTGATTTAGAATGTCTGCAATAACTTTTCTACCTTGTCTCCAATACAGTGCAACTCTCCTAAAATGCAAAGAACTTTCTTATGCCTTCATTGAATATTACTCGTTTCTATCCCCTTTAGCTTTATGCAACAGCATTACATCATACAATTCTACACACCCACAGACACCAAGAAATATCAAAACAACACCCAGCACACGGTATCACACACAATTATTGTCCTCTCTCCCTCCCTACCCACCCCGAACCAACTTCCAGAAGCACATCCATACTCATATCTCTCACCGATCCATCCACTCACTCAGACAACACGCAGCTGCATGCACGACCTCCTGAAATCCATCCTTCCGAATCCTCCCTTCCTCGCGAGGACAGAGTCCACCTGGCCAGGCTGAGATGCGGACACCATCCAGCTCTCCTGAGCTATCAGAAGAGACTGGATGACTCCGTTGTCGACGCCTGCCCGGGATGTAACACAGCACCCCATACCATTAAACACATCATAGAAGACTGCATTTCACACAACCACTTACGCCAACAACACAATCTACACTCAATGAGAGCTCTGTGGGAAAGCCCGATCGTGGCCATGGCCTTTCTCAGGGACTCGGGGCTGTTCGGCCAGGCAGCTTAGGGAACAACAACAACAACAACAACAACAACAATAATAATAATTCTACTGAGCTCTTAGGTACTTCCCTTCCATGGAAGAGGCTTTGAATCCTTTGACTCTGCTCTAAATTGTTTGTAGTGTCTTAGGTGTGTAGACTATTACTCTACAATTTAATTGAGTGTGATCGAGTGTTTTCTGTAATCAGCTCCTTGTATTCACATTATAAATGTGACACTTGTTTTCTGCACTTCTGATGACTGCCATTACAGAGGGGTTGAGAAGCCGTGGGAGTGAGTCAAAACACTCACCCAGTAAGGGATTATGATCCCAGGTATCCTACATAAAAGTTTCAGATGTTATCCTTACACCATGCAATCTATAGCATTAAACTGACTAACCCTGTCCTGCCAATTTGGACTAAATAATTATCAAACTTAAATATAATTGAACTGCAGTCAGAGTTAATAGTTCCTAGGAACAGGGTGGAGATGGGAGCTCCTTGGGTTATATACTTATTCATATCCTTAACTGATCCACTACAGGATCAGCCTATCAAATTTGGTGCTATGCTTTTGGTTGCAGCTTGTATTAACAGTACATATTTACACAAGTATAAAGACCGAGTGCTCCACACGAAGCGCGGTTTTGGCCTTTCGTCCTAATGGCGGCTTCCAGACAACCCTGTTGAGAGCTGCCTCACTGGTCAGGTTGTTTTATTTGATAGGCTGCAAAGTCCGATCCCACGTCTTTCTTGGTCCGCCCCTTGGTGCACCTTCCTTCACATTCATGGACTTGCATCTTTTCACCCAGCTTATTTCATCCATCCTCTCCACATGTCCAAACCATCCAAGCCTGCTAGTACGCATCTCATCACAGATACTGTACTCTTGATACCTAACCTTCTCCTTCACTTGATATTCTATCTTGCAGTTTGACACCACACATCCATCTCAGCCATTCTCATCTCATTGCGTTATATTCTGTTGACATCATCTGCTTTGACAGGAAAAGTTTCTGAAGCATATTTCATTGCACTTCTAACGCATGAAGCGTTCACCTTTCCCTTCAAGGGGAGAGGGAGTCTTCTTATGGTGAGTACAGTAGTGGCAAAAGTTCTACAAACTTTCCCCAGCCGCATCTTATTCTGGCGATAGTGGCTGCCTCAGCCCTACCACCGGCAGAGATGGTATCACCCAAGTAGTAAAACTTATCCACCATCTCCAGTGCCTCATTGCCAAAGTTAACATTCGGGTCATTGAATACAAGCTCACCTTTGCATACAAATTTCTCAATTTTGGACTTCTTCCTTGGTAGAGGTCCCTTTATTCTAGTGAAGCACTTCTTCCTGTGATGTACCCAGCTGCGGCAGACTTAATCAACTCTATTGTCCGTTCATTTTAAATAGGCCAGAAATTGTAACTTCTGACCTCTGTAACTCAAAAAGGGCTAGAGCAAAATTAATGAGCTGTCAATTTATAGCCTATACATATTCCCTAGTCAAGTCTTTCTATCTGGTAGGCTAGAAATAATAGCTCGATTACTCTAGTCCTTTGTGAGTTACAGAAGTTAGAAGTCACGATTTCTGGCTTACTGAAAATGAACGGACTATAGTATTAAGCAATGGACACAAAACACAAAAGTAAAGGATATAGCCCATATAGGCTACAGGTAGCTAATGTACAATCTCAATATGTCTCTGGAAAAGTAAACATAACATTCATATATAGATAATAATAATGTTACAACTGAACATATGAATAATAACACACAGAGAGGATAAGTCTCAAATCACAATAAATAAAGTCCTGAAATAAATATACAAAGCTTTCAAATATGGCTTGAATGTAGTTACTGCGATGTTGTAAGCGTAGCACTGATAAGTATGGACAATAGGACAGTATTTGATACTGTGCTGGCTGGGTCTACCTGACTGGTTACAGACAACACTCACAACTAAGGCCACTCCAAGGGTATATAGTAACATTTAACATGAACTTCGTACACTACACTTGTAGGCTACACTCTACAAGCCATTTATAATTGCAGTTAATTTTGAGGTTTTAATTAAGACAGTTTCCCTATTAGTTTGGTGTTTCAGGTTAATACCTTTATATACCTTTGGTGAGTTATCTGCTCAACAGGTGGCGTTGTGTGTGTGTAAGTGTGAGAGTCCGAGTGTAGTGGGTGAGACAGTGAAGCACGGGAACGAGATGGCTTCAGAGATGGGGTCGTTTCGGGTCATGAGTGAGCACCGTGCCTCATGTGAAGGCAAGATGGCAGGTGCTCGTTGTGCTCTACGTGCTTCACATGTCTCACTCCCTAGACTGGAACAAGACCTCACGGGCTTCACTGTTCATTGTAAAGCGGTGAATGTTAAGGCTCTCAGCCTATGCCCGAGAGGAAGTAAGTTGGAATATAGAAAAAAAAAAAAAAAAAAAAAAATAATCAACCCATAATAGGCGCATATGGATAAGTATTAATGCTATTAATGGTACAATGAATATTTTAGTGACGGAAACACCTCAAATACGTCAGCACAGGGGGACGTTTCCAATTACCCCCATGCGCACTTGTTAGGTTAATCACGTTTCCATCACGCCTCATCGATTGCCGGTATAGCCGGCGTTTTCTTCACGGTTTTCGACCTTTTCGTAGCCCTTTAACTCAAGAGTTTTATAGTGGTCTTATGATGGTCTGCGGCAGGGGCAGGGTTAATTGAGCCTGCCCACACAGCCCTACAATCAACAAACATGGATTTTCGTCGTCGCCGCGGCGGTGGAGTGGTCAGCACGCTCACGTGTGAAGCTGCAAGACCCGGGATCGAATCCCTGCCACGGCTGTGGGTGTGGTAGTAGTAGTAAGTTCTAGCGAATGCCGGCTGATTCGGACCATAGCATTGGCTGATTCGGACCATTGTAATGTTTTGAACTATAAACTTATAAAATAGGCCTACACGACATTTCAACCACTATAAAAAAAAAAAAACATCATTGGATTGGCGGCAACTTTTAATTGTCCTTGTCTCGCAACCATTAACCTAACAAGTGTGCATGGGGGTAATTGGAAACGTCCCCCTGTGCTGACGTATTTGAGGTGTTTCCGTCACTAAAATATTCATTGTGCCATTAATAGCATTAATACTTATCCATATGCGCCTATTATGGGTTGATTATAAAGGTATTAACCTGAAACAACAATAAAACGAGTGAAAACAGCGTTTGGATGGTCAAAATCGGAGATATAGCCCGCGAGTTGTATAATGTATGGGTGAGGCAAGCTGCTTTCCCGCCAATTTCCCCCAAGGCCACTGAGACACAGTCGATCGATACTCTCTCTCTCTCTCTTGCATTCGCTTGCTATCAGTGATGACCACACCCTCCAACCGGATTTCTAATGTTAGCACGAAAATATACCTCAGAATAAGGGAATAACAGGGAAAATAGGTGATAACTAAAGGAGAGGAGGAAAGTGGGGAAGGAGGGGAGGTAGAGGACTGAGATTTTGCATGGCCCAGGGGCCAAAAAAAAAATCTATGTCAAAAGTTTTTTTTTTTTTCACTCGCTCTTAAGTCTCCCCGCAGTCCGCCGGGGGAACTCTTAAGAGTCTCCCCCGCAGCTCCCGGGTTAAAGGGTTCAATTTGAATATTTGCGAGTTTTTAGGATATAAGGAAGGTCGGCCTCTAACCATCGATATTAAACACAAATACAGTAATTATGTAGGTTTATTATGGATAAATAGTAGGCCTATGTTGAATTTGGTTTTATGTATTAATTAATGCACTAAAACCGTATTATAGAGAGTTATTCTGCTAAATATCGATGTCTACAGCTCCCTCTTCCTTACATAATAAAACTCGCAAGTTGTGAATTGACTATTTATTTTCGATTCAGACTAGGCCTATGTGGTGTAGCCTACAGTTGAGGACAGGAAATAATGACACTGACGAACCAGACTGGTTCAAATATCAATCCAATATGAAACCATCGTTCATAGAACGAACTCCTGGATGGGAGAGTGCGTCAAAACAACAACAACAACAACAATTTTATTTTCTATATAAAGGATTGATGACAAAGTGTCACTGTCAGTACGATAATATTCAAGGACAGTAGTGCGACGTTATGAGAAACAATTTATTAGGGAAAATAGGCACCAATAGATTCGTCATATTTTTCTCCATATAGTCCGCATGGAGGATTTTCGTTATCAACAAATTGAAAAATACCCACTTCACAGACAAATACACCAAAAATCTAAGTCAAAGCGGGGGTGTGGGGGCGGCAGCCCCCACCTATAATACTAGGTTAGGTAAGGTTGTTAGGTTAGGTTAATGTCCTTTCAAAGGGGTATAGGCTAGTAAAACTAGGATAGCCTATACCCAGTCAGAGGTAAGAAGAAGAAGAGTCCTGCAGTAGTCTCCTTGAATGTTACCGTCAGTACAACTTATTATTTAAGAAGTTTTATGTGGTGCAAGACGGCATTTCATCTTCGGGACAGCAGTTGCTATTATTAGGACAAGCCAAGACTTGGTTTATTGACGGGACTTTTAAAGTAATCAAGTCTCTCTTTCACCAACTCTTGTCTATAGGCCTACACTCTTTTATCAAATCGGGGGATGACATGAAACAACTCCCATTGTGTTTTTGTGTGATGTCCGGGAAAGGAAGTAAAGATTACAAAACTGTTTTTAGGACGATACTAGATAGGCCTATGCTTCCAGTGGATTATGCAGTGACTTCATTTGTAGTAGACTACGAAAAAGGGCAACTATAAGCATTAATCACAATCATAGTGTACAGTATATGTATATAAGCATTCCAGTTAGGATTTTATTGACAACTACAGTATATGTATTTAAGCTATAAGCAATTATTAATCAAAACATAAAACCACCAAAGAAATCAGTGCGCATACGGGAATAAACGTTCGTACTGTATAAAGGTGGGTGAAGAAGGTACGAGCAGCTGGCCCGGGCACCACGCCTGGAGCGTACGTATGGCAACATTTGACAGCAGCAGGGGATTATTTTGCTTTATATGTGTAGCATTAAGGGTTGGATTAGCTTCCAGCTGCCTCTTGATAATATGAAGGGTCCGGGGCCCAAGCAATGGTTTTTTTCCTGGCCTCTACTTGTGTGTCGGCGTGGTGCCCGGGCCAGCTGCTCGTACCTTCTTCACCCACCGTTGTACAGTACGAACGTTTATTCCCGTATGCACACTGATTTCTTTGGTTGTTTTATGTTCAATGTGAAGGGCCTTTATAACCTCAATCTGGGATGTGGCTAAATGAGGTTTGGAAGGCATAACACTGGCGGGAGGGTGGGTATAGTACCTCCGGTATGGGCAAGATGGCTGAAAAACTCGGCCCTATCACCAATGTACATCCAGTCGTCACCACGGTCGCCTCTCAACTGATGTGCTTATTCTCCGTCAAGGAGATGCCTGTACCTGGCAGAGTTGCCAGACGTACGATTCACCACACACTCGCAATTTTTATGCCTCGAAACATCTGTTACCAGAAATCCCGTGCTTCAAGTGTCGCCAACACTTTCAACCGCGAGTACTGTATAGGCCTAGCCTAGGCTATAGGCTAGTCTGAAAAATGTTATTTTAATACCACAAATTTTCAGTGTTTTTTATAAACAAAATTGGTCATTTGCATCAATATATAGTGTTTGTAATTAATTAGAAATCTCGGGAAAACCTATTTTCCCCATTAGGCCTATCGATCGATGTTGAGACACGCTCGCTCCCCATAGTGATTTGAAAAGACATTAGCCTAACCTAACAACCTTACCTAACCTAACCTAGTTTTATGGGTGGGGGCTGCCGCCCCCACACACCCGCTGGTTGAGTACTAATCCCTTAATAAAAAAAAAAAATTGGCTGTCGATTATACGAAGTTGAAAAAAAAGTCGATGAAGTCTATGGTGTTTACTCTGCAATCTTCAGCTTGATTGTACATTGATAACGGGAAAGTACCGTATTGACAACCTTGTTACGAAAATTAAATTTTAGTACCATACTTTTATATTAGGCTTTTACGAGGGTTTAACACATTTTCATATGATCTTGAGAGCTATCGATGATTGAAAGTACCGTATTGACAACCTTGTTACGAAAAAGAAATTTTAGTACCATACTTTTTTATTAGGTTTTGCCGAGGGTTAAAACAAATTTTATTATGATCTTTAGAGCATATAGATTCAATATTTATCTTCAAATATATCAACAAAATTTGTGGTATTAAAATAACATTGAACCGGCTAGTCCTTTTTTTTTTTTTTTTTTTTTTTTTTTTTTTATAGCATTAACCTAACCTAACCTAAATGTATTTGGGGGCTATTAGGTTAGGTTTTTTGGTTAGGTCAATGCTAAAAAAAAAATAAAGCCAAGAAAATAAAATATTTTCCGGTGGATAAAAAGTATATAGCAATGAAGCATAGAATGATAGGAACCAAAAACTACCATTAGAAATTAGATCCCAGCTGTGGTGTGACTCGTAAATATTGACCGTGGATGAGCCTATATATATACGAGTACAATACATACAGTTGGTCCTCCATTAACGCGGCCAATGTGTTCTGGTTACCGCCTGTGTTAGCAAAATCCGCGTTACCGAACCCATATGTTTACATGTTAAAGGTACCTTGGTGTTCTGGGGGATTTCCACAAAGTCCACTTTTTCTCCATAGAAGCCTAGGCTATGTTATAATAATTAAATCAATTAGCCTATAAAGGTTATTTGACATGTGCAATGAGTTGATTTGCCCATTGCAACAACTCTTACCTCTGAATAAATATTTCGTTTAGCTAGGCTAATGAGAGAGTCACAGCAGTAGCCGACATTTTTCGATCGAAGCTCTGAAATCCCTCCATCATATTTCTCATCTCGCACAATAATTACACATTGTAGGGTGTTCTAGTCTTCACCCAACGCACAACAACGATCATATCTACCTCTGGTATGCATAAAAACTTGGTTAGACCATTTATTTGCAGAGATATGAGCATCGGTAAATTACGAAAATCGTAGCTTTGGAATTCCCGCCTAACTCGCCGTCTTATTATTTCTCACCTCGGTAAGATTATACGGTGTGACATTTACAAGCCCCATCGATGTTTGTGTAGCCTATAGGTATGTTATATAATAGTCTTCAGTCCTATATATGTCCTTCCCGTCACAAATATATTATAAGGCAGATATAGGGTAAAACACAGAGTCTTGTCTGCATAATGACAAGTCCTGTTTTATGGGATTTCTGCTTTATAGAATTTTTTTTCCCCTCCTACCTTACTCGGGGGACCTTACAGTTGCGCGATCCAGTGCTACTTTGGTAATTGCGTACATTTTATTTCCCCTCCCCTATAAAATGTTCAGAGTCCCCACTGCACAAAGCCACTGTCACTTTGTTTATGTTCTCTCTGCCGGATTACACTTTTCCCGCAACAAAAACTAGTTTTATGGGGTTTTTTTTTTTTATTATTTCTCAGCCAATCACAATTGACCTTTTACCTTAATATCGCCGATGTCCAAAGTTACGACCCAAGTCCGAAGCGACCCGGTTTTACGGTATTTCTTTTTGCAAACTGCAGTATTATGCCAATCTACTAATGGTTAGGTTAGGTTAGGTTCAAAATTACTCAACAGCTACATGATTATGTTCATCCTGGAGAACTTTGCATGCTGATGACAATTTCAGTATTATTATTTCTCTACAAACAGTATTTTTGGAGACAAACCAAATTATATATATTTTTTTTTTTTTTGAGGGGTGATTTCAATGCTACCCTGGTAGTGATCTAAACGTTTATAGGTAACAAAGTTAAGGCTCGCTTTCACCTCGAACTAAACCCTGCTCACTATTTTTAGCTGAATGGGGGCTGTCAGTGATACTTGAACGAAAGTGCTCATAGATGGCTGAAGGTAATTTATTAATATTCTCAACCAATTTGGGCAAGAATGTTAAGTGCGGGTGTACCGCCAGCCTTGTTTACACTACGCGTAGTGGCGTCGGACCTTTCCCATCATGTTCCCGTCTATTTTGACTGCCTTTGGATATAAAAATACATTAGCCTAACCAAACAACCTAACCTAACCTAGTATTCATGTAGTAATGACAGGGGGCAAATACATGTAGCAGAAAATATAGCATCGAAATAGACGGGAACATAACTGCGAGCGCACAGCATGACAACCGTACACCCGGAAACTACATCCTTCCCCCAACTTGTCCTGGGGAGTCCGAAAATAGCCTTTGTTATTTTCTAACTTTGAAATTAAGCGACTTACAGACAATTTTCATATACTGTACTTTGATAATTTTGTTGGTTCTATTTTATTTACTTATGGAGTTAGGAGTATGGAGTTAATGGCATTTTTGGAATTACCAGTTCAAAATACATATGATTATAATATTCTAGGGCAAATATGGACAACTTGGAGAAAACATTTCTGAGAGCTAAGTTTTGTGAGGAAGGTTTAGTCCGGTCATAAAGTGAGACTTCATTGTGTTACCTAAATGGGGATGGATGTAGTTACCGGGTGTACGGTCGTCATGTTTACATAAGGCGATCGCCGCGGTTAACTTCGCGTCTATTTTGACGGCGATTTTTTTCGGTTATTTGCCCCCTGCTGGCAATATATATGATGATGACAATGTGTCATGGGGGGGGGGGTGAGGGGGCTAAGCCCCCCCATAACATATTATTGTATCCAAAGGCAGTCAAAATAGACGGGAACATGGTGGCAAAGGTCCGACGCCACTACACGTAGTGTAAACAATGATTGCAGTACGCCCGCTCTTAGCATTCTTGCCCCTAAATGTGCTCACATTTAGTACACAATTTTTGTCGGACTGAATGTGAGCATGTTTAGGTAACAAAGTTTAGTCTCACTTTTACTTCGGACTAAATCCTGCTCATTAAATTTTTTTTGGTGAGCAAAGTTTAGTCCTAAACCTTGGACTAAACCCTGCTCACTTTTCTTAGCTGAATGGGGGCTGTCAGTGATACTTTAACAAAAGTGTGCATAGATGGCTTAAAGTAATATTTTCTTAACCAATTTGACCTGGGAAGTCCAAAAAGAGCTCTAGTTATTTAATAACATTGAAATTAAGCTACCTACAGTACAAAAAATTCTCATACTTTCAATGGCGTCTCCAGGATTTTTTTCAGGGGGGGGGGGGGGGCCAAAGCCAATATTTTTGAGATCTCTGGCTATACAATTTTTCCCATGTAGCCTCTGTCTATAACATTTCCGGTGGTGGTCATGTAGGCTACCCATCATAAAAATGTGTTTCCCCATTCATTTAATCGAATCTAATGCAAGGAAAAAAATATAATCCGGGGAAGTTCTAAAATATTTAGATTGTGGACTTAGGATTACATATGTCTGTACATATGCATGTGTAAATTAGCTTTGGATGATAAATCACTGTATTAGGATATCTGCAAATATATATTTTAAGCATTGTATACATTATTCCTTGCCTCAATGAACAAAGCATTTTCACATTTTGTATTGATATGGGCATAAATTCATAATAACGAACGAAATTACAAATTAGGTAATAGGACAGTGGACTATTAAGTTTACTTGTAATACTAAGTAATACGGTACTAAATAATACTTGAACTCCTTCATATTTTGACAATACACGATATACTGTACATACATACATACATACATTAAATTTTAAGACTGAGTGTTCCACACATAAGTACAGTTTCAGTCTCTTGTCCTAATGGCGGTGTTCCAGGCAACCCTGTTAAGGGCTGCTTCACTTGTCAAGTTCTTGGATTTGAGATCGGCGCGTATAGTCCGATCCCAGGTCTTCCTCGGTCCACCCCTTGGTGCAGCTCCCTCCACAATCACAGACCTGCATTTTTTCACCCAATTTTGTTCATCCATTCTCTCCACATGTCCATGCCATCCATACCATAATGTTATTAATCAAAGATATAATTGAAATATATTGTGAATTGCAGTCAAGAAATATATTTTGCCCTATAGTGGATAATAAAGATATTAGATAAAATGTGAACTTCCAAGCACATTGAATATCCAGGGGGGGGGGGGGGGGGGAGACTGCCCCCCCCCCCCCTGCAGACGCCCATGTACACTTTAATACTGAATTTTCCTCTATTTTAATTAATTAAGAAGTTAGACAATTAATAATTACATTTTTTGGAATTCCCAGCTCAAAATACATATGATTATTATATTCTATGGCCAATCTGGACATCTTGTAGAACAGTTCTCTGAGAGCCCACATTCAGCTAAGTTTTTGTGAGCAAAGTTTAGTCCGGTCTCATAGTGAGACTTCATTATGTTACCTAAATGTGCTCACATTTAGTACACAATTCATGTCGGACTGAATGTGAGCATATTCAGGTAACAAAGTATAGTCTTACTTTAACCTTGGACTAAACCCTGCTCACTTTTCTAAGCTGAATGGGAGCTGTTGGTGATACTTGAACAAAAGTGTGCATAGATGGCTTAAAGTAATATCTTCTTAACCAATTTGACCTGGAGAGTCCAAAAAGAGCCTAAGTTATTTTCTAACATTGAAATTAACCCTCTCCGACATGTGACGCAATTTTGAGCCTATTAGGGATACTTTAAGGCCTTTGTTACCATCAGGGGTATTTAGAAACCTTTAGTTTAGTTACTTCAACCTCTGCAGTTGTCTTTGAGTTAGCTGTGGGCAGAAAACTAATTTTGGAGAGGTAATTATACGAATGAGAGAACTCTATTTATTATTGCTAGTCTGGCAACCTCTGCGTCATATGAGCGTGAAAGGGTTAAGTTACCTACAGACAATTTTCATATAATGCCTCTATTTTAATTTATTAACCTAACAAGTGCGCATGGGGGTAATTAGACACCTCTCCCTGTGCGCATGTATTTGAGGTGTTTCCGTCACTAAAATATTCATTGTATCATTAATAGCATTAATACTTATCCATACGTGCCTATTAGGGGTTGATTATAAAGGTATTGACCTGAAACAACAATAAAACTAGTGAAAACAGCATTTGGATGGTCAAAATCGGAGATATAGCCCGCGAGTTGTATAATGTATGGGTGAGGCAAGCTGCTTTCCCGCCAATTTCCCCCAAGGCCACTGAGACACAGTCGATCGATACTCTCTCTCTCTTTCTTGCACTCGCTTGCCATCAGTGATGAAAACGCCCTGCTTGCAACTCGCTAATGTTAGCACGAAAATAAGGGAATAACAGGGAAAATAGGTGATAACTGAAGGAGAGGAGGAAAGTGGGGAAGGAGGGGAGGTAGAGGACTGAGATTTTGCATGGCCCAGGGGCCAAAAAAAAAATAAAAAAATAAAAATATATATATTTTTTTTCGATGTCAAAAGTTGATTTTTTTCTTTCTGACTCTTAAGAGTCTTCCCGCAGTCCGCCGGGGGGACTCTTAACCCGGGAACTGCTGGGAGACTTAACCCGGGAACTGCGGGGAGACTCTTATGAGTGAGTGAAAAAAAAAATCAACTTTTGACATCGAAAAAAAAAAAAAAAAAAAAATTATTTTTTGGCCCCTGGGCCATGCAAAATCTCAGTCCTCTACCTCCCCTCCTTCCCCACTTTCCTCCTCTCCTTCAGTTATCACCTATTTTCCCTGTTATTCCCTTATTCTGAGGTATATTTTCGTGCTAACATTAGCGAGTTGCAAGCAGGGTGTTGTCATCACTGATGGCAAGCGAGTGCAAGAGAGAGAGAGAGAGAGTATCGATCGACTGTGTCTCAGTGGCCTTGGGGGAAATTGGCGGGAAAGCAGCTTGCCTCACCCATACATTATACAACTCGTGGGCTATATCTCCGATATTGACCATCCAAACGCTGTTTTCACTCGTTTTATTGTTGTTTCAGGTTAATACCTTTATAATCAACCCATAATAGGCGCATATGGATAAGTATTAATGCTATTAATGGCACAATGAATATTTTAGTGACGGAAACACCTCAAATACGTCAGCACAGGGGGACGTTTCCAATTACCCCCATGCGCACTTCAGAGGTTAAGAGTTCCCCCGGCGGACTGCGGGGAGACTCTTAACCCGTGGAACCCCGGCTAGTTTTGTAATGTTTGCGCACCAGAACCCGGCCGGTTTTCAAAAAATTGTTTTATTCCAGAAACAATAGCGAATGGGTTAGGAATGAAGGAAAAACCACGAAAAACTGCTCAAAAAGCTTAAAAAATTATCCTACAGAGCCCCCGAAAACGGATTTTATAAGAGTAAAAAATTGAAGGCAATTATCCCCAAAAAACAGGTTATTGCGCGCGCGCACGTGGACTTTGAGAGTTTTCAACCATCGGCACGGTTGCGTGGGATACGTACACAGTTCCCATACAAATCTGAGCCCTCTTGAGTGGCTACACCTGAGGTTACGGTCGGCGCAATTAGGGTGACGCGCCAGGCGCGTCTCTGGGGCTGTGCGTTACATACATCGCCGACGCGTCAGACGCGTCGCTGGGGCTATACGGGTTAAGACTCAGAGAAAAAAAAAATCAACTTTTGACATAGAAAAAAAAAATATATATATTTTTTATTTTTGTATTTTTGTTTGGCCCCTGGGCCATGCAAAATCTCAGTCCTCTACCTCCCCTCCTTTCCCACTTTCCTCCTCTCCTTCAGTTATCACCTATTTTCCCTGTTATTCCCTTATTCTGAGGTATATTTTCGTGCTAACATTAGAAATCCGGTTGCAGGGTGTGGTCATCACTGATAGCAAGCGAATGCAAGAGAGAGAGAGAGCGTATCGATCGACTGTGTCTCAGTGGCCTTGGGGGAAATTGGCGGGAAAGCAGCTTGCCTCACCCATACATTATACAACTCGCGGGCTATATCTCCGATTTTGACCATCCAAACGCTGTTTTCACTCGTTTTGTTGTTGTTGTTGTTGTTGTTGTTGTTGTTGTTCCCCAAGCTGCCTGGCCGAACAGCCCCAAGGCCCTGAGCAAGACCAAGGCCATAACCGAGCGCCCCCACAGAACCCTCCCCGCCAACCACAATAAAGCCTGGGTGACCGAAGCCACTCCATGGCGGGGAGCTGAGGAGGGTGCGGAAATGCCCGGGAAACCAAAGCCCCACCCAGGGCCCTGTGTCCCTCAGCAATTATGAAGAGAAAGTTGAGGGGCAAGGGAAAAATGTGACGCTTTGGCTTCCAATCTTGGTAGATTGGGAGGTCAATCCACGTTAGAGACGCCGTCACTTGAGATCTAGAAAATATATAAGTAAAAGGAACAGTCAGAGTAAGCTATGGGTATGGCAGAGATTGCTCAGTTCTCACTCTGATAGACCAGCCCATCACCATTTATTGTTGTTTCAGGTTAATACCTTTATAATCAACCCATAATAGGCGCATATGGATAAGTATTAATGCTATTAATGGTACAATGAATATTTTATTGACGGAAACACCTCAAATACATGCGCACAGGGAGAGGTGTCTAATTACCCCCATGCACACTTCAGAGGTTAAGAGTCTCCCCGCAGTTCCCGGGTTAAGAAGTTAGACAATTAATAATGACATATTTGGAATTTCCAGCTCAAAATACATATGATTATTATATTTTATGGCCAATATGGACTACTTGTAGAACATTTCTCTAAGAGCCCACATTCAGCTAAGTTTTGTGAGCAAGCTTTAGTCGGGTCTTAAAGTGAGACTTCATTTTGTGACCTAAATGTGCTTACATTTAGTACACAATTCATGTCGGACTAAATGTGAGCGGACTAAATGTGAGTAGTTTCAGGTAACAAAGTTTAGTCTCACTTTAACCTTGGACTAAACCCTGTTCATTTTTCTTAGCTGAATATGGGCTCTCAGTGTTTTTGCTTTGTTTTTACCAATTTGCCCATAGATCGCTGAAAGTAACATTTACTTTTAAGTAATATAACATGGGGAGTCCAAATATACCCTTAGATTTCTTCTAACAATGAAATTCAGCAATTTAACCCTTAATTGGCGGCACGCAACTTATGTCGTGTGAAATAAATTTGGACTAAGTGGCGGTTCACAACTTATGTCGTGTGCCATTTTCAGCACGTAATGTTGCTGAGAGAGAGAGCTGAGCGGTGTGAGGAGCGTAGTAAGGCTATGACCGCCGCCCACCACCGCGGTGGACCAACTGTAGTGAAAACCACCCTTCCATCCCCCCTCACACTCGCTACACAGGGAATTATGTAGGGAAAGTACCTAATTACATGGCTTTTGCACTCGTGTTGCGCGATCGTTGCAAGAGAACCAGTGGTCGTACAAGGATGGTTTGGGTGTCATTGGAAAGCTCTGTTTATGCCCTTTCAGGAATAGATACTTGTTTTACACTCTGGGTCTTATTTAGGCATGAAAATGATCACGTAAACTACCCTATTTAGGGTAAAAACACCCCGCTGGGCGCTACAGTCAAATAGACCACCTAGCCCGCTAAATAAGGGTTAAAGACACTTTTTCTTTAAACAAAAATAATAATGTTGGTTTTATTCTACTTATTTAAGGATTTAGAGATTTTGTAATAGCAAATATGGAATCAGCAGCTCAAAATACACATGTAAACCATTTTCTGGCTTATATTGCCTTGTACTTAGTGTATATATTGATGTGAAAATGTTTTAGTGTTTACATGAATATATTCCATAGGGCGGACTTGCTAGATCGTAGACGGACGTCTTAGTTTAGTGGCCAAAGGTGAGCTTATGTGCATGTTATTTCCCATATGGCGGACTACATAGTTTGCTCAGAGTGAGTTTCGGACTTGATAGATGATATGCCTCAATTGGGCATATAGACATGTTATATATCATTAGGCGGACTTGATAGTCTTGTTCAGGGTGAGAGGCGGACTTAAGTTTCATCCATGCCAAAACTTAAGAAAGTTTTAGGTAACATGCTCACAAATCTCACATTGGGTGTCCGCCTCAGATAGGTGAGCACTAAAATGTTACCTAACACTTTATAATCAGGTAGGGCGGACTAAAGGTTGCTCACTTTGTAACCTAAAAGGTGAGCCAGTGAAATCTCACAAACGAAAGTCTGTCGCGAGACGAGTTAGTTTTATCCTACTGTTCACACGTTATAACAGTCGTTGTGATAGTACAGTAGTTGTGATAGGTTAGGTTAGGTTAGTTTCTTGGCTCGGATTTAATGGATTTACTAGGTTAGGTTAGGCTAATGTTGAAAATACTAAAATGCGATGGTCCTCGGTATTAAACAACACTGTATATCAAAGGAAAATACAACAAAAACTTGAAATTAACTAGTTAAAATGCTGTCTGGGGTCTCTTCAATTTTTACCTGGATATGTTTTTCCTTTTACAGGAGAAAATGGAGTGTGATGTCACGCCTAAAGGAGTCCGGGTCATACCGGGGGGTCGAGGGGGTGGTGGCTCCGGGGGTAGTCGAGTGGGGGCGGAGGCTCCGGGGGTAGTCGAGTGGGGGCGGAGGGAGCGGAAGCACTGGCAGCCTCTCCCAGTGATGACCACAAGTTTGTAAATCCTTCACACCCGGACCGTGTAAGTTACTCTGTTCTGTTTGTTGACCAGACCGCCCCACCAGTAGACCATTTGTATCAACCAATTCAACCAGTAAAGTAGTAGACTATTTGAATTGGTAGACCATTTCAACCACTAAGCCATTTCGAGCAATGATTAAGATTACATATCAGTTAGTGGAAACTCATTTAGTTACTCTTGGTAGAGTTGGCACTTGTTGAAATTCACTGGTTGAAATGGGCACTGTTGAGTTGTCTGGTAACTGTTATTATTAATTTATTACCTACAAAACAATATTATTATTTATTCAGTACTGTATATATGCAGTATAATTATTTAAAATAATGCAGTATTGAATGTGGAGTGGTAAAGTGAATACAGAGAAGTACCATTACTTTGAGGTGGATCGGTCATGTTAAAAAAATGGATGAGGACAGAATACCAAGAAGGATACATACATACATACATACATTGGTTTAACGTCATTTTTCCATTACATGCATTGTAACGGCTCAGACGGGGTTGCCTTTCAGTAGTTGGAGTGTACTGTAGTACAATAAAGTCCTGCCACAGCACTGCCCCACCAAGTCATCACAGTGGCTGATGTTGGTATAGTGCTAACCGTGCCTCAGCAAGACTCAACAGAGTCCCCCTGCAGCACTTGCACCTGCAGTATCTGCAACCACACCAGCCTTAACAGTGTTACAAAAAGACAGCACCATAAAGCGGGTATCACACGGGCACTAATCTGGCCAACCAACTGGAATCTGGACAATCTGTTGCCGAGATTGTGTTGCTCCGACGTCAATCTGAGCAACCAACTGTTGTCGGTCGTGAGCGAAAACCGTTGGCCAAGTCGCCAACCTGTAGTCAAATAAATCGGTTAGCATTGCTATTTACCGATATATTATGCTATGCTAAGCAATTCAGTCTTCACTTTAACGAAATAATACCTAGTCTGTCGAAGTACACAGCGTAAATAAATATATCTAGTACGAACGTTCGGGAAAATATGATTAAACTCGTCACATCACGAAAGACGGCAAACATTGCCACAACTGTCAGTGTATTGTCTTATTTAAAATTAGAAATGCTTTATTTTTTATTTGTGACCTTGGAGACATGTTATAGTGATATATAGTGATATTATATCTGCAGCAGATGTCGTTAACTGACTTCCGGAGTATTTTCATACATAATGCACTGCTTGTTATTAGGCTATAGCCTACTACATGCAGCCTCTCTAGGCTTCACTCGCTGCTGCATTTCTTTTACACAATACCAGCAGATAAATTTAAATGTATCATAATTAGGACAGTGTTATATTAGTTCATTCATTTTTATACATACATTCGTTTGACTTAAATTGTGTACGTTGTAATAGTAATTGTATAATGTACGTTACAGGATAGATTACCATAAACTGGGATAGGCTTCTCTAGGTTAGTTTGTATTTAATGTAATAGAAATTAAGAAACTCAACCCCACCTAGATATTATATAATTATAGCATTGGGTACAAATTAGTCTATATAAGATGAATATGCATAGCGTTATTCTATTAAAATGTGCAATTAATAGTCTACCAAACATTTCATCACCGAATGCACACTGTAACCATCATCTTATATATACAGTAGTTCATATATGCATTTGTTATGTAGACAGAACCGAGTAATTGTTAGGCTATGTCTTATATACAGTACCATATATTACATAATAATTATAAGGCATTGATATTTTATAAGCATTCCCTATGTAAGGAGTGTGTCGGGAATAGGGTAATGATCCCGACAGTTTTAGGTCCAATAGGACATTTGAATTTGGCGGTATCGTATCGCTTGTACGATTTCGGCTGGTTCTTTGTGTATTGTAGTTTATTCTTAAGTATAGGTTAAATATTAACTGTAATGTTTAAATATCTACATCAGCTCTAGATGTATCATGAAACCAAGTTATGGGTTATAATTGTTATGAGCCGGCAGCCATATGTAATTTCGCGAAGCGATCGGACGCCGGCCCTTGAGTCTCTCAATCAACACCATACAGCCAACATTTCTCCCCCCCCCCGGCTCTGACTCAACCCACAGTTCACCATGTGCTACAAATACTAATCTATAACAACAGTCCTACATCACCAGTCCTCTAAGCCAAGTTCATTGTATCGATATTGTATTATGTGAACATTCCTACATGTCATGCAATTGAATTAGCCGTGTGTGGGGGACTGGATTACACCCATCGACTACGTCGTTGGTAATTATATTTTAACTATTTGTTGGGTTATTTCATGTACCAGTGATATGCAATTTAACCTCTTTATCTAAATTCCCAACAAATAATGGTCCTTCGTGCCCTACGGCTTCCTTACCGTAGTACCGTTTTGTTTGCTTCCTTGACGCTTGTGGGCTTACAAATGGCTGCCGCCTCGCGCGTTGTTGGGCCGACTGCTGTTTCCCTATTATAGACCCGGCTTATTCCCTCGTGTTTTTTTCCGATTAGGCGCCGTCCCTATCTTTTTTGGAGCTAGTTTCCAGGGTTTTTGGGGTGTGTGTTCCTTGGCCTTTTTTGGTGGGTTAGCTGGGCTGGTGATTGGGGTAGGGGTAATTTCGTCGGGCACCATTTCGCGCTCGTAAGCTAGGCTAGGCAGGCTAGGCCTGCAGGTGTCTGTGGTAGCTGTTCATTTCGCTTAGGTGGTGGGCCTGTGATGTTCGTTGTGTTTTGTCATTATGAGACTTTTCTTAATTTTGCCGGTGGGGAGGGTTCTCATGTGACTCATTTAATTAAATTTAATAGCCTAGTTGCCTAATTACGGTCATGGGGTCTCTGTTGATTCCTAAGCGATTGACAGCCAACAGACCTCATGATTGTGGGATGGGCAGCTGGGCTAAGCCTAATACTTATTACTAGGCCTAGTCAGTTCTTTTCATTTACCCTTCTTTCTCTAGCCCTAGTTTGTTTCTGCTATTTGTCATTCTTATTCAATTAATTCTTCCTACTGCAGCTGGTAGCCTAATGACCGTTTCCAAATTGGGAGTGGCAATGCTATTGCCACATTTTTTAATTTAAATTAATTTGTGTAATAGTTTGCTTTATAGTTTAGAGAGTTAATAGCCTAATAGACTTAACGATGACAGATTTAAAGAAACTTAAGATTCTTAAGGGAGGGATGAAGGGAAGTTTAAATAAGTGTTTAAGAGATCTTGATGAATTTTTATTAAGTGCCACAGCTGATCAGATTAAGGGTAAATTCGCTACTGTTACTAAATCGCTAGCCACTTACGATAATTATGCTCAGCAGGTATATGGTTTATTGACAGTTACTGACGATGTGGAAGAAGAAATGTCGGCAGATCTTGAGTACTTTGAGGACGTTAATACAGCCTTAGCCAGACTATCTTCCACCCAAGAATCAACCCCTGTTAAGGATACCGGTACACCAAAGGCGACTGGTTTTAACCTGCCGAAGCTTACTTTGCCTACCTTTTCCGGGGATTCGGCTACCTGGACTGGATTTTGGGATATCTTTGAGTGTTCCGTCCATCATAATAAAACACTCACATCCATCCAAAGGTTCACATATCTCCGTGGTCAATTGAAAGGGGAGGCATTGAAGTTGGTCGGTGGGTACAAGCTACGAGTCTGCAGTGGAGTTGCTGAAGAGAACTTACGGGAGAGAGGAAGTCATCAAGACCGCGTTAATTACTAAATTCTTCACACTAGACCCTCCATCCTATGATGTGATGGACCTAAAGGAGTACTATGTCTCCTTTTAGAGCCTCCTCCGATCTATGGAGACAATGGCCATCACCAAGGAGGAGATATTTAGTGTAAGTATCTTGAACAAGATACCCTCTCCCCTAAAGGAAATCGTAAGACGACAACTAAGCGACTCCACTAAACTTGGAAGCGTTGGTGCAGGTGTACCAGACTGAAGTCTTCAATATGGAGAGTACTGGACACTACCGACAAGTGGAGATGTCGCCATCTACTGCAGCTTTCCCGGTACAGACTTCTAAACAGAAAAGGCCAATACCATTAGGTTGCAAGTTGTGCAGTGTCCACGGTCATCTGTGGTACCAATGTCCTAAGTATCCTAAGGCTACACAGAAGATTGGCCAGGCTAAATCGCTTAAGTTATGTACCAGCTGTCTGGCAAGAGACCACTTCAACAGTACTTGCACCAATTCCTACATCAAACCTTGTAAGTATTGCAAGGGGAAACATTGGTTTTCCCTTTGCACCCAGTCTGATCGGCACGACGGCAAAGAAAAGGGGAGAACCCCCAAAGAGTCACATGAGAAAGGTAAGAGCGAGGGTGATAAAGTATCTGCCATGTCCATTGCTTCTCGAGAATGTCAATTGCTTCCTACTATGATGCTGCCAGTAGTGGGGAGTAATAATAATACTATAATGACGCGCACCTTACTTGACCAGTGCTCACAGAGGTCATTCATTCTGCGGTCATCATTACCCCAGCTCAAGTGTACCAGCAAGGGTCAAGAGAATTTGCGTCTCCATGGTTTCACTGGTGAAATAGATTCCAGTGACTATGATATCGTGGAGATTTCCTATGTTTGTAGAAGAAAGGTATGTCCCATCAAGGCTGTTGTGGTCGACACACTACCCAGTTTCTATATAGCATCAGAGATTCAACCACATTTGAAATATCTCAGAAGCAAGGGTTATAAACTGGCTGATGATCAACTCCCTGCTAACAATGGTATTATGCTACTGGTCGGAGCTGATTATTACTACGACCTGGTTCACCCTGGATATCGGCGGGTAGATAAGCTTATAATGCTTCCCACGATCCAAGGGTATGCCATTTCTGGATCCTATGCCACTTCCTCTCAAGACACACAGGTGGAGGTGGTTACGGTCCTCAAGGTAGCAGTAAGCCCCATAGATAAATATATTAGGCCAAATGTGCCTGATAATACATGTACTGATATAGATAAGCTATGTGACTTGGACAATATTGGAATTGACCCACATGAACTTGATCGGGAGTCCAAGCTAGCGTTAAGCTCGTATGAAGAGACTGTAACGTATGACTCTGGCAGGGGTCAGTATGTGGTAAGGCTCCCTTGGAATGATAACAAGAGTAAATTACCTACTAATTTCCATCTAGCACTTGGTAGGTTACGTGGCCTTCAGAAGCAGTTTGTCAAGGATCCAAATTATTGCAAGACTTATGCGGCAGTTTTAGCCGAGCAGGTACAACGTGGATTTGTGGAGAGAGTAGATCTCGGTGAGTATGGGGATAACATCCATTACCTTGCTCAGCATGGGATTAAAAAGGACAGTTCCACCACTCCTGTTCGTATTGTGTATGACTGCTCTGCTAAATCCAGTGATCGCTCCTATAGCCTGAATGATTGTCTGTACACGGGTCCGTCCCTGGTCTCTGATCTCGCGCAAATTATGTTGCGCTTCAGATGTCATAAGTTTGCATGGGTCGCCGATATTGAGAAGGCCTTCCTGATGCTTCAACTCCATCGTGAAGACAGGGACTCGACAAGATTTTTATGGCCACGGGACCCAATGGATCTAGATTCAGAGTACCTGGTCTACAGGTTCAGAGTCGTCTTATTCGGGGCGACCTGTTCCCAGTTCCTTCTCAACGCTACTATCTTGCGTCATCTTGAGGAGGCTGGACTAGATCCTGACTTCAAGAATGATTTCAAGCAGGGGATCTATGTGGACAATCTTCAAGGCACTGGAGACGATGAAGATTTATTGCTCGAAAGATGCTGGGAGATCCGCGATATATTTGCCAAGGCTCATCTATACTTGAGAGAATGGGCCACTGATAGTGATCTTTTGATAGGTCAATTTGCTTCTGACGGTGTAGCTGCTGAGAATAGTGAGGTTAAGTTTTTAGGCCACAAATGGTACACTACCACAGATTGTATATCCTTCTGTCACACCCCATGCGGCAGTGAGCTTATGACCAAGCGAAACTGCTTAAGCTTGTCAGCGAGGTTGTTTGATCCCCTAGGTTTTTTGCTGCCTGTAACTATCCGTGCTTGTATGTTTTTACAGCAACTGTGGCGGCTAAAACTAGATTGGGACACGCCCCTCCCGACTGAGTTACAAGATACTTGGCGGTTGATTCGGTCAGACCTTTCCACATGTTGCAAGGTCCAACTTAATCGTCAGGTTATTGGTGGTCAACAGGTGGATCTACATGCCTTTTCTGATGCTAGTAATAGTGCGTACGGTACTGCCATATACATATGCAATGGTAGTGAAGCGACACTGGCTATAGCGAAGGCCAAAGTAGCCCCTATAAAGAAGATTACAGTTCCTAAATTAGAACTTACTGCTTTGCTTCTGTCTGCTCGTCTAATAAAGTTTACACTGGATGCTTATGCAGACCTACTACAGATTAATAACGTCTATGTCTGGAGCGACAGTCAAATAGCGCTTTCATGGGTACACAGCCAGAAAGTGTTACCTGTTTATGTTTCTAATCGCACTGATGAGATACATAACTTAGTTCCTACAGCTAAATTTCGCTATGTGAGCACCAGGGATAACCCCAGTGACATAATTTCCCGGGGGATCTCGGCGCAACAGTTTATGTCGTCCTCTATTTGGTGGCATGGACCTCCATGGCTTATATCTCCAACTGAATGGCCTCAGGATTTCAGGGAATGCATATCTGATCCTTCAAGTCGGCCCCAAGATGATGTGTTAAGTAGTTCGAATGTGAGTACAGTCTGACCTGCCAATACGCGAGCTTTTAATACGCGATTCACCTTATACGCGAGGAGGGGGTCGAATCATACCCAAACTTTCAAAACGCGTGATGTACCTTTAAAACGCGAATCCGGGCCCGATATAAGGGCAATTCCGGGGAGTTCAGCTAATACGCGAGGCCCCCCACCATTCCGCGCCAGTTACGTAGGCACACAGGGCATTGTGGGATACGCCAGTCTACCCGCAGTCCACGCTCGCGCAACAGCTGTCCGACTCGTGTTGGACATTTACTGTTAATTTTAAGGTGAGTTTATTATTATTGTTATATTTTCTTATGATTTGGATGTTTATGTATACATATATGTACCTTTTGTGGCAATTGACGGAGGTAAACAGGCCTAAAGTAGACAACTTGGAGTCAGTGCCGCCCATATCTATTTATTCCCATATAATACTCTATTGCTAATACGCGAATTTTCATTCCGCGCCCTCGCGTGTCGCCCATATTCTCGCGTATTGGCAGGCCAGACTGTACTACACATCAGGATAACAAGTTGGTAGAGTGGGAACGTTATGGCAGCTATGATCAAGTAATACGGGTATTTGCATGGATATACCGTTTCATTAACAACATGAGAAGTCGGGCTCACGGGTCTTTCCTTAGTGAAGATTCGAAGCATATCAGACTCCATGAAATTAGATCAGCAGAAGCGAAACTAATATGTTTAGTACAAAAGGAATCTTATCCTACTGAACATCAAATCCTGAGCAAGGAGTCAAAGGCCAAACCCTCTAACTTAATGAGGCAGCTAGGATTATATATGGAAGGAGGCATAATTAAGTGTAGAGGCAGGATACAAAAGGCGGACATTATTGATTCTGCAAAATATCCTGTCCTCCTTAGCTCCTCTCATTTGATTACCAAACTGTTGATTCGCCAATGCCATAGGACCTGCCTACATTTTGGCGTAAATTATGTTCTGGCATATATGCGACAACGTTGGTGGATCCCTAAGATGCGACAAGCAATTAAAGGGATCCACAATAGCTGTACTAGCTGTAAAAGATTACAGGGTAAGCCTTACTCCCCAGTTGATCTACCTCCCTTGCCTGAGTTCAGGGTACAAAGGACTGAACCATTTCAGGTAACCGGGGTAGACTACACCGGAGCGATTCAAGTTAGAGAATCGCCCGGTAATATCATAAAGGTACAGTATATGCCGTTCTATTCACATGTGCGGTAACCAGAGCGATTCATATTGAATTGATTGACGACCTATCCAGTGAGGGGTTTTTGCATACTCTAAGACGCTTTGCAGGCCGCAATGGTTTCCCTCAAATTATTATGAGCGATAATGCGACTTGTTTTGTCGGGGCCTCTAAATATCTCCAGAGTTTAATGGAAGACCCGCAGGTTGTGGCTACCCTCACTGGAAAGGATTGTCAGTGGAGATTTATACCAGCACGTGCACCATGGTTCGGGGCGATTTGGGAGAGAACAATCGGTATCGTCAAATCTGCCATGAATAAGGTATTAGGAAGGGCACTGGTGACCAGGCGGGAGTTGCAAACCATCTTAATAGAAATTGAGATGTCGGTCAATGACAGGCCCTTGACCTATACCTCGGCAGATGTTGATGACCTCTTACCCATTTCGCCTTCTATGCTAACACGTGGACGAACCCTTAATACCTTTCCTAGATCGTCCGTAAATGACGAAGATCTGCATGACCCTACGTTCGGCAATGCTGACGCCACACGTCGTCGCTTCCAGTATGTAAACAAGGTGTCCGACGATCTATGGAAACGGTGGACCCAAGAATATTTGCTGTCTCTTCGCGAGCGTCACTCTTATAAGATCAAAGGGACGAATCAACGATGGCCTCGTATCGGGGATATCGTCCTGATTCATGATGAGCGTCCTAGGTTATTTTGGAAGCTTGGGAGGATTATCTATTTGTTGTTGTTCCCCAAGCTGCCTGGCCGAACAGCCCCGAGCAAGGCCAAGGCCATAACCGAGCGCCCCCACAGAACCCTCCCCACCGACCACAATAAAGCCTGGGTGACCGAAGCCACTCCATGGCGGGGAGCTGAGGAGGGTGCGGAAATGCCCGGGAAACCAAAGCCCCACCCAGGGCCCTGTGTCCCTCAGCAATTATGAAGAGAAAGTTGAGGGGCAAGGGAAAAATGTGACGCTTTGGCTTCCAATCTTGGTAGACTGGGAGGTCAATCCACGTTAGAGACGCCGTCACTTGAGATCTAGAAAATATATAAGTAAAAGGAACAGTCAGAGTAAGCTATGGGTATGGCAGAGATTGCTCAGTTCTCACTCTGATAGACCAGCCCATCACCACATGACTAGAACCCAATCCTCTCAGCATCAGCTAGGAAAGGCCCTAGAAAGCCGCCTTTGGCGGGGGGATAGCTCCCCTATTTCAACCCTTTTCGGGGTTGGGCACCCGCCCTTATCTATTTGTTCCAGGGCATTGATGGTCTTATCAGGGTTGCTAGAATACGAACTTCGACTGGGGTTACTACTCGCCCAGTCGTAAGGTTATATCCCTTGGAGCAGGATGTAGAACTGCCGGATATTCCTGGCGTCTCTACTGATACCCCTCCGCGGGAGAGTGCTGGTGACAGTGTTCCTCAAGGTGGGGCAGCTGATGATGAGAAGGATGATTCTCCTCAGGCTTCAGGTGGCGCTCGTCCCAAAAGGAGGGCGGCTATGAGTTCCGTGGATCTTTGGAGATCAAAGATCAAACAAGGTGATCTTTGACTCTTCGATGTCCTTTTTTTTGTTCTCTGTATATAGCTCCTGTATATCATTTTTGGTGGCGGGCAATATGTCGGGAATAGGGTAATGATCCCGACAGTTTTAGGTCCAATAGGACATTTGAATTTGGCGGTATTGTATCGCTTGTACGATTTCGGCTGGTTCTTTGTGTATTGTAGTTTATTCTTAAGTATAGGTTAAATATTAACTGTAATGTTTAAATATCTACATCAGCTCTAGATGTACAGTATCATGAAACCAAGTTATGGGTTATAATTATTATGAGCCGGCAGCCATATGTAATTTCGCGAAGCAATCGGACGCCGGCCCTCGAGTCTCTCAATCAACACCATACATCCAACATCTCTCCCCCCCCGGCTCTGACTCAACCCACAGTTCACCATGTGCTACAAATACTAATCTATAACAACAGTCCTACATCACCAGTCCTCTAAGCTAAGTTCATTGTATCGATATTGTATTATGTGAACATTCCTACATGTCATGCAATTGAATTAGCTGTGTGTGGGGGACTGGATTACACCCATCGACTACGTCGTTGGTAATTATATTATAACTATTTGTTGGGTTATTTCATGTACCAGTGATATGCAATTTAACCTCTTTATCTAAATTCCCGACAGAGTGACTAATATCGCATTATTATTATTCCCTGCCTTTGAGTTATCAGCATGTGTGTTTTCATGTAGTCCCTCTGGTAGACCTATTAACCATAATACGCTCTTGGTCGACCAATAGTAAAAGGATTATTACACAATAATATAGTTAGGCAGGGTTTTTGTGCGATCAGTTAAAACTCCATGAGTATGCTATACGAGCCTCCCGCAAAAAAAAAAAAAACATGTCTACGTCGCCGAGAACTCTGTTTTGTAATGCCGTAGTTATCAATGTATTCAGATTGGTAAATAGTGTTAGGATAGTCATTCTAATAAACTAGTTTACTCATCCACGGCCTTGACTATTGAATTATGTACACACCTTATAAAATGCAGTACATAGGCTAAGGAACCGTAGATGTGCAATCCTTCAATTTTTCAAACTCTGAATACTAACCTCCCGTAAGCGATATTTAACATTTAAATTTTACATTTCTTCTATAATTTCATATATTAGATATGATTATGTATAGTTACAGTATTACAATTACATAAAAAGTATTGCGTGTTTTAAGCAGGTTTTGAAGCTAGAAGAAAACTGTGTCGTCTGCAGTTGGTTGGTGATAGTATGTTGCCGTGTGCTAATTATTACCAACGTCGATCGTCCCGATGCAAGTTGGTTGGTCGGATTAGTGCTCGTGTGATACCCGCTTAACAAGACTCTACTGTATATTAGGCAATTGGACTACAGTATAGAACAATAAAGTCCTGCCCCAACACTGCTCCAACATGCAAACACTGTTGCCGACACAGGTGTGGTGCCAAACGGCACCCAGGTAAGACTCAGTCCCCTGTGGCACCTATCCGCACCCCACCAGCCTCGGCAGTGCCATACCAAGACAGTGCTAAGATAAAGACTTTATTGTCTAGTAATGGCTGTTGGTCCACAAGTCTATCGCCATCCCCCCTATTAGTCGCCTTGTACGACACGCAGTAGGATGCGTGAGGCATATTCTTTTTTTCCTCCACCATTAGATGAAGGCCCCCTTACCCCCTGGGGGTAAGGGGGTAAGAGAAAGGATAGAGTCATAGAGAAACAGCTGGTAGTAGACATCCACCCTATGGTATGGAACGGTGTCAAACCGAAGCCATTTTGTTTGATGACTTTAATGATTATGAGATGGAATACAAGAAAATGGACATGAACTAGCATTGTTTTGAATATTTTATCACTTTCAAACACATAATTTGAACTATACACCATCATATTATCTTCACATATACAATAATGAAGACCAAAAATAATGGACTCGGCTTTTGTTTGACACCCTGGTACGGAAGAAGAAAGTGGAATATAATATTGAAGATAAACTTACACATAGTGGAAGAAGCATTGTGGTACGAGCATACGGAGCATTTCTGGAGATAATACAGCTCTCCCTCACTATCCGATGCCCTGATTTACGATAATATTATAGGTTTTTAGGTGTTTGGGTTTGGGTTTTGGTTGGTCCCAGAACGCATCCCCATTTACCCCAGGGCCCTGGGTGGGGCTTTGGTCTCCCGGGCGTTTCCGCACCCTCCTCGGCTCCCCGCCTTGGAGTGGTTTCGGTCACCCAGGTTTTATTGTGGTAAGCAGGGAGTGTTCTGTGAGGGCACTCGGTTATGGCCTTGGCCTTGCTCGGGGTCTTGGGGCTGTTCGGCCAGGCAGCCTGGGGAACAGCAACAACAACCCCATTAATTTTAGGGTTCGTTATACAATTTGTCTATTTACGATCGGGTTTTCAGGAATGTAACCCAATCGTAAATTGAGGTAGACCTGTAATAGCCTGGAGGAATTCTGCCATGGCGTTCCTTAGCGGGGTTTTCTCAGGTGGAAACAAAGTGTTGAATGATAATAATTATTAAAATAATTTCATATTTATTCACCAACACACCAATTAACTTACAAATAAACCTAGTTAATGAAATCAATGAAACTAATGAATATATGTGGTACTCCAAGGACTCAAACAAAAAACATTGATATGCTAAATTAATAAACTATTGTCTCTATATTTAGCTAATTTTACTAAACATTTGTTCATTTTCAGGTTTTGAGTGGCCTGAATGATCTGCGGAAGAATGGTCACTTCTGTGATGTGTCTCTGTCTGTGGACAGTATGTCTTTTCCTGTGCACAGATCTGTTCTGGCTTCCTTCAGTCCTTACTTCAGGGTAAGTTAAAACAAGTTCTAAATCATAGCCATGATTATTTTAGTTTAGTGATTATCAGTCACATGTATTATGCTAGTACCTGATCAGCAGGATCAAGCTGATTACAGTATACAGTCGGCCCTCGGGTAACGCGGCTTTAGGTTCCGCGTTTTTGCTCTAACACGGGTACCCCAAATGTGCCGAGTCAGCATCTAACACGCTTTGTTTATGTAGCGCTCGCGGCTGGTCGGCATTTCTCGGCATCTGTCAGCCTGTGAGGGCAGACTCGTCAGACCCGTATATACCGGCGTGTATAAGACGCATTTATAAACCTCCAAAACTCTCCAAAACCATGGATGGCCTTATACGACGAATATACTTTCAATGCAAGTTAATTTGAAACACCGAGATTCGTCCGCTGATTTTCCGAGTGACCGAAATCGTGTGTGTTATTGTTGAGTCAGTTTGTGTGTGTGTGTTGTTCTTGTGTGGCTATGTCTAAACCCGAGTTATTTCTGTATGCAATAAAATTTTATTATAATTTACTCTATGGAATTGAATTTCATTTTACCAAATAATATTTATAATAGTAAAAGCCAAAGAAAAATACATTAAACTATAACTCTAATGAAGGCGGTAGATTTTTGGCAAGTTTAGCCAAGCTGCCGCCGCCTGCCTCTCACGCAGACGACATGTGGTTTGTTATTGTAGTACAGCTGAGCAGCATTGTTTTCGTGTCAAATAAATGGCATTTCATAGTACCAATGGTCTTAATTGGATATATTATTGACCCCTAGTATGAAGGTATGTTGCCAACGTAATATTACTCCCCGCCAATGGGGAGCCACCTTGTCGTGGTGGCGGGGCTTGAAACGGGGTCGTTGGTGTCACTCTCTTTAGGGCAGGGATTCAATCGGCGTCGTGGACAAAGTGCCCCCCCCGTCGTCATTGGGGTAAGCGGAACCTCCCGGTGACGACGTTTTTCGTGTTCCCATTTTGTTTTAATTTTGCGGAGGATTTCCTCCCTATTTTAACTAAATTGTGCCGGCTAGGCTCGAGAGCCTTCCCTCGCTGAGTCTGGAGTACTGGCTCCTCTCAGTTTACAGGGGCCGTGGCGGTCTAGCTCACCGCCCGAGGGGGCTGGTCCCGGGAGCGGCGACGTGGTTGCCCGCATTGATGCCCCTGGGGTCGCCCATCAGTGGGGACCGGTCTCGGTTCCAGGGGTCCGTTTTCCCTTCCTGGTGGGTTTCCTGGCTTCTGTCCGGCTGCCCTCCATTACGCACAGATTGGGGATGATTGCAATTAACTTGCCCTCGGTCCCAGTATAGCGGTTTTGCCTAAGCTTGGCCTTTCTGTGCGTTTTGGTGCTATCCCCCCTAGTCTAGGGGGGTAGGGTATGAGGATGAGCCCCCTGGAGACCTGCCCCTGTTTGCGCCACCGGTATAGAGGCTGGGGCTCCCTGACTCACGACGGAGGGTTCTCTGTTGGCCCTTCTGGTATGTTCTTTATTTATTGTTTTGTTTCTATTTTTCTTTTTCTTTTTCTTTTTCTTTCTTTTTTTCCCCTCGGTTATGTTTTTCTTTCTTTTTTGATTTCCGATAAAATGAAAATAGAATAGTAAAAACAACTAGGGTCATCATGGATCAGCCATGCAAACCTCCTCCCCTGGATCCAGCTTTGGCGCCCCCGGTACTTGACCTTTGCATTCCCCTGGACTCTCCATCTGACCTTCCTCTGCCCTCTGAGTCTACCACCTTGGACACCTCCCCTCCGAGTTGTTCCGAGTCTGATGCTCTCTCACGCTCTGATACTAAATTACCTGCTTCTATGACTAAGGATTCCCATCCTCCATCTGTGGATGGACCCTACAATGGCCCCTGTTCATATCGACTCTCCACAGAGCCCAACTACACCTGCCGCTCATGATTTAAATGTCCCTCCCCTCTCCCAAGATAAGAGAGACCCTCCTTGGGTTGAGTCTCCTGTTCAAACCATAGACCTTGGCGTGCCGGGTTCTCTTGACACGCCCTGCTCCTCAGCACTACCCGTTAACCGACTTACAGTTTCCACTGACCACCTGCAGAGTGACACCATTGTTGGTGACCCTTCACCTCCCATCGACACTGTTTCTCCACCATTTCAGCCGATTGTTAGTTCAGCCACTACTTCCACCTCACTCGTTGCAACTCTGGAGCCTCACATGCCTCATTCCGGCCCCCAACATCGGCGGAAACCTCGGCGTCAGTTTGTCCCCAATGCCACCCTCCGGCACTTCGATTCAATTTTTGGCGATGATGACTGGCCGCGTTTCCTCGTCATACGACCGGCTTCCTACATCTCGGGGGCTAAGTTAGAGAACCTCCTCTCGGCGCATGCAACTTCGGACTTATCGTTCCGTGAGACTGGTAATAATGATTGGATTGTGGAAACCACTACTCGTGCCCAATCTGAGACATACCTATCTCTTACTACCTTGGACGATATCCCTGTTACTGTCACAAAACATAACGACCTCAATTACATCCTCGGTACTGTTGTTCTACCCTCAACTTATGACCATGACGGACTTCCTGATAAGTCGACCCTCCTGTCGTCGTTGCGCTTGCGTTATCCAAATGTGCACGACGTTGATTTGTATAGTATCCCAAACAAATCAACTCCTCATCCTCTCCGCATAGCTCGCATTAAGTTTAGTGGACGTTCCCTCCCACGAGACGTCAGGATCGAAGGACAAAGGCGTGAAGTACGACCTTATGTCCCCAAACCGTTACAATGTACAAACTGTTCCACCTTTGGTCACTCAGCTGGTAGGTGTAAGAAGGTTCGGGTGTGTGCCTTCTGTAGCTCCGTCAAACATGCTACCCGTTGGAATTGTGGCACTCCAAAGTGTGTTAACTGTGGCCTTGAACACCATGCTCGCTCAAAGCAATGTGTGTTCTACATGTACAATGCTGAGTTAAAGCTTCTCATTAGTCGGTCAGGCATGTCTGTCAGAGAAGCTAAGCAAGAACTGAGAGTAAGAGATGTTAAAGATCCCTCTAGAGATATGACTTACAGTGCTAGACTTCGTGCACCTACAACTGACGTTTCTCCCGGTAGTCGACGACGTGAGGACAGTGATGCTGTGTTGGATTCACCCCTTTCTAGTCCAGCCACTGTTCCCCTCTCCAACCGATTTCATGCACTGAATACCCCTCCCCCTGTTCATGAAGCCTCCACCCCAAAAGCATCCGCGTCCCCTTCACCAGTAACCGATATTCAATCCTTGCCTCTTGCCCCGGCTCCCTCTACCGATGTTGACGATGTCATGGATTCTACCCCCTCCACCAGTAAACGCCGATCTGATGCTCTACATTCTCCCTCCTCAGTTCGTCAATCTCCCTCCGTAAAACGTAAGACCCTCACAGCCCGACCTATGCCTCCCAAACCTCAACGTGTCCCTCCTCGCTCTCACATCTTCCGCTCTGATATGGGTTCTCCGTCCCAGCCTCCCTCACTCCACCCCCTCTACGCCTGCGTCCCCCCCGCCTACTCGTCCTCAACCTCACGCACCTATCAATGTTACCGCCTCGGGCTCCCATGCACCCACTGCGGCTGTCATGACTGCTTTGTGCGTGAGTATCGCCGGACGCCTACCCGCACTAAATCCACTGTTGCTGCGTTGATACGCTCCTTTCTCCGTGACCGACGTTTACCAACCCCTGATAACACCGCCTCTCATAACTCTTCGTGCTTATGCGCTTTTCACTTAAAGTCACGTTCAGATCTTTCACACTCCAAGATAGCTACTATCCTCCATGACCTGTCCTCTAATGTGTCCCCCCACCGTCCACGTCGAAACTCCCTGCCTTCTCATGACCCTCCCCCCAGACCCGTTCCTCTTCATCTCCAACAGCCGAACAGTGCTGTTAATTTACGTAACCTGACGTCTCTCACTTAACCTGTTCAATCCCTATATACTACAATGGAATTGTAATGGTCTCTCATCTAGAGTCCATCTAGGTGAGATCCAGCGTTTACTCCGTGTCTATAATCCAATGTGTATTTGTTTACAACACATTGGAAATTATGATAAATCCATCACCAACTACCACCTTGCGTGCTGTTCTCTATCCCCTGATGGAGAATATGGCACAGCAATTTATGTCCATCATCGAGTAACTTTTGACTTGTTTCCCATTCGTACAAGTTTCCTACAGCACTCTATCCTTACTCTTCATATCCCCGATGGTGACTCTGTTACCATTTGCAATATCTATAACCAACCTGCTTACAATTATGACCTTTCCTTGCTTTCTCAGTTTTTCTCTACACTACCCTCTCCCATCTTACTGTTGGGTGACTTTAATGCCCATAGCCCTATATGGGACCCTACTTCCTCCAATCCTGATACAGCCGGTTCGCAGATTGAACATTTGCTTCTGAACCGTGACCTTTGCTGCCTTAATGAGGCCGACTCACACACTTACTTTTCTGCTTCCCATCATACATATTCCTCTGTTGATGTCACCCTGTGCTCCACAGCAATTGTTGATAAGTTCGAGTGGCGGGTCTGTGTTGATACGTTCTCAAGCGATCACTTTCCTGTCATCCTGTCTTACTTGCAATTCCGTCCATGTCCTTCGCTCCCTCGCTATAACTTCCACAAAGCTGACTGGGACGCATATGTCCTCCACACCAGACAAATCCCACCTTTTAATCCCTTAAGGGATCCTGATGAAACGCATTCATTCCTCGTTAATTTTTTTACTAATGCAGCTACTAAGTCTATACCCCAGACGACTTCTTCCCCCCTACGTCGTCGAGTCCCCTGGTGGGACAGCACCTTATCCACTCTTGCTAAAAGTAAACATGAATTAGGCCGCCGCCTCGATAGTCTCAATAAACGTTACAATTCTTTATGTTCACGCTTACCTTTACGTGACGATCTTCTATGCCATTCCATCTCGTTATTGATGGATATATGTGCCATCAAACCTCACTACAATCGACTATCAGCTAAATTCCGTCGAGAAGTCATCCGTAGTAGATCCGAATCCTGGAAAACTTATGTCTCCACCATTTCCCCGTCTACCCCGATATCATGCGTTTGGCATAAATTCAGGAATATTAACAGCCTTCACATTGCCCCTCCGCGCCATGCTTTGGTACACGGTGGCCGTACTGTTCACGATCCCCTTGAGATATCGAACCTCTTGGGTCAACATCTTGCCCATGTCAGCAGTAATGAGAGGTTAGACGATAATTTCCGCCGCCATAAACTTGAAATGGAGTCGATCCCCCTCAACTTCTCTTCACCAGACACCTTTGATTATAATGCATGCTTTACTATGGATGAATTTGAACATGCACTCTCCAATTGTCGTAACTCCGCTCCTGGCCAAGATAACATAAGTTTTGCCTTACTCACTAACTTAGCCCCCCTTGCTAAATCCTACCTCTTGCAATTTTATAATCAGGTGTGGATCTGTCATAAATTTCCTACCTCATGGAAACATGCTATTGTCGTCCCAATTGCAAAACCTGGAAAAGACCCGAGCTTGCCCTCGAGTTATAGACCAATATCCCTCACCAGCTGTCTTTGTAAATTAATGGAGAAATTGGTCAATACTAGACTCACTTGGTTCCTCCGTCAAAACACTATTCTCACTCCGACCCAATTTGGCTCTCAGAAAGATCGATCTACTCTGGACTCGCTTACGTTATTAGAATCTCATATTAAGCGTGGCTTTGAAAGTAAGTCCATCACCGTCGCCGTTTTCTTTGACATCCAGAAGGCATATGATACCACGTGGCGGCGTCCCATCCTGCAACTACTTCATGATAGTGGTGCCTGTGGCCATCTACCTTTTTTTTATTTCCAACTTTCTTTCTGATCGAACATTCCAGACTCGAGTGGAGGGAATTCTTTCTAATGTCTTTCCACTCGTCAATGGTGTTCCCCAGGGCAGCGTTCTCAGCAGCAAACATTTTGCCGCGGCCATAAATAAAGTCATTCAACAATTGCTGCCGGAAGTCCATGGCAGCCTGTACGTTGATGATTTTACCATCTATTGCACTGCCCGTACCCTCAGACATGCTCAACGTATACTCAACATCTCCATCCAACGGGTGATCGCCTGGGCATCTTCAGTTGGCTTTCAGTTTTCGGCTGAGAAAACTAAGGCAATAGTCTTCTATCGAGACAAACGCTGGCTCCGTGGCCAGTCAATATCGCTTCGAATGGGACCCTCTCAGATTTCTTTCTATCCCAGTGTTAAATTCTTAGGCGTAATCTTTGACCAACATCTCAACTGGAGAGACCATGTTCAGTATACTAAAGGTAAAGGCCTTCGTGCTCTCAACCTCCTCAGAAAATTATCCCATACCACTTGGGGTGCCAGACGTACCACTATGTTGATGCTCTACAAGGCGGTGGTTCTTTCCATTCTCGACTCCGGCTGCCCCATTTATGGGTCCGCCTCTGCTTCCGTTTTGAAGATGTTGGACCCTGTTCATACGCAGGGTATGCGTCTCTGTACTGGAGCTTTCCGTTCCTCCCCAAATACCTCCGTCTTAGCTGAGAGTGGCGAGCCCCCGCTCTCCCTCCATCGCGATTTAGTTACTATGCGCCGTGCATTAAAAATTAAACATAGTGACTCTCCCACTAATTCCCTTTTCAGTGATATCTTCATTCCCGATCCGTGTCCATCTTCCCCCTCCTTTCCGATTCGTGCTACAATTCTCCTCAACTCTCTTGACTTTCACATTGCTGTTTCGCCGCCTGTTGTCTCCCCTTCCCCCCCATGGGTTATCTCTCCCCAATGTTTGCATTCACCTCTCCTTCCTCTCTAAGAGATATCCTTTTGTCCCTAGCCATCACTGCCAACACGCACTCGAACACATATGTCGTAAAGGCCCCCATTTTGCCATCTTCACTGACGGGTCTAAGACTGACTCTGGGGTGGGCCTCGCTGCTGTGTCCTCTACTAAGCTCCTTCAGTTTTCTCTCCCGCCCCAAGCCTCTATCTTTACTGCTGAACTTTTAGCTATCCAATCTGCTATTGACATTATACGTGACACCCCTCAACAGCCCTTTATAATTTACAGTGACTCTCGTAGTGCCCTCGAAGCGCTCCGTGCTTATTCGTCCTCCCACGTAATAGTTTTAGCCATAAAACACGCTCTCCACGAGATGAGCCTACGTGGATTCCAGGTCCAGTTATGTTGGATTCCTGCTCACATCGGTGTCCGTGGCAATGAAGACGCCGATGCTGCGGCTAAGAATGCTATTTTAATGATCCCTCGCCAGCCCCACCTTCCGTTAGGTGATTGGCTGTCCTTACTCAAGCCTTCTATTCTTTGCACGTGGCAATCTCAGTTGGATGCTCTACCCTGCAATAATAAACTCCGTGCAATCAAACCTTCTGTCCGTCCTTGGCCCTCGTCTTCCAGGTCTCACAGGTGTGAAGAAGTTTTACTAACTAGACTTAGGATAGGCCATTCCCGGCTGACTCACGGTTACTTGATGTGCACTCCCCGCACTCCGCCCCCTACCTGCTCCTCCTGTCATTCCCCTCTAACTGTTCGCCACGTCTTTTACTGCCCAGATACTGCCCGTCTGCGTACGGTTTGTTTTGGTACTAAATCATTCACTGACCTTTTATCCGATTCTCCGTCATTTTCCTTCCCCCCTATCGTCCGTTTTTTGCGTCGTCTTAAGCTCCTTTCAGTAATCTGATCCAATCCTTCGGGCCAGACCTATGAGAGTTCCGTATGGAGCTCAGTGGTCTGGTTAATCTGCTCTACATAACTAACTAACTAACGTAATAATACTGACAAATAAATAGATAAATCGGGTGGTAAATGGTAAAAAAAGGGGACTTTGGGAAAGTGGCCAGAACGAATAGAATTTTTCCCATATAACCTTTGCTTTATGTAACGCGTGTTTGCCTAACACGGCCTTGGACCAGTACAATATACCCGCGTTATCCAAGGGTGGACTGTACAGTACTGGCTACAGAATACATTCACATCCACAGCCATTCCAACAGTATAATAGTATTCCACATGTACCTCCACAGACTATACACACGAATCTGCAGTTGGTCTTCATTGACCCTCCCCCGTGAACAGGTACAGTACAAGCTAAATAATCGAGTGGGTTGCCTCGGCATATGGAAGCCTATGATAGCGATTCATTCTCGCGGATTACAGCGTCTGGCGATAGATATATAGTTTGTCAGTTATTTTAAAGTAGGGGGCCACTAACGTTTCACAATTAAAACCTAATAAAGCCGGTTTCACACACGCTTTTTCCAGCAATTTTCGATGAGCAAGTTTTTTCTCGTATTATTTTGAGGCTCTTTCACATTGGAATCGTAAACTAGACTGGAGATAGATTATGTTAAGCCGTTGATTTCCAATGAAACTTAAATTGTTCAGATATGAGACTACAAATGCCCGTAAATATTGACGGAAAAAGGGCTCGTGTGACACTGTCTTAACTCAATTCGGGTGATCTGGTGGATTTATGAGCTCTGTAAATTGGTTTGGCTAATGGGTAATACAGAGTGGGTTAGAGTCCCCTTCTGTATTGGCGACATCTTTTTTACTATTATCTAGCTACAGTATATTAAGACAATTTTGTACCGTTTAACACTTTGGCGTGCCGATGACGTTATTTTCGTCATCCGATTCCCGACCGTAGATGTGCCGATGACGATATTTTCGTCATCTACTTCCCAACCGTAGCTGTTCCGATGACGTTATTTTCGTCATCCGCTTCCCAACCGTAGCCGTGCCGATGACGTTATTTTCGTCATGCACATAGAACGAAGCCATACACCTATTACACCTATTGATATAGCGGTCGAGGCGATGGTGGGAGGCGGACGCATTTTTTGAGGCTTCGGCATATTATCATGGTCACGATTAATTATAACGGAATTTCGAATACATACTGAGCGAGCGAGGAGAGGAAGGACTAGTGAAGTGTTTTGAAGATAAATTGGTGTGGTGGAGGGGTGATATATAGCCTATTGTGAAAAGAGTAGTGTAATCAACGGGTCAGCTGGAGTTGTAGTGATTGTAAACAAACATGGCGGACGGAACGGCGGGAATTTCGGAGACGGAAGAAAGGTTAGGACGGTTTCGTGGGTTTAGGAGCACAGATAAGAAGGTAGAAGAGATTATTAATGTTGTGAAGGATTTGTAAAAGTGGAAGAGTGATACGGAGAAGTGGAAGGGGGACATTGGTGAGAAAATCAAGGTGTTGTGCGAACTATGTGGTGCGTCGGGTGGGGCAGGGAATAGGCTTAGTGAAGGAAGCGAATGTAGGCCTATTTCGGAAGTTAATAAGAACCTAGAGATCGTACTAAAAAAGGTAGAGGAATTGGGAGCAGATAATATGGCATTAAAGGAGCAGCTGAAGGAATACGAAGGACGATTCAAGGAAGTGAAGGAGTCAACTGCATGGATGGTGGTAGGTGAACAGAAAGTTAAGGATTTGGAGGAAATTGTGAAAGAAGAAAACGGGGAAATGAACAAGACAATTTTTTTTTTTGAGAGTGCAGTCGTAGGAGTCATGAAGAACAAGGAGAGTGTCGTGAGGGAAGCCATGGACAGGGATAGAGGGGTGATCATGCATGGAGATATAGAGGCTCATATGAATGATAATGGAGTGAGAAAAGTGAGAGATATGGAGAAAGTGAAGGAGGTCATGAAAGCTGTTGATGTAGATGGATGGGATGGGCAGGTGGAGGAAGTCAGTAGGATAGGTAGATATAGAAGGGGGGAGATGAGACCTATAAGGGTACAGTTTAAAACCAGGGCAGTGGCAGAGACTGTGACAAATTTTAGTTGGAGACTAAACACAAATGAAGAACTGAAACATAAGATTAAAGAAGGATTTGAGCATGGAACAAAGAAAACATAAAGGAACTACAAGAAAAGGCTGATGAGGAAAATGAAAGTTGGGTGAGGAGGATAAGAAGAAGTTTTTCTGGAGAGTGAGGGACGAGAAATTGAAGAAGTGGTTTATACAAAAAGAAGGGAGAAGGAGATCTGGGAGGGAAGAGAATGTGATAGAAGTTGTGGCAGAGGTGGAGAGCAGGGTGGAAGCGTCTCGGGGAGAGACAGGAGAAGAAGAAGCTGCAGACCCAGTACCGGTAGTGTGAGGGGGGGAGTAGGGCATGGACAGGAGGAGCGGGATGATGTAGCTGCTGAAGGAATGGTAGAAAGATTAAGGATTATGTTTAGCAATGTTGATGTGTTTACCCAGGACAAGAAAAGAGAACTGATATGTAGGTTGCAGGATGAAGAGGAAAAACCTGATGTCATAGCCTTACAGGAAGTAAGACCAAAAAATGCTAGAATTGAAAGGGAACTGGTGGAGTATAGTTTTGAGGGTTTTGAGTTGTATGAGAGGAATGCTATTAGAGCAGAGGTTGGAAGAGGACTGTTTATTTATGTAAGAAAAGAGCTCAAGGTAAATGAGGTGGATATGAGACAGCAGTATTGTGAGTATTTGTGTATTGAAGTAAAATGTGCAAGAGGGTCAATTCTAATTGCCTCTATATATAGAAGCCCAAATAATAGTAGGGAAGAGGATGATAACCTACTGAAAGCAATGGAGGAACTAGATAATAGAGAGAACAAATATAAGATTTTGATTGGAGATTTCAATTTGCCAAGGATCAACTGGGCAAATTGTACTACTCCAGCGGGACAGTGTAGCCTGGAAAACAAGTTTATAGAGAAAGTGAGAGATTGTTTTTTAATGCAACATATTACAGAGATGACAAGATATAGAGATGAGATGCAGGGGAGTGTACTGGATTTGATTTTTAGCAATGAGGAGGATATAGTGGAACATGTCAATATGGATAGCCCTATAGGTCGTAGTGACCATGCCTGTATAAGTTTTAGTTGCAATATTAAAACAGAGAGGGATAATAGAAGCAATAAACAAATATACTTGTATGATAGAGCAGATTATGAGATGCTGAGAAGGTGTTTGGACATTGACTGGGGGAATACTTGAACGGTGAAGACGCTGAAGGAATGTGGAGGAAGATTAGAGTCAAACTGGAGAATGCTATATCCAAATGTGTACCAGTAAGGGAATATAAGGATAAAACAAAATTGAGGAAAAGAACGAACCCAGAATTACCAATGAAAAGAAAGCTTTGGACATTGATAAGAAGAAAGAAACGATTGTGGGATAGACTAAAAGTGTTAAAAAAGAACAGGGGGTCTAGTATAGAAGCTAAAGAAGTGGATTTGGAACGTAGACAAATAAACAATAAAATAAGGTGGGAGACAAGGAGGGGGGTGAAGGAGAGGGAGAGAGAGATTGCAAAAAACGTGAAGGATAGTCCAAAAATATTCTGGAAGTACATTCAGGGAAAGTTACCAAGAAGAGTAGGTATCCCAGAACTGATAGGAGAATTGGATGATAGGAATAGAGCAGAAACTGATAAGGAGAAAGCAGAGGTGCTGGGGAAATACTTTGGAGAGGTACTAACAGTGGAGTCAGATGATGCAGTGCCTACTATTCCCATCAAACAGGCACCGGCACTAGAACTAATAGAGTTTTCCCATGCTAGAATAAGAAGGGCTATAGACAAAATGAACAGAAGTAAGTCCCCGGGACCGGATGGGATACATCCAAGAATCATAAAGGAAGGAGGTGAGATGTTAGTAGAGCCATTAAAATTTTTATTTGAAATATCTTTTAATACAGGACAAATCCCGATGGACTGGAGAGAGGCGAACATAACAGCTATTTTTAAGAAGGGAAAGAGAAAGGACCCAGGAAATTATAGACCAGTCAGTTTGACAAGTGTTGTGTGTAAACTACTGGAAATGGTAATTAGAGAAGGAATAATGGAGCATATGAAATCAAACCAACTTTTCAGTGGGAGACAGTTCGGATTCTTGCCGGGGAGGTCGACGGTACTACAGCTAATTAAGGTGGTAGATGATTGGATGCAAATTCTGGAGGATGGTGATGTTATAGACGTGGTATATTGCGATTTTATGAAGGCCTTCGATAAGGTCCCACATAAAAGGTTAATAGAGAAAGTTAGAAGCTATAATATAGGGGAGAAATGTGCGAAAGATCGGAGACAGAGGGTACTGGTGAATGGAATAGGCTCGAGGTGGAGGGAAATTACAAGTAGGGTACCTCAGGGATCTGTGTTGGGACCACTACTGTTCGTTTTATTTATCAACGACTTGCCTGAAGTTATAACAAATGGAAGTGAGATATACCTGTATGCGGATGACACTAAGCTGTATAGAAGAGTGAGGAGTAAGGAAGATGTGGGTTTGCTTCAAGGAGATGTGGAGGGCATGAAAGGATGGTCTGAACATTGGTTAATGCCTTTTCATCCAAAAAAATGCAAGTACATGCAGATTGGGACAAGAAAGATAGACAAGGTAGGATACAGTATGTATGAAGCGATGGAGGAAGTTAATGCAGAAAAGGATATAGGAGTAGTGATAGACAATAAGTTAAATTTCTCAGAACATTTAGCGGAAAAGATAAACAAAGCCAATAGAATTGTAGGGCTGATAAGGAGGACATTTGTGTCACTTGACGAAGAAATATTCAGGAATCTCTGTACAGCGCTGGTTAGGCCGCACCTGGAATATGCGAACCAGGTGTGGGCTCCATATATGGTAAAGGATATAGAAGCAGTGGAGAAAGTACAGAGGAGAGCTAGCAAGCTAGTACCAACGTTGAAGAACGCGGGCTATGAGCAGAGGTTGAGGACACTGGGGCTTCCGACACTGGCATATAGGAGAAAGAGAGGGGATATGATAGAGACTTTTAAGATAGTGTCAGGAATGTATGATGAGGATGTGTGTGAAGGTATCTTCTTGATGCGGGAGGGAACAAGAACGAGAGGACACTAAGAAAATTTACAAAGAAAGAAATAGGCTTGAAAAGACAAAGAACTCATTTTGTGATAGAGTGGTAAATGAATGGAACGCACTGCCCCAGTATGTAGTCGATTCCGAATCAATAAGGGAGTTTGCAAGTAATCTTGATAAAGCATGGGGAAGACAAGATTTGAAGTTTGATTATAAACCAAAAATACAGAATAGTAAAAATGTTGCGTCTACTACCGCCGCCGCCAACAACGTGAACGACCGCAGCAGTGCAAGTACTGGCACTGAGCTGGATACACAGGCCTAGTTTGCCTTTTTCCAGAGGATCAACTGTAAGATACTAAGCTTTTAAATGTTCTTTATGAGCACCGACAGTGCCTCGTTTGAAGCCATGAATCTTGTGATTCAGACAAACTGTTCACATAGGCAGGCACGCTTATTTGAATATACTTGCCATCATAATGCTTAAGTCTATATACCGGTATATCTGACCATGATGGTTCACTTTAGATTGGCAATTCCGCAAGATGCAAGTAAGGTACAGTCAGTCAGTCACGCTCAGCAGTCATGTCCCACGACCTACTTCCACTATTTCAGCGTTGGTTTTCTCAAGCATACTGTATTAAAAAATCTATTCCTTGCTAAAAATGTCAAGCCTTATCCAGTTTTGTTAACTAGTTTTCCTCTTATCAAAAGTTTAGATGTGAGTCATGTGACTTGAGTATAACTACTACAACTAAAAGTGAACATGAAATGTTGGTGCCAAAGAAAAGTTTAAGTGTACGGTACCGTTACTACCGTATGAGTTAGAATAATATTTATGAATGGAAATGTTGATGTTTTGTAGAAATTGTAGGTGCTTCTCCTCTGAATTGTGCCTGTACCCTGTAACCCGGAATATATCATCACTAAAAAAAAAATTGTGATTGGCCTACTTATTTTTCATTTATGCAATAGTATACCTAAAGGAAGGGTATTTATTAATAGATTTTATATATTTAACTGGATAGTGTATCTCAAATATATTCATACCGTACCGTACCATACTGTACATACACTTTAATAACTGATCCATAAAAGTTATGGTTTCAGTCCATGCCCTAATGATGGGACTCAAGGCAGCCCTGTTCTTGGGTGCCTCAATCAAGTTGTCAAATTTGAGATCAGATCCCACATCTTTCTAGGTCTACCTCTCTACATAGCTCCCTCCGTGTTCACAAACTTGTACTTTAGCTCTTCTAACTTTGATCATCCATCCTCTATGTATTATAATGTAAAACCAACCAAACCTGCTTGTTTGCATCTCTTCATTACTGATCCTAAATACCGGTACTCATCCCCCGCCTTTGCTCCTCGTAAGTTTCTGTACCGGTACCTTGTTTTCATATTAACTTCATATATCTACCGGTATCTCACCATTCTCATTTTATGATTTATTATAAGTTTAAAAAGGTCCTCAGTGAGTAGTGTCCAGAGGGGAGAGTGCTAATGCTGTACAGTACTGTGCAATTACTGCAGCCCCTCAATTTTCCCTTCATAATTGCCGAGGGGCACAAGGCCTTGGATGGGGCTCTGGTTTCCCGGGCGTTTCCGGACCCTCCTCAGCTCCCCGCCTTGGAGTGGCTTCGGTCTCCTGGGCTTTATTAGTGGTAAGCAGGGATGGTTTTGTGGGGGCGCTTGGTTATGGCCTTGGCCTTGCTTGGGACCTTGGGGCTGCTCAGCCAGACAGCCTGTTTTATTAAATGGTTACAAAACATGAACACTCAACAGGGACTTGAAAACTGAAAAGACACATCAACTCCGCAGGATCAGGCATAATTTGTGTGTAAATAAATTTGTCTTGTACTAGGGTAATTGTATAACTCACCTAGGTCCCACCCATAGAAAGATCTTGTGTTTGCCTCTGGGTAACAACCACCCGGGGCAGCCTGGAGCTGGATATGCCTACCTGGGAATAGTGACCTCCAACATTGGCAACCTATACTGAACATCACCAAAACTTATAAGAGCCATCGCAAGTCTGTTGGTACAAAATCGCAAAAGGACACTAGGCCTACTGCGGATCCTTCCCCCAAGTTCAGGCTCGGAAATGTGAATGTCGGTACAATGAGAGGTACGGTAGAACAGGTGAGATTGTGGAAATGTTAGAGAGACGCAGAGTGGATGTAGGTTATGCCCAGGAGACCCGGTGGAGAGGGGGGAGTGCGAAGGGGATTATTGGAAAAAAATTGATATTTCAATTTCATATGAAAGGGAAATGAACACGACATCGGAGGGATTGGTTTCCTAGTGGCAAAAAGATGGGCAGGTTGTGTGAGTCAAAATGTTTACTAAAAGACTAATTTTGCTAAGGCTGAAAGTTGGGGCGAGAGTCATAGATGTTATATCAGCAAGTAGGCTTAGGTAGCGTTGTCAAAGAGCAGTTCTGGAATGAATTAATAGGGTTAGTTGCCGGATGCAAGGAAAGGGAGGTACGGTACCGGTAGTAATTATTGTGGGAGAAGACTGTGGGCATGTTGGGGCATATTTCGACGGATTTGAGGGCGTGCACGTCGTGTAATCGTCCCATCCCTGGTAGCCTGCACGGAGGACAGGGATATAGCCAAAGGAACCTGGGAGGTGAATACATACTGGAGCACTGTGCTACCACAGGGATGGTGATGTGTAACACCATGTTCAGAAAGAGAAAGAGCCATCTGATAACATATGAATCAGGTGGCTCCAGTAGCCAGATAGACTACTTCCTGATAAGCAAATCTAACAGGAAGTGGGTTAGAGATACGGTACTAAGATCATACCAGGTGAAGAATGCATACCCCAACACAAGCTCCCAGTGTGTGATATGAGCCTAAGCAGAGTTCCTGTGAGAAAGAAAGTACCGGTACTTTTGCCAAAAAGGAAAGTATGGTTGTTGGAAAAAGTGGAGTACAGAGACAGATTCCACAACAAAATTATGGAAATTGAAAGAAGTGTGGGTGCTAGGCCAGCTGATGTTGATAGAAAATAGAACTTTATAGAATGCAGCCTCCTTGATGCCACAGACAAAGTCTGTGGCAAAACAAAGGGGCCACCCAGACAAGTTCTCCTGGTTGTGGAACAAAAATGTAAGCTGCAGTCAGAGAGAAGATGAGATGTTTCAAAGTATGGAAGGAAGGACGTGGCAGCAAGGAAGAATACCTATCCGCCAAATGTAATGCTAGAAAAGAGGTCTACAGGGCAAAGAAAATCTTACAGGATAGTGTGATAGAACTACAGTAGTTTGTAGCACTAATAATACCAATGGAATATACTGTAGGGAATAGAATATGCCCCACGTGCCTTCTGCGTGTCGTAAGAGGCGACTAAAGAGGTTGGGTCGGTGGGCTTGCGACCCCCACCCGGAAAAAATATCTAAGCAAAGAAAAACGAACGAACAGCCTCGGATGCGGACGGAACCAACGTTGACGAACCACGACCGACTAAGGACATGCCTTCGGACATTCTGAGAATGGCTACGTGGAATGTTAGTGGCATGAATGATGGAACAAAAGAGAGAGAGGTTCTGGAAGTGTTAGTGAATGCCCGGCTGGATGTATGTGGAATGACAGAGACCAAATGGAAAGGTTCAGATGTGAGAGAATGGGAATGTGGAATGGGTGTGTGTGCTGGAGTGAGTGAAGGAACAGCGAGAGAAGGTGCATGTTTGTTTGTAAGTAGCAAATGGAAGGAATGTGTAAGAGAGTATGGGTCTGTGGGTTCAAGAATTGTGTGGGTGAGAATGAAAGTAGGAATACAAACGTGGGTGATTGTATGCGTGTATGCCCCGACAGAGGATATACTTGAAAGAAAGAAAGAGGAGTTCTGGATGAATGTGGAGGCGTGCCTGGAGAAGTTTGACAAGAACGAAAGAATATTTCTGATTGGGGATATGAATGGTAAGGTGGGTGATAGGAAAGTTGAGGGAGTGGTGGGAGGGTGGGGGGTACCATCAGAGGTGAATGGGAATGGTAGTGCACTTGTGGACGTATGTGTGGGAAGGAGGCTGTGGATAGCCAACACCTTCTTCCGACACAGAATGATCCACAGGTACACGTGGAAACGGATGTTGACGATGAAAGATAAGACAGTGGTGGAACGAAAGTCATTGATTGATTATGTATGTGTGGATGAACGAATGAAGAAATCTGTGATGGATGCTAGGGTGTATAGGGGTATTGGAGGGGGTCTGTCTGATCATTATGTAGTGGTAGCTAAGGTTAGGATACAAAAGAAGTGGGTGAGGAGAGCGGGAGGGAGGCGAGAGGAGGGTGGAATGGTGAGGAGGGTGGAGAGGTTGCAGGAGGAGGAAGTCAGGGAGGAGTACAGGAGAGCAGTGGAAAGACGACTAGGTGGGTTCGACCTGGAAGTTATGGAGGAAGTGGAGGAGATGAGCAAGGTGTTTAAGGATGAGATCTGTGCAGCATGTGAGGAGGTGTGTGGAGTGAGGAGAAGAGGGAGGGGAGTGAAAGGTACAGCATGGTGGACAGAAGAGGTAAGAATAGCTGTGGAAGAAAAGAAAGAAAGCATATAGAGTGTGGTTGGGTAGTAGAGGGAATGAAGATTCCGAGAGACAGAAACGAGCGAGGTACGTGGAGAGTAAGAGGGTGGTGAAGAGAGTAGTGAAGGAAAGTAAGAGAAGAGTAGATGAGGAATTTGGAAGGAATCTGAGTGTAAAATGGAGGGAGAGTAAGAAACTGTTCTGGAAAGAAGTCAAGAAAGTTAGGGAAGGTAGCAAGGGAAACAGTAAGGGTGTGAAAGATAAGAATGGGAGAATGCTAGCCGAGAAGCAAGAGAGAGTCGAAAGATGGAGGGAGTACTTCAGTGAGTTGCTAAATGAAAGGAATGAAGAGCCAGCAAACATAGCTGGATATGGTATGGGAGGGAGAAGAAGAGAAGTAGTGGAGGAGGAGGTGGGGATCAGGAGGTCAGAAGTGTGGGAAGCCATGAAAAGAGTGAAGTTGGGGAAAGCACCAGGAACAGATGGAGTGTGTGGGGAAATGTTGAGGTATGGTGGTGAGATAGTGATAGAATGGGTATGGAAAATGTGCAAACTAGCATGGGAGAAGGGGAGTGCACCCGATGACTGGAAGACTGGCATAATAGTCCCCCTATATAAGGGCAAAGGGGAAAGAGGAGTGTGTGGTAACCACCGAGGAATATGTCTTCTAAGCGTAGTAGGGAAGGTATACAGTAGGGTAGTGATTGAGAGAGTGAGAGTGAGAACGGAGAAATGGATAGGCGACGAGCAGGGAGGTTTTAGGAAGGGAAGAGGATGTGTAGATCAGATTTTTACCCTGAATTGTGTTGTGGAGAAGTATCTGGAGAAGAAACAAAAGGTGTATGTTGCCTTTATGGACTTGGAGAAGGCCTATGACAGAGTGGATAGAGAAGGTTTGTGGAAAGTACTTAGAATATACGGAGTAGAGGGCAAGTTGCTGAAAGCAGTGAAGAGCATGTATGAGGGTGCAAAGGCGGCAGTACGTGTGGAGAGTGAGCAGAGCGAGTTCTTTGACCTGAATGTTGGTTTGAAACAGGGGTGTGTGATGTCCCCGTGGTTGTTTACTGTATATATGGATGGAGTCGAAAGAAATACTATCAAGAGCAGTGAATGTTGGTGTATCGCTGAAAAGGGAGGGAATTGAGTGGAAGCTACCTATACTGCTGTTTGCGGATGATACAGTTCTGATGAGTGATAATGAATGGGAGTTGCAGGGTCTGGTAAATGAGTTTGGAACAGTGTGCGAAAAACGGAATTTGAAGGTAAATACGGGGAAGAGCAAGGTTATGGTCTTCGAAAGGGGTGAAGTCACAGAGTGTGAGGTGAAGCTGAACGGTCAGGCTATGGAGATCGTCAACTCTTTTAAGTATCTGGGCAGTGTGTTGAGTAAAGATGGGACTATGGATAAAGAGGTGCGGGAGAGGGTACAACAGGGGAAGAGGGTTGTAGGAACGCTAAAAGCAGTAACAAGAAATAGGGTGGTCAGTATGGAAGTGAAGAAGTCCTTGCATGACAGTGTGGTAATCCCGACACTGACTTACGGAAGCGAAGCATGGACGTTGGTTGAGAGACTCAGACCAAGAGTGAGAGCAGTGGAAATGAATTACTTAAGGAGTGCGTGCGGAGTTACATGGAGGGATAGACAGACTAATGAGGAAGTAAGAAGGAGGTGTGGTGTGGAGGTAGATGTGCTGGAAAGTGTGAAAAGGAACAACTTGAGATGGTTCGGCCATATGGAACGTATGGAAAGCGAGAGAATGACTAAGAGGGTGTACGAGAGCGAGGTGGAGGGACAGAGGGGGAGAGGTAGACCGAATATGAGGTGGAAGGATGGAGTGAGGAACTACATGAACGAAGGCGGTGCTGGTTGGGGGGAGGGGCGTCGACTGACTGGGGACAGAGGTGCATGGGGGCGGTTCGTTCGTGGCCACCCCTTCGGGGATCACGGCGTCAGGCAATAGATAGATAGATAGAATATACTGTATATATTAGCTAAGAATATGAGGGACTAGCAATGATGTCGTGGGTGTAAGATGCATAAATAATGGCAGTGACATGACTGTTTACTCAGAAAACGAAATTAGAAAGGCATGGAAGGAGCATTATGAAAAACTGCTAAATGTGGAGTTTGAATGGAACAGGGAACAGCTCAGCACTGTAGTCTCAGTACAAGGCCCCAGCCTTTGATAGGGTACGACGCTGTTAAAAGTGCTATAGATAGAATGAAGTCCGGTATAGCTGCTGGGAGCTCCGGCATTGTCACTGAGATGCAAAAAGCAGCTGGAGATATTGGGGTAAAATTGGTCAAACATCTGATTAATGCTATCATAAAGGGCATTAGGAGTGTCAGTGAAGTGATGCACACAAGCCGACTTGGTTGGTTTGGACACTTGGAGAGAATGGATTATCAGAATTGGGTGAAGAAATTCCGGACTGTGAACGTAGGGGGAGCTGTGGCTAAGGGTAGACCTAGAATGACGTGGGATCAGGTACTCCTGTCCGATCTCAAAATATAGAACTTGACAACAAAGGCAGCCCTTGACAGGGCTGCCTGGAAAGCTGTCATTTAGGACGTGAGACTGTAACCATATTCTCTGTGGATAATATAGGTTTGAGTCCCGAAGGGAAGAAGGAAAACCCAATATTTAGTAGTGGCCCCGGAATCATTGACGATGCGCCTTAACATTGTTTATGGCCAATCTTGAACTCTAGCTTGCTTGTTCAAACCTTCCCGCCCGAGGAGAGATCAAATACGATTGCCACACATCGTGAGCGAAACGCTCTTAAAAAAACACTCACGGACTCGTCCTTTATGATGTGGGTACCACTACTAGAAAAAACTAGTAAAAAATAAGGGTAAAATAAAAAATTAAACTTGATCTATCATTGCATTTCCCTTGCGTCTGCTGTTTTGGGTAAGGCACGCCACCCTCCTCGTAGCAGCTGTTCGTCCTTAATCTGACCTATCAAGACTCAAAATGTAGCAGATGAATGGGAAGGGGATGGAAGGGAGGGCCAAAATTGTCAATTATTCCGGGGCCACTACCGGTACTAAATATTAGGTTTTCCTTCTTCCCTTCGGGACTCAAACCTATAATTTATTATAGACGATGCGCCTGATATCTCGAGACTGGAGGGGGACATTCATCATGAACATCGAAAACCACTAATAAATTAGATAATCATCATCATCATCTCCGACGCCTTGCTTCCCCCTGGGAAACCCCCACTAGAGGATGGCCATGACAGAAACGTCTCCAAGCTACTTTGTCAAGACATGCCTCCTTTGCCCGTGCCACAATGCCCCTTCCACTACGTGGAAGTTTTTCTTCAATATATTTTTCCACTTTCTTTTCCCATACCATAGGTGGTCTTCCACTACTAGTGGTTCCACTCACCTGACTCCCATATATCTTTCTTGGCATTCTGTCTTCATCCATTCTCTGAACATGACCATACCACCTCAAAGTACTTCTCTTTATCCACTCAACCACACCACAATGAATGCCCAAAGCCTGCTCTTCCATTCCAAAGGACTCGTACACTTCCCTATTACTTGGCCCATCTAGCCTATTCATGCCAGCTGCCATTCTGAAAAAGCTTATCTCCACAGCTCTTAGTTTGAAGAGGTCCTCGTCACTTGCCGTCCATGTCTCGCTTCCATACGAGAGTGTTGGGAGCAGCACACTGTTTCTCAGTGACTTTTTGACTTCCTGGCTAACCATTCTTCCTTTGAGAATACTATCAAGTTCTCCAATCACTTTTCTCCCTTGCATTTTTCTCTCTTTAATCTCACTCTCCATTTTACCATATTTGCATAGTACAGCTCCCAAATACTTGAAACTTTCAACCTCTTCTAGTACTTAATTTTTCAATTTTATTTTACAACTTTTCTTGTGTTCTTTCTTGATTCTATATTGTTCCTTAAAATCTATAGTTTCATGCATTCTTCTCTCAAACACCATTACCTTACATTTTCCCTACATTGACCTTTAACTTTCTCTTTTCACATACCCTGTCAAAGTCAGTGACCACTCTCTGAAGTTCTTCAGCATTTTCCGCCAACAGGACTGCATCGTCCGCATATAGGCATGTTAAAATCTTCCATGTTCTTCCCTCTGATTCCAGTCTAGCTCCCACACCCATTGATACAGCCCTACATTCCCTAATCACTCCATCCATGTATATATTGAACAACCAAGCTGACATGACACATCCCTGTCTTACACCTACATTGACCTCAAATATAGGTTTGACTCCTGTAAGGAGATAAAGAAAACCTAATATTTAGTAGTGGCCCCGTAATCATTGACGAACATGCCTATTACATAAGGCATCCTCTTCAAACACTAATCCGCCGTAGTTTGAATCTACCGCGCAGAGCATTTAAAAAACTGAGGAGCCTTCATCATGAGCGCACGCGACCTCACTCATGGCTTCAGTCATTATGAATTGGGTTCTCACTACGAAAAAACTTCGTAAAAAATAAAAACAAAAAGAAAATAAGAATAACTATCCAATAAGCTTTCCATCATATCGTGGATGTACTTGTGTGGATTTCTGACCAGACGCTGAATCAGGCGTCATTCCTCCTTCACTGACATATCAAGTAAACCAAAATCCTTAATACATCAACGAATGGGAAGGGGACGGTCGGGAGGGCCCCAGTCGTCAATGATTACGGGGCCACTACTAAATATTAGGTTTTCTTTATCTCCTTACAGGAGTCAAACCTATAATTTATTAGTGGCCCCTCCATCATTGACGAACATGCCTGATATCTAAGACTGGAGGGGGACATTCGTAATCATATCATAACTCTAGAAAAGCAGATAATAAAAACAACCACATAGTATTCTTACTTTTGAAAAATGTATTTAATACGGCGTAGGCCGGAAATATACAAGAAAAAGGGGGTTCAGGCAGGTGCGTGCTTCAAAGAAGCCTGCCTGACAAAAATAGGTAACCCTGAAGATTCTGAACACAGATCTGTAGTTACAAAAGGCACCCCACTCAACGAGTGGTGACAAATAATAAGTTATAAGTTTATATGTGCACATCATAAACCCCAAAATACATGTGGAGATCAATTGCTAATGAACTCCATTGAACTAATGTTACATTGCTTTCGCAGCTAAAACTACTATAACAACACCGTTGTTTTGTACTAAACTTTGTACTAGCACAAATTCTCTCAGAGAAATTTTCATATCACATTTCAACCTTAAATTGTATCACAGTTCTCATACTCCGGCGGGGTCTAGGGTGTCCTATGTCAACTGACTGCACCCCCCCCCCTTTCCTTGAAAATAAACATAAGTGACTGCAGGGCCACCTAGACCCTCTGCCTTAAAGCTATACATGGTAAGGAAGGTTTGTCTAGAGCAACTGACAAGTATCTAGAGAGAAACGTATGATTAGACGCCCACAACTGTGTGGACGCAATATCTTCAACTGAAAAGTTTTTCAGGAAACGTAAAGAGGCCGCCCACTTGCGTAAATCGTGGGCCCTACCCACAACGCCGGGATTACTCTCTTTAATGACTTCTACTAGAAGAGAGGCTAATCGCCGTTTAAGTAAGCGTTTACCCGTACTCGCTACCCATAAAGCACCTTGGGGGTTATGAGGAGCTATTCTTAAATATTTGGTTAGAGCTTGCACTGGACATAAATTATGATGCACCTTTCCCCTTTTTAACGCCGGCACCGTGAATTCAGAAAACACGTGTGCACTATGCTCATTCTTGGCTACAAACGCCGGGGAGGGTGCAATGGAAATTGAATCATTTAAGTCTACCAAACCTAAGACAATTAGGTGTGTTGCTCATCGCCGCCAGCTCAGACACTCTGTTTCCGGTGGCCAAAGCCAAAAGGAAAACTGCCTTCTTTAAGATTAAAGCAAAGTCTGCAGTATTTTGATACAGACGAGAATGAAGTAAAGACAAAGCGTTGTCCAGAGACCAAGTAGGCATGAGCTGACGGGGAGGTGGGCGGAGTTTAAAACACGCTCTCATAAATCCTGTTTCCTCCGCCACCGGTATGGATAGACCTGTAAGGTCGAAAAAGGGCACTCTAATCGCAGTTAAGTGATTCTTCAAAGTAACCACAGATAAACGTTTCTGCTCAAACAGATAGTTCAAGTAATTAAAAACCAATGCCACTGAGGGTACAGTTTGTTCCGTTCTAACAATCCAAGAAGTAAAAGCTTTCCAATGAGATTGATATTGTCGCTTAGTAGACTGAGTATATTGATTGAGCAATTTATTGGTCACATCCCTACCGTATGGTGCTAGCCACTTGGCCTCCTGAATGTCCATAATGCAAAAGTCAGCGAGGTCTCTAGGTTGCCAATCGTGTCTAAGTGGAAGTACCCGACCGGGAGCGATACCGGGTCCGGGCACCACATTATTAACTGCTGGCACCACACCTGCGCTGGCCACAGGGGCGCGATTAGCGAGACTAAGCCTCGATAAACTCGTAGTTTGTTCACTACGTGGCACATTAGTGACGCATCTGGCGGCGGAAACAGATAGATGGAGCTCCATCTGTTCCAGTCTGTCACTAGGGCGTCTGGCCCCCCTGCCGGCGTTATCGTCCGGCGGGTGAGGTATAGAGGGAGCTTGTGAGTCTCCTCGGACGCAAAAAGATCCACTTGTGGATGGGAGAGCTCCGCAATCATTAGGTCGAAAATGGGTTGCTTGAGCTCCCATTCTACTGTCGTGCTCTGTCTCCGGGACAGAGCGTCTGCCCAGACGTTCGCTACGCCTGGGAGATAAGATGCGTGAAGATAAATATCTAGACTGGTGGCTAGAACAAAAATCTCTTCCGACACGAGTAGCAACTTCCTTGACCTCGTTGACCCTTGTTTCTGAATACAGTGAACTGCATTCAGATTGTCCATTCTGAAGGCCACTGACTTGCCCCGTAACGCCGGGCCGTGAGCCTGAAGGAAATACAATGGGACTAGTAACTCTTTGACATTTATGTGAGAGATTTCTAAGTGGGACCAAAGTCCCTGACCCTGGTGCCCCTGATTTGACTGAAATCCCCACCCTATGGTGCCTGACGCATCCGTGTCTACCCATACCGTTGGAGGAGGAGAGGTCCATGACATGATTGAGTGCAATGTTTCCCTCTTCGCCCAGACCGCTAGTAAGGTGTGGATTAATTTTGGTATGGGCCATAATTTTCCCGCCGGTAAGAGTGGGAAATATTTGTTGCCCTCCAATATTAATCGTTTTACTTTCAACCGGCCCAACTTGACAGTTAGCTGAATCCAGTTGAGAGAGCCGACCAGAGACTCCCAGACTCTTCGTGTCGTAGTCAGACTGTGAAGAAACCTGAACAGTTTCCTGCGAAACCTGTTGCGATTGTCCACACTCTGACTCAGAGTGAGAGCGGCGGTGTCCCAGACCAGCCCTATCCACTGAATTACTCTTGAGGGAACAAGGTTTGACTTTACCAGATTTACCTTGAAGCCTAGAGTTTTGACATGATTTAAAATGATATTGACATGTTTTATGCATAATTGTTGTGTCTCTGCCACCACCAGCCAGTCGTCTAGATACCACAACACTCTGATTCCCTGTTTTAACAATGGCATCAGGGCTTGCCGGACTAGTTTCGTGAATAATCGAGGTGCTAGGTTCAAACCGAACGGCATCCTCTGAAAAACAAAATTTTGGTGCCTGATCCTCAAGGCCAGAAACCTTTGAAATCTTTTGTTGACCGACACGTGCCAATAGGCGTCTGTCAGGTCTAGGGAACACATCCAGCCACCCGGCGGAAGTGTTAGCCTGATTTGATGAACTGTTAACATTCTGAAAGACTCGTTGTAAATGTGAAGATTCAGATACGACAGGTCTACGACCGGCCTCATCTGAACACTGTCCCGTTTGGGAACCAAAAACAGTTTTGACGTGAATACAGGGTAATCTGGGGGTACCGGGATGATGACATTCTTGGCAATCATCTCCTGGACCAGCAACTCCACCTCTAATGAAACACAATTTGCCGTTGTCGGCTGACGTAAGCGAGGTCGCCGGAGCCACTGCCAAGTGATGCCTTTGCGTGCCACCATCCGTGCCCAGGTTTTTAACGGCCATGCTTGGTGACACGTTCGGAACGACCCAGTTAGCAGACAAGGGTTCGCCGGCTGTACTTCCCTCGGTTCCTCCGGCTCTAAGGTAGGCACTGGGAGTGAGAAAGACTTTAGTTTTTTTATGGTGGGTTTGGTGGTGTTGGACGCTTCGCCGGCTGGCTGGTGTGGGCCGAAGACTGGCCCTGCCCCGGCTTATACTGGCCGCGTCCCCTCTGTCCTGAAAACCCTCTCTGTCTATGCCTGAACTGACCCAGGGGGGATTGGGAGGACTTAGGCGGAAGAAACGGCTTAGAACCCCCTGGCTGAGCTTTAGTAGGAGGCTTAGGTTTGGGGAAGTTAAATGCGGGTTTCTTAGCCTGTGCGGGACTGTGCTTCACGGCCTGTGCCATGTTAAACACTGTTCGCCATACATCAGGGGACATTAAAGAAGGTGTAAGTACTGGGGACATTACCACCTGGTTAGCAATGCGATCAGGCAGCTTGCGAACTAATGACATTCTAAGATCCTGTCGTGCTCGCACCGCCTCAAGTAAGGCTGTGCGTATGTCACCTAAGGATTGAATTGACGACTGAAGAATCAGACGCCGGGATAATTCAACTGATCTTCGAGCATCCGCGTCTGCGATTGCCTGAGTAGACCTGAGTAAAGACTTAGCCACCTGTTGAGAAACTATGTACTGTGAAAACAGGCGGAAAGCTTTTCCCCTTAGCCTAAATTCTCTGTCTAGGTGAGAAGGGGTAGGGGTAATGAATGGTTCCTTTAGTTCACAAAGATTAATCTTAGGGGCAGCTAAAAAGGAAAATAAAGCTGACGGAACTCCGCCGGCAGAACCTACCGGCATTGAGAACCATGAATGTGTATCCTGAGGGATCTGGTGGGAAGATTTAGAAGTGAAAGTGGTTGCAAAGTTTTGAGCCTCTACCTCCCAATCCACCCAAGGTCCTGGTCCTAACTGTCCCACCTTCAACACTGGATTAGCTGTCTCGTCTGTGACGGTCTGTAAATCTAGTTCAGGAGTAATAGCCAACAGAGCCTTAATATCATTAAACCCATCCAGCTTAGACCAGTCTGAAAAAAGTTTTGAAGCTGAGGCAGGGGGTAAAGCAGGCTTAGATGCATAAACAAAATAATCCTGATGATAATAACTAGGTATAGCCTTGATATTTACGTCCAAAACATTACCCAAGGCATCCAATGCCCTTAATTTCTTAGACTTATTTCCCTGGATAAACCACTCACGTGGTACCGGGAGTTCCCCTGACAAGGTAGGCTGGGCAAGCTCTGGCTTAGAGGGGTTCAAAGGGACCCATGACTCGTCTGGCCCATAAAGCAGGGGCATAGCTACCTTTCTAAGAGGCGCTTTGTCTAGAGGGGGTGGATTAACATCCGTAATGACCCTGACATTTGACGTAGTGAATGCCGCCGTAGCTGGCTTAGAGCTCCCTGCCGGTGACAGAGTAGGAGGGTTAGGAATCTTAGATAAATCGATTGACGTTATCAGAGGCCGTACCGCAGAACCTGTCAAGGGAGCCCCCAAGTCCATTGTGGGGTTTTCTCGTTGTTGATTAAAGAATTTTGATAGAGCATGAGTAAGTAACCCATCAATTTCTTGTGCTGTAACAAACTGGTTAGGTGCAGAACTTTCAGGTGAATTAGTATTATCATGGGCGGCGTCCAGGCCTGAGCCTGACCCTTGTCCTTCCCTATCTGAAATTAATGACACTTCATCTTGTTCCTCCCGATCCTCCTGAGAAGACCCCGCCGAGGCAGGGGCACCTTGTTTCCAAGATAAATCAGGGATAGAGGATGGGGTCGCCGCGTCCCTGTGGACATCGGCTACTGTGTGACTCGTATGAGTCGGACGTGGATGGTCAGACCCTGGCTGAGCAAATCGCCAAACACCGAGGCTCTGGCCTACGCTCTCTTGAGAGTCTGAAACATTCTCAATTATTGAATATCCTGAACTCTCCATTTCTAGGGTTAAAATATCAATAGGTAAATCTTGTTTAGGGACAGGCGCTTCACTATACTCTGAGGCTGTAACAGAAACATTGTCAGGTGTAGAGGTACGATGAGATGCACTAGACTTAGTAGAATGTCGAGAGGACTTCTTATGGGAATCCTTTTTGGAGGATTTGTGGCTACGGTGTGACCGCGAACTGGACCTAGGTTTGGAAGAATCACCACCATGGCCCCTGGGGGAAGCTTCAGTCTTGCACTTCTTACTAGCCGGGGAAGAGGCCCGACTTGAAGACCGTTGTCTGAGGGGTGACCTTGACCTCGATCTCGCCTGCGACGAGGAGGTGGCTGCCGGGGGAGTAGGCTCTCTCGGGCGTTTAAACGTCTCCACAGACGATACAGAATCCTGGCTAGTCTCTGTCGGCTTAAAACCCCTTACTCTAGAGGTACGTTTAGGGGGAGGGTGCTCTGACAGCAACTTATCCCAAAGTGGGACGTTGTCACATTGAAGTGACTTATGTGCGACAATGGTAGTGTAGGCCGACATTTGTTGTCTGACCTCTCTCAACGCTACCGCCGCGGTCTTGTCATTGTCACACAGGACTTTATTGGTTAATTGGGAGCAAAAAGAACAATTACGTGTAACCCAGAGACCCCTTGAACGGTCTAGACATCTAACACACCTTATGCAAAGGGTATGTGCAAAAATTGGGATACCCGCGCAAGTAGGGGTAATGCACAGGGCAAAAACTGGGGTCACATTAGCCATGACAGAGACTGGTGTGAGGAACTACCGCCGGGTCTGTATTGGTCCGCCGGAGCTCAGCTCTGGAAAAATAAAGAAAAATTTCCAGGAATTAATGCTCATAAGGTTAACCCAAGTGTTCGCATACAAGTGTTAATAACCCGCCGGGTAACGGGATGCAAAGACACAGCTAACACATCTCGCCACGCGGCTGGGTATAAAGAGGCTAAACAAGTCTTCTTAGCTAAGAACATGAAGAATACCCTCTGATATAATGGTCCAGTATGGCACTAATAGTCTGTAGGAGGTGGTGACTGTCTCAAGATTCAATTTTGTAACAAAGCCCCCCCTCATAAAGACGCCGGCCCTTGAAATATTTTAGTAGAATAGCCCAGGGCAGGAATATACGAGATCTGATTTTTTAACGAATTGTCCCAAACGATCGTCGTAAAAATAGAAGGCGGCGATACTGAAAGTATCACCCAATTAAGGTTAATCGAAATTGAATTTGTTTATAAATTCCTTAGTTCCTTTACTTAGGGGCACCCGCCGGGTGTGGAAATCGATTTGGTTAAACCTCACTGATCCTTCAAATGCCGTAAGAGTAAAGGCAGCGATACACAGAGTATCACTCACATGGATTGGTTAACTATAAGAGACCTAAGTCGTTTTATCCCACCCTGCTAAGGTGCACCCGCCGGGTGAGAAGTCTAAAAGTTAACCCCACAAGTTCCTGACCCCACTACTTTGTAAAAGATCGCCGGGGAGGAACGCCTAAACAACAGCTAGGTTTTCCCCGTGGTTTGTCGTAAACCAGGTAGAAAAACCTATAAAAAACGAGTGTTCTCACGAACGTCGTTTCTTTATATATAACTAAATATATATGTAAGGATGGGTACAGCCATCCCGCCGGGAATTATAAAGGAGGCCTGAAACCAGGCACCCACAGATACGCAGTCCTGGAGAGCCACAGACACCTCCCCTCGCCGGGGAACCAGCCAGTGTTAAAAACCACGTGTGGCCTAACACTGCTCATCGGTCAGGATTTTTCACGGTGAAACCGAGAAAAACCCGCCGGAAGGCAAACCCCACCCTGAACAGACACCATCTGAACAATACGACACGAGGAGAGACACGCACGACTAACCAAGGTCACAACATAATCCGTGGAATTAGCCAATACACAACTAAACCAGGAAACAAATATAGTCCGAGGAATTAGCCAATACACAACTAAAACCCGGATACACATGACACAGTAGGGCATATTTATAAAATAAATAATAACACTAGACATGTGGCAAAGCTACGAGCGGCTGGCTAGGCCTAGGTAGACGGCATGAAAATAGTTGAAATATAAACACACACTGGAATATCACAACAGGAACCACCGCCAACACACCACCGAAGCGATAACTTCCCAACCCCGGGAAGCCTGACACGGACCCAGAAAAAACTTCACTAAGTGAAGAAAAATACGCTGGGAACGTCAGCAAACACACAGCTTACCTCATCAGAAGGATAAAAGGCAGCAATTATTAACGCGTAATGAAAGCCGCCTGCATCACCAACTAAACCAAACTGTGAAAAGTTCACGTGTCCACAACAGGACCACGAGGGTACATCCGAAATAGATGCCCCATACATACGACCCAAAATACATTGCACTGCGGGCAACCAGCCCAGGACACTCCTGCTACGCCTATCCTAACCTTACTCGATACATCCCAGAGTAAACAAATGAGAAAAAACTCACTAGGGACGCCACGAATGCGGAACCAGCGGAGCCTGAAAGGTACGTCCGGGCAGGCTGAGCGCAGAGCAAAGAAGGAGGAATGACGCCTGATTCAGCGTCTGGTCAGAAATCCACACAAGTACATCCACGATATGATGGAAAGCTTATTGGATAGTTATTCTTATTTTCTTTTTGTTTTTATTTTTTACGAAGTTTTTTCGTAGTGAGAACCCAATTCATAATGACTGAAGCCATGAGTGAGGTCGCGTGCGCTCATGATGAAGGCTCCTCAGTTTTTAAATGCTCTGCGCGGTAGATTCAAACTACGGCGGATTAGTGTTTGAAGAGGATGCCTTATGTAATAGGCATGTTCGTCAATGATGGAGGGGCCACTAATAAATACTTTCACTTAACTTATCCCCTACCTTCACATTTGCCATTGCATTCCTATAAAAAGATTTTACTGCCATTAGCAACTTTCCTCCCACACCATATACTGTTAACACATCCCACAGGCCCTCCCAGTCTACTTTGTCGTAGGCTTTTTCCAAATCCATGAATGCTGCATAGAGTTTTCTGTTTTTGGCCAGATACTTCTCTACCAACAATCGCATTGAGGCTATCTGGTCAACGCAGCCCCTGCCCTTTCTGAAACCTCCCTGTTCCTCGCCTATTTTGTCATCCGTTATCTTCTGTAGCCTCTGTGTTACTACTCTTGCGTGTACCTTTCCAGGTATGCTAAGCAAGCTAATTCCCCTATAATTCTTACACTCTTCTTTACTACCCTTCCCTTTGTACAAGGGTACTATCACTGCTTTCCTCCAGTCCTCTGGTACACTTTCCTTTTCCCATGCTAATTTACATAACCTATGCATTATGTCAACAGCTTCTTCTCCTCCATATCTCAGCATTTCACCTGGGATGTTATCTACTCTAGCAGCTTTGCCCATCTATTGATTGCTTCTTTTACTTCTTCTCTGCTTATCTGGCTTTCAACTACCCTGTTTATTCTACCTCTCTCCATTCCTATGGATGAGATCTTTGCCTTCCCCCTACTCTTTACAGCTAAGCTACTAAAATGATCTTTCCATACTTTCACCACACCATCACCCTCTACCACTTCCCCATTCATGTCCCTCATCCTACCACCTGAGACACTGTCTTCTTCCCTCTGGCTTCTTTCACAGCTCTGTAGTATGCTTTCCTGTCATTCAGAAACTGTTCACTAATCTTTCTCCCATATGCCTCATCTGTCTTCCTTTTAGCGTCTTGTATCGCCCTCTTCACTCTTTGTTTCAAATGTTTATATTCTTCTTTCCTCACATCTCGTTTCTCTTAGATATATTCTTTTGTAGCATACTCTTTCTGAACTCTTTCTTCTTTTTCACTATTTCTTCTATCTCTTTACTAAACCATGCGTTACCTTTCTTCTTCCACATTTTAAAGGTTTTCTTCCCACATACTTTCCCAGCTGCTTTAATCATGGAGTCTCTTGTACCTTTCCATACTTCGTCTACAGTATTTCCCAGATCTATCATAACATCCATGTCCTTTATAGTCTCTTTCAGGATGTCCTTGTATTTTGTTGCATTACATTCTTCATTTAATTTTCTCACATTTATTCTCTCTACTGTCAGTTTTCTCTCTTTCCTCTCATATTTCCACTCTTTCCTTATCCTCACTTTTGTCAGCACTGTATAGTGGTCTGATCCCGTCAGCATACCTCTTACAGCTTTTGAATCTAAAATTCTTCCTTATAGTCCGGAGTCCATCATGGCGTAGTCAATTAGAGATTTCTGTTCCTGCTCACCTTCACCTCTGTGCCATGTATATCTATGAATGTGACGATGTTCACAAAATGTGTTAGCCAGAAACATCTCTCTCCGCACATACTTCTAAAAGGAAGTCACCATTCATATTCCTACCCTCCACACCCCATTTACCTACTATACCTTCTATCTCCTCGTTTCCAACTCTACCATTCATGTCGCCTACTAATATTACTTGTGTACACTCTTGCCTTTCTCTTATACATTTATTGACTTTATTCCAAAATATTCTATTTTCTTCCGCACCTTTCCCAGTTTCTTGGTTGACTGGTGCATAGACACACATAAAAGTATACCTATCTATCCAATAAACAAATACGTACTAATAAGATCAGTTTAATACAAAATAATAAAAGGGGTTACAGGCGGCATCTCTTAAAAGAGGCCTGTGGTGTTAGCACCGTTACGTTTGACAGAACAGTTGATGCAACACATAAATAAACTATTCATTTAGCTTATAAATACATAAATAAAAGGGGTTACAGGCGGCATCTCTTAAAGGAGGCCTGTGGTGTTAGCACCGTTACGTTTGACAGAACAGTTGATGCAACACATAAATAAACTATTCATTTAGCTTATAAATACATAAATAAATGAGAATCTAATTTTTATCAAAAATACTAATATGTTGGCCTATATATTTATGGCCCCAGGTACTGTATTACAAAAATATTTGTACTCTCACTCTAATCCTAATCCTTAAGATTATTGAGTACCAGTATGTTGGAAACTCTATTGCCATACATAAAGTTAAGATCAAAAATAAAAATTTCCTGACTACTTATTTTAGTCTAAGGAATGGGTTATCACATGACCTTAATACTCGTTACATCTTGTATCACATAAGAGGCAGGCAGAGTCCTTAGCTAGGATACTCCCCCCCCCCCCCTTTTCTTTACAAAATAGCTTAAAACTAGACTTTCTGCCTTAATGCTACACATGTACGAGAAGGTTTCATGAGATTTACGGACAGGTAACGTGTGAGGAATGTATGATTTGATGACCACAATTGGGTCTGTTGAATATCATCTAGTGAGTAATTATGGAGGAATCTAAGTGATGCCACCCATTTACGGATATCCTGTGATCTAGCCAACACGCCGGGATTACTCTCACAAATAACTTCCACTAATAACGCAGCTAGCCGGCGTTTTTGCAGACGTTTACCTGTCCGTGAAACCCAGAGGGCTCCCGCCTGTGAGGGCCGGGAAGCCTGCATCAATAACATAAGTGACTGCACTGGGCAAAGTAAATGGTGCCTACCACCTTGTTTCAGAGCCGGTACTTCGAACTCTGTAAAAACATGATTACTATGTTCATTCTTAGCGATAAAGTTTGGAGCAGGAGCAATATGGACACTCATGTTACGCCTTGAAAATCTTAAACAGGTTGGCTCTGAACTCATCGCCGCCAACTCAGACACCCTGTCACCCGTAGCCAGTGCCATTAGAAAAATTGCCTTTTTAAGTTTTAATTCAAAGGGAGGATCCTTACAATATTTATGGGACTGAAGCATCTCAAGGGCCAGATCAAGAGACCAGGTGGGTGTGAGTTGACGAGGAGGAGGGCGAAGCCTGAAGCAAGACCTCATAAAACCCTTTTCCTCCGCCTCCGGCACAGACAGACCAGTTAAATCGAAAAACGGTGTCCTAATTGCTGTGAGGTGATTCCTTAATGTGACAACTTTTGAATATCTATCTGTCTATTGCCTGACGCCGTGATCCCTGAAGGGGTGGCCACGAACGAACCGCCCCCATGCACCTCTGTCCCCAGTCAGTCGATGCCCCTCCCCCCAACCAGCACCGCCTTCGTTCATGTACTTCCTCACTCCATCCTTCCACCTCTCATTCGGTCTACCTCTCCCTCTCTGTCCCTCCACCTCGCTCTCGTACACCCTCTTAGTCATTCTCTCGCTTTCCATACGTTCCATATGGCCGAACCATCTCAAGTTGTTCCTTTTCACACTTTCCAGCACATCTACCTCCACACCTCCTTCTTACTTCCTCATTAGTCTGTCTATCCCTCCATGTAACTCTGCACGCACTCCTTAAGTAATTCATTTCCACTGCTCTCACTCTTGGTCTAAGTCTCTCAACCAACGTCCATGCTCCGCTTCCGTAAGTCAGTGTCGGGATTACCACACTGTCATGCAAGGACTTCTTCACTTCCATACTGACCACCCTATTTCTTGTTACTGCTTTTAGCATTCCACAACCCTCTTCCCCTGTTGTACCCTCTCCCGCACTTCTTCATTCATAGTCCCATCTTTACTCAACACACTGCCCAGATACTTAAAAGAGTTGACGATCTCCATAGCCTGACCGTTCAGCTTCACCTCACACTCTGTGACTTCACCCCTTTCGAAGACCATAACCTTGCTCTTCCCCGTATTTACCTTTAAATTCCGTTTTTCGCACACTGTTCCAAACTCATTTACCAGACCCTGCAACTCCCATTCATTATCACTCATCAGAACTGTATCATCCGCAAACAGCAGTATAGGTAGCTTCCACTCAATTCCCTCCCTTTTCAGCGATACACCAACATCCACTGCTCTTGATAGTATTTCTTTCATGACTCCATCCATATATACAGTAAACAACCACGGGGACATCACACACCCCTGTTTCAAACCAACATTCAACATTTGAATATCAAATAGGTAATTTAAATAATTAAACACCAGAGCCACTGAGGACTGCTGTTGATCAGTTTCTACGATCCAGGTAGTAAATGACTTCCAGTGTGATTGGTACTGTCTTTGGGTTGATTTAGCATACTGATTAATCAACTTTTGAGTCACGGTTTCCCCAAACTGGCCTAGCCACTTGGCCTTCTGAATATCCACAAGGCAAAAGTCAGCGAGGTATTGAGGTTTCCAATTGTCTCTAAGTGGAAGTACGAGATCGGGAGCGACACCGGGTTCTCGCACCACGTCTTCAATTGGTTGTACCAAACTTGAGCCGGCCACAAGGGCGCGATCATCGAGACCATGCCCCGATAATCCCGTAGTTTGTGAACTACTGTGCACATTAAGGATGCGTCTGGAGGTGGAAACAGATAAATGGAGCTCCATTTGTTCCACTCTACCAGAAATGCGTCCGGACCCCCCGCCGGAGTCTGACTCCGACTCCGGCGTGTGAGGTACTGAGGCAGCCTGTGGTTTGCCTCTGACACGAACAAGTCCACTTGTGGATGGTAGGGTTCCACAATCATCTCTTGAAAGATGTTTTGTCCGAGAGCCCATTCTACTTGAGTGCTCTGTCTCTGGGACAGAGCATCCGCCCATATGTTCGCCACGCTGGGCAGATATGTTGCGTTTAGATAAATCTCGAGCCTCGCGGCTAGTTGAAATATCTTTTCCAACAACCCTTGTAACACTCGAGATCTCGCTGACCCTTGCTTTTGAATGCATGTCACTGCAGTCAAATTGTCCATTCTGAAGGCTAGGGACTTTCCCGCCTGGCTCATGCCGTGCTCCTGTAAAAAGAATAGTGGGACTAGCAACTCCTTGGCATTGATATGAAGATGATTTGATATTGACCATAGACCCTGACCCTGATGGCCTAAATTTGATTGGTAACCCCATCCCAGGGTAACTGACGCGTCTGTATCTACCCAAACCGTCGGAGGCGGAGCTGTCCAAGGCAAGGAGGAGTGAATTACTTCTGGCTCCACCCAAGCCGCCAGAATGTTGTGGATTAATTTTGGAATTGTCCTCGGTGTTTCCGCCGGTAAAAGCGGAAAGCACCTGTTTCTTTCCAAGATAATTCTTTTGACCTTCAGACGACCTAACGGTACCGTCAGCTGTATCCAATTGAGTGAGCCTACCAGAGATTCCCAGATCCTCCTCGTTGTCGTCTGAGAATGAAGAAACCAAAAGCGTTTCTTGCGAAATCTCTGACGGTTGTCTATGCTCTGAGTAACTCGGTATCCCAGATAATGCCCACCCACTGAATTTTCCTGGTGGGAATTAGAGAAGACTTCGCTAAGTTTACCCTGAACCCCAAGGCAGCTAGATGATCTAACACCTGTTGAACATGATGAAGGCACATTATCTCGGATTGGGCTACCACTAGCCAATCGTCTAGGTACCATAAAACCATGATTCCCTGTTCGAGCAATGGTAGCAAAGCCTGTCGGACTATCTTTGTGAAAACTCGGGGTGCTAGATTTAATCCAAAGGGCATTCTTTGAAAGACAAAAGTTTGATCCCCGTTGCGTAAAGCTAGAAACTTCTGAAAACGTTTGTTGATTGGGACGTGCCAGTAGGCATCTGTCAGATCTATGGAACACATCCAGCCTTGCGGCGGGAGTGACAACCTGATCTGATTCACCGTCAGCATCCTGAATGACTGATTGTGAATATGGGTGTTGAGATATGAGAGGTCGATCACCGGCCTCATCTGAACACTGTCCCTCTTTGGCACCAAAAACAACCGGGATATGAACACTGGCATTGACATAGGACTGGGGATTATGATTTGCTTTTGGGCCATCTCTTTGACAATGGATCCCACCTCTAATGAAACATGATTGAATTCTGTGGGGATACGTAAACGGGGTTGCCGGGACCACCGCCACGAGAGACCTTTGCGGACCACTGTCCTTGCCCATGTCTCGCCTTGCCTTGGCACTGGGAGTGAGAGAGCCTTGTGGTGTCTCAGTTTTTTGAAGAGGAGGATTGTGACTCTGACTTTGGAATGGGGGGATGAGAGGCCTTGCTACCATCGCTACTGGGTTTACCCCTAGATTGACCCCGAAACCACCTCCCTTTACCCCTGGGCTGACCAGGCCCTCCAGGTGTCCCGGTATGAGCAGGGGTTGTAAAAGTCTTGGTTGACTGAACTGTGACTGGCCACGAAAGGAACTCTTAGCTTTGAAATTTGGTTTAGCTGACTGCTCACCCTTGGACTTAGCAGTGGTGGCAGGTTATGAGTCTAATAGAAAATTAACGGGAGGCAAGGCGGGGGATTGCGAGTAGACAAAGAATTCAGGATTGAAAAATGTTGGGATAGCCTTAATAACAACATCAAGCACCTCTCCCGACTGGTTCTTGGCCCTTAACTTTTTCGCCTCACTTGCCTCTATAACCCAGTGACTCGGGACAGATAAATCACCTGTAACCGTGGGCTGTGCGACCTCGGGGCGTAAAGGCTTGACTACTGACCAGGAAGTATCCAGTCCATACAAGAGTGGCATAGGGCCCTTTTTGCTGGGGATGGATTTGTCTAGTGGAGGCGGTAACAACTCGGAAAACTATTTCAAGTTAGACGGCAAAAGAGCAGTGGTACCTGAAGTAGGAACCACGGGATTGACAGTAGGGGTACCTGAAGTAGGAACCACGGGATTGACAGTGACAGCAGGGGGAGGTGAAGTTATAGTAACTTGAGGTTGCACTAACACTTGCCCATGAGGTCACACCGCCCGGGGCTACTGGTGTTGGAATAACAGCCTGTCCCTCACACTTAACCTGCCTCATTAAATCCAACAGCTCTTGCAACTGGTCCTTTGCTACATAAATCACACTTTCCTGATCAGACTGGGACGCGGACTGTGACATCTCCGAGCCCTGCGTTCCAGAGAGCTGAGAAGCTGGACGTTGGCCAGACGCCAGCTCCTCAGTATATACTCCTTGTTGGCGTATGTTGGAACCCGGTGACCGGGTTGAGGGGGCTGGTACAGCCTCCGACTGAGACGCGTCAACCCGGGCAACGGTTTCTAGTGTACCGTATCTGTTTGTGAATTGTCGGGATGCCGGGCCCAGACAGGTCAATAATATTAAAATCCGGGATGTCACACAAGGGGGATTCCTGAACAGATGAACGCCGGTCAGAGGATCTATCATGCTCCCGCCGGTCAGAAACTACACTGCCGCCGCTTTCCCTCCCTAACACTGGTAAAGCAGCAGGCTCCGGCTTGGGATTAAGGGGAATAGTAAATCGGGGGGGAAGACCCTGAGACAGAACTAGATGTGTCTCCTGATGCCTCACTTCTAGAGGAAGATTTCTTGCCCGATTTTGACGGACCCTGAGCCGCCTTCTTCCCTGATGAGGAGGATTTCCTATGCCAGCTCGACTTTGACTTGTCCCCGGCGGATAATGCGGCGTCAAAGTTCGAGCGAGACCTCTTAGAAGCCTGGTCAACTGACGAAGACTTGGGCCTTGGTATAGGTGATCTGGACCTGTCTCGCCGGCTAGCCGATGATGGCGTCTCCGGCGGATCTTCGGTCCGAAGTCGCTTTAGTTGGCGGGAGGAAGTGTCACAAGAAGAAGATCCCGGAAGGGGTGAAGTAACTAATGAACTCTTTAGCAAGTCATCTAGAATTCGGTCATCCAATTGAAGGGACTTATGAGCTACTGTCTTACAGTATGTTACAAATTCAGATCTAATGTGTAGCAGGATAGTTTTACACTGACTATCTTCATGGTTAACAAAAGCGGGAGGGCTGAACATTTGGGACAACCAACGACCTCTCGAACGGTCTAGACATGGGACACACTTTACACAAAGGTGACCGATAACCGCTAATTTATGACAACCCAGAGCCGCACAGAAAGAGAAAGTACTCTTATCCATGACTACACTTCCTCCCGACAAGGAGATGCTATCCTCCCTAGGTGACCCACATGCGAACCTGTGTGAGAGAAAATTCCAAGAATCAATGCTCATAAGGGCACGCTAGGCTGGAAAAGCTAATATTAAATATTATATCTCCATGTAAAAAAGAAGGAAGAATTGAATAACACTTAACAATCTTAATTCCCCTTATGTTAAGTACATTACCCAGAAATGTAATTGAGTAGTGCGTAGCCGATCATGTGCTACTGGTACTAAAATTTGTTAACTTCTTACCTAAGTGAATAACACTGACCCGACCCGTCTTGTGATGCAAGAATCAACCCCGGCGACCAACGCTAAAACAGAATTAGATTCTAAACCCCGGCGGACCAATCGCCAAAAATTAAAGCAAAACAGTTTAACTGGAAGCTACAAGATCGGAATGGGTGAGTTCGTTTCTCGGCTCAGCCGTTATTAGCGCAGCGGCAGTGGCTCCCCACTTAATGCTAGCCGGCGTAACGTTCGTCTGTACCAATCAAAGAACGTTTTTCTTTGTGAAGTTTATGCGGCAGAAAAAGTGATTACGAGGGAAGGCATAGCCGTAACCCTACGAAACCCGATTTGTTTAGTAACATGCCGGTTCATCCGGAATCATACTATACGCCGTAAACAACACAAACAAAATCCATTGCAATCCTGTACCAAGCGTGGGAAAACTGAATTTTAACATAACTCTGAGTGTTTCCTGGCGGAAAAACCACGCGGAACACCCGGAGACACGTTGTTATGCAAGTCTCACTTGAATAAAATCCCTCCGGAAGGGCCAACCCTCCAAAATATAGGAATGAACACTGTGTACATACATGGCATGGTTATACATGAATAATAATCAATAATCAATGATAACACACCCTAACCATATACAGTATATGCAACCTAATGAGGCCAACTAGATGGGAGCAAGTAGCGATGAGTTCAGTCATATAGCACAAACCTGCGATCCAGCGTCAACCACACAACACTTAGAATACACGATGAGAAGCTTGCAGAGCAGGATGGCTCAGCTAAGTGAGAAAATCCAAAGGCACTAGCCCACGTGGCATACTTGTTGCACACCCTGAAGGGACCGAGCAACAGACTCCAGTTCACACTAAAAGAAGCCTCATGACTAAATAGTGAACTAATAGTGAGCTAGGATAATGAATCGGAACACGTGGGGAGCCTTGCCTTATCACAACAAGGACTCCACCTAACACGATTGCTTAGACCCAGAAAAACAGTCTCCAGGGCCCGTATTTAACACTTCAGCCTACACCTAGTTGATAAAGCTAACCTGTCCTCAGCACTTTCATGTACAAATGAGCAAAGACTCCCCACCACCGAGGAAAGGTGACGAACAAGGGTAGGCAGGATTGCCAGGGACACACGTCCTCTCTCTGCGGGCCCGGGGAGAATAAGGACGAACAGCCGCTACGAGGAGGGTGGCGTGCCGTACCCAAAACAGTAGACGCAAGGGAAGCGCAATGCTATCTCAAGTTTAATTTTTAATTTTGCTTATTTTTTACTAGTTTTTTCTAGTAGTGGTACCCACATCATAAAGGACGAGTCCGTGAGTGTTTTTTTAAGAGCGTTTCGCTCACGATGTGTGGCAATCGTATTTGATCTCTCCCCGGGCGGGAAGGTTTGAACAAGCAAGCTAGAGTTCAAGATTGGCCATAAACAATGTTAAGGCACATCGTCAATGATGAAGGGGCCACTAATAAATAAGTTTTTAAACAGGTACCGGTATGTATGTATGTATGTATGTATGTATGTATGTATGTATGTATAAAGGAAGAAACAATCCTGATGCATGGCAGAAAAGTGTGATGGTAATTTTTTTTTTTTTTTCTATGTGAGTGAGGGACACAAAAAGCAGAACTGCCTGTAGAGAGTGCCTCCCCCAGAGTTAAAAGAGTGACAGGGCCAAAATCAAGGGACATTCGAGCCAAAATGCCTGGACACACAGAGTTTGAAGCAATTTGAGTCATAAGAAGAGGGAAAGACTGATTCTGGGAGATAGTTCCAGAGCTCAGCTGTTGCATAGAAGAATGACAGAATAACATTTCACTCTTGGGTTGGAGAGTTACACAGAGTAGGGGTGGGATTGTGTTGCAAGATGGGTGCTACGTGCTCTACGAAGAGGGGGTGGTATACACTGAGAGAACTTTGAGTAACACTGATTATTGTAATAGCGGTAAGGAGAAACTGCTAAGAATTGGTGAGTGGACGTGAGTTAATGAAACGGAAGGCTTTGTTTTCTACTTTGTCTATAAGTGCTGTGTGTGAGGATCCTCCCCACACGCATGAGCCTATTATTATTTTTAATTTCTTAATTAAATAAGTGTAATCATAAGTCTAGGGTTTTACCCAGATTTCAGACACTAATAATGAACTAATGGACTTTTAACCCGGGAATGGCGAAGGTCCTCAATTGAGTCTGTAGTGAGATTTTTTTTTTTTTTTTCCACATAGGAAAAAAAAAATCTAGCTACAAACTCAATTGAGGACCTTCACCATTCTTGGGTTAATATGCTGAAATCTTGGTTTGCTTTACCATAGACTTATATGAGTTACAACATTATATTTTTGTCTCTTATTTAAAATTATAATAGGCTCCCATTTCCACAAAAATGGGTAAAAATAAAAACGGTTTGCGCCATTTGATTCCAAAAGTATCCCCACATGTCCAAATCTATTTTTTTTCCAAAAATGTGATATAATTTTACTTGTGACCATATCGTTGGAATCCTCTTGAAGCGGAGAGTTCCCAAAAATTAATTCAGGTGATTCCGACCTATTATAACCCCACAAAACATAAAAAACGGTTTTGGAAAATCTTAAAACTGCTCTCAAGGCCGCAAAAATGGATGGAATTAAAATCGGTTAGCGCCGTTGGATTCAGAATAGTGTCAACTTAATTTTTTTTTTTTTGGCCAAAATCCTAAGGCCTTAGTTTTTTTTTGGGAGGTTGACCGAACATTTTTTATTTTCATGATTTTAGTGGTATATTCGGATTCTTCTCGACGTTGCGATTCCAACGGCGCAAACGGATTTTAATTTCGCCCTTTTTTGTGGCCTTGAGAGCTATTTTAACATTTTACAATACTTTACAAGGAATTGGGCAAAACTGTTTTTTGTGTTGTGGGGTTATAATAGGTCGGAATCACCTGAATTAATTTTTGGGAACGCTCCGCTCCGAGAGGATTTCAACGATATGGTCACAAGTTAAATTATCTCACACTTTTGGTAAAAAATAGATTTGGACATGTGGTGATACTTTTGGAATCCTCACGACGCGCTGAATCCAATGGCGCAAACCGTTTTTTATTGTACCCATTTTTGTGGAAATGGGAGCATATTATAATATTACAGTTTGGCAAAAAAAAAAAAATAGTTAAGACACTATTCTGAATCCAATGGCGCAAACCGTTTTTAATTTTACCCATTTTTGTGGAAATGGGAGTATATTATAATATTAACCCGTGGAGCCCCGGCTAGTTTTGTATTGTTTGTTCACCAGAACCCGGCCGGTTTTCAAAAAATGGTTTTATTCCAGAAACAATAGCGAATGGGTTAGGAATGAAGGAAAAACCACGAAAACCCGCTCAAAAAGCCTAAAGAATGGTCCTACAGAGCCCCCCGAAAACGTATTTTACAAGAGTAAAAAATTGAAGGCAATTACCCCAAAAAACTAGGTTATTGCGCGCTCACGCCCACGCACGTGGACTTTGAGAGTTTTCAACCATCGGCACGGTTGCGTGGGATACGTACACAGTTCCCATACAAATCTGAGCCCTCTCGAGTGGCTACACCTGAGGTTACGGTCGGAGCAATTAGGGTGACTCGTCAGACGCGTCGCTGGGGCTGTGCATTACATACATCGCCGACGCGTCAGACGCGTCACTGGGGCTGTACGGGTTAAAGTTCTTAACAATTACCTTGGTGCAAAAGTAAAACTTGTGAAATCTGGGTTTGTTTTACCCTAGACTTATACTAATTATAAAGTACTGGACTTTTAACCTGCTGAGTACCAGCTAAATATTTATAAATGTACCACCCAGGACCGGCTGATTCTGAATTTTTGTTTTCCAGAAACAATAGTGAATGGGTTAAGAATGAAGGAAAACCCACGAAAAACCGATCAAAAAGCTCAAAAAATGGTCCTACGGAGCCCCCCAAAACGGATTTTACAAGAGTACAAAATTGAAGGCAATTTCCCCTAAAAAGCATGTTTTGCGCGCTCACGCGGTTGGACTTTGAGTTTTCAACCATCGGCATGGGTGCGTGGGATACTTACACAGTTCCCATACAAATCTGAGCCCTCTAGGTGCCATAGGACCGGAGTGACACTGACGCAGACGTCTGCGTCGCTGGGGTTTAGCGTTACATACATTGCCGACGCACTGTTTGCATCGCTGGGGCTCAGTGGGTTAATATTACAGTAAACCCTCGCTATCTCGGACTAATTGGGGGGAGACCCAGTCCGAGATGTCCGAAGTCCGACTTATGTCCGACTTAAGAGAGGGAAAATTCCGAATTAGAAGAGGAAAGTCCGCGTCACCAGAGAAATTGAGATTTTTTTTTTTTTTTTTTTTATATATCATCATCAAATCTGACACCTCGCTTCCAGAGAAAGCACCCCCAAAAGGGATAGCCATGGCAGAAACTGCCTCCAGGTTCCCAGACATGCCCCGACTGACCCACTCCACAGTGCCATTTCCACTAAGTGGATTATAACCATTAACACTGAAGGAGCAGACTCAGAGCAGTCCCTCACCTATCTATCTATGCATCTATCTCCCTTATACATATATATATATAACTATGTCTTATTTGGTCTTTTTTTAATCTATGAATCAATTCTAATACAATGGAATTGAAAACAATATTAACCTTCTAACACACAAATAATAAAATGAAAAAGAGTAAATAAAAATGTCTCCTTTGTCTTTCAGAAACATAAGTCCGTCTCGTATATGTTAGTATTTTATCGCTCGCTCGCCCCTAGCCACTCTCTCTCTATCTATTTATCTCTCTAATGTTTAGAGCATCTAACTAACTCCCTTATACATTAACATAACTGTCTTATTTGGACTTTTTGTAATCTATAAATAATTTCTAATGCGATGGAATTGAAAACAATATTATCCTTCTAGCACACAAATAATAACATGAAAAAGAGTCAATATAAGTCTCCTTTGTCTTTTCAGAACCAATTAAGTCCGTCTCATAATAGTTCGTGTTTATCGCTCACTTCCCCTTCTGCAACTCTTTCTATCTATCTTGTCTTTTCAGAACCAATTAAGTCCGTCTCATAATAGTTCGTGTTTATCGCTCACTCCCCCTCTGTAACTCTCTTTCTATCTATCTATCTCTCTAATGCATCTACGTAACTCCCTTATACATTAACATAACTATATCTTATTTGGACTTTTTGTAATCTTTGAATCATTTCTAATGCAATGGAATTGAAAACAATATCCTTCTAGCACACAAATAATAACATGAAAGAGTCAATATAAGTCTCCTTTGTCTTTTCAGAACAAATTAAGTCCGTCTCATAATAGTTCGTGTTTATCGCTCACTTCCCCTTCTGCAACTCTCTTTCTATCTATCTTGTGTTTTCAGAACCAATTAAGTCCGTCTCTCTTTCTATCTATCTATCTCTCTAATGCATCTACGTAACTCCCTTATACATTAACATAACTGTCTTATTTGGACTTCTTGTAATCTTTGAATCATTTCTAATGCAATGGAATTGAAAAATATAATATCGGACATTTTCCGAATACTTATATAAAGTCCGACAACGTCAGAGACTGTCGGAACGATGACGGAAATGTCCGAAATACGGAAGTGCATGTCCGAGAGGCCGTAGCCAGTCCGACTAGTACAGGTTTCCGACTTCTAGAGGTCCGAGATGGCGAGGGTTTACTGTAATTACGATTGTTGAAATATGGGTTTGCTTTACCCTAGACTTGTATAGTATAGACGCATAATATAATAGCTTTCCATTTATAATTATAATAGGCTCCCATGTCCTCATTCTTTAATTTATATTTTTCCTTCCTCCTTTATTCTCACTCATCCTGATCCTTCCTTCCTCAATTTCTTACATCTCAATTGTCTCAATTTTGGTTTGTTTAGTTTGCAAGTTTTACATTTTAATCTTTGTTAATTATTTATCTTTCTCTTCATTTCTCTTCTCTTCCTCCTTTTTCCCTCGTATCATACTTCCTCTATTACTGTTATTCTTCATCATTCCTTATTTCATTTAGGTACCGGTATATTATTAGTAATATTTCTTGTTAATTCTTTTCTGCTTTTATTTAGGTTCATTATTTGTATTATTCCTCCTCCCTTTATTTAGGTTTATTCCTTATTTTCAACCTTTTAATGTTCCTATTTTTTTATATTGGTCTTCCTCCTTTATAATTGTTTATATATCTAAAGTTTTCTCCATTAGAATTTTATCATATTTTCAACCTTTAATTTTAATAAAAAAAAAATCTTCCTATATTTATTTTCATTTTTCTTTGCCAGTTTTACATGTATTTCTTGTTTATTCATATTTTTTTTAGTTTCTGTACCTTATCTAGTTTATCATATTTTGTAATTATTATTACATAATACCAGTATAAACAATATATATAGTATTTAGTTTTTAATATTTTGTCAGTTTTGCATATTTTCTCTATTGTTTCTCATTATTCCACCAGTTATGTCTTTCAATCATTATATTCTACCAATATGTTTCACAGGAAAATAAAATATTGAATACATTTACATTTTTTTTTATTGTCAAAATATGTGCTCCCCCAAATAAAATAAAGTTGCATTCAGGAGTTACAAAAAAGTTAATATATTTACCTTGAAATAAACAAACTGTACTCCATCTGAAAATTAAACATATATTGATTAGTATAAAGAGGGGGGGGGGGGGTAGACACACACATACAGTCACACTGTGATGTGAGGGGGATGATGGTACCCAGGCAGCAGGTGTTCGTGGTGACGACTGGGCTGTGGTTCAATGTACACCTAAATGCAAGCTAGTGCAAGAAGGTGGCCTGCAGCTGCGGTTCTCCCATGAGACACCGAGACATTAACCACTTCTTATTATCACCAACAGTTGTCAACCAACTCGTAATGGGACATTTATGTGTGATGACCGTGTGGTACTATGCATCACACAAGAACATTACAGTCACAAAATGTACCACCTCAGCTAGCTTTTCATTTGTGTGCTCTGGTGTGATATGGTTATTAGCCATATCACATTCAGAAAAAGAAAACTCAAATGAGTCGCCACAGCTGATCAGTGACTCCGTTGTGAATTTATGATGAGTGGTGTCAAGAAGTCCTTGGCATCATCACCACATAGTCAACACAACTCAGTTTAGAGAAATGACTAAGTGGGTAATGAGTGTGTGGTTGTGTTGCCACAACCACACGCTCACCACTACCATCACAGACAAATCTATCACACTACTGACTGGGCGAAGGAGAGAAATAGTCAAGCTTAAGACTTAGATAGAAAGATGACAGTTGCAGGGTACTGGAAACAGAGTGCCGGCCCCTACACTGCCCCGCCTGGTCTTCCACTCGGAGAATGGAAGGGGCACTTTTGGGGTGGTTCTCTAAGCTGTAGCATTCAGGACACCAGTGCGTTGCTATTGGTCACGGTCATATAATCCAAAAATTTCTACGCTACACCTCGAAGATTACTATGATCACAGTAACCTCTAACCAGAATACAAACTTTCGCTTGGGTTAGGTTAGGGCGAGTTAAAGTATTCATAGTAAAGTCGAGAGAATGTGTAACTATGCGTATACGTTTCAGGAATAAGCCGACCCGTGGTCTTGTTCTCTCGTCAGTTAGAGGCTTGACTACCTCATGCACCCGACAGCAAGCCCCAAGACCTAGACCAGCACACAATTTAACCACTAATGTCAACCAATGTACAACAGCTTACAGACACCCCCCCCCCCCCCCCCAACACACCATAAATCACTCCTACCAACACCACCCTCATATCACAAAAAAAAAAAAAAAAAAAAAAAAAAAAAAAAAAATCAAGGAAAGGGAAAATATAAAAAGGATAAAGGAAAGGTAAGGTAAGGATATAGAAAATAAGCAAGAGAGAAAGGATAAAAAGTAAAGAGATTAAGAGAAAAGTTTAAAGAAAGAATTTAGAGAAAGCAGAAAAAGGCAAAAAAAAAAAATATCAAGGGGAAAAAGGTAGAGATAAATAGAGAAAGATAGAAATCAAGAAAGGTAGGGAAAGAGAAGCCTAGTTGAGAGAAAAAGAGAAATTAGAGAAAGCAGAAATAGGAAAAACAAAATTGAGGGGAAAATGGAAAAGTAGATAAATAGTAATCAAGAAAGGTAGAGGAGCCAAGAAAGAAAGTAAGCAGAGATAATTAAAAGATGAGGAAAATTGAAACAAGAAAAATAGAGGAAAGACGACGCGACGAATCTTTAAGACGATGATTCTTCTTTCTTCTTGCCGAGACGTCCATCGATCATCGCCACAACTGCAAAGAATGGAAAAATTTGTCAAGTATTTTCAATCATATACATTTGTTTTAATATACTGTACAACTGCCAGGTGATTTTATTCAGATTAGAAAGGACCTTTTCAAAAAAAACTAATCCAATCCCATTACAGTAACTTCTCACTAAAAGTTGCAGAACGCTTGTGAAAATCAACTTTAAATGAAGCTATGTTTCTACAATTGATCATGTTATCAGAAATATTATATAATTTGCAACTTATGAAGTATGGTTTAGCAGCTTTAAGTGAACTGTTCCCTAATTATTGAAGGGTTTTCTTGAGAAAGAAAAAAAAATCTTCACACCAGGAAAACATTGATACCTAAATGGCTCAAAAGGTTATATTATTGGCAAATAGGGAAAAAGGTCTTAATATCGCCAAACTAATGGGGTGATCAGTCTTAGAATCTCAAAACTAATGGAGCTAAACATGGAGAGAAGGGAGTCCAGAAAAAATACCCCCTAAGTGAAAATATAATCTTATTATATTTATAGGCCATTTTTTCAGATATTATAATGTAAAACTTGCAAAATAAACAAACCAAAACTGGGACGACAAAATAAGTTAAAATGTAAAACTAGCAAACTAAACAAACCAAAACTGGGATGACAAGATAAATGTAAACGAACTAATCAAAATCACTATGTACAAACGAACTAATCAAAATCACTGTGGAAATAACGCTTAATAAAATAAAATAAAATAACACTATGCAATAAATTAATGTAAAGCATTAGAGCAAAACCAAAAATAATACTGAAAAAATGGCCCATAATTATATAATCTAAATTTTCTACTGAACAAAATGTAGGTTGTAACTCACCAGAATGCAACTCTATTGTAGAGGGGGAGCACATTTACAAATTAAAAGGCATGAGTAAAATTTACCACAGTGCTAGATATTGGAGTAACTCTTTGATGATTGTTTAAAATCAAGGCTATTGAATAGTAGTAGTGGTAGCAATGATTCATAGCAATTGAACAGTAATAATTGATAGCTATGTAATAAAAGTGTTCACCTACTCTATGATGCCATTAATTAATTAAAATATAAAACTTGAAAAACTCAAAAGTTACTGTTCAAATTAATATAACTAACGCATTAAAATAAAAAAAAATATCGAAACGACAACACACGAAACAAAATGTGTGGAAAAATGCATTTAAATTTAAGTAATAATAATAGTAATTGATGGCAATGCAGTAAAAGTGTTAACCTACTTTATAAGGTCATGCAAGTAACAGTACCAGTATTTAAAATTAAACTAAAATGTAAAATAATCTGACTTGACTGATTGTACAGTAAATGTGGCCTTGAAAAATTCTTGATAAACACACTGTATTTACCCCTTTCAGGATGTTGGGACGCATTTCATAGTATGGAGACAATTTTATTCAGATTAAGAAGGGTATGTGGAAATCAAGGGTAAATTGTGTCTACTCTTAATTCCCAGATTCTTCCTAAGCTGCATGAAATCGCCAGAATAAACTGTCAAACGCGTCATAATCCTCAAGGGGGTAATTATTGTTCTAGGAAACCACTATTGTTCAAAATATGCAACCGATATGTAGCACTGCGGTTTACAAGCAATTAGGTCATATAATCCAAGGGGCCAGAGTCAACATTGGAATAATTTAAGAGGAATAAAATCTATTGTCACAATGTATTTCTTACGATATTTTTACTTTGTGGTATATAAACTCAGTAATTCCTCACTTCAATTTGTAGTTACGTTCCAGAAAATCAAAACTTTAAGGGGGTAATGCTTGTTTTTTGGTCTATATACTGTACTGATTTTATAATTTTTAAGTTTCCTCACTAGACCTCCAAGCTTCAAAAACACCACCTAGAACCCCTTTCAATATCGTTTAATTAAAATGTAAAACTTGCAAACTAAACAAATGCACAATAATCAGTGGTCGTACAGACATAATTCTAGTGTCATAGGAAAGGTCTATTCCTCTACTTTCAGGGATATATCATTGAATTATATTCTAGCTCTTGTTTATACATGAAAATGTGCAGGGAATGAAGGATACTTTTAGTCCAAAACCCCTGTATGGTAGTGGTGACCAAGCAAGGTAATTAAAATGTAAAACTTGCAAACTAAACAAACCAAAACTTGGACAAAGACAATATAAAGGCAAAATAACTTATAAAAATCGCTATGTGGAAATAACGCTTACTAAAAAAAAAAAAAAAATTGTTATGAAATAATAGAAGAAAAAAGTGAAGAATTACTGTACGAAATATACTGATTCCTGAAATTTTGGTATCTCGGCATCTGGCCCCTGGATAAAAATTCAGTGGTAGGATGTTGGCGATGGAGAGCCCACTATTTTGGGGGGCGCGCCACTCGGAGTTGTACATGTAGAACCCTTCAACCCTGGATGGTGTCTCGGTCACCGCTCACTATCAGTCTGTGAACAAAAATTATATTATAAATACTGTACTAACGCCAAAAAGATAAAAGGCTGGCTATAATTAACCCTCTCACGACCATATGACGCAGAGGTTGCCAGATTAGCAATAGTAAATAGAGTTCTCTCACTCTTATAATTACCTCTCCAAAATTAGTTTTCTGCCCACAGCTAACTCAAAGACCACTGCAGAGGTTGAAGTAACTAAACTAAAGGTTTCTAAATACCCCTGATGGTAACAAAGGCTTTAAAGTATCCCTAATAGGCTCAAAATTGCGTCAAGAACGTGAGAGGGTTAAGATGGACCCTACTAGAAATAAATATGTTAACCCTTTCGAAATCCAATTACGCATTTCTTGTCTGTTTTCTGGCTATTATTAGACAGTTTTATTCAGATTAGGAAGGGTATATTAAATTAAAATGTAAAACTTGCAAACTAAACAAACCAAAATTGGGACAAGGACAATATAAAGTCAAATTAAATTATCAAAATCGCTATGTGGAAACAACGCTTACTAAAATGAAAATTATTAAATAAAAGAACACAATCCACCACATAGGGTGTACATCACTACATGAGCAAGTTAATCTGTTTCCCAAGCAAACCAATCGCACATATAACAACGCACTATCGTCACGTTAAAGGAAGTAGTCAAGTTTGGGAAGTCCGGGACGTTCTGGCAAATTTTACTAAACTCTGCATGAATAAAGAAACTACATGTTAAATGTCAAAATATTATTTAAAATCAAATTTGCAACATGACAAGACATTAACAATAGTAAAAAATACAAATATTGATAAGATATCTATACTATTACAAAATAATATATAAAATACAGTACAGCACTCACTAACGATAGTGCTATCGGGTAGGTACCTGTAAGCATAGCATGCCTCAAGTGACCCCTATCAATAACTACCCTACAAATAACCTACATTTATAGCACAAATAAACTAAGGAAATCGCAAAAGTAAGCAATTGATACTATCGACAATGAATACATATAATATAAAGAGAAATAATTGCAAAATATGAAGTAACAACAGATTTAAACAAAGAGTACTCTTTTAACAAGAACAATAAATTTAAAAAATCATCAATATTAATAATAATAATATAATAATAGAAAAAGAAAAAGAAAAAGATAACAATAAATACAGACAAAAAGTAAGCAGAGGTTATACAAGAAACTTCAAGTTAAAAATGCTTGATTAAAATTATTGATGTCAAATTTTAGAATACAGTCACAATAATTGACCCTAAAAAGATTAAATTTATGGAACAATTTACTTGCCTCAAAACCTCTGTCCACTAAGAGTCTGTATAGTGACCTAGCTCTAGCCCAAAAGTCATCTACTTTAGTGCAGATTTTACAAAATCTTATTAATTGGGAATAAAAACAATTATAAGTGATTTTACTATCGATATTACTACTAGGGAAAGGAAAGTTTATTACGTTAAAATTAAAATCATCAACTTTGTGATATACTTTAAGTATGCACTGTTCATTAACAATCTCTATATTTATATCAAGAAAATTTTCAACTTTATAATTTACGTTACATTGTGTGAGGGGAATAGAATTAGGGTAAATAAGTTTAGCAACTTGATTAAAATTTAACAAATTGCAAACAAGAATATCATCAATATATCTACTATTATTACTTAACAGTTTAGCAAGTGCTAATTTTTCTGGAATTTTATTTTTCTTGCTACTGTCAACTAAGTCTTTTATATATTTAAATTCTAAAGCAAGCAAGAATAAGTCTGCAATTAAAGGGCTAGCATTTCCACCCATAGGAATTCCTAATATTTGTTTGAAAATGTACGGCCCGAATCTAACATAAGTATTGAAAAGGAGGAATTTAAGGGCATCTTTAAGTTTAGTTCTATCAAAATATACAGAACTAGTGGGAGTAGAGCTAAGTGATGCATTATTAAAATATGTATAAACATTTATGAAATAATTACCATTCCTAACGAACCTGTCAAAGTGCAAATCTATAATAAAGCAAAGCTCTGAATATACTAAATCTAAAGGCAAATTGGTATACAAAGTTGAAAAGTCGCAGCTATGTACCGAGGTAACTTTCGGCATGGTATTTATCAATAACTTCTAACGAATTGTCAACACTCCAATAATAGTTAATGCCAGTTCTTCTCATGATGGTATTACAATATCTTTTATGAGTACTTTTAATGTATTTTAAGCAATTTACTACTTGTTCTGATAGAGTTTTAGTGGTAGCAAATTTTGCTCCGGCAATAAAGCGATATTTATAAGGTCTTTTATGAAATTTAGGTAACATGTATAATTTTGCAATGCACTTGTTCTTATCAGAAAATTTAATATCAAATATTATATTTTTCTTGGTATGTTCATCGATTAAGTTATCAATATTCAGATTATTTTGAATTTCATAAACAGAATTACCGCAAATATTTTTACGTAATATGTTACCCTTAATACCTAATTCTTTTTTCATATTTTCAAGATAAAATTTCTTACATGTGAAGCTATAATTATTGCTGGCTTTATCTACTGTAGTGATTACAAAATGTTTATGTAAATTTATTAAATCAGCTTTAAGCTTATTATAATTATAGTCTATAAAATCTGAAAGATTAAATTCATTTTTAAGCGAGAAAATTTTATTTCTAATTAACTTAATTAATAATTTAGACCATGCTTCTAGTTCTCTCGCATTGCAGCACGCAATTTTTAACAATTTATCTTTTAATTTATTGACTGAAAAAACAATATCTTTTAAAATTATGTCCCATGTTACTTTATTACTCCCTATTCTAAATTTAAACCCTTTACGACATAGCTCCGCTAATTTGTCGTTTGCAAAATGTTTAACTAGTTCTACATCACCTGTTAATATGTGACATATCGGACTATAAATGAACTTTGCTAGTGCATCACGTCTGCTAGCTGGCATATCCATGACTCTTTCACACACGCATTTATTATTATTGAAAATATCATTATCTGAAAGATTTCCTAAAACTTTATTATAATTACAAATAATAGACCCAACAGGTCGTTCATATGAATACACTATTAATGGTTTGAAATCTTTACAACCATCTGGTAATATGGACTTAACTTTCTTTGAATTAATAAGACTGTTAACATTAATTTTGTCTAAAATTTTAGAGGAATAATTTAAAGTGGACAGGACTTTATCTTTAATACGGTTATCTTTGGATTTCTTAGAATTAGCTCTAATATATCCCATAAAAGCAAAGACTATATTCTTAAATTTATTTGTGAAATTATGTTTATTATTTAGCTATAAAAGGAGCAAAACTTTTCTTTTGTAGGCCTTTCAATGAATCTTTTAATTTTTTTTAATTCCGAAATTTCGATATAATGAATATAAATTATTAACAATAATTATAATATCAGACCTGCTTTTCTTTTTATTAAATGTATTTAGTCTTCTATTACCGTGTCTACCAGGTCTTCTGTTTAAAACAGGGAAGTTAAAATATGGGTTATTAAAATCGTTTTTTAATAAATCTTTATACAAAATGTTGCCTACATTTTTTATTTGATTGTTAAGTCCAAATGGATAGATGGTCATTAATTTTCCAATCCAATAATTTTCTCTATCTAAAACATTTTGATTACTTTGAACAATTTCTATAATTTTGTATTTACAATCAAATTTAGTACAATCTGTGTTAAAATGCTTATATAGAAGAATCTTGGAGTCGATGCCGTTCTTAATTCCTGATCTATGCCCGTAGGCTCTTTCTCTTAAACATTGCTCCGTCTTTCCAACATATGAAAGTTGGATGGTTCAACATATGAAAGTTGGATGGTTGAGATAGTCTTTACCCTCAAAATTCCCCAAGATCTTTCCTAACTGTATAAAATGTTCTAATGATAGCCAGAAAAACCGGTTAAAATGCATCATAATCTTCAAAGGGTTAAAAGGTAAGGATGTATTATTCGGGCAGATCGCTCGCTTTGCTTACAATACTCACAGGCTCGCGATCACGTTCCCATTTATTTTGACTGGCGTGGGATACAATAATGGGTTGCCCACCTCACCCCCAAATGACTTATTGTCATCATCATATATACATATATATTGCCAGCAGGGTTGGCATGATTAAAATCAAACAATTTTAATCAAGTGATTTTAATCGATTATAATCAAAAGACAAAAAATCATTGATTAAAATCAAAATTGATTTGTTTATTAACCCGGGAGCTGCGGGGAGACTCTTAAGAGTTCCCCCTAAGAGTCAGAGAAAACAAAAATCAACTTTTGACAAGAAAAAAAAAAAAAAAATTATATATTTTTTTTTTTTTTTTTTTTTTTTTTTTTTTGGCCCCTGGGCCATGCAAAATCTCAGTCCTCTACCTCCCCTCCTTCCCCACTTTCCTCCTCTCCTTCAGTTATCACCTATTTTCCCTGTATTCCCTTATTCTGAGGTATATTTTCGTGCTAACATTAGAAATCCGATTGGAGGGTGTGTCATCACTGCTAGCAAGAGAGTGCAAAAGAGAGAGAGATAGCATAGATCGACTGTGTCTCAGTGGCCTTGGGGGAAATTGCCTCACCCATACATTATACAACTCGCGGGCTATATCTCCGATTTTGACCATCCAAACGCTGTTTTCACTCGTTTTATTGTTGTTTCAGGTTAATACCTTTATAATCAACCCATAATAGGCGCATATGGATAAGTATTAATGCTATTAATGGCACAATGAATATTTTAGTGACGGAAACACCTCAAATACGTCAGCACAGGGGGACGTTTCCAATTACCCCCATGCGCACTTCAGAGGTTAATATCTCACATATCAAGTAATTATACAACATTTTGCATATTTCTAATAAACTTTTGCACTAGTTCAAGAATTGAAGAAATTAAATATATTGTGTTCTTTCATAGTAAATGAATTATCTTTGCTCCTTAGCCCTTCTCGCCCGGCTGGACTCCATACCTCCATATCGAGTTTGCCCCGTACCACCTGGCTGGCCTACATAGCTCCATAGCATTATTTCATGGCTTAAAACCATTTAAAACTGCACTTGAGAAAGTTTTGTTGTCTTAGCGGATGGTCTGTACAACCAACAACAACAACAACACAGCCAGTCAGTCGGGTGACTCCTGTTTGCATGCAGGCCTAATGAAAGCTTCTATTGATTATCCCGAGTCTCAAAAGATGCATGAAAGCAGTCGACAGTGAAATAGGAATGATTACAATGGTGAAACAAATCAGTAATCAATATTAACCCTTTCAGGTCCAGGGGTTTCTGTTTAGTATTCAGAAGAAAAAAATATCTTAATCTCATAATTACCTCTCCAAAATTAGTTTTCTGCCCACAACTCGCTCAAAGATAACTGCAGAGGTTGAAGTAATTAAACTAAAGGTTTCTAAACATCCCTAATGGTCATAAAGGTTTAAAGTACCGGTATCCTGTAAGGATGCGATCACGTCCAGCAGTGCGCGAAAGGGTTAATACATAATAAATAATCATTTCTTGAACGAATGTAAATAGACCATAGCCGTGGCTGTCGATACTGCATCGTCGCATTCGAACAGTTCTCAGTAGTATCACAAAACATCTGGTCTTATTTCCCACCTCACACAATAACTGCTTAATGTACAGTGTTCTAATCTTCGCCCATCGCAAGATAACATTGAGTATTGCCTCTGGTATGTATATAAACTAGGTTAGGCTATTTATTTGCAGAGATATGAGTATCTGTAAATGACGAAACTTAGGAATTTACACGGTTCTAGGCTCGCGGCGGCCATAACTGACCTATTCATTTTCACCATATAAACTGAACCACTTGGTCTAGAGACTTCTAGTCTTCACCCATCGCAAGATAACGAGTACTGTACTGACTCTGGATATATTATATATATAGGCTATGTATAAATATATAACCTAGGTTAGGCCATTTTTTTATGTATTATAAGCGCACCAAAATCCCGAGAATTCAACGATTAATCCAGATTCAGTGTTGGTGGGAAGGTTAAAATGGCTGTTTGGCGAGGGTTAAATTACTTTTATTTATTTGTTTTTCTGACATAATATAATCAAAGTAATAGCCTTTAAGATGTAGGAATATATACTGTATACTGTACTTACAATAGTAGGAGATTTCAACTGTAGTGAGGTTGATTGGGAATCGGGAGATGCAGGGCCAAATCAGAGATCTTGGGGAAGTCGGCTAGTGGAGTTGGTTACGGAAAATGTACTTGCACAACATGTGAAGGAAAATACAAGAATGAGGGGTAATAACGAACCTTCTAAACTCGATCTGATTTTTACAAAAGATCCTCACGAAATTAGTGATATAAACTATCTATGTCCTGTAGGTAAAAGTGATCACCTATTACTAAAATGGAAGTTGACCTCGAGTAATGCCAATAGATTAGACAATAGCTACATAAATGACAGATTAAATTATAGTAAAGCTGATTATGTATCCTTGAAAAGATATTTAGAGGGAGTAGATTGGGATCTTATTTTGAAGGAACGGGACGTACAAGGTAAATATAGTAGATTCCTCGAAATTTATAGAGTAGGAACCAATATGTTTGTCCCAAGATATAAAACTGGAAATTTTACTAAGCAGAAAGATTGGTTTAATTTGAAATGCAAAAGAGCTTTGGGTAGGCGTGATGCAGCTTGGGCTAGATTAAGAAGAAGGAACACTGAGAGTAATCGGAATAAATATAAACAGGAGAGGAATAGATATGTTAACATAATTAGGCAAGTTAAAATGAACTATGAGAAGAACATAGTAAATAAATGTGAAAGTGACCCTAGATTATTTTATAAATATATAAACAGTAAGTTGAAGGTAAAGAAACAAATTACTAAATTAAGAGTTGATGCTAGGATGTATGAAAATGTATCGGACATGTGTGAGGTAATGAATAACAAATTGGGGTCAGTTTTTACTAGAGAGGAAGGTTTTGACGAACCACAGGCGGGAGTACTGGAGAGTGGTCTTAGTAAGATTGAAATAACTAGAGATGAGCTGTTATCTGCGATGAGAGGACTTGAAGTAAGGAAAGCTATGGGACCGGATGAAGTGTCTGCCTGGGTTTTAAAGGAGTGTGCAGAGCAATTAGTGGAGCCAGTGAGGGACATAATTCAAGCTTCCTTAGATAAAGGACAGGTTCCTGTTGAATGGAAAAGAGCTAATATCATTCCGATATACAAGAATGGAAACCCTGAGGACCCTCTAAACTATAGACCAGTTTCACTTACTAGTATTGTATGCAAGATTTGTGAAAAGCTAATTAGGAAGAGATGGATGAAAATGTTGGAGAGAAAGAAAATAATAACCCCAAAGCAATTTGGATTCAGAGAAGGGACATCTTGTGTTACCAGTTTGCTATGTTATTACAGTAGGGTGATAGATGTACTCCAAGAAAGAGGCGGATGGGTGGACTGCGTCCACTTAGACCTTTCCAAAGCATTCGATAAGGTACCACATAAGAGATTGTTATCTAAGCTTGAGACGCTAGGATGTGTCAGGGGGAGTTTGCTGAAATGGATGGAGAGCTATTTAACAGATAGGGAAATGAGGACCAACATTAGAGGAACTTACTCATCGTGGCGGAAAGTTGAGAGTGGTGTGCCGCAGGGATCTGTGTTGGCACCTCTCATGTTCCTTATGTACGTGAATGACCTGCCGATAGGCATAAACTCTTACATGTCAATGTTTGCAGAGGACGTAAAAATTATGAGACAAATAACAAATAAAAGTAGTTGTGAGGAGCTGCAAGGGGATTTAGATAAAATATACGAATGGAGCACCAAGTGGAAAATGAAATTTAATATAAGTAAATGTCATGTGTTAAATATGGGAAGAAGTGTGAATAGACCAAATTGGGAGTACAGGATGGGAGATAATAAAATTAGCAAGGCCGAAAAAGAAAAAGATTTAGGGTTGATTATACAAGATAATTTGTCACCAGAGAAACATATTAACAAGCTCTTTAGCGGAATGTATGCAATGGCCGGGAATATGAAAGTTGCTCTGAACTATTTGGATGAGACCATGGTAGCGAAAATTATGAAGAGTATGATTAGACCAAGATTGGAGTATGCAGCAGTGGTGTGGTCCCCGCATCTAAAGAAGCATATTCACAAGTTAGAAAGAATCCAGAGAGCAGTCACTAGATTGGTTCCAAGTCTCAGAGAACTGCCATATGAAGGGAGGCTAGACAAATTAAATCTACCGAGTCTAAAAGAGAGGAGAGAGAGGGGAGACATGATAATGATGTACAAATGTACCCGGGGGCTGGAGAGGCTGGATAGGGAGGATATATTAATTATGGATACAGGAATAACTAGAGGCCACAGCTACAAAGTAAAAAGACCTACCTGCAAGAACGATATCAGGAAGTTTAGCTTCCCCTATAGATGTATTGACAAATGGAATGGGCTGGAGGAGGAGGTGGTAGGGGCAAGGAACATCCATATTTTCAAGAAAAAATTGGATAAAAAGTAGACTGAGAGACGGGACAACACGAGCTTAGCTCAACTCCTGTAAACTACAATTAGGTAAATTAGGCAATTAGGTAAATACAAGTTTTGCGCGAAATGGAAGTTTGTATAAAAAAATTAAAAAGATCGATTTTAACCCTCCAGCCCCGGCTATGTATTATATATATATTCCTCGAAACCCGGGTGTTTTGGCCGAAAAACGTCTAGGCTAGGCTACCGTATATTCGTTAATCAGACTGCTTCCCGCATTCCCGCGCATCCCCAAGCGTAGCTGTGTTATTTACCTGTAGAATGGCATTAAGTAGAGCTCTCTAAGTCAACTGGTTGAGCTGTGATGATGATTTCATTGGAGATAACTTTATGGCCAAAACAGCCACTTTACACCACTTTTCGATACTTAACAACAACATACAGGCACACACGAACAAGCGACGCTCTCCTTCTTGTGGCCGGAGATGCGGGGCGTCGGTCCAGCCGGCTGTTGTTTACATGCGTCGGACGTACGCCTCGCACACGAAGCTCACAGGCTTTCAACCACTGGGCGTTCAAGAGGCCTTCCGGGTACCTGTTATATGCTTTTTTATGGGCGTTCAAGAGCCCTTCCGTGGTGAGAGGGTTAATCAAATAAATCTGATTTTAACCCGTTGAGCCCCGGCTAGTTATAATATTTTGTTCACCCCAGTCCCAAGCCATTTTCACTTCTTTTTTTTTTGTTTGCTAAAATGGAAGACAAGGATGAGAAATGAAAAAAAAAAAAAAATCACCTCGGACATTTTTTGGGGGGGGGGGGGGGGGCCTCAAAAAAAATTGTTGAGCCAAAATGGAAGAGAATGGTGAGAACTGAAGAAAAAATAAAAAAAAACACTCATTTCGGTCATTTGGGGGGCGGGGGGGGGGTCGAAAGTTCGTCTCCCCCGCATGACCACCCGCCCGGGAACATTAGGGTGAAACTAAGTATGGCATTGTACGGCATACATCCTAAGGAGTGTCTCACATAAATCTCAAGCCTCTAGCTCCCATACGACCAGAGTAATGAAGGTTCAAAGTGGCGGTGAACTAAGGGTGCAAAGTATCCCCACTAAGCCCAACACCACCAGCCGCGCGGCTGTCTCGGCCCGCTCACACCTACCGGCCCGGCTCCCACACACACCTCCCCCTCCTATTCTCCCGCCATTTCCTACCTTACGAGCCACGTAAGTGTTTTTTATATGTCGGGACGCACGTGATGCGTCGCTGGGAGTTGGTGATCAAACACTGCCGACGCATCATGTGCGACGCTGGGTCTCACTGGGTTAATAAAAAAAATCAATGATTTTGATTTTTATTAAAAAAAAAAATAAAAATAAAAATCCCAACCCTGATTGCCAGCAGGGCGCAAATAACAGGAGGGGGAAAAAAAATATACAGGAAAGTAACCACGAGCCCTATGTAAACATGATCGTACGTCCGGATACTACATCCTTCCCGGTTAAAGCTTAGGGGGTGTTTGCTTTGTGGGAGTTATGTAATTAATAATCTAGTGGATACTTTGTATGTACAGTAAAATTTATAGCACATATTCTGTTCAATATCCCAGTAAATTCCTAATTTTGGCAGCACCCCACCCACCTTACTCACTTCACCACCTACCTTCCAGGAGGTGGAGTGAGGGAGGGGGGTCGGGGAAGTGGCTGCGGCGCTGCCAAAATTACCAACTTACTGGGATATTGAATGGAATATGTTCAGCAGCAAATTGTACCTATGATGAAGCATGTACTATTACCAAGTCAATAAATCAACCATGAGAGTAAAAGAGGGCATCCTACAAGAGCTTATAATATTTAATCTACAACTTTAATCTGGTAACACCTTGTGGCTATTGGGCAATTAAAATGTAAAACTTGCAAACTAAAACCAAAACTGGGACAAAGACAATATAAAGGCAAAATAACTAATCAAAATCACTATGTGGAAACAACGCTTACTAAAATAAAATTTATGAAATAAAAGAACACAATCCACCACATGGGGTGTACATCACTACACGAGCAAGTTAATCTACAATAATAATGGCAACTGGACTAGAGGAACATGATCAAAAAAGTTACTGTATATTGGGTGTTTATTGTTTTCTGTTGTGTTGTGTTGTCCCCATTCAGGTCAACCACAGGAGTGGGTGGGAATGGGCCCCGAGTACTGTACATACAATATATACATATTTTTGATAAAGCTGCCAAACGAGTGATGACGATAAAACTTGAGGGGAAAAGCGGTACTGTACTTTCATTAATCAGAAAAAGCTAGGTGAAATAAGCCTAGACCATTATTCAAGTCTGTGTGTGCCCCATGATAGTTTGCCAAGAGACAAAGTCGCTGCTCTGCAAGATAGAGTTGGCACCTTACCTTTTGATGTGTTCGCCACTCTTCTAGCGGCACCAAGGAGCGCGACGCCCCTCGTTATGGGTGGTAACCTAGAATTTGCTATGAGGCAAGATTTAACCCTTTCAAAAAGATGGTCATTTTCAAGAAGACACTGGCAACATTGTTCCTCTTATTGTCATTATCATACATATTGGAAACAGGGGCAAATATAAAAATTAGCCGTCAAAATAGACAGGAACGTAGCCGCGAGCGCAAGACCTATGTAATTTAAAATTTAAAATTGCAAACTAAACAAACCAAACCTTAGATAAAGATAATATAAAGGCAAAATAACTTATCAAAATCGCTATGTGGAAACAACACTTACTAAAATAAAATTTATGAAATAAAAGAACATGATGACCATACGCCCGGATACTACATCCTTCCTGACAGCAGCTCCCGCCAAAGATACTAGATTAGGTTGTTAGGTAATGACAATATATGCATGGCTTAACATAGAAACAGGATGGAGTGAGGAAGTACATGAACGAAGGCGGTGCTGGTTGGGGGGGAGGGGCGTCGACTGACTGGGGACAGAGGTGCATGGGGGCGGTTCGTTCGTGGCCACCCCTTCGGGGATCACGGCGTCAGGCAATAGATAGATAGATAGAACATAGAAAGGGGGAGGAGGGAGTCACTCCCTTATAATGTCATTAACCCATCCAGTACCAGGGACGTCCTTTTCGTCATATTCTGTACATTATTAGACGATTGTATTCAGCTTAGGAAGGACCTTAAGCAATAATAAGACTTCAGACTGTCTCGACCAACCCTTTTAACTACCACAGAGAGGACCTCAAGCAATAAGACTTCAGACTGTCTCAACCAACCCTTTTAACTACCACAGAGTAGTACAGACCCTTCTTAAACTGCATAAAATAGTCTAAATATAGCTAGAATAAAATCGAAGAGACGTCGCTGGTACTCAAAGGGTTAACCTAACCTGACCTAGTATCTTAGGTGGCCCCCCCAAAAAAAAACATGTCAAATTACTAAAAACAAATAAAATAATGCGAGGGGAAAAACACACCCGACATTGTCATAACAAAATGGTCAACAGAATACAAAACACACCTGAGTATCATAACAAAATGATCCAACAGAATACAAAACACTCCTGACAGACTGACAGTGTCATAACAAAATGGTCAACAGAATACAAAACACACCTGACAGTGTCATAACAAAATGGTCAACAGAATACAAAACACCTGACAGTGTCATAACAAAATGGTCAACAGAATACGGGTGTGGTACGAGGCAGTACACCCAGTATTACAACTTTTTTATCCTTTTTTTTCAAAATTAATTTAAAATTTCTCACCTTAGAAAACTACCAGTAACCCTTTCCTAAATAATCGGAACCACACTTTGTGTGGAGCACTCCGTCATAAAATTTCAGTACAGTACCGGTACTCGTATGTCTGTATGTACTGTATGCATAAATATACTGGGAGATTAGGAAAGGATAGTCTCACCTATTATAGAGCTAGAAAATTATAAAATAGCCCAAGCTTCGAAATTATAGTTTCATTGACATTTTGTATCATGGCCTATAGGTTTGCCATACGGTTTACTTCTATGCTATACCGGGATGTGTCAAATTCATTAGGCCTACATGAGAACCAAAACTCTCGCTATCGACGGTGTCGTCGCCATAATTGTGTGGTAAAACCTTAATTAGGGATAATATCAAAGGAGACTATTGCGGCGTTTTCGTATGCATCGGTTTTGACCGCCTACTTTCTTAAATTTTATTAAGCATTATTTCTACATAGCGATTTTGATTAGTTATATTGCATTTATCTTGTATCGTCCCAGTTTTGGTTTGTTTATTTTGAAAGTTTTACATTATAATCATCTAATGGTCACCGGATATTTGCCCCTTGCTGGCATTATATATGATGATGACAGTATCCTGGGGTGGGTGAAGGGAAAACAGTCATATAAGAAGCGAACGCAAAGAGCGTGCGAAGATTCATGGTAAGATTTTGATTACTATTTTGATGAATTACCCAGTAGCATTAGAAAAAGTAATTTTCAGGACCTGGGTAACTGATTTCCAGACTCCAGGTGTAGTCTAACTGTACCTTCCTAATCTAATCTAACTGAACATAGCCTGCACACTGCACTTAATATGACATATCAGAAGACAAAAGATGTTTTAATATTGGGGGATAAAATTGCACTTTTATCTGTTATACATGTAAATTATTAGGTTTTTCCAATGGCTTTTGGTGTGATATGCAGTATATGATTTTGACAATTGATTTGCTAGGAATTGACTGAAATTTTTCCTAAACTTAGCCCCACCCTGATAGTGGGCTAAGTGGGGAATTTACACACTTGGGGTACGATTGTACCAACCAGATTAGGTTACCGTACCTCTTGACAACAGATGGCAAGGCAGCATGCTACACGCTACTGATAAAAGCTTTCCAGGGCAGTAGGAATCCGTCCTCGACTATCCAAATTGACTAATTCCTTGAACGTGACGATAGTGCGTTGTTATGTGTGCGATTAGTTTGCTTGGGAACAAGATTAACTTGCTCATGTTGTTGTTGTTCCCCAAGCTGCCTGGCCGAACAGCCCCAAGGCCCCGAGCAATTCCAAGGCCATAACCGAGCGCCCCCACAGAACCCTCCCCGCCGACCACAATAAAGCCTGGGTGACCGAAGCCACTCCATGGCGGGGAGCTGAGGAGGGTGCGGAAACGCCCGGGAAACCAAAGCCCCACCCAGGGCCTTAGCAATTATGAAGAGAAAGTTGAGGGGCAAGGGAAAAATGTGACGCTTTGGCTTCCAATCTTGGTAGATTGGGAGGTCAATCCACGGAAGAGACGCCGTCACTTGAGATCTAGAAAATATATAAGTTAAAGGAACAGTCAGAGTAAGCATGTAGTAATGTACACCCATGTGGTGGATTGTGTTCCTTTATTAATAAATCATTATATTACTTAACCCGTGGAGCCCCGGCTAGTTTTGTAATGTTTGCGCACCAGAACCCGGCCGGTTTTCAAAAAATGGTTTTATTCCAGAAACAATAGCGAATGGGTTAGGAATAAAGGAAAAACCACGAAAAACCGCTCAAAAAGCTTTAAAAATGGTCCTACAGAGCCCCCGAAAACGGATTTTACAAGAGTAAAAAATTGAAGGCAATTATCCCAAAAAAACAGGTTATTGTGCGCTCGCGCGCACGCACGTGGACCTTGAGAGTTTTCAACCATCGGCACGGTTGCGTGGGATACGTACACAGTTCCCATACAAATCTGAGCCCTCTTGAGTGGCTACACCTGAGGTTACGGTCGGCGCAATTAGGGTGACGCGTCAGGCGCGTCTCTGGGGCTGTGCGTTACATACATCGCCGACGCGTCAGACGCGTCGCTGGGGCTGTACGGGTTAAGCGTTGCTTCCACATAGCGGTTTTGATTAGTTGTTTTGTCTTTTTACTGTGTTCGTATAAGTTTTGGTTTGTTATTTTGCAATTTTACATTACAATTTGTAGGGAGGCTGGGAGATATATAATATATAGGGTAAGACAGGGTAATTTCTCCGCGGCGCTAATAATTTGCATTCAAACGCCGATATCTCCGAAAATATTGCATGGATTTGGCTGCAGTTTAGCTTAGGTTGTAGAGCAGTTTTGGTTTAGGTTGTAGAGCAGTTTTGGTTTATGTTGTGGAGCAAGTTTGGCTTAGATTGTATAGCTAGTTTGGCTTAGGTTGTAGATCTAGTTTGGGTTAGGTTTTGTTGCAGTTTCGCGGGGCCTGGAGCCGAGGCTAGCGGCGCGTCTGACGGTATGGTCGGGTGTGTGTGGGGGTGTTTGTGGGTGGTTTGTATGTTTGCGTGTGACACAGTGTTGGCAGTAGCCATCAGCTGCTGCCTGGGACTTTCTACTAGAAACCTACACGCCTCACCCACACGAGACACGTCCACACCCGCACTAAATACTTCCACACTCGTAGGCCTAATAAATACGTCCACAACCGCACTAGACACGTCCACGCCCGCACTACATGTCCACAACTCCACACCCGCACTAGACACAGTGGCGCCTAGGCCTACACGTGTGACACGCCTGCATCTCTGCCCGCCCTGTTCAGTTGTTTGTGTGTGTGTGCGACGTGTTTCTATTGGCATGTTTAGTGTCAGTTTGGGTTTGTGAATGTTTTCATTGCTTTTACCTGCGCGCTAGTGTTTTGTCTGGCCATAAATCATATAATGTTATCTAGTTTACTAGCTAGAAGATGCGTAAAATAGGCAGAGGCGAAATTACCCCGCCTGGCGGGGTAGGCAGCATGACCAAAGCATTATATATTTTATTGTTTTTTGGGGCATCTATAGCATAAAGGCTGAATGTATAGATAACAATTTTAAAATTCCATTTGTGGCAGTTTCTATTCGTCAAAATACGCGATTTTCGGCGAAATTACCCCGTCTTACCCTACTGATCATATGTAGTTCATAGATACCAGTATATGTTAAACTAGAAAATACATTGGAGAGGGAGGTTGGATGTCTCTTGGCCGGCCGCCCCAGAATACGACCAGGCGGTGAAATATAAGTTGTTCAACCCCCAATTGCTGTTCCCTCCTTTTTTATCATTCTTCAAGTTCAAAAGTTCATATGTTTATCATATAAGTAAAATAAACGCACATGGAGAAGAAATAATGCGTTATATCGTAAATATAACTAATTCTGTCAGAATCGAATGGTAGAAATAACATGTTTTGAACACCTACCTCAATATCGCGTTCCTCGGGTTAAGGAGTGTAGTTTCTACTGCTGGGCTGGTCGCTAGAGTTGCGGGCTGCTGAGGCGTATAGTTTATTGCTGGGCTGGTCGCTAGAGTTGCGGCCTGCTGAGGCATATAGTTTCTTGCTGGGGTGGTCGCTAGGATTGCGGGCTGCTGAGGCGTGTAGTTTCTTGCTGGGCTGGTCGCTAGGGTTGTGGGGCCGTGGGCTGCTTTCCTCAACAATCTAAATAGAAGAAAAATTAAACCAAATTAATTCTTCAATAATATTTCCCAAGTACAGTACAATCAGCAACAGAATGTTTTTTTATTTTTTTGGTAAAAATTGAAGACCCCGGACAGCATTTTTAGCATTTATTTTTCATTTTGGGATGGATGTAGTTTCCGGGCGTACGGTCGCCATGTATACATAGGGCAATCGCCGCGGTTAACTTTGTGTCTATTTACACGGCGATTTTTTCATAGTTATTTGCCCCCTGCTGGCAATATATATGATGATGACAATATGTCATGGGGGGGGGGGGGGGGGGGAGGGAGTGGATGGTGGACGGCGATTTTGTTTTGGTTACTTTTTAGTTTCTTACAGTAGATCCTCTGGAAAAAGGCAAACTAGGCCTGTGTATCCAGCTCATTACCAGTACTTGCACTGCCTGCGGTCGTTCACGGTGTTGGCGGTAGCAGACGCAACATTTTTATTATTCTGTATTTTTGCTTTATAATCAAACTTCAAATCTTGTCTTCACCATGCTTTATCAAGATTACCAACTCCCTTATTGATTAGGAATAGACTACATACTGGGGCAGTGCGTTCCACTCATTTACCACTCTATCACAAAATGAGTTCTTTGCCTTCTCTAGCCTATTTTCATGTGGCTTTTTTTCCGGTGCCTTTATTATTATTATTATTATTATTATTATTATTATTATTATTATTTGTTATTATTTTTATTAGTAGTACCGGTATTATTATTATTATTATTATTATTATTATTATTATTATTATGTTGTACTATATTTCACTGGTAAATATCTACAATATACAAGTTCAATGACATAATTATGGCTACGATATACCCGCAAGTTTCATTAAATATAATTATAAGTTTTTCACAGAGGTGAGAACAGTTATAAGTTTTTCACAAAGGTGAGAACAATTATAAGTTTTTCACAAAGGTGAGAACAATTATAAGTTGTGTGCATCACCATTAACCCGGCAAGTGCAGGAAGACTCTTAAGAGTTTCCCCGAGCGACTGCGGGAAGACCCTTTAACACCTTACGAGCGGCCTAGGCGGTATATAATATGTAGCCACCAGCGGGGTGTTTTTAGCCAAAATAGGGCTGTTTACGTGATCATTTTTATGCCTAAATAAGACCCAGAGCATAAAACAAGTATCTATCCCTGAAAGGGCATAAACAGAGCTTTCCAATGACACCATAACGATCCTTTTATGATGGCTAGTTTTCTTGCAACAACCGCGCAACGCGAGTGCAAAAAGCATGTAATTCGGCACTTTCCCCATACAATTCCGTATATAGCGAGTGAGAGAGGAGGGAGGAGGTGGGATTCGTGTCAGTAGGTTCGCCGCGGTGGTCTGGAGCAGTCATACGCTCGCTACTCTCCTGCCACCACTTGTCTCTCTCTCTCAGCAACATTACGTGCTGAAATTGCCACACGACCTATGTCGAGCGCCGCCAGATAGTCCAGATTTATTATACTCGACTTATGTTGCGCCCCGACAGTTATGGGTTAAGATCCTGGGCCTAAAAAAACCCATTTAACCTAAGAAGTGCGCATGGGGGGTATGAGACACCACACTCCTGTGCCGACGTATTTGAGCTGTTCCCATCACTAACATCGTTATTTTACCATAAATAGCATTAATACTTATCCATATGCACCTATTATAGGTTTATTATAAAGGTATTAACCTGTTACATTCCTAAAGATTTCTTCGTCAAGTGACACAAATGTCCTCCTTATCAGCCCTACAATTCTATTGGCTTTGTTTATCTTTTCTGCTAAATGTTCTGAGAAATTTAACTTATTGTCTATCACTACTCCTATATCCTTTTCTGCATTCACTTCCTCCATCACTTCATAGATATATACTGTATCCTACCTTGTCTATCTTGCTTGTCCCAATACGCATGTACTTGCATTTTTTTGGATGAAAAGGCATTAACCAATGCTCAGACCATCCCTTCATGCCCTCCACATCTCCTTGAAGCAAACCCACATCTTCCTTACTCCTCACTCTTCTATACAGCTTAGTGTCATCCGCATACAGGTATACCTCACTTCCATTAGTTATAACTTCAGGTAAATCGTTGATAAATATAACGAACAGTAGTGGTCCCAACACAGATCCCTGAGGTACCCCACTTGTAATTTCCCTCCACCCCGAGCCTATTTCATTCACCAGTACCCTCTGTCTCCGATCTTTCAGGAAGGCTTCTATCCATTTCACACATTTCTCCCCAATATTATAGCTTCTAACTTTCTCTATTAACCTTTTATGTGGGACCTTATCGAAGGCCTTCATAAAATCGCAATATACCACGTCTATTACATCACCATCCTCTAGAATTTGCAGTACCGTCGACCTCCCCGGCAAGAATCCGAATCTATACAGCTTAGTGTCATCCGCATACAGGTATACCTCACTTCCATTAGTTATAACTTCAGGTAAATCGTTGATAAATATAACGAACAGTAGTGGTCCCAACACAGATCCCTGAGGTACCCCACTTGTAATTTCCCTCCACCCCGAGCCTATTTCATTCACCAGTACCCTCTGTCTCCGATCTTTCAGGAAGGCTTCTATCCATTTCACACATTTCTCCCCAATATTATAGCTTCTAACTTTCTCTATTAACCTTTTATGTGGGACCTTATCGAAGGCCTTCATAAAATCGCAATATACCACGTCTATTACATCACCATCCTCTAGAATTTGCAGTACCGTCGACCTCCCCGGCAAGAATCCGAACTGTCCCCCCCCCCCCTTTTTTTTTTTCTATGTGATTGAGGGAGGCAAAAGGCATAACTGCCTATAGCGAGTGCCTCCCCCATAGTTGAAAGAGTGACAGGGTTGGGGTGGCCCGCCCTTTTCGACGAGGTTGGGGGGGGGGGGGGGGTAGAGGAGGTCAACGTGGCGCTCATGCCCGCACGGCCCGTACCGGGGGTACCTCCACGTCAACACAATGTGTAGGTTCTCTGGGTCGGCCTCCTTGTTCTCCTTCTCGCCTGGCCGACCGGGTCGCTCCCCTCCTCTCGGGTGCTCCCTCGGGTTGTTTTCGCCCTTGCGCCACTCGGTGGCCGCGAGGGACGTTGGGGGCGGCGGGTTGCGCGGAGGGGTCTCACCTGGAGGTGGACGTCCAGACCCCCACTCCGCTCTTGTCACCGACGCCGGCCCATCTCTTCAGAGGTGGGTAGTCGAGGGAGTTGACCGCCGGTCACCCGGTTTTCCTCTCCCGTGTCTTTCTGGTACCGTCGACGAACTGCGACGCGATGCGACCGGTGGTGGATCTGTCGGCCCTCAACGGGCACATCGTGCACACACGGTTTCGGATGCTGCCGGTACCCCTGGTACGCCTGGCCCTGCGCCCTCTGTCGTGGGTAGTGTCGCTGGCCCTCCAGGATGCGTCTTGGCTCGTTCCTCTCCATCCTCGCTTCCAGCGATTCTTGGCCGTTCGGACTTCCGATCGTGTGTTCCTGTTCGACGGCCTTCCCTTCGGTCTCCACATCGCGCCGCGGATCTTCTCCGCACTGGTGGGGCAGGCTCTGGGTCCTCTCCTCAGGAGCGGGCTCCAGATCCTGTTTTCCTTGGCCGATTGGTTGGTAGTTTCCGAAGCCCTAGGACTGTGCATTGGCGACGCCCTCAGTCGTTCGCAACATCGCACGGTTAGGGTTCCCCTTCGATGTTCCCAAGTCACGCTTGACCCCGTCGCGTGGCGTGCCATGGGTCGGTCTCGCATGGGTTTTGTCCGGCGCTACGGTGACCCGGGGTCTGCCGGCCGCGGTGCACCTTCGGTGGAAGGTCTTCGCCGTGTTGCACTCGGTCTCCCTCCCTGGGTGGCTCTGGGACTCGTTCGCGGGTTCGCTGCATTGGGCAGCTCTGCCCCTTCCCTTAGGGAGCCTCTGGCTACGCCGCCTCCTCCTCATGGGCACCGCGGTGTTTCCGTTGCCCCTATGGATCGGCTCCTGCCGCTCCCACGTACCGTTCGCAGACGCTTCGGTCGCTGGGTTGCTCGGGGCTCGCTCTCTGCGGCTGTGCCCTGGACTGCCCCCCCGCCGACGGTCTGGGTAGCCACAGATACGTCGAGCGAGGTTGGGTGAGGTTCCCGATCGAACCTGGGACGTCCACTTCCCGGCAGATGGGTGGGTCTCCCTCCACTTACCCGTCTATGCCCTCGGACTGTTGGTTCCTTTGTTCTTCCTGCGGGACCACGCGCTGGCCCTTCGGGGTAAATCGGTGGCCTTCGGGTTGGACACTCAGACAAGCTGTCCACTGTTTCCTAATGCGGGGGTCCTCCAGGTCGTTGACTCTATTGGGGGTCTCGGTGGAGTTGTTCTTCCTCGCGGACCGACACCCCTTCTCCTTGCATGCCTCCTCCCTGCCCGGGCCTGCCACCCTGTGGGCGGCCGCCCTGTCGAGAGGGCAGGGCGTTCTTGTAGAATGGGCGATGAAACGGACTGTGTTCGCCGACCTCGCGGCTTCCTGAGGTGTTCCGGAGGTCGCCTTGTTCGCATCGGGGGTGCCGCGCCAGTTGCCTCTGGACCTCTCCCTCCGGCCTCGCGCTCCGGGGGGGGGTCCGGACGCTTTCATGGTAGCCTGGTACAGGTGGCGGTCGATATACAGCTTTCCGCCACCAGACGCGCTGTTGATGTGCCCAGTCCTCGCGAGGCTGCGGCTGTACCATGGCTGCGTCTGGCTCCTCGCGCCTCTGTGGCCGGCAGGGGCTTGGTACGCCCGGTTGCCGCGGTGGTGCCCGAGTCCGGTCCCTCTACCTGTCTCCGGCTTCCACTTGGGCTAGGTTGGGGACCTGCGGACCTCGTTGGCCTTCGCATCGTGCTTGTTCATGAGGCACGGTGGCTCCCGGTCCCCGGCCGGGCCCTGACTGACTTCCTGCAGCGTTCCTGGCCGTCTTCTCCTTGGGGGACTTACGGGTCCCGCTGGAGGTCTTTTACTAGGTGGCTACAGGCCACTCGCCTGCCAGTTGGCTCTCCTTCCCTCGTCCTACGCTCCTTGTTTCACCTCTTCCGTACACGTCACTTTCAAGTCGACGCTATACGTACCCACTTGTCTGCCGTCCGGGGGGTCTTTGGGTCCGTCGCTGGGCTGGTCGTTCCGCCACAGGAGCTGGATTCCTTCCTGACGGCTGCCTTCCGGGATCGACCGCCTCCGCGCCAGGTCCCTCCGCAGTGGGATCTGGGGCGGGCTCTGGTCCTTCTGGCTTCACCCACGTTTACAAGGGCCGCTACGCCGGTTCCGTTGCTCGGGCGTCCACTCTTCCTTGTCGCTCTGGCCACTGGGGATCGGGTGTCTGCACTAGCGGCATTGTCACGGCCCCGAGACTGCGTGCGATTCTCCCCATCCTTGCATGGCGTCTCGTTCGCCTCCTCCCCTCCTTTTGTTACCACTCATGGGAGGGAGGCCCCCGTTTTCCAGCCTTTCGCCGTCCAGGCTTTACGGCGTGGGCATCCTCGCCATGTGTTGTGCCCGGTGTCAGCCTTGCACTCCTCTGTTGCGTCTGTGGCGCCGCCTTCGGGTACTGCTGTGTGGGTGTCTCCTCGGACAGGTGGGAGGCTCTCGCAGGTGCAGATGGGCCGCCACGTTTGTCGGACCGTTCGTGCCCGTCACCCTGTTTGTAGGGGTTCTGCGCACGATGTCAGATCCTTTGCTGCCTCCTTCCGGTTCCTGCCACGTCGATCCTTACCTGCCATCGCCTCAGCGGTTTTGTGGTCTTCTATCAATTCCTTCATCTCCTCCTACCTCTCCGTGTCCAGTGTTCGACCCCCTCGGCCGGTGATTGCTCTCGGGGGTCGTGTTTCCTGGTGCTCTGGCGAAGATGCCTGGTCTTCCCCCCTTGTCCCTCGTTCTTTTCCTTTGTTTTATTTGACAAAGGGGGGGGGGGGGGGTACGGGTTTGCAAGTTTGGGATTATGTATTGTTCCAGTACATAAGTGTTTTTGCCACATTGAAAATTGTGTTTTGTTCTTGTGTTCAGTGTTTTTGTTGGTTTTTGAAGAAAAGGGATTTTGGGTACAGTACCTTTTTGGTTTCAGACAAGTCTATGTTTTTGCATTACTGTGAATGACGGGCATGTGTTAAAACTGTTCTTTTTAGCTACTCCTCAGTTTTTCACTCTTTTATTAAACTCTCTTGTTTAAATTGTGTCTTTGTCATTCATAATTTTGTTTTATGCATTGTGTTTTTTGGTAGGTTGGGCTTGGATGTCCTCCTCCTATTTGTTATGCAGCCTTGACGTTGGATTTGCCAAGACTACTAACAATTTGGGAGGTTTGACGTACCTCCCAGCCTACCAAATAGGAAAACCTACTATTTGGTAGTAGTCTTGGAAAATCCAACGTACATAATACCCTCCCTCACGCCGGACCCCTGCCCATCCGCGTTCTTCTGCTGACGTGAGATGTGATGACAAGAGAGGGTCGCTCATGCGCACGTTCGACAGGGATCTGCACATGACGGAACACGGGATGGGCCTTAACCCTCTCACCACGGAAGGGCTCTTGAACGCCCATAAAAAAGCATATAACAGGTACCCGGATGGTATCTTGAACGCCCAGTGGTTGAAAGCCTGTGAGCTTCGTGTGCGAGGCGTCGGTCCGACGCATGTAAACAACAGCCGGCTGGACCGTCGCCCCGCATCTCCGGCCACAAGAAGGAGAGCGTCGCTTGTTCGTGTGTGCCTGTATGTTGTTGTTAAGTATCGAAAAGTGGTGTAAAGTGGCTGTTTTGGCCATAAAGTTATCTCCAATGAAATCATCATCACAGCTCAACCAGTTGACTTAGAGAGCTCTACTTAATGCCATTCTACAGGTAAATAACACAGCTACGCTTGGGGATGCGCGGGAATGCGGGAAGCAGTCTGATTAACGAATATACAGTAGCCTAGCCTAGACGTTTTTCGGCCAAAACACCCGGGTTTCGAGGAATACGTGTATATATATAATACATAGCCGGGGCTGGAGGGTTAACCCGTGGAGCCCCAGCGACGCGTCTGACGCGTCGGCTATGTATGTAACGCACAGCCCCAGAGACGCGCCTAACGCGTCACCCTTATAGCTCCAGTCGTAAGTCTCAGAATGGCTCTAGATTTATATGGGAACTACTTTGGGATCCGCCGGACTACTTCCAAAATGTTTTGTCCATACGCGTGCGCGCGCGGAACGGGAGAGGGCACCCGCCTTCTCACATCTCATGGTCAGTTTACCGCGCACCCTCTCGAGTGAAACACCATGTCTCGACGTTATAGTGCCCGCCTTACCCGCCCCTGCAGTACAGAGGAGGTCATGGATATACTGTACGACACTGACAGCCCTGATAGTGACACTGACTCGGCATTGGACGAGTCTGGAGACGAGTATGCCCCCTCCCAAGCCGAAATAAGAGAGCTAGAGGAAGAGCTTGCTCAGATTCCTGTCAGGCGGCGTAGGCCGTCACAAAGACAGCAAGGGGCAAGTGCACCTCCCCGCCGCCCACTTCCCCAAGACCCCACTGAATCCTCAGAAAGTGGGGAAGAGGTTGTTGTTGCAGATGAACCTGCTGACCCTCAAAATTACGTGCGTGTACCTGGGGAAGAACGAAAGGGATTGAAGAGAAGAAGGGGCGAGTCTGGGAGTGAAGAGGAGGTACCCCCACAACCCCACCTGCCTTCTCCCCCACTTTCCATAATCTCCCCACTCAAGAAAAATACCCCGGGGAGGTTCTATGGTCGTCACAAACCTAGTGACGAACAACCTGGTGATGGAGAAATGGCACAACGTGGTGCGAGACAAAGGCGGTCACGTGACCCAAAACGCTCCCTCTTCCCTCCTGACCCAGAGCACGAGGGGGGGGATGAGTCACCACCACCACCACTACTACCAGACTCTCCGCCTCGCCATTCTTCCCCCCCACTATCACCTTCAGGCTCCATCCCGTACACCCCCCCACGAATGTCTCCCTCACCTGAACCAGGCCCCTCCCGCGCCACTGCATTATCACCAGCCTCTCCACAATGCCCCGATCTGCCCCAACGCCCTGCAAGCAAACGACGTGGGCGTGTCATATCTCGCGGGCGTGCCACCCGCGGCCGAATGCAGAAGGTGAAACAAATAAGACGCCCCAGCTACGACTCGAGCTCTAGATCTAGCTCTCGATCAAGTTCGAGGTCTAGCTCCAGACCCAGGTCCACCTCTCGCCCACGCCGCCCACGCTCCACCCGCCCCGGTGCCCCTGACGATGACCCTGATGAGCCCGATGCCCCATCTAGCGACGACGAAGGCGCTGATAGGTGGGATTGGGTGGATGGGGAGAACTATCTACCAGGACAATACCACTTTTTGGGGGCAGCTGAGGCCGGCCCTACCATGCCCAATCGTGGACCTGACACCACAATTAGGCAATTAGGCAAATACAAGACTGGGTGTTTTTCTGCAGTTCTTCACTGCCAACCTTGTCGGCTTGATTGTTGACCAGACGAACTGGTACAACTATTATTTTATGGCAGGGAAGGAGCAGAAGAGGAACTCGGCACGTCTCTCATGGGTGGATTTGTCTTCCGATGAGTTCTACGCATTCCTGGCACTGGTCATCCTGATGGGGGTCACCAAGAAGACGTCTCTCAGGAAGTACTGGTCATGTGATCCCCTCATCGCAACCCCCTTCTTGGGGAAAGTCATGAGCAGGAATAGATTCACGGCAATCATGGGAAACCTGCACTTTATTGATAGCCTGGCAAGCCACACCAGGAACCAGGAACGCCCCAGGAATACCAAAGACCCGATGGAGAGGATAAGACCTATATTTGAATACCTGAAAACTAAGTTTGCAGCCTCCTTCAAACCTTACCAAAAACTAATCATTGATGAGAGTCTGGTGCTATGGAGGGGGAATATTAGCATCCGACAGTACATCCCCAGCAAGCGTCACCGTTATGGCCTGAAACTGTTCGTGATGTGCGACTGCAAAACCGGTTACATCCAGGACATCATCCTTTACATGGGCAAGGTCACTGAACTGGTGAAGGAGAGGACATATGGGATATCTGGGGCCGTTGTCATCACCATGTTGGAGGGATATTTGGACAGGGGACACATCTTGTACCTCGACAACTGGTACACCAGCCCTTCCCTTGCCAAATTCCTGTATAGCAGAAACACTGGCGTCTGTGGCACCGTCAGGAGGAATCGTGTCTACATGCCAGAGCTACCCGAAAGGCGGGAGAAGGGCTCCATCATCCACCTCCAGGCAAATAATATCTTGATGCTCTCGTGGATGGACAATCGTGACGTCAATATCCTCACCAGTATCCACCTGCCCCGCTTAGAGGACACCAAACGCCGTGATAGAGCCACAGGTGAGGCGGTCAAAAAACCAGTTGCAATCATTGACTACAACATCAACATGCGGCTGGTTGACAAGTCAGACTCTGTCCATATCGTCGGTCGAGTGTGCCAGGAAGATGATGAGGTGGTATAAAAAACTATTTTTCCACCTACTCGACCTCACCCTCTACAACTGCCACATCCAATATCATGAAATAACAGGTGAAGTTGAGACGATGGAGTCGTACTGCATCGAACTTGCACGGGAGCTTCTGTTCTTCTTCAGGGAGGGTCCACGCCGCCAGCAACGTCCCGCAGCTCGTTTTCAAGCACCAGAAGGCCCCGCCAGACTGACACAACGCCACTTTTGCGATTTTGTCCCGCCCAACGAAGTAAAACCCAACCCACGCAGACGGAGTCATGTGTGTCGCAACACAGGCAGACGCACACCAAAACGGACAGACACCCGGACGATGTGTGAAGAATGTGATGTGGGACTGTGTTTTCCCACCTGCTTCAGGGATTATCACACCCTCGAGCACTTCTAAGTGTTCAGTGTTCAAAGACTGCGATAAAAGACGCTATAATGTAATACTAACAGTGTATATAAAAGACGCAAAAAGTGAATATAAAACAGTGTGTACTGTATATATATATAATTTACAAGTGCAAAGTACCGAACAATATAAAACACTAAGTAAATTCTAAACTTATAAAACTGTGTGCAAATAATTATAAGAATATGAGACAATAAGTGCGTAAAACAATGTATATACACCTCATAATCTTAGGTAAAACAATGAACAAGTACAAATAATTCAATGAAAAGGAGAGACAGAGTGACCTCAAGTGACAGCCAGACAGAGAAAGAAAGCGGGAGGGTGCTGTGGAATGTGGGTCACTCGGTCCGCTGTCTGGCCGTGTGTTCGTACGTGCGTTTTGTTATTGTCCTGAGCAAAGATGGCCGCCCAAGATGGCCGCCATCACCATGGCAACGGGGACGCTAACACTCGTGCACACTTGTAATACTTGAATGAAGACACTTATCACACTACAACTTCAGTTATATTTACATTATGTGATATACAAAGACATTCTATGAACTCTGAAGCGCACTTTATGTCCGAGAGGTGCAAAATAAGTCATGCTGCCTGGCGGCTGGCAACTGGCTGCTGGCGCGGGAGATTTGAAATGGCGCTAAGGCTCCTCTGAGGCTGGGGACCCCCACTACCTCCCAGGACCCCCAAATGGCCTAGGTAAGTACTTTTTTCAAATTTCTTCATGTCTATCATTATTTTCTAACACATTCTGATATATTTATAAAAAAAAAAAAAAAATTAAAATTGCCCGGGTTCTGGTGCACAAAAATAATAAAACCGGCCGGGGCTGTACGGGTTAAGCGGTAACTAAGGTAAACCCCTTTTTCTTCTCTTCTATGCTTTTTTCATCTTCGGTGGTAGTTTTGGTTAATGTACAACGTCTCCTAGAGCAAGATAAGGAGTAGACTCTAGACGTTTTCTTTTTAACCGCGGTTGGAATGACGACATAGCAGTCAAAATAGACAAGTCGTCATTGCAATTAGGTTAATAGCCTTGACGTTGGATTTTCCAAGACTACAACCAAATAGTAGGTTTTCCTATTTGGTAGGTTGGGAGGTACGTCAAACCTCCCAGTGTGGAAAATTAACTTCTATGGGGAGAATTTTTGAATAAATACTGTAAACAATTGAAAATCTTGTCACAACTGGTACGCATCTAATTTGACCATGGTCGTGACTCAGAGCATGTGAAACGCATTAACTCTGCAAAAGGTTGTTTATATAACCGCCGCCAACACCGTGAACGACCGCAGCAGTGCAAGTACTGGTACTGAGCTGGATACACAGGCCTAGTTTGCCTTTTTCCAGAGGATCTACTGTAAGAAACTGTAAGATATAATACCAACATCGTAGCCTAGTAATCAAGATCTAATATGGGGGAATGGCAAACTACCATCACAAGAAAAAAATAGATATAGCCTATATGCCTGGGCTAGTATAAAATTAAGAACCATTCGGGATATCATTAAAGACGTCTTGCACCGCACTATTAGAAACAATTAATTAGGGAAAATAGGGACCTAGGCCTATAGACTCGCCATACTTTTCTCATTATTGTCCGCATGGAGGAATTTCGGGGAAAGATGTAGAGTCCGGGGCGTACGGTCGTCATGTTTACAAAGGTCCATCGCCGCGGTGAAGTTAGAGTCTATTTTGACGGTGATTTTTTTTGGCTATTTGCCCCCTGGGTCAACAATATAAAGGAGCCGGACCACAGCAATTTTCAAGGATTTATGTTTTTGAATTTGTTCATGGAAATTAGTACGGTATTTACCCATTATGCAAGAATCTAAAAACACGGCCCCCGATAGTGGGAAGGGCTCTGAATAATAGGGAAATTGAGGGGCAAGAAGCGTATAAAGCGAATCCCGTATATTGCATTTGTAAATAAAAGTTGGCTCGGGTTTGTGCATTTTCGAGGCCCATAAAACCTGATTTTTTGAAAACCCGAGCCAACTTTTGACGAAAGTTGGCTCGAGTTTCACGAGGTGGAGTTGGTAATAGCTTATGTTATAAAAATAGCCAACTTTGAGAAGACATTAGCCTAACCTAACAACCTTACCTAACGTATCCTAGTATTATGGATGGGGGCTGCCGTCCCCACACCCCCGCTGGTTGAGTAAAACTGGTATCGAAAAAAATCCAGTTGGGATAGGATATTACTCACTCCACCCCAACTGGATTTCTATTGTTACCAGTATTACCCAACCAGCAGGGCTGTGGGGGTGACAGCCCCCACCCATAATACTAGGATAGGTTAGGTAAGGTTAGGCTAATGTCTTCTCAAAGTTGACTAGGCCCTATTTTGATAACATAGCTAGGCTATTAAATTTTACCCTGTGAAATTGTCACAAGTTGGCTCAGGTTTTCAAAAAATCGGGTTATATGGATTTTAAAAATGCACAAACCCGAGCCAACTTTTATTTAGACCTACAAATGCAATATATTCGCTTTATAAGTTTTTTACCCCTCAATTTCACTATTCTTCATAGCCATTCCCACTATCTGGGGCCGTGTTTTTAGATTCTTGGATAATGGGTAAATACTCATTTCCATGAACAAATGATATTATAGAAAGCATATAGGCTAAACCATATAAATCACAAATCCAAAAAAATAAATCCTTGAAAATTGCTGTGGTCCGGCTCCTTTATATTGACCGCCCCCTGCTGGCAATATATATTTTTATGACAAAATTTCATGGGGGGGGGGGGGGGGGTGTGAGGGGTGGCAAAGCCCCCCTCAACATATTATTGTATACACCAGTTATTCCAACGGCAGTCAAAATAGACGGGAAATTTTTTGCAAGCATCCGCCGCCGCTCCGCGTAGTGTAAACAAGGCGGTTCGCCCAAACTCTACATTCTTGCCGAATTTCATTATAGACAAATTGAAAAAAACCTGATTTCACCGAAAAATACCAAACAAAAATAATAGGCTAGTCCCGAATGTAAACAAAGCATCCGTCGACTTGACCACCACCACCTTGTTTTGTAGGCGGCGCGCGTTACTCACCTAAACAAAGTACTGGCAACCTGTTTAATTTTGCCCTTTTTAATTTACAAATCAACATACAGTAGGCTATATAAGGATGACAATAAGTCAAGGGGGGTTGCCCCACCCCCCTCAACCCATCATGTATCCAATTTACCCCATAATTTCCCATACCTACTGTAGAAGCGCGATTCACCTAATAAATGGCAATCTATCGTCAGATTGACAAACAATAATAGGCCTAGGTAAAAATTGAAGAGACAGCCTTTTTACTAGTTAATTTAAGTTTTTTGTTTATTTTTCTTTGATATACTGTACAGTGTTGTTTAATACCGAGGACCATCACATTTTAGTATTTTCAACATTAACCTAACCCAGGGGTTCCCAAAGTGGTCGATATCGACCCCCAGGGGTCGATATCGACCATCCAAGGGGTCAATAAATCGCCAGGGGTCGAAAGGGGGTCGATAAATGGCTAGGTGAGGAACGTTTCAAAAGATGTAGACCCATATCTATGTGAAAAGATGAAAAACTGAAAGAATGCTCTGTTCTATTTGGCAGACCTAGTATATTCAAAGTTTAATGAGGTACAGAAACGTCTGCAGGGTAAAGATGTTACCATTATTCAGGACAGAACAATTCTACTGGGCTTCCAAGGCAAACTAGGCTGGTTTAAAGCATCAATGGCACAGATATTTTCAGTACTTTTCGAACTTACAACAGTCGGCAGAAAGTGAAAGCATTTCAGATGGTGACATAGAAACATACGCACACCTGGACAAATTGATTGAAAACTTTAAATTGCGCTTTGAAGACCTGGAGAAAATGCAAGTGCCTGAATTAATTCTTACAACATTTGACTTGGAAATACAAAATGAAGACATTAACTCTACTAATACTAATATTAAGGTACTACTATAATTCCACATATTTATTGTATCATAATATGCATGTAATACGTTTCTTTTTCACAACATATTATATTATTCTTATTTTTAAATGTTTGGGGGTCGATGAATAATTTGAAACTTCACTAAGGGGTCAATGAGCTGAAGAGTTTGGGAATCCCTGCCTAACCTAACCTAACTTGATAATCTTCAAGGACAATACATCCGCCTTATTAGAAACAATTTATTAGGGAAAATAGGGACCATAGACTCGCCATATTTTTTCTCATTATAGTCCGCATGGAGGAATTTCGTTATCGACACTTGAAAAAACCTGATTTCACAGAAAAATACACCAAAAATCTGTCAAAGATGTCAAATAGCGGGGGTGTGGGGGCAGCAGCCCCCACCCATAATACTAGGATAGGCTAGGTAAGGTTGTTAGGTTAGGCTAATGTCCTTTCAAAGGGGTATAGGCTAGTAAACACTAGGATAGCCTATAGCCTACCTGGTCAGAGGTAAGAAGGCTGTAGTCTCCTTGAATGCTACCCCTAACTTAACCTAACCTAACCGAAAACTAACAGACGGTCTAAACCCAGCTCACGTTCCCTGTTTATGGGTGCGCGACGGTCTAAACCCAGCTCACGTTCCCTGTTTATGGGTGCGCGATGGTCTAAACCCAGCTCACGTTCCCTGTTTATTGGTGAACAATCCAACAGTGTCTCGTATTTCACTTATGGTGAAATTGCAACGGTATTACACGTACACCAACATAGTATATCGTCCATGAAACTTCTAGAACACCGATAATTATCGATGGGGAGGCCTACTTCTCAGCTGATCCAAGATGACCGCCATTTGGGTAATTGTTTAGTTTATGTCCTCCTCTCCCCCCTTCCCCCTCCCACCCCCTGTTGTTTTCAAGAAAAGGGAAATGCTTAAAAACCCCTTTTAGTAATTTTTGAGACCCTATGAATTTACATGTTTTCGTAATCGAGACTGAAAATAAAAAATGGAGTATTAAAGAAAATGGATTTTTGAGCACAGACTAAACCAAAAATACACTAATTACATAGATGGTCCTTAACCTAACCTAACCTAACCTTAGAGTAGGCAACAGGTCGCTCCAAACCCAAAATGTAAACAACACATCCGTGGACTTACTCTAATACCGCGTGTAAAGTCAGTGAAAGTAGGCTAGCCTAAACAGACCTCTGATGCGGAAATACCCTGAGCCGAACAGGCCAAGTGGGATATCTCTATTGGTCTAACTGGTAAGGTGTCTGCCTCACACCCAAGGGTCGAGAGTTCGTGCCCCCACCGGGGCATGATATTTTCGTGAGGCTATTCCCGCATCTAACGAAGTTTAGGTGTGCTGGTAAAATTGTTCAGATGGTTGAGAGTAAGATCGGAGCTCCATAAATCCTCTTTCGGGTATGGTGTAAAAACCGATCCCCACACGCGCACTACTCAAAGTTTTGTATTTGGTTTAATATACACTTCCCAGGTCATTTGAACAGTGCTATTATATATCATATAATACACCATAGAATACGTTTTTAATAACTAGAAAAAGAGGACATAAACTAAACAATTACGCTCTTGGATACTGAAGAGGAGCTGAAATGAGTATTTACCCATTATCCAACAATCTAAAAACACACCCCCCACTAGTAGGGAGGGCTATGAAGTTCAGGGAAAATGAGGGGTTAAAAGCATAAGAAAAGACATTAGCCTAACCTAACAACCTTACCTGGTCTATCAGAGTGAGAACTGAGCGATCTCTGCCATACCCATAGCTTACTCTGACTGTTCCTTTTACTTATATATTTTCTAGATCTCAAGTGACGGCGTCTCTTCCGTGGATTGACCTCCCAATTTACCAAGATTGGAAGCCAAAGCGTCACATTTTTCCTTTGCCCCTCAACTTTCTCTTCATAATTGGTGAGGGACACAGGGCCCTGGGTGGGGCTTTGGTTTCCCAGGCGTTTCCGCACCCTCCTCAGCTCCCCGCCATGGAGTGGCTTCGGTCGCCCAGGCTTTATTGTGGTCGGCAGGGAGGGTTCTGTGGGGGCGCTCAGTTATGGTCTTGGCCTTGGGGCTGTTCGGCCAGGCACCTTGGGGGGCAGCAACAACAATAACAACAATAACAACAATAACAACAACCTTACCTAACCTATCCTAGTATTGAGTGGGGGCTGCCACCCCCAAACCCCTGCTGGTTTGGTAACAGTGCAAAAAACACAGTATTATGGGACATACCTTACTCCGGCAACGAGTGGCAGTGAGGGCCGAGAGGTTCAGAACAATAACATGAGTGCAGCGGCGGACTTAAGTTGAAATAAGAAATTATAATTTTTTTGGTTTAATGTTATTTTAATACCACGAATTTTGTTGATATATTTGAAGATAAATAATGAATCTATATGCTCTAAAGATCATAAGAAAATTTGTTTTAACCCTCGGCAAAACCTAATAAAAGAGTATGGTACTAAAATTTATTTTTCGTAACAAGGTTGTCAATACGGTACTTCCAGTTATCGACAGCTCTAAAGATCATATGAAAATGTGTTAAACCCTCGGAAAAACCTAATATAAAAGTATACTATTAAAATTTAATTTTCGTAACAAGGTTGTCAATACGGTACTTTCCCGTTATCAATGTACAGTACAATCAAGCTGAAGATTGCAGAGTAAACACCATAGACTTCATCGACTTTTCTTTCACCTTCGTATAATCGACAGCCATATTTTTTGTTTCTTTTTATTAAGGGATTAGTACTCAACCAGCGGGGGTGTGGGGGCGGCAGCCCCCACCCATAATACTAGGTTAGGTTAGGTAAGGTTGTTAGGTTAGGCTAATGTCTTTTCAAATCACTATCGGGGGAGCGTGTCTCAACATCGATCGATAGGCCTAATGGGGAAAATAGGTTTTCCCGAGATTTCTAATTAATTACAAACACTATATATTGATGCAAATCAACAATTTTGTTTATAAAAAACACTCGGAAAATTTGTGGTATTAAAATAAAAAAAATCCATTTTTTTACCCATTAATTTCCGGAAGTTTAACCCTCCTGGCCCGGGCAGCATGTTAAAATGACACCGCGGCAGATGGGCAGGAACCCGAGTGTCCTGTTAAAATCTGTAAGCTTGAAAGCCTATTCAGCTTGGTCTGAACGCTGTGCGTCCGACGCATGTAAACAAAGCCGATCGTTGCGTCACCGCACCTCCGAAAACAATAAGGAGACGGCGGATCAATGTTATTGTTGTGACGTCAGACGAAATTAGTGTCTGAAAAGCTCCGATATTGTCAACATCGTGGCAAAATTCGCTCCACTGAAATCGTCATCACAACTGAACCAGTTGACTTACAGAGAGAGCTCTACTCAACGCCAGTCTACAGATTGAAAACCGCACAACGTTTATAGATGCGTGGGAAATTTCTAGCAGTTAAAATAAACAAAAATACGGTAGCCTAGGCCTAGACGTTTTTCGGCCAGATCGCCCGGGTACCCCGCACTGTCATTAGGAGGGCTAGCCCGGGCCAGGAGGGTTAAACCTACAGTAGCCTATGTGAAAAAAATATGGTACGATTTTAGTTACTGGACACCTATTTGACAGGTACCGCCAACGATTTAATACATATTTTTTTTCGGTTTCCACGCATCCAACACCAAGCTACACCCTTTTCTGGTGTACGGAACAGTAAAAAAGCAATGGGGACACTTTAATAATGATAATATATGAGACGAAATATAAAGACAACTCGGTTGCGTTCGTGGAAGTAGCGTCGCTTTGTTTACTTTACGCTCGGAGTGACTTCCCGGTCCCGCCTTGGCGGTCGACTTAAAATGGCTAAGCTTAGGCTATAACCAGTTGTTGGGTCCATTTTTTTATAAAGACTTGCGTTATAGGCCGTGGGATACAGGACAGGGTTGAGGGGGGGGCTCTGCCCCCCCCTCACCCCCCCGTGAAATATAATAATAGTCATATATGTGGCCAGCAGGGGGCAAGTAAAACAGCTGGCCGTAGTAACCTCGAGCATCCTGGGTAACCAAACCGCGACGATCCGAAGCGACGACGGACTCCACCCCACCGCCGATTTTCGGCACAATCGCCCCGTTTTATTCTCGTCGAAAACCACATTTAGGCCTAGGACTAAAAACTTATTATGGTAAATCTACAGTTATACTACCACTCCCCCACTACCCCCCACCACCTCCCCCCTTCAAAATACGCCTTTTAGCGTGTTTTTGGATGGTTCAGCAGACGCGGAAACTGGAAAAAAAACGTATTTTGATACAAAATTATCACCAACCAGGTAAGAGTTTTTCAGGTAATTTGTTGTAGTTTTTTATTTTTTATTTGAAATACAGTGTTGTTTAATACCGAGGACCGTCGCATTTTAGTATTTTTGTTATTAGCCTAACCTAACCTAACCGAAAATTAACCTGTCTCGCGACCGGTCTAAACCCAGCTCACGTTCCCTGTGTATGGGTGCGCGACGGTCTAAACCCAGCTCACGTTCCCTGTTTATGGGTTTGCGAAGGTTTGTAATACTTCAATGTATTTATTACAAGTCAAATATACATATCCGCGCATCATCAAAGCATACTAAGTCTACTACTAATAATATTAACATTAGTACCAACAGAATAGCGACAAAATAGGGGTAGTATAACTGTAGATTTATCCTTATTATATCGTTTTCAATACTAGGCTATTACCGGACCAGAAAAAGGGGTAGCATTCAAGGAGACTACTGCAGGACTCTTCTTCTTCTTCTTACCTCTGACCGGGTATAGGCTATCCTAGTGTTTACTAGCCTATACCCCTTTGAAAGGACATTAGCCTAACCTAACAACCTTACCTAACCTATCCTAGTATTATAGGTGGGGGCTGCCGCCCCCCCCCCCACACCCCCGCTTTGGCTTAAAATTGTTGGTGTATTTGTCTATGAAGTGGGTATTTTTCAATTTGTTGATAACGAAAATCCTCCATGCTGACTAGGCTAGGCTATAGCCTAGGCCTATGGAGAAAAATATGGTGAATCTATTGGTGCCTATTTTCCCTAATAAATTGTTTCTCATAACGCTGCACTAGTGTCCTTGAATAGGCCTATTATCATACATTTCAGCTCTTAACCCTTCTTTAGCGGCCTATGCGGTTTATTTATATGTACCGCCCAGCGGGGTGTTTTTAGACAAAATAGGGCTGTTTACGTGATCATTTTCATGCCTAAATAAGACCCAGAACGTAAAACAAGTATCTATCCCTGAAAGGGCATAAACAGAGCTTTCGAATGACACCATAACGATCCTTGTATGATGGATAGTTTTCTTGCAATAACCGTGCAACGCGAGTGCAAAAAGCATGTAATTCGATACTTTCCCCATATAATTCAGTATGTAGCGAGTGAGAGAGGGAGGAGGGAGCTGAGATTCGTGTCAGTAGGTTCGCCGCGGTGGTCTGGAGCAGTCATACGCTCGCTAGTCTCCTGCCACCACTTGTCTCTCTCTCTCAGCAACATTACGTGCTGAAATTGCCACTCGACCTATGTCGAGCGCCGCCACATAGTCCAGCTTTATTAAAAACGACTTATGTGGTGAGCCGCTTTTTAAGGGTTAATGACATAGGACTATATAACGATGATGTAGCCTATATGCTCTACCAGACCTATTAGGCCTAAACAGATCGATGGGCTAACTGTCGGTCCAAATCATCAGTATAACCCAAAGCTATAGTACATATTTAGAACATTATAGCCTATCCCATTCGGGTAAAATTCTAGTTTCACGTACACAGCGACAAAAGGGAGGCGCCGTTGTAAAGGCATAGCTTCCCGACCAACTATGAAGATCAGGGAAATTGCTGGGTAAAAGACGTAATAGGCCTATAATGATAATAAACTACATTAACGACGGTCAATATTTACGAGTCACACCACAGCTGGGATCTCATTTTTAACGGTAGTTTTGGGTTCCTATCATTCTATGCTTCATTGCTATATAGCCTAGCCTACTTTTGGTTATACTGATGTTTTGGACCGACAGTTAGCCCATCAATCTGTTTAGGCCTAATAGGTCCGGTAGAGCATATACATCATTGCTATATATGGCATTAAGAGCTGAAATGTATTATAATAGGAGAAAAAAACAAAAACTCTAAAATACATGTATAGGCCTAGGCTACTGTAAAACAATAAGTTTTTCAGCCAGTACCCAACCAGCAGGGGTGTGGGGGCGGCAGCCCCCACCCATATACTAGGTTAGGTTAGGTAAGGTTGTTAGGTTAGGCTAATGTCTTCCCAAAGTTGACTATTTTTATAACATGAAATATTAGGCTACCCACTCCACCCCGTGAAATCCGAGCCAGCTTTCGTCAAAAGTTGGCTCGGGTATTCACAAAATTGGGTTGTATGGGTTTGCAATTTGGGAAAACCCGAGCCAAGTTTTGATACAAAACGCTATATTATTGTATTTTTACGCTTTTAACCCCTCATTTTCCCTGAACTTCATAGCCCTCCCCACTAGTGGGGGGCGTGTTTTTAGATTGTTGGATAGCCTAATGGGTAAATACTAATTTCCGCTCCTCTTCAGTATAAAACAAGAAAAAATTACAAAAAACTAAATAAAACTTACTGAAATCGCTGTCGGTCCAAAAAAGTCAGGTTTACCCTACTTTTTATCCACCGGAATTATTTTTTTTTTTTTTTTTTTTTTTTTTTTTTTTTAGGCCTAGGCCTAGGCTAGCATTAACCTAACCTAACCTAATAGCCCCCAAATACATTTAAGTTAGCCTAGCCTAGGCCTAATGCTAAAAAAAAAAAAAAAAAAAAAAAAAAAAAAAAAAAAAATAATAATAATCCGGTGGATAAAAAGTAGGCCTAGCAATGAAGCATAGAATGATAGGAACCCAAAACTACTCCTAGAAAAGAGATTCCAGCTGTGGTGTCTCGTAAATATTGACCTTAACGACATTAGCCTAGCCTAGCCTTACCTAACCTAACCTAACCTAGTATTATGTAATAGCTATGGTGCCGCATATGGGGAGAATTTTTTTTCTTTTTTTTTTACAGTAGGTATAATTCCTTATAATGCATTTCCGCCGCTTTAGACATATATAGCCATAGAAATTTATGAGTATGCTGTGAAAGGAAACTAGAATTAAACCCCCATTCGTGACCGAAAATCTAATGTCCCAAGAAGGAATCTGGCAACATTAACCTACAGGAAGTTCAGGAACACGCATTGACCAGTCCAAGCTGGTGGAACATTATATAGCCTATTCGCCCTTTATGTGAATAAAGCTCTTATTATCGAGGCTATGAATCGTATACAATGTTCTCTAGTGTATAGTCTTTCATCTACACTAACTAAAATACTAAATTAAGCTCAAATACATGACGTACAACCATAAAACAAGGAACTTCATCACACCTGTTAGTCAATATGGCCGCCTGCACGAGTGCACGCGAAGCCGAAAGGTCGGTCCTGTCGGAATCTCGGAAAGGACGCCAGCAGGGCTCCCACTAATCATTCAAGGAAATTCCCCAGAGAAAACCCAAAAATTCCCTAGATCGAGCAAAATATTCCTAAAACTTGTATATGAAGCATTAAACATAATTTATCACATATGAAGGTTAGCATCAATACATATTGAATGGAAATTGTTCCTTTATTGTTATTTACATAAATAAAGCTCTATAATCACAGGATGTGAAAACGTTAACACTTAAAGAGAGGGGCCCGACTTAAGTCCGTATCTAAAAAGCAGCAAGTTAGGAGCATTATTAAGGCTTTTAAAGGGTTAAAATTGAGTGCAAATGGCCGGGAGCGCAGCAGGCCACACGTCCGACACCCAGGGCTTACCGCCGCCCACTGACTCACGCTCCCTCTGTTCTCGAGAGGCCGGCAGTGTAGCCAGTAGTGAGCGTAGCTGGAAAAAATATGCTACTATACGCTAAACTCCCATGTTAGTGGTACCACTGCATGAAAACGACGAGTGCTACGTAGCTTGTTCTGGTCTCATTTTGAAGCTTGTAGCGCCAGTTTTTTGCTGAATACATTTCTTTTCATGCAGATACTAGATTGATCATTCAGGAGGGCCTGAATATGCCCAAAATAGCCCAAAACCCCCCCGCTAGACGAGGGTTAATATCTATCTATCTATATACTTAGGCACATGCCCCCAGCTGGGAGGTGGCTGGCTCGAGACAGAGCCTGACTGGCGCCCGACCTCCACTCCCTACGACCGCGTTATCACTCATCTATTCACAAGCATTCTCCATTCATTCCTATTCATCACCACCTCTCTTGCCTGTTCTTCAATCATCTCGCTTTCTTCCAACACTTTTTTCACACCATCTCTCCATCTCTTCCGACTTCCGAGGTCTTCCTCTCAATCTATTTCCCCTTGTTTCTGACTCATTTATTCTCTTTGTAAGCCTTTCATCACCCATTCGTTCAACATGGCCATATATACCAGCATTATGCAGCATAGCACCCTTCTTTTCACTCTGGCAACAGTACACTTAGCAAATAGGTCTAGGTTACCAATACAAAATCAAATTGGCCTAGGCCTTCCGGTACCAGCACAAACAGTGCTATGTTTAAAATAATTGTGTCTCTGGCAATTAGGCTACCTTAAAGAAACAAATCACTTGTAATAGGATTAATAATATTTTAAATTTCTCTACCAGAAGAAACGTGAGGAAGGAAGGCTTGGGTTAACTTCCTCATAGTCCTAACCTCGAGGTCAATGTCGATATTGAATGTGTAGGCTATAGGCCTAGGGTGCAGTTTTTTGCATAGATCACCCATAAAGGCCATAATCCCAAGGCTTTCCCTTCAGACTGATTTCTTGCAATAGGCAATAAGAATACATAAACAACTTGCTCATCACACGAACAAACTAACAAATACATAGAACTTACATATGTGCTGAGTAACTCCTGTCCTGTTCCTGGTCCGAGACCGTCAGACCACCACCACCACCCTTTACCAACCACGCCTTTGTATCGGCTACCCTGACAGCCTTCTTAATATTCAGCATGCATTTTTGTAGTTTGTGGTATTATTCAATTTCATTACCCCTCATAGATTACTTGTAAACTAAATTTTGAATAATTATTGGTAAATATGAAAAAAGTACCCAGCAAATCACTAAAACAGTCAAATTCCCTAAAATTCCCCAAAATTTTGCAGGTTCCTAGATTATTCCCTAAACCACTCCAAAAGTTCCAATATAGGAACAAAATCCCTAAAAGTGGGAGCCCTGGACGCCAGACACTACAGTAACAGTATTGCCAATTTTATGTTGCAGATTCCACTAGATTCACGCTTAAAAGTTGCTAGATATAAAAAAACTAATATTTGTATATGGATTCGTTCATTATCTCTAGAATTTTTAAATAAAGTTGACGAACCACACATAAATAAGTTTAAAGTAATAGATTTCCTCAGATCAGATCAGATGAAGTATTTTGGGATAAGCCTTTGCAACGGCACCTCTTATTTACATTCTACTTTTCCTATTTTTCTGAAGCGTGTAGAGAGGGGAGAAGGGGCGTTGGAGAGAGAGGAAGCTGCTAGAGTGGCTTTGTTATGTGTGTTTAGTCTGTATACGTCGTCAGGATGTTCCCTGACTGGGTGCGAGCATGTGAAACATGCTAGGACGTACTACCACACCCACTAAATGTCCGCCGTGGCAGGGATTCGATCCCGGGTCTTCCAGATTCACACGTGAGCGTGCTCACCACAGCTCCTTCCTACCATTAGATAAATATATTTTCGCTAGATATGTATATAAACGGTCAAATCTACAAGTACAGATTGACAACATTGACTGTATCATCCAATCACCGATGCCGGGTTTTGGTGGGAATTTTAAAACTAATTACCGAGCGTTAGACTATTCAGTTAATTTGAGGCCTAGCTAAGGGGATGTTCTTGGGTAGTATGATTTTTGGAATGAAGAATTAAACTCTTTGGTAGGGTAAATCTTGAACCAATGATGCATATAGGGAGTGCTATAGGTGGTCGGTAAGGACAATTGGAACTCCTGCTGCATCACTTAGCCTCCTTTGCTGATCCTTTCCGTGCCTCACCAAAATAGATGCCAACCCCAGTTTGCCCTCCAAAACATTCTTTGTCGCTCTCTTTCAATGCACTATTTCAAAATGTCTCAAATGTCGTCTGATCAACGACCCACCTCAGAGTCCCCAGGGGGGTTGAAAGGGGGACTCCAGAAATGCCCTCAGTAGTTTGGCCTCTCTTACCAACCTATCGAAATGCTCTGGACCACTTCCTTCTACAGCAAACCCTTCTCAGTATCCTCAGTTTCAAGCCAAAGGTGGATATATGTTGCTTATGTGTTATACAATCTTGCTTTCTATTGTGTTCCCAACTTTGTTTCTTCTGAATTCTCAACTCTCTAGCTAAAGCTTGCTTGTCACTCTCAAACTAAATTTGTCTGCGCTGTTTATCTCTACCTCAATAGCCTATATTCTACCGACTCTCCAAAATTCTTTGACTGTCTAACTTCTAAAGTAGAATACATTCTATTCATCTCTCCTTTCGCAGAAATCTCCATTCTAGTAGATATCAATAATTAATAATGTTCACCACTGTCAATGGCTCTCCACCCATTTCACTGACCAACCTAGTGAACAAGCTTACATCTTTTCTATCCTAAATGACCTAAAGCAGTTAGTTCAGCATCCTACTGTACTTGTATTCCTGACCGCCTTGGATATCGCTCCAACATTCTCGACTTATTTCTAACTTCTAATCCTACTTACGCTGCAAATCTGTTTTCTCTGTTGGCCGTTGGGCTCCTCCGATCACAACCATATCTCTTACCTGTCCTATCTCTCCAGTATGGCCATCTGATCCTACTAGCAGACGGTAAGCCTACTTGTGGCACTTCGGCGCTGTCGACTGCGAGGCTTTTTGCCAGTACTTCTTTCATTTCCCATGGAATTATTTTTGCTTCTGTGGACAGGAACCCTCAGTGTGCCGAGCGCATAACCGAGGTAATCCTCTCAGGCATGCAGGCGTACATTCCATTTTCTTTCTCGCAGCCTAATGCAATACAAAATCTTGGTTTACTTGTGCTTGTTCTACTGCTGTCTGCAATAAAGAGGAAGTATACAAACAGTACAGTCGCCTTCAAACTCCCAAAAACATTTTCATCTATAACATATTATGTTCTGAACTTTCCAACTCTAGCTCTTCCCAAGCTTCTGGCATCTCGCCAAAAACTTCTCCAAAAATTTTACTTCCTCATCTTTTGCTCCTCTTTCCCACTCCGACGGCACCACCGCGTCTTCCTATGACAAAGCTGAACTCTTCGCTCAAACTTTCGCTAAAAACTTCACCTTGGATGATGTCTCGAGTCGGCCACCCCCAGCATATATGGGGTATGTGACTGAGTATATACATACATACATAAATGTGGGAGGAGGAAGCTGAGGGTGTATGTCAATAAAAGTAAATTGATGGTGATCATGGTGTGTATAATGCTCGTAGGGTAAATCTAAATGATGTACGACTGGATTCGGAAATGCTGGAACAAGTGGAGTGTTTTAAATATCTAAGTGATAAGCAGGGATACAGGTGTTGGAATGGAGGTAAAATAATCTAATCTATTAATTTCACTCCCAACACCAAACACCTCCCAATGGAATTATGAAAGCATATGTGAGAGGTTAGGAAAGTTTTTGGAATGCAAGGGATAATTGTACAACAGTGATGTATGGGGCTGAGACATGGGGTCTAAATGTACAAGAGAAAAGAAGGTTAGATGTGATGGAGATGAGATGCTTGAGGAGTACATGTATGGAGTGATGCATAAACAGATTGAGAAAAACACAGGAGAGTGGGACAGCAAGAACGCTTATCGGCCTGAGTGGAAAGAAGGGTGCTATGCTGGTATGGACATGTTGAACGAATGGTTGATGAAAGGCTTACAAAAAGAATAGGAATGAGTGGAGAATGCTAGTGAATAGATGAGTGATAATGCGGTCGTAGGGAGTGGGGGTCGGTCGCCAGTTGGACTAGATAACAGTCCGTCAGGCGCCCGGCCCAGGTAGCCGGTTTATATAGGAAGGTCCCTGCTTGACGTATGTGGGTGGGCATTGTGGTGTACAGTATTTCCACTGCGGTGTCTGCCTGCTGACACCGGAATCTCTCCGAGATATCTGGGCCCTGGGAATCTTTTGCTGGGTACCCCTCATTAGTCCTTGGTCTCTGGGTCTTCTCCCTGGGCTACCTAGATGTGTGTGAATTTTCTATTTATATTATATTTTGTTGTTTCTGTTCAGGCTCTGTCTCAAGTCGGCCACCCCCAGCTATGTGGTATGTGCCTAAGTATATACAGCAGTACATAAATACATACATACAGTATTTACACATACTGTATACAGGTATTTATATATATATATATATATACTATATATATATACTATATATATATATATATACTGTATATATATATATATATATATACTGTATATTCTGAGGTAATTATTTTCTTTTATATCTGAATTGCAATATTCTAAATTATTATGGTAGTCCTTTCGCCCAATCAGATCATAATGAAATACTGGGTGCGAAGGGAATTTAACCCTCCTGAAAACTCCCCGGGTTTTGAGATGCCTGGCGCGGGGCTCGAACCCTGGAGGGATTTTAACCCTCCTGAAAACTCCCCAGGTTTTGAGGTGCCTGGTGTGGGGTTAAAACCCTGGTTACTGACCTCAGTAGATCAACCAGACCCGCACGCTAACTACCACGGACGTACAATAGGATAGTAACCTAATTAGTTCTCCTTGAAAGAACCAGGTGATAGTGTCTCCGGTGATCCTCAAATAATGCTCAGACAGTTTGTGTGACCCACTACAGGACATCTTCAGCACATCCATTGCAACGGGCGATGTACCAAGCGAGTGGAGGAGAGTTAATATCTTGCCCAGTCTCAAGAAAGGTAGCAAGACTGAACCCCTAAATTACAATCCAGTATCACTAACATGATTGTATAGTGTCCAAAGTTTTGAAGGGTATCGTACAAGTCATCGTGGGAAATCTTACTGAGAACAACCTCATCAGCAACGCACAACACGGATTTGGGAACAACAGGAGCTGCCTCACAAACATGCTGTGCTACATCGACAACATAGTGAATTATGTTGACAGTGGTAACTGCGTGGATATAACTATCTGAACTGTGAAAAGGCCTTCGACCGAGTTCCCACCAGAGACTTCACACCATTTTTTTTTTTTTTTTTTAATATTAGTTTAACCAGACCACTGAGCTCTACAAAAGAATTCTCATAGGGCCGGCCCGAAGGATTCGATCAAGATATATAACTATATATATATACAGTATATATATATATAATATATATAATATATATATATATATATATATATATATATATATATATACTGTATATTCTGAGGTAATTATTTTCTTTTATATCTGAATTGCAATATTCTAAATTATTATGGTAGTCCTTTCGCCCAATCAGATCATAATGAAATACTGGGTGCGAAGGGAATTTAACCCTCCTGAAAACTCCCCGGGTTTTGAGATGCCTGGTGCGGGGCTCGAACCCTGGAGGGATTTTAACCCTCCTGAAAACTCCCCAGGTTTTGAGGTGCCTGGTGTGGGGTTAAAACCCTGGTTACTGACCTCAGTAGATCAACCAGACCCGCACGCTAACTACCACGGACGTACAATAGGATAGTAACCTAATTAGTTCTCCTTGAAAGAACCAGGTGATAGTGTCTCCGGTGATCCTCAAATAATGCTCAGACAGTTTGTGTGACCCACTACAGGACATCTTCAGCACATCCATTGCAACGGGCGATGTACCAAGCGAGTGGAGGAGAGTTAATATCTTGCCCAGTCTCAAGAAAGGTAGCAAGACTGAACCCCTAAATTACAATCCAGTATCACTAACATGATTGTATAGTGTCCAAAGTTTTGAAGGGTATCGTACAAGTAATCGTGGGAAATCTTACTGAGAACAACCTCATCAGCAACGCACAACACGGATTTGGGAACAACAGGAGCTGCCTCACAAACATGCTGTGCTACATCGACGACATAGTGAATTATGTTGACAGTGGTAACTGCGTGGATATAAACTATCTGAACTGTGAAAAGGCCTTCGACCGAGTTCCCACCAGAGACTTCACACCATTTTTTTTTTTTTTTTAATATTAGTTTAACCAGACCACTGAGCTCTACAAGAGAATTCTCATAGGGCCGGCCCGAAGGATTCGATCAAGATATATAACTAAACGAGTCAAGATAGATCGGGAAGGGCAGTAGGGGAACAAACCGAGGAAGGTAAAGACACGCAGACATTTCTCGCCATTTCACCAGTTCAGCCGGACAACATGAGCTCCACATCAGAGCTCTTATAGGGCAGGGCCGAAGGATGAGGCAAGAACTGCTACACCGCAACACCAACCAAGAAGTGATCAGGACGAAGAATGAAAGATCAGGTCGAAGGTAGAAAACACCACATCGAGAAGCAAAAAATGCATTACCGAAGGGAATCAAGTCAGTCCGGCCACATCAGCAACCGAAGAGACAAATCAGGTCAGGAGTCTGTTACCTAGCCAGGCCAGGGAGACATGAGATATAGGCTGCCCGAGGACAGCCAAATGGGACAGAATAAGAATAGAAGGGGAAAAATATAGAATGAGGAATGAAAAACTACTCAAAATTAGTCAAGCTGAGGACGATAGCTCGAGGGGAGATAGGAAGGGTAAGTACCACAACCATCCCCCATCAAGCTCCAGTCGCCGGCCCCGAAGCCCCCCAACCGCGTCAAGGAGAGTAGTATCAGGGGGTGACTTCACACCATACTGGAGGCAATGGGAATAGGTGGAAACATCCTGAGGTGGATCAAAGCGTTCCTTCAGATAGGTTCCAAAAGGTTACCATAAGGAACTTCAAAAACAACAGCAACTCCCCGTCGGACTGGCTGCCGGTGATGAGTGGAGTTCCTCAGAGATCAGTGCTGGGCCCAGTTCTCTTCTTGATCTAAATCAATGACCTTGTTACAAACCTCTAATCAGCAACTAGTCTTTTTGCAGACGACGCAAGGATCTATAAATCCATCAGGAGAGAGGCAGACTTTGAGACCTTTCGGAGAGACATGGAGAGACTGACGAGTGGAGCAGGAGATGGCTCTTAACATTTAATGCAGACAAATGCAAGGCTATGCACATTAGGCACAATAACCCGAAGAAGGAATACCAGCTACGTGGGATAACACTCCAGATATCTGCTAATGAAAAAGACTTGGGCATTATGATATAGTCAGATTAAAAATCCTCAACACACGTCAATAAAGTCGCTACACAAGCAAATAGTCATTTGGGCACTATCGAGAGGAACTTTTCCATATTGGACAAGGAAATACTTGTACCCTCCCATTATCACCTTCACTACTACCAACACCACACCCTCTCATCATCACAACATGGCACATGATTGTGACTGGTCAACTAATTCCCATTTCATATTACTAATTTCTAGATCTCAAGTCTCTTCCGTGGATTGACCTCCCAATCTACCAAGATTGGAAGCCAAAGCATCACATTTTTCCTTTGCCCCTCAACTTTCTCTTCATAATTGCTGAGGGGCACAGGGCCTTGGGTGGGGCTTTGGTTTCCCGGGCGTTTCCGCACCCTCCTCAGCTCCCCGCCATGGAGTGGCTTCGGTCACCCAGGCTTTATTGTGATCGGCAGGGAGGGTTCTGTGGGGGCGCTCACTTTTGGCCTTGCTCGGGGCCTTGGGGCTGTTCGGCCAGGCAGCTTGGGGAACAACAACTATTTAGCTTAGGCTACAATACAGTAAGTTTAGCTTTGGTGGTTATATTAAGATATGATAAAGTTATATTATTCATATTAGTTGTCACCAACCCCCCAATTAATTTACAACTAAACCTAACTAATGAAATCAATTAAAGTAATGAATACATGTGGTATTCCAAGGACTCGAACCTAGGATACTCGCACCGAAATTCCGCACACTAAGCATTACACTATCAAGACAATTATAATTATCATGATAGCAATATTATAGTCAATTCATTTTTAGTAGACCATTAATCTTGACCCAACACCTCTATAACTAAAAAAGGGCTAGAGCAAATGGGCTGTAAATGTCCACACCTATTTCCCGGCTGACTCAAACAATGGAAGTACAGTATTAGCTTGATTACCAATGTCCTTTTTGAGTTACAAGAGGTTAGGGTCAGGGTAAGATGGTAGGAAAGATGAGTAAGTATATATGTATATATACTGTATACTCAGGCACATACCCCATAGCTGGGGGTGGCCGACACGAGACAGAGCCCGAAAAGAAACAATATTAAAAATTATAATTTGAAGTGTCCAGGCCCACTTTCGTGTTCCCTCGCCCCTTCTCCATCTTGTCTAGTTGGTGAAATTTACAAAATGAGGAAGATTCCTAGCCTCTTAACCCTAGAAGAAAAAGTAGAACATAAACAACTAAGGTTGAGTAGAGGATGCCAAATCTCACTCTGGATAGGACCAGCCCTCACCCAATACGTTCTTTGATAATAAATGCTATTGGCACAGTCATATTCCAGAGTTGTTGTTGTTGTTGTTGTTGTTCCCTAAGCTGCCTGGCCGAACAGCCCCGAGTCCCTGAGAAAGGCCATGCTTTCCCACAGAGCTCTCATTGAGTGTAGATTGTGTTGTTGGCGTAAGTGGTTGTGTGAAATGCAGTCTTCTATGATGTGTTTAATGGTATGGGGTGCTGTGTTACATCCCGGGCAGGCGTCGACAACGGAGTCATCCAGTCTCTTCTGATAGCTCAGGAGAGCTGGATGGTGTCCACATCTCAGCCTAGCCAGGTGGACTCTGTCCTCGCGAGGAAGGGAGGATTCGGAAGGATGGATTTCGGGAGGTCGTGCATGCAGCTGCGTGTTGTCTGTGAGTGAGTGGATGGATCGGTGAGAGATATGAGTATGGATGTGCTTCTGGAAGTTGGTTCGGGGTGGGCAGGGAGGGAGAGAGGACAATAATTGTGTGTGATACCGTGTGCTGGGTGTTGTTTTGATATTTCTTGGTGTCTGTGGGTGTGTTGCCATGTAGTTTAGTGGGTGGTCTTGGTTCGTGGAGGCTGCTGCCAGGAATTGAGTGCCTCTCATGTCCAGATGGTCTTTGACTTTGAGGATTTTGGTTTCTTGATGTAGGCGATCTGTGGGTGCAGTAGCTGTGCAGCCTGTAATGATCTTCAGGGCTTTGTTTTGAATAGTCTGTAAGGTCTTATGATGTGTTTCAGCTAGGTTAGAAGCCCAGGCTGGGCTTGCGTATTCCATCACTGATCTTATGTATTGTTTATATACTGTGGTGGTAGTTTCTTTGTTGTGTCCAAATTTTGTGTGAGCAAGTGACCTGAGGGCGTTAAGTCTGGGTGTCAGTTTCTTTTTAATGTTTGTGGTGTGCTGTTTGAATGTCATATGAGTATCATATGTTACTCCTAGGATTTTGGGTGTGTGTGTATGTGTTAGGGGTGTGTTGTTTATGGTGAGTTGAGGGATGTATTCGTGTTCTCCTGTCCAACTTGTGAGCAGGGTTGCGGTGGATTTGGCTGGGGCTAGATTAAGTCTGTTTGTAGTGCACCAACCATGTAGTGTGTTGAGATAGGGTTGAAGGAGATCTGTTGCTCTTTTTGGGTCATGGTGTGTGCATGTGAGTGTTATGTCATCTGCATAGGAGGCTAAGTTTATTTGGGGCGTATTGGGTGTAGTTATATCGTGCATGTACAGATTGAAGAGTGCGGGCGATAGGACGGATCCTTGTGGACTCCGTTTGGAAAGTTTCTGATTTTAGATGACTGACCGGCAAAAGATACGTGTGCACATCTGCCTGCTAGGAAGTTGGCCAGCCACCTTTTTGTGTTGTTGTGCATGTTTGTGTTGTAGATTTTGTTTGTTAGGTTGTGGCGGGGGATGGCATCGAAGGCTTTACTAATGTCGAGTGTGGCTAATAGTGATCTGTGTGGTGGTCTAGCTGAGTTGATGCCGTCGAAAGCTCTTTGTGTAAGGTCTGTGAGAAGAGTGTTTGTGGAGTGCAGTGGCCTAAAGCCATGTTGTGTTGGAGCTAGGGGTAGGTCAGGTGTAATTAGTTGTAATACTAGGCGTTCCATGACTTTGGAGGGGGAGCAAAGAAGTGTGATGGGGCGGTGCGAGGAGGGTAGCGTGGGGTCTTTGATGGGTTTGGGGAATGTGATGATGATACCATGCTTCCAAATGTCTGGTATTGTGTTGTGTGAATAGCTGTAGTTTGATATGTTAGTGAGTGCTTGTATGCCTTGTGGTCCCAGGTGTCTGAGGTGTATGTTGCTTATGTTGTCTAGGCCACAGGCGGGTGAGTGCTTGAGATTGTTGATGATATGCTTTGTCTGGTGATTGGTGAAGGGTGTATAGTCAGGGTCTGTGGGGAATTGTCTCTTACGTCGGATGACACGTCGGTCGTCTTTGTGAGGTTTTAGGTGGCTGACATGTGAAAAGTGATTGATGAGAGTGTTTGCTTGTTGTTTACATGAAGGAGTAGAGTCTGTTGTTGTGATTGCAGCATGTGATTGTGTTGTGTTGCTGTTGGAAAGTGTGATGCTGTTTAGTGTTTTGTAGAGTTTTTTGGGGTTTGTTTTGTGATCAAGTGTTTGTAGGAAGTTATTCCAATTTAGTTTTTGTTGTTCTTGTATTTTGTTGTTAGTTTGGGTGTTGAGTGCTTGAATTTGTTGTGTGATGTCTTGTGTGTGGGGTGCTGGGGAGTGTTTCAGTATGTCGCGTTGTCTGATGAGGTTTTGAATTTCTGGTGTGAAGTTGGGGTTGTGTATTTTCCTGTTACCTCTTGGAATGTGTTTCTTGTCAGCGTTTTGGATAGTTTTATTGAGTATGTGTACAGCATTGTTGATGTTAGTGATGGGTGTACTGTTTAGAGTTGTGAAGTGTTGTTCTGTCTCATTTGTGAATGCTTCCCAGTTAGCTCTTTTATAATTGGTGTATGTGTGTTTGTGGCTAGCTGGGGTGAGTCTGGTTTTGGTGGTGATTATGATCGGGAGGTGGTCAGAGCCTAAAGTTCTGACCACCCTCCAGGATGTTGTGGGGGCGAGTTCTGGGGAGCAAAAGGTGATGTCTGGAGATGATGGGTTATAGAGGGCTTGGTGAGGAATATGGGTATGTTGATGGATGTCGTTAAGGATGATGAGGTTATCGGTTTGGTTTTGTAGTACCAGCCCTCTGTCTGTGTCGGGGTTGTCGACAAACCAGGCCGACGTCTTGGCGTTGAAGTCACCACCCAGGATGATGTGTGGGGTGTGTGGGGTGTTTGTGATGTGTTGTAAGTGTGGTCTGTATTCATTTGGTACTGTAGGGGATGTTTGGGGAGGGATGTATGTGTTTATGATGGTTATGTTGGAGTTGTTGCCAGTGCGTATTTTATTGACTGTATTTCTGTTGTGTTGTCATTTGGGGGGAGGAGGGATTTTGGTTTGTACACTGGTTACTATGTATGATATTTCTTTGTGTACCAGGGTGATGAGTCCACCGCCCCCGCCGACAGCCCGGTCTTGTCTGATGGTGGTGAAATTATGAAATGTGGGTGTTTTTTGTGTTGTGCGGAGTTTTGTTTCTTGTAAGATGGCAATGTGTATGTTGTGTTGTTTGATGAAGTGTGAGAGTTCGTGTTTCTTTGTGTTGATGCCATCTATGTTCAGTTGAAGAATGTTAATGTTATGTGCACGATGTATGTTGGGTGCTGCTGCACGAGGATGGGGTGGGGGTGGGGGTGGGGGTGAGGGAGGGGCTGGGGGTTGGGATGGGTGAGGTGGGGGTGGGGATTGGGGAGCAGGAGATGGGGGTTGGAATGGATTAGGATGAGGTGTGGTGTGTTGAGTTGAGGATGTGGATGGTATGGGAAGGTTAGGTGGGTTAGGGAGGAGAGGTGGACGGGTTTTAGGGGGGGGAGTGGATGATATGGGAAGGTTAGGTGGGTTGGGGAGGAGAGGTGGACGGGTTTTAGGTGAGGGATTTGACTGGGAGAGGGAGGGGCATGAGGAACAGGTCCAGGTGTTTGTGTAGTGTTTCTTGGAGGCAAGTGTTGTGCAGGTGAAGTGGGTCCAGTTCCCGCATGAATTGCAGAGAACTGAACCCTTAGTATGGCGACTCGAAGTGATGGGTTTTGAGCAAGTTGGACATATGTATGTGTACGTGGGTCCTGGGTTGCTCTCAATGTCTCCGGCTAGAAGAAGTCTTCGAGAAATGACAGCCGGAGAGTCATTTCTCGGTGTAGGAAAAACTGTGTGATGTGTGTGTGTGGTGTGAGAGGTGTGGAAATTCCCGGCGCGACCGAAGCCGCTCCAAGGACCCGTGCTCCCAAGGAGGGGGCAGGGGATGGTTGTGACGGTTTGGCTCCCGAAACTGCTCCCCGCGGCCGGCATCCGGTTTTCCTCCACTGGTCGTTGATTTTGTCTTCGGCCGTGGAGGGTCGGCAGCCTCGGGAGGTGGCCCCACGGCGTAGACGCCGCCACATCAGGACCCTATATTCCAGAGTAACTTGATTATCTGTCTCATTTTTTCTGTCGTCTTGTCATTGGTATTTTCAGGTTAGGTAACTTAGGTTATGAAGCGAGGGTAAATTAATTACTGTATACCTAACAAAAGCCAACTTAACAGTAGGTGGTTCCAGTTCCTGTACATCACTATCAAACTACTTTAACCCACAACATTATGGCCAAAACTTATGAGTTTCTTTAAGTTTAACAATTTTGTTCTCTCTAAAGCAATGGGATATGGAAAAAATATAACTTATGAAATAGCATATCCAATTATCCATAGGCCTACTTCAAATACAGATACAAATTTCCTCTGTAGCATTCTTCATCTTCCCATGGTTTTGAGCTAAGAAAGCAAATTTGTGTCATTTTGTGGGTTGAATATTTCCAATCATGCAAAATGAATGCCTGGTGAAGGTATGTATGTATGTATTTACTCAGGCCTATTCCCCATTTGTCCCATTTTCTTTTTTCTTTTTTCTGGGGGTGGCCAACTAAAGACAGCCTGAATAGGGACAACACAACACAACAGAAAACAATGAACACACAAAAACAAAACACAAATTCACACACATCTAGGTGAAGGTCTATCTATCTATCTATTGCCTGACGCCGTGATCCCCGAAGGGGTGGCCACGAACGAACCGCCCCCATGCACCTCTGTCCCCAGTCAGTTGACGCCCCTCCCCCCAACCAGCACCGCCTTCGTTCATGTACTTCCTTACTCCATCCTTCCACCTCTCATTCGGTCTACCTCTCCCTCTCTGTCCCTCCACCTCGCTCTCGTACACCCTCTTAGTCATTCTCTCGGTTTCCATACGTTCCATATGGCCGAACCATCTCAAGTTGTTCCTTTTCACACTTTACAGCACATCTACCTCCACACCACACCTCCTTCTTACTTCCTCATTAGTCTGTCTATCCCTCCATGTAACTCCGCAGGTGAAGGTGAAAACCATAAAACAGTGTAAAGGACAACCTACCTTAACTGTGGACAGACCCATACTTCTGTTGTTGTTGTTGTTGTTCCCCAAGCTGCCTGGCCGAACAGCCCCAAGGCCCCGAGCAAGGCCAAGGCCATAACCGGGCGCCCCCACAGAACCCTCCCTGCCGACCACAACAAAGCCTGGGTGACCGAAGCCACTTCATGGCGGGGAACTGAGGAGGGTGCGGAAACATCCGGAAAACCAAAGCCCCACCCAGGGCCCTGTGCCCCTCAGCAATTATGAAGAGAAAGTTGAGGGGCAAAGGAAAAATGTGACGGTTTGGCTTCCAATCTTGGTAGATTGGGAGGTCAATCCACGGAAGAGACGTCGTCACTTGAGATCTAGAAAATATATAAGTAAAAGGAACAGTCAGAGTAAGCTATGGGTATGGCAGAGATCACTCAGTTCTCACTCTGATAGACCAGCCCATCACCAAGTGGGTGAGCTTAATTAAGGAGAGGTGGGCCGTGTTTTTAGTGTATTAATTAATTTATTCCTTTGTTTCTTAGTTTCCTCGATAGACCTCCATCAAGCTTAGAAAAACACCCCCTAGAGGCCTAGACCCTCCTTCAAGATAAATTTGTACATTTTTCAAAAGAAAAATGTCCCGACCGAAGGCCAGTTCCTCTTAAAATTTCAGGCTCGCTATCACTCGCCAAGAAAATATAGACACCTAAATGGCACAAAAGGTCTTAAAATTGACAACAAAATGGGGGAAAGATGTTAAAATAGCGAAACTAATGGGCAGAACATCTTATAATCTCAAAACAAATGGGGCTTAACACGAGAGAGAAAGGGGACCAGAAAAACGGCCCATCTCCCCTTTAGGGTTAAGGGATGGACATTTGATGAAAGACAATTTTCTTCAGGTTTCAAAATAGGTACAATCAGGGGTATTAAATGTTGTCATAGATTCCAGTGGTCTTCACTCAAAAAGTGTTATTGGTATCTTTATAGTTGCTGGGAAAAGTGCTTATCCCTCAGATTCAGTGGCGGCTCGTGACTATCATTCATGGGGGTGCTGTTACATAACATGTTTATGAAATACAATGATGTTGTATAACACACACACACACACATATCAATACGTCATTAAATATATATATATATATAATAATAATAATAATAAAACTACTATACAAACAAATATTTAATACTCACAGTCTTACCAATAAAAGGCTTCATCATGGCTGAACAAATATTTTAAAATACAGTCCATTCTTCTGTAATTCTCTTTTTGAGCAAAACGATCAATAACTCCAAACTGCAAACACGGAAAGCAAATTAATGCATTCATCATTTCACAACCACAGAGCCACTTTTCCTTTTGGTACCATTCTGGATTAAAGCTGCGAATAAAGGCTACCTATTGTTGCTTATTCCTAACTTAGATATTTGAATGTCTGGAAACCGACGAACTCCGCTTTAACCTAAGGGCTGCTGAGGGGGGGTTAATTTACACCACACCCCTGTGCGAAGGTATGACGATTTGGGCGACCCTTGCAAGCATCGATGAAAACTACATCAGCATGTAGGGATTGTTCGCGCGCATCGAGCCGTATATATTTGACCCCCCCCCAAAAAAATGGGGGGGGGGAAGCGGTCCGTAGTTGAAAAAAGTGGAGCGAATGGCATCGCGCGGCAAGATTTCCCGGGCGAATATTCGCGCGCCCAGGGGGCAGAACCAGAGCGAGGGGAGGGTGGAGGGGAGGGCAGGGGCAGGGGCGGCCGGGGCAGGGGCGGCTGGTGGTGGTGGTGGTGGTGGTGTTGGTGTTGGTGGCACGGTGGTAGTGGCAGAGGTACGAGTTTTCTTACCCGTGCCCTTCCCTGTCTTCCCAGTGGCCCCCGCAGGTCCTGCAGCCCCAGGGCGGCCTCCTGCGTCGGTGCTAGTGATGGCAGTGGTGGTAGTGGTGGTAGCAGTTGCCTGGGTGGTGGTGGCAGTGTCCCCAAAGGTCAATTACCTCTGTGCACTGCCCTTGCTTGCACGTGTTTTACGTGCTTTACGTGCGGGTTCCTCGCCCTCGGAGCTACTCGGGCCGTAGTAGTGGTAGCTTGGGTTTCTGGCAGCCACCCTCTGCCTTCCACGGCCGCTGACACAACCAGAAGGAGGGCTGGTTGTGTCATCAGGGCGCGAGCGTGAGGGACGTGTAGGCTCCATGACAAGTGCATGTGTACTGCTTATACACGCACGACCCGAGCGTGTGGGGTGGTGGTATCGAGAGTTGCCAAGTAGTACTAGACCCACACCAATTTGTAGCCGCCTGGCTGTAAACCCGCGGTTTTGGTACGCGTTCAAATACCAGGATCATAAGTCTCCCCGCAGTCGCCCAGTAAAACTCATAAGAGTCTCCCTGCAGTTCCCGGGTTAAAAGGCAACTTTATAATGAAGAGACAACTGCGAAAAATTCAGTTCTTGAAGTTTACTAACTGTCTGTGTTTCTTAAGCCATGATTAATTACTGATGGCTTAGGCCTAATCGAATTTCAAACTGTAGGCCTAAACATAGTTGAAAAAACAACAATTAGGCCTATTCAAAGTTATATGAAATTTCTATAAAATTAGATTACACAATATGAGCTTGCTCACACAAAATTTGGACACAACAAAGAAAATACCACCACAGTATATAAACAATACATAAGATCAGTGATGGAATACGCAAGCCCAGCCTGGGCTTCTAACCTAGCTGAAACACATCATAAGACCTTACAGACTATTCAAAACAAAGCCCTGAAGATCATTACAGGCTGCACAGCTACTGCACCCACAGATCACCTACATCAAGAAACCAAAATCCTCAAAGTCAAAGACCATCTGGACATGAGAGGCACTCAATTCCTGGCAGCAGCCTCCACGAACCAAGACCACCCACTAAACTACTGTACATGGCAACACACCCACAGACACCAAGAAATATCAAAACAACACCCAGCACACGGTATCACACACAATTATTGTCCTCTCTCCCTCCCTGCCCACCCCGAACCAACTTCCAGAAGCACATCCATACTCATATCTCACCGATCCATCCACTCACTCACAGACAACACGCAGCTGCATGCACGACCTCCCGAAATCCATCCTTCCGAATCCTCCCTTCCTCGCGAGGACAAAGTCCACCTGGCCAGGCTGAGATGCAGACACCATCCAGCTCTCCTGAGCTATCAGAAGAGACTGGATGACTCCGTTGTCGACGCCTGCCCGGGATGTAACACAGCACCCCATACCATTAAACACATCATAGAAGACTGCATTTCACACAACCACTTACGCCAACAACACAATCTACACTCAATGAGAGCTCTGTGGGAAAGCCCGATCGTGGCCATGGCCTTTCTCAGGGACTCGGGGCTGTTCGGCCAGGCAGCTTAGGGAACAACAACACAATATGAGCTCTAATTATCACTCATCTCCAATTCACCATCACTAATAAAAAATGATAAAGCCTTGGAGAATTGCGAAACAGAGAAGATAACGGAACGACTCATCCACACACCCTTCCTCAACAACAGCCAGACCGGCACTGTGAGTCACAGTGCTTTCCCCTCTCCTGTTCTCGCGGCTTGGCTCACATACCACCATACAAGTAAAATCGGAACTGTTGAGTACGTAGTTCCACATGTTGTTTGCTTTCTTTTTTTATAGATATTAGAAGATGGGCAATAATTGTAAGCTTAGGATTATTGATAATCATACCTACTTTCTTATATTCATGTTTATATTCATAATTTTGTGTCTCTAAGAAATGTACAGGGGGTGCTGCAGTTCCACAGTGCTACTGACGAGCCGCCACTGCTGAGTCAGATTATTAGTCAGTGTCCGAAACTTTGTGAAATATCTGACAACACTTATTAACCTCGACTGTACAATCTTAATAATGAATGATAATGATGATGGTTTGTTTATTAGAATATAAATAAAACCGCTTCCTCAGGAGGATGAAGGAAAGAAACATTATATATTTTTAGTATTCAATAGTTTAGTTATTCAAAAAGTAATGTCACTCAGTGTACAAGAATACATATATGCTCATATTCTATTAATTTGCCACTCAATATTCTTTTAGCCTACTTAATTTAATTAGGCTCTTACAATTATTTCTATTAGAAAATCAAAATGTGTAATGTCTTGGGTTTATAAATTACAGTACATTATAATTGAGCAATAATAAATGTTATTGTAAACAAAAACATGGTTGAAAACAAAAATATTTATATTAAAAAGTAGAGGGCCTACTTTAATAAAAGAACTATTATTACTGGTACCCTGTACTAGATTTTTAAAACACTGGCAACAAACTTTTGTGAATGTTTATCCAGGTAAAAGAAAAAATACAGTGCCTGTCTTCGTAGCGCAATGGATAAATGCACTGAATTTCGGTGTGAGCATCCTAGGTTTGAATCCCTGGACTGCCACATGTATTTGTTGATTTCATTAATTGAGTTTAGAAGTAAAGTCAGTTGGTGGAGGGAACATAATAATTTGTGCATTTTCGTTACAGTAGGCCTACTGTATTTTGCTTACGATTGAGAGAGAACGCTGATTAAAGTTGTCAAAAATTCTAAAAATTCTAACTGTATTGGAGCAAATGCACTTATGTTTTTATTCTCAAAATTGTCCTCTTCTTTAACTTGACTCGTCTTTCATAAATAGTACCGGTACACAATTTAAAAATGTTAGTCTTCGATCACATGTACAGTACATTCTTGGCCCATTTCACTCTTATTTTTGCAACTATATTTTCCCCTCTGTATATCCTGTCTTTTATCCGTGCACAATCCTCTTAAATTACCTCCACCTTTTAAATCACTTTATTTATATAATCCTTCAGATCTTAGATACCTCAAAATGTTAGATTTTCAACATACATTTTCAGTAACCTTTTTCTCTGCATTTTCTATACCTTATTTACAACATACCGGTACTCTTTCTTCCAATCACAAATATGTTTCTTTCTTTATTCTGCAATTATTTTGTATTCAATCACAAACTTTTTTTCAATACGGTAACTCTGGTAACTGATGGACAATGTCCAGAGGTTATGACAAGTATAGAAATTTCAACACCCTATATCTCACAATTAAAGAAGGCCAAGCAACCAAGCTAATAATTATAACCATTTGTGAATCAGACCATAAGTGGAAATTTATAGCCAGTTTGCTTCAGCTTTCCTGAGTAACAATAGGCTAGGGGACACACTTTCTAGACTTGTCATAATTAACAGACTATACTGTATAGAGTAAAACAAATGTTGAACTTTACTTCCGCCAGCAGTTCACCTTTTCCTTGCAAGCGTATTGGTAAAAAAAAAGGCATCTGGCAGTAATAAAAATCTTATACTAGTTCCTGTCAACTAGCTCTCAAGGTCTCTGTCCTTTAGTGCTATGATTCTGTACCAGGAGAATTGTCATGGGATACACACACACTGAGCTATGTTCACATGATAGAGGCCTTGATACAACATGCAAATACACTGATGATTCTGCGTAAATAAGTTCAAGATAATTACTCCTTCATATCCTTCTCTACCCATACATAAATCAATATACCTTTTTACTCCTCATCCTGCAGCATGGATATTGGTTGCTTCTCACACCTAATGCAGGGTGTAGCGTTTTGCTGGCACTGACTGATCTATCTCTGGGCCTGGTCCTGGATCCCTGTGGCTGACATGGCTAAAGGATCCATAGAGTACAGGGCATAGTGTGTTTACAGACTGTCACTTTCTGCCTGCCAGTACAGGTGCTATAACCTGGTAGTAACATACCAGGAGGTTATCTTATTATTACAGTAGGTGTATAATACTAGACCAGCTGCAGTGCCATGTACACACATAAGGTAGCTCTCTGTGGCTGGTTTTGGTGGGGTATTCGGAAACCATTGGATCCTATCCCTTGAAATAGATCTTGGGTGTGGGTAAATTTTTTGATAGAAATATATCCAAGTCAAAGGCCGATTTCTTTCAAGTTACAGGCTCGCTATCGCTCGCGCAGAAAAAGATTGACATCTGATTGGGGTGAAGCATCAACATCATATTATCACCAAACTAATGGGGTGAAACATCTTAAAATCTCCATACTAATGGAGCAAAACAGGGGAGGTCCTAAAAGACCCCCCTCGGACCAAATAGAGCTAATAAGAGCGGAGTACTGTATAATCAAGATGAACAAGAAAGACATAAAACACCAACAGGATACTCATGCCAAGTAGAAGCAGCAGCAGAAATAAATTCCTTTGATGATGATGATGATGCAGTTTTTACCACCATACACTCCCTGCTGAATAGCAAGGCTAGGCTTTGCTGAGCCAAGATTAATAAATAAGTCAATGTATCATGCCCATCCTATTTGCCTCACATCTCTACATCTTTCTAGCTTTCCTTGTGGCAAGCACTTCTCACTCAAAGTTCCCTCATTTTTAGTTTCATTAATTAGGGAACAAAATTCACTAAAGTTATGCCTCATTATTAAGTTGTAAATCACACAAAAATGGTGTATAATCACAAGCACAATGACAAAACTAACTGCTTCACTTTAAGTGGTTTCCTTTAAAGTCTTGATTTTCAGGAACGTAACATCAACTTAAGTGAGGAATTACTGTATAATTTACTTTATTTGTCTTACCTCACCACGTTCTTTCTTTGGCATGATGCATACTACCTATCCTAGTCGGTCTACCGCAATGGAATCAAATGGAGATTCAATCTCAGGTCCATTGAGTCACAGACGGTCTCATACACAACCAAATCAGTATCTTTAGTATCTGCCCATTATAATTTTGTATCGTTATATTTGAGTACCTGTATATTATAATAGCAGTATAATTTCTCCCCCCTACTACTACGCCCCTTGACAAGGTTGGTGGGCTTCGGGGCCGGCGACTGGGGCTTGATGGGGGAGGGATTGGGATTTTTCCCTATCCATCTCTACTCAAGCTTTTGTCGTTGGCTTAACTAATTTTGCGTAGTTTTTCATTCCTCTTTCAATGTTTTTCCCCTTCTGTTCTTATTCTGTCCCATTCAGTTGTCCTCGGGTAGCCTATATCACATGACTCCCTGGCCTGACCTGATTTGTCTCTTTGGTTGCTGATGCGGCCAAGCTGACTTGATTCCCCTCAGTAGTGCATTTTTTTTTGGCATCTCGCTGTGATTTTTTTCTATCTTAGTTCTGATCTTTCAAACTGTCTTCATAGCGTAATGCATAAGTGCGCGAAATTTCTATGTGAGTACAGTATCCTAGGTTCGAGTCCTTGGAGTGCCACATGTATTTGTTGATTTCATTAATTGAGTTTAGAGGTGAAGTTGGTTGGTGGAAAAACATAATAATTCTTCGCATTTGATAATTTCTTGGTTGATGCTGCAGTGTAGCAGTTCTTGCCTCATCCTTCGGCCCTGCTTTATAAGAGCTCTGCTGTGGAGCTCATGTGATCCGGCTGAACTGATGAAATGGCGAGAAATGTCTGCCTGTCTTCGCCTTCCTAGATTTGTTCACCTCCTGCCCTTTCCTATCTATCTTGACTTAATTCGTTGTCTATCTTGATCTAATCCTTCGTGCCAGGCCCTTGCGAGTTCTTTTGTGGAACTCAGTGGTCTGGTTTAAAAAAATCTTAAATCATAAATATATTTATATGAAAATACCTTCTTATCTTACTTAATTCAGTTATTTACTCGACTCTCTCTTCACAATTAAATTCATTTATTCTTCTTTCATCTCTCTTCACAGTACAGTAAACTTCCTTTAATCCGAATTGCAGTGGACCAGAACTCGTTCGGATTACCAGATTTTTCGGATTATCGGACTTTACCCCCTCCCTCCCTATTTTAATCTAAATGTTTTGAAATAGATGAGGCTACAATGACAATGGTAAACTTTTAAAGTGATTTCATGATCATCTGATATGTGTGTGTACCATTATGTGTCATTTGGGTGGCCTAATGCCTCAAAAAGGGGGTTTTGGGTGACCTAATGCCTCAAAAAGGGGACTTTGGAACTTATTTAAATTCGGACTATCAGGTGAATTCGGATTTGGCCTCATTTCCACAAATTCGGACTATCGGGAGATTCCAATTATCGGTCGTTGGATTATCGGACTATTACTGTATACTGTATACAGTACTGTACTGTATTCTGCTTCTCTCTCTCCCTTTGAATTATGCTATGCTCACAGGTACCTACACGATAGTACTTTCGTTTGTGAGTGCTGTATGCATTTTGTACTATTATTATCTTGTCAAATTGCAAATTTGTTCATATAGAAAATGTTAATATATGTGCGACCAATTTGCTTGGGAAACAAATTCACTTACTGTACTCATATAGTGATGTACATTATATGTGGTGGTTTTGTGTTCTTTTATTTCAAATTATATTTTGCTAAATTGTTACTTTTACATCGTGATTTTGATAAGTTCTTTTGTCTTTATATTGTGTTGTCCCTGTTTTAGTTTGTTTATTTTGCAAATTTTACATTATACAGTAAACTTCCGTTAATCCGAAGGGCAGCGGACCGGCCCTCGTTCGGATTAGTGGATTTTTCGGATTATCGGACTTTACCCCTATGAACCTGTGTATTAATGGCCTGACGAAAACATTGAGGCATTAGGCCACCCAAATGACACACACATATCATATGTTCATGAAATCACTTCAAAAGTTTACCATTGTCATTGTAGCCTATTACCTACTTCAAAACATTCAGATTAATGGTCAAAGGAATCTGCTGATATAAACGTCTTCTTCTTCTTCTAAACACCATATGTCCGCATCGACAACTAGCGAGTATGTCTTGCTCGTGAAGATCAGATCAGATGTGGTTCGGGAAGTAATGCCTTAACAACGGCACTTCCCTGAGAGGTTCTTGTAATTTTCCTTTTGTGATTTTCCTTTTGTGACGTGCTCTGTTATATTATATTGTATTGAAAGCACCCTTGTCTTGTTGTCTTGAAAGCACCCTTGGGACGCTCTGATCACTTAACTATAAATAGTAGCGTATCGGAACGTCCAAAGGTGCGTTTTCAAGCTCAAGACTGAATGCGCTTGCAGAAAATGCGGTGCAAGCCAGTAGCGCATCGGAGCGTCCCAAGGATGCGTTCAAGAGCAAAACAAACTCTCTAGCAGACGATGTGGTGTTTACGTTTATATCAGTAGCTTCCTTTGACCATTAATCTGAATGTTTTGAAGTAGGTAATAGGCTACAATGACAATGGTAAACTTTTAAAGTGAATTCATGAACATATGATATGTGTGTGCTCCATTATGTGTCATTTGAGTGGACTAATGCCTCAAAAAGGGGACTTTGGGACTTCTTGAAATTCGGACCATCGGGTGAATTCGGATTTGGCCTCAAATTGAAAAATTCGGACTATTGGGAGATTCGAATCATCGGTCGTCGGATTAAAGGACTTTTACTGTAATTACCTTCTTGCTATTTCTCTCTCTCTCTTTGTGTCTCTAATATACTTTCTCTCTCTTTTCTCTCTCCTATTTGCTAATCTATACTTCTTTCCCTTACTTTTGGGTTTGCTAAATGTACTAGAATTATATCCTGACCAGCTCGCTGGGATTATAAGTCTGTGTGGCAAGTGTATATATGTAAATCTCCCATTGCAACACTTGTTGCCAGTACCCTCCCCCTCATCTTCTCATTCTTTCTTTCTTCAATTTACAGTACTTTCTATTTCTCTCTCTATCTCTCTCTCTCTCACTCTCTGTCTCTCACTACAACACTTGCTGCCAATACCCGGTCCCTCCCTTGCCGCGGTCCTTATCCAGTGTCTCCACCAAGTACGTAAAATCTGTGCATGCGCTCGGCGGGGCCTCATAATCTGCCAGAGCCACGGTACGGATCTTACGGATCTTGCGGAGCCGCTCCAACCAGTTGCTGGCATAGGGATGATGAGGCGGACGGTTGAGGGACTCGTATATGGTTGAGGCAAGCTGTGGGGGGGAAAGAAATTACAAATGCAAAACTTATTAACCCTTTCAGCACGATGATTCCCTTTTTACCTTTTATTTTGGCTAACATTAGACTATTTTATGCAGTTTAAGAAGGACCTAAGCTATTCAGATGGCTTATTGAGATAGTATTTTCCCCTCCGAGTCCTAGAGGTAGTTTGTGAGCTAAAGAAAATCGTCATACGGTAACCAAAACAAGACAACAAAATTACATCATTGTGCTGTAAGGTCTAATGGATCATTTGATTGTGTTCTTTTATTTAATAATTTTCATTTTAGTAAGCGTTGTTTCCACATAGCGATTTTGATAATTTAATTTGAATTTATATTGTCCTTGTTCCAATTTTGGTTTGTTTAGTTTGCAAGTTTTACATTTTAATACACATTTACGCTTTCCTGGTTAATTTTTTGACTACAGAAGGCTGTTCATCTATCTAAACATCTATTGCCACATCTCAATCAGGGTGTCAAACCGTGACAAATTTGTTTTATGATTGGAGTGAATATGAGAAGGGATACAGGAAAATTAACATGAAATTGTATTGTTTTGACAATTATATAATTTCCAAAGCCATTTTAAGACCTGTAAACCATATTTAAACTTTACAAATACAATAATAAAGACTTAAAAGAAGGGACTTTGTTTTTGTTTGCCACCCTTGCCGCCTTGATCCCCGATGGGGTAGCCAAGGCACTCAATGTTCCTCTGTCATCATCCATCAGTATACCCAACACTACTGTCACTCACATACCTCCACCTCATTCTTAGTCTGCCATTTCTTCTTGCCTTTCTTGAACATATATAATTGTCTTGTGTTAGCCATAATTATACAAATGAAAACAAAATAAAAATAAAGTATCATAAAGCCTCTTGGCTGTGAGAAAGCTTTCCTAATCTGCAAAAACTAATTAAGTATCTAATATTAAGCAGAGTACCGTACCGTAAATGGAAAAAAAAAGTGTCATCTGCACTGAAGGATAATATTGAACAAAACAAAAACAATGCCATCAAGCAGATCTCTTCTAGTAAGCAGAATGAACTGTACAGGTATGGGGAGAAACTGTGTCTACTCACATCAGCATGTAGAGCCAACTGTCTAACATGGAATGGATAACATTGCTATCATGTCTCTCTCACCACTCCCGCAGAGGGACATAGCATTAACTTTTTCCCTCACATCAGCAAGTATAGTCTGATTTTTTCCAGCTGACGGTAAATTGCCATGTCCAGATCTTGATTATACATATCGGTTAAAAATAAATCATCAATTCTTTGATATAATCCCAGCCATAAATGTAATCGTTGCATAGTCAATTTTTAAGGCAAGAGATCACATCCGAAGTTAATCATGCAAGGAACAAGTTAGCAGAGGATCTGCTCAACAACCACAAGAATAATAAATTATATATTTTAAAAGGCTTAGATACATACATGCACATGTGAGCCTTAGTTACCCAAAGTTAATTGTGGAAGCAGAGAGGGTAATCCCCAACTATAACACAGTAGTTGTGTGGGAGTCCCAATCTCCAGCACCACATTACCACCTCTAGGATCCATGTTGAAGCGTTGGGAGCAGTACACGGTTCCCAAATACAAGGCCGTATTTCATTACTGGAGCCCCGGGCTCTATTGTCAACCACCTTGACATAATGCTGGAAAGTGCATCTGGTCACTATACCAATATAGTTTCCAGCAAAGATGCATTCTCTGAGCCACAGAATGTGGATTACGGGCATCCCAACCTACCAGAATTAATTAATTATCGAGAAATCTGTTGCTAGGATGTTCACTTTACTATCAGTTAAAATAAAACCCACTATAGTGCCAACTGTCAAAACGAGGATGGGAAGGATGGTGACCGATATGAGACGTGGGTAATGTTAATGTTGCCGGAACCAATACTATAACCAATAGCAACTACTGTACTCCTCAGCTATCCTTTAAATGTTCAACGACTGCCTTTACTTACATCAGCATGTAGTGCCAACTGTCTCACAAGGATGGGAAGGTTGGTGTCTGATACGAGGCGCGGTGGTAGAGGTATAGTATTGGTGTTGCTGCCACCTCCCATCACCATCTCCTGCACCTCTGGCTTACACAACAAACCCACGCTGTTGGTACAATGGTCCACCTGTGTCACCTCTATGATGGTGTGGTTGAACTGGCCCTGGGGAAGAAAAAGATATATAAGAAGGAGGGGAGAACAAGACAGATGAGAAGGGGAGGGGGGGGGGGTGGAGAGAGAGAACAAGACAGATAAGAAGGGGGAGAACAAGACAGATAGGAAGGGGAGGAGAACAAGACAGATGAGAAGGGGTGGGGGGAGAACAAGACAAGTAAGAAGGGGGGAGAACAAGACAGATATGAAGGGGACAGATGACAGATGAGAAGGGGTGGGGGGAGAACAAGACAGATAGGAAGGGGAGGAGAACAAGACAGATAGGAAGGGGAGGAGAACAAGACAGATAGGAAGGGGAGGACAGAGGACAGAGGAGAAGGGGGGGGGGGGGAGAGAACAAGACAGATAAGAAGGGGGAGAACAAGACAGATATGAAGGGGACAGATGAGAAGGGGTGGGGGGAGAACAAGACAGATAGGAAGGGGAGGAGAACAAGACAGATAGGAAGGGGAGGACAGATGACATGTGAGAAGGGGGGGGGGGGTAGAGAACAAGACTAGGAGGGGGGGAGAACAAGACAGATATGAAGGGGAGGACAGATGACAGATGTGAAGGGGGGGGGAGAGAACAAAACCGATAAGAAGGGGTGGGGAGAGAGCAAGACAGATAAGAAGGGGGGAGAACAAGACAGATAGGAAGGGGAGGACAGATGACAGATGAGAAGGGGGGGGGGGGGGAGAGAACAAGACAGATAAGAAGGGGGGAGAACAAGACAGATAGGAAGGGGAGGACAGATGACAGATGAGAAGGGGGGGGGGGGGGAGACACCAAGACAGATAAGAAGGGGGGAGAACAAGACAGATAGGAAGGGGAGGATAATAAGTCAGATGAGAAGGGGAGGGAGAACATGACAGATAATTAGCATGTACAAATTGCAAAACAAACAAACCAAAACCGGAACTGCACAATATAAAGACAAAAGAACTTATAAAAATAACAATGAGGAAATATTGCATAGAAGATACTGTATAGCAAAGTAGCCTAGTAATAATAGTAGTAAATATAGCAAAGAAATAATACAAAAACACAAAACAGGAAGGGAGAGAAGAAGACAGATGAGAAGGTGGGGAGAAAAATACAGATATGAAGGGGGGGAGAAGATAGTTGAGAAGTGGGCATAAGAAGACAGATGGGAAGGGGGGAAGAAGGAGGATAGAGTGCTTTTCAACCAAAATGACCCAAGATAGAGCCAGGGAGGACTCTGGAGTGACTCAGCGCAGTTGTTGTTGTTGTTGTTGTTGTTCCCCAAGCTGCCTGGCCGAACAGCCCCAAGGCCCCGAGCAAGGCCAAGGCCATAATCGAGCGCCCCCACAGAACCCTCCCTGCCGACCACAACAAAGCCTGGGTGACCGAAGCCACTCCATGGCGGGGAGCTGAGGAAGGTGCGGAAACGCCCGGGAAATCAAAGGCCCACCCAGGGCCCTGTGCCCCTCAGCAATTATGAAGAGAAAGGTGAGGGGAAAAGGAAAAATGTGACGCTTTGGCTTCCAATCTTGGTAGATTGGGAGGTCAATCCACGGAAGAGATGCCGTCACTTGAGATCTAGAAAATATATAAGTAAAAGGAACAGTCAGAGTAAGCTATAAGTATGGCAGAGATCGCTCAGTTCTCACTCTGATAGACCAGCCCATCACCACATGACTAGAACCCAATCCTCTCAGCATCAGCTAGGAAAGGCCCTAGCAAGCCGCCTTTGGCGGGGGGATAGCTCCCCTATTTCAACCCCTGTCGGGGTTGGGCACCCGCCAGTAGGTGAGAGGATTGCAACGCTCCTTCATTAACTCATCTTTCCTACATACAGTACAATCATTCATAATTTAGTAACACACAGTACCGAGTCATGAGCACTGGTGAGTGATATCCTTAGAAAATGTATACTGCACTTTCAATAGCAAAATTAAGTATACCAGTACTAAATTTCAAATGCCCAAAACAAGCATACCGATATATATACAGTCAGTTCCCCGTATCCGCGCTCCATACATTGGCGATGCCGCTTATCCACGGACACCCCTAAATATCCCATTACTCGTCATCCGCGCAAAAAACAGCAAAATACCAGCTATTCACGGATTTGAATCGGGCGGGTCGGTGCGCATCCCGATTCTTGCTTTGGTCGGCCATCTTGCATTCTTGCGTGACGTCAACACAGCATCCCAGCTGAGGCAGCAGTTCACAGACCAGTGTTGGAAAAGTTGAAAACCACTTGTTTACAAGCTTTTTTCTGCACGAACCTCTTATCTCCTGCATTTATTAGGGCCTTTAGTGCATTCAGTGATAGGGACAGTGGGCCTGATGGTAATCATGATGGAAATAAATGCCCGGGACCATCAAAACAGAGAGCAAGCGTACCGACGCTGTCGGACGAAAGCAGGCAAATTAATATGCCGATGCATAAGGCTAGCCTAGACCTAATGAATGACTGATTTCAAATAAAGTTTGTGTGGTAAGTTATCTCCTCATATGTATTAATAAGTATTCTCCTCAAATAATAGGCCTATGTAGGTCAAAATAATGGTTTGAGGGTCCAAGATGGCCGGGTCAGGTACGAGCTAAGCCTATTTCCCATTGAAACCTGTGTTAAATACACTCCACGTATCCGCGTTTTCAAGTATCCGTGGACCGCAGTCGGTACCAGTAAGGCGCGGATACGGGGAACCGACTGTAATAAGGTTTAATACTAATGACTTAACTTACCTTGATGGTATTGATGTTGTAAGGTTTACCGCTCTCATTATAGACTATGGTGACGTAGTTGTTGCCGATGTGACGCTTCTTGCCATTACAGTTGGGGTCAGACTCCTTGGTGGGCATTAGAGTCGCAACATGAAACACAACCTACAAAAAAAAAAAAAAAAAAAATGCACTGTATTTTATTTATCCATAGTGATATATTTTCATGATCTTGAGAGCAGCACACTTAATAATTACTGAACCCAGAAATACATTTGGTTTAGGAAAATACATTAGCATTGAGCTACTCAATCAAATTGAATATATAATACTGAACACAAAAACACAGTGAAAGTAAATATAGTGTGATTAAAAAGTAAGTTACCAATATACGTTCTCAAACAATTTTGGAAGAAGCTAAATTATCATAGAACACAATCCCAAACTTGTGTGACTTTTTGGGAGCCAATTTCCAGCATCACCATCTCCCTTGAATTGATCACAGTTTCAAAATACAGTGAGTGCAAATGATAGGGTATGAGTGTAGGGTACCTGCATGAGATAAATTATTAGATAAGAGTGTAGAGTACCTGCATGAGATCATCGTGCCAGATGTAGACCAGCTTGCCATCAATGCCCTTGGTGTCCAGACCTCCCAGGAACACCTCATCCTCAGACACTGACTCCAGTTCCATCACTGTTCCCAGACCCTTAAATGGTACAGTTACAGATTATTTTTTTAATACTTAATGCCGCTTCCTGCCAAGGTAAGGTGGCACACAGAAAAAAAAAGACATGAACAAATATTAAAGTATGAAGGAAGAATGAAGACCATAACGGAGGACATTCATACACTTTTGATTACATTTGCCAAACAGACACGACACCAATTACCTGTAGGTGTAGTGGGTAGGTGTACGTTAAGAAGTGCATTTCTACAGCACTCTTATCATTTGCCAGAACGTCCCGGACCCAGCCTATGACGATAGTGCTGTTTTGGTTTTGGGGAAACAGATTAACTTGCTCATGTAGTGATGTACACCCTATGTGGTGGATTGTGTTCTTTTATTTAATAATTTTCATTTTAGTAAGCGTTGTTTCCACATAGCGATTTTGATAATTTAATTTGACTTTATATTGTCCTTGTCCCAATTTTGGTTTGTTTAGTTTGCAAGTTTTACATTTTAATCTGTGTCCCGGCCAGCCCTATGAGAGTTCTTTTGGGGAACTCAGTGGTAAGGTTTATTTTGCAAGTTTTACATTATAATACTATTTTATAAAAAAATATATATGTCCTTGCTCTTTTAAAACTGTGGTGGGTGAATTATATAATCTTTTGCAACTGTTTTTTTTCCCCCAGGTGCACTGCTTTACCTGCTTAGTACTGTACCTAGTGATTACCTATTGCCTTATTAGGGTGATGGTCTGCACCAACCTGTACCTTAGATGGCAGCATAATATTATTGTGCTATATACTCAATCATCAGCATTGGCAGCTCTTATTGGTGCATTGCAGAACTGGTCCATCCCCTGTGCACCCTTAACCCTTTCACATTTTTATGATGCAGAGGTTGCCAGATTAGCAATAATAAATAGAGTTCTCTCACTCTTATAATTACCTCTCCAAAATTAGTTTTCTGCCCACAGCTAACTCAAAGACAACTGCAGAGGTTGAAGTAACTAAACTAAAGGTTTCTAAATACCCCTGATGGTAACAAAGGCTTTAAAGTATCCCTAATAGGCTCAAAATTGCGTCACAAACGTGAGAGGGTTAATCATCGTCCTGTTGAGTTCAGGTCTCCTCTTCACATTTGCCACCCAGGGACAGTCAAAGTGAAGTTACAGTACTGGTTTAGTCACTGGCAAACTAACAGCTAACCAAGGCAGGGACTCATACCCTGAAGTAATCAAATACCATTATTGGATTAATTTACAAAGAAAATACCCACAATCCAATAAAAATACAAAACAACTCACTTCTAGAAAGATCATATATCTGAGCGAGCCATAAGAGTTGCTGAGTATCTCCTGCTCAGAGGTCTGTCCGCGCCCGACGTACAGCACACCTATTTTGTGGGTCTCCTGTGGCCGCATCAGGTCCAGGACACGTATAGCCCGTTGTATGTCTGGCTGGTTGGTCGGCAGCAGGAAGGGGCGATCATGAATGGGAGCATTGCAGTTGTACCCCTTGAAGTACATTTGCAGAAACAAGAAACTGACAAGAAAAGGAGTTAATTAATAAGAAACTTAATCTCTAAAATTCAAGAAACATTTGCTACTACTGTACATTGTATGTATGTATATACCCAGGTACATACCCCATAGCTGGGGGTGGCCGACTCGAGACAGAGCCCGAAAAAAAAAAAAAAAAATTGCACACATTCTAGGATGCCCGGGAGAAGACCCAGAGACCCATGCCCATTTGGGGTATCCAGCCAAAAGATTACCATGACCCAGACCTCCCGGAGAGGTTTCGGTCTCAGCAGGCAGAAACGCAGCGGAGCTTTACCACCACAATGCCCGCCCACCTCACATCCAGGCATGACCCATTATATACACCGGCTCCCCGGGCCAGGCGCCTGACGGACTATTACATAGTCCAACTGGCGCCCGACCCCCTCTCCCAATGACCGCGTTATCACTCATCTATTCACAAGCATTCTCTATTCATCCCTAATTATTACCACTTCTCTTGCCTGTTCTAAAGTTATCTCTCTATCTTCCAACACTTGTACAGTACTACACAATCTCTCCATCTCAACGAAGGTCTTCATACCCCTCTACTTCCCCTTGTATCTGACTCATATACTCTCTTTTAAAGCCTTTCATCTCCCATTCGCTCAACATGTCCACACCAGCACAGCACATACTTCCTCTGCGCTTGCTTTCACTCCTTCCTTTTACTGTTTACATTCATCCTCTACTTCTCTCTCTCACTTTCCCTTTCCAATGTTCCCTTACCCACTCTAAACCACTGTTTGGACACTTGATCCTCAGTGTTTTGGAGGATAAGCAGCCTAGAAGGGTCACTAGACCTGTTGTTGCTTGATTTCCTTTGTACTTCCATCCATTTTTCATTTAGTCTTTCCTTGTACAGTACTGTACTCCCATTATTTTGTACTTTTCTCTAACTCACCAACTTTTATTACCTCCCTTACTTCACGCTTCTCTCGCATTCACTGTAACTCCTTACTCTCAGCTTTCCCGCCACCAGATAATGATCAGACATACCCTCCGCCTTACCTATCAGCACATTCACATCCAGCAGTCTACACAATCTGTCCCGTCACCAACACATAATCCATCAACGCCCTTTCTACAATCTCTCCCCTCACAAGTCTATGCCATGTGTACTTCTTGTGTATACGTCTTTTTTGGAAGAACGTATTACATACACTCATTCTACATTCTCCACATACACCAATCAATCTTTCTCCACTCTCGTTTACACCATCCACACCACAACTACCGATGACTCCCTCGACAGGCTCATTTCCTACCCTAGCATTTAGGTCCCATAAAACTATAACATTTTAATTTTCCTCAAACCCTTGTAGACAATCCCTCAAATCTTCCCAAAAGCCCTCCACCTCCTCTATTTTCTTTTCACTTCTACATTACTAAATTAAAAAGTTTATGGGGTGGAATGTATCAGGTTCAGCGCCCTTAAGGGTTGTTGGACATCTGGTTGGTTGGTCGATAATAGAAAACGGTACTCCGGGAAAGGGGGGGGGGGGTTATATAGATGTAACTCTTGTGTAGGTAGCGCCAACAAACTTGACAATAATCTTGACCCCTTCACTTATAACTCGAAATGAATACAAGTAATTGGGCTGACGTTTCTATCATTTGGGAAGAGTCCACCAGGAAATAGGTGTGGATACTTACAGCCAGTTTGCTCTAGTCCCTTTTGAGTTACAGAGAGGTCAGGTATCAAGATTATTGTCAAGTTCAATGGCACTACCTACTGTATAGTACCATACATAAGCAGAAACATGAAGCTGATGTTAAACTTTAAAAAACAATTAATAATAATAATAATAATAAAAAACAAAAAAACTTTGGAAGATAAAGAAGGGTGAAAGAGTGCTTATACCTGCATTACTAACCCTTTCAGTGTGATGACATGATTTTCATCCTATTCGGTTTAACATTAGACAATTTCTTATACTTATTGATCTACCACTGGGATGCAAAGAGGAGAGGGATATCTCAAGAAATCATAAAAATTTCATCGGACCTTGCTTAACTGCATAATATTATCTAATGTTAGCCAGAAAAAGATCCTACTCCCCTTAAAACTGAAATAAATGAGAAGGAATGCAGGAAAATTGAAGTTTTAGTTAACTTAAATTATTTCATATATTTTATCACTTTTAAAGACAATAAGAACTTTAAAGCATAACTTTAACTACCGGTATATATATATATATATATATACGAATACTGTAATGCCTAAAAAGAAATGTTATTTATGATAGGTTTAAATAGCCTCACTTGCCATCCACGGCTCGGACTCGTCTACGTACATACCATTTTTTTTTTTTTTTTTTTTTTTTTTTTTTTTTTTTTTTTTTTGTTATGTGATTGAGGGAGGCAAAAGGCAGAACTGCATATAGCGAGTGCCTCCTCCATAGTTGAAAGAGTGACAGGGCCAAAATCAAGGGACGTTCGAGCCAAAATGCCTGGACACACAGAGTTTGAAGCAATTTAAGTCATAGGAAGAGGGAAAGACTGATTCTGGGAGAGAGTTCCAGAGCTCAGCTGTTGAGTAGAACCTGTTAAAGTCGATGGTACTGTAAATACTGTACTGTATAATGAAAAACTTGCAAACTATACAAACTCAATTTTATTTGCTCTAAAACTTATCCATCTTCATTGTGCACTTACTAGGATCTTAAACAGTCTATTCCTTTTCCATTTTGCTGATGAATATGGAATTTATGCTGATGGTAGTGCGGTGATAAATGGGAATAGTAATCATGGTGAAATGGTTGTGTCGATGAATCTGACCCTTCCAGCTGTATAGTGCTACAACTAACAAATATTAAATTAACTAACCTAGGTGAAATTCCGGGCTTGTTATCCTTCAGTGACTTAATCTTCTTATTGACGGTGGGCGAGCGCTGGTTTTTCCGAGAGGCGGGGTTCATGTCAGATATGGTGTGTCCCCGATCCCGACGCATGGGACGCGGTGAACCATCATCCTCCCCCGTACCACCTCCACCACCAGTAGCACCAACACTCTCTTCCACCCCACCAGTAGCAGTAGCAGTAGCAGTAGCAGTAGCACCACCACCACCACCACCACTCATGGATGATATGCTGCTGTTACTGCTCACACTTTTCTGCAAATAACATGTAAAACATACATGCATTTTTTTTTTTTTTTTTTTTTTTGTATAAGTGTACAGTACTATGTACAGTGAAGCATCTTTTACACAATCTTTGACAAATCGTCCACATCTATCAACCACACTTAGTGGCCAATGTTGTGGTCATAGAATAAATCTTTGCTGGAAAGTGTATTAGGTCAGTTGAACAGATACATTTTTCAGCATCACATAAGACAGTAAGGATATACAGTATATATATGGCCCTATAGTTGGGAGTAGTGTACTGCTTCCAACACTCTCATATGGATCCTAGAGGTGACAAGGTTGTGGTGAAGCTGGGGGCTACCATATAGGCTAACTGCTGTTTTACAGTTGGGGATTACTCTCTCTAATTCCACAACTAACTTTGGGTCACCAAAGCTCACATGTGCATGCAAGTATCTAAGTCTTTAAAAGTAATTATCAATTTCTCTTGGGGATTTTTAACAGATTCTACGCTCACGTACGTTTCCCGCCTGGTTAACTTCGTAGGCCGTCTCTTGCCTTGGAAATTGACCAAGTGATGAAGTTCACATTTATGCCTGAGATGAAATTAAAATTGACAAAGAGCTAATACTTTTATCTCTAATCAAAGAGAGATTAGACAATTGCAGAGGTGTACTGTATCTTTTAATCTACCTGTCAGAGATATTGTTGTACAGTCAACCCTCGAATGTGCGGACTAATAGGGGAGGACCCATGTCCGCACAATGAAAAAGTTCGTACATGGGAAATAGGGTAAATAGGCCTAGGCTATACGATGTTTTCTAACCCTAACCCATCCTAAGGACGTTGTTGAGATCCGGGCGATATGGCCGAAAAACGTATTTAATAGGCTACCCTTATCTTTGTTATTTTAACAGCTAGAAAATGTCCACACATCTCTAAACGTACTGCTGTTTCCAATCTGTAGACTGGCGTTTTGTAGAGCTCTCTTTGTACTCCTTTGTACTCTCTAAGTCAACTGGTTCAGTTGTGATGACGATTTCCGTGGAGAGTTTCGAGGCGATGTTAGCAATATGGTGACACGGGCAGGCAATTTCCCGCCGAAATCGTCAAAATACGACAATGTAACCATAAGTACTATACTGTATATCTCTTATATAATAATCTCAATAAATGCTGGTGTTCCCCAGGGATCAGTTTTGGCCCCAATTCTGTTCCTCATTCATATCAATGATCTCATATCTACCACTCATAATCCAATACATTCCTACGCAGATGACTCAACACTCCACAGTTCCTTCACATTTACCAATTCTTTCACCCAACCCGATCTTATAAATTCAAAAATAAACACTGCAATTTCTCTGAACCAGGACCTTTCTAGAATTAATGGATGGGGACAAAAGAATCTAGTTTCCTTTAATGCACAGAAAACCAAGTACATTCAATTTTCTAACCGACAGAATCTCACTGACTCCCATATATTTTTTAATGATGTAAATATTCCCACTTCCCCTAGTATTGACATTCTCGGTGTAACATTAACTACTAACTTGAGCTGGACACATTAATGTTTAGAAGCATTGCTAAGAATGCCCCTCTAAAAAACTGGGATTCCTGTACAGAGTTCGAGAATTCTTCACTGACGAGCAGTTGGCCGTGATATATAAAAGTCATGTGCGTTCTCAGATGGATTACTGTTCACCTCTGTGGGGTGGAAGTGGAAGTGGAGTGGTTGCATTGAGGCAGTTGGACAAAATTCAAAATTCAAAATAAAGCTATTAGATTAATCAATAACCATGCAATCACACAGGACCTTCCTACATTATCCACACGAAGAAGAAACGTTGCATCCTTTGCATTATTCTACAGATATTTTCACACAGCCATTGTTCCGAGGAACTTGCTTCAATTGTGCCCGCCTCTCCACATCTTTCCCCGTAGAACTAGGGCAGCTGAGAGCGCCCATTGAATTTACACTTTCTCCTCCACAATGCAGAACTTCTGCTTATCAGAATTCATTATCCCCAGAGCTACTACTCTTTGGAATTCACTTCCCTCGAATTGCTTTCCACAAACTTACAATCTACAAATGTTTAAATCCAGTTGTTACAAACATTTTATGAATGGAGGATGCCTTTAGGCACATGGACCTTTTTGTTTTATCTGTGTTTTTCCTTCCTCCGTTCATTGTCTCTTAAAAAAAAAAAAAAAAACAAAAAAAAAAAAAAAAAAAAAAAAAATTATACTTACCTTAATTCTTTATAATATTTCATAATAAACTTATATAAAACGAGTTATAAGTTCAAATGAAATATCAGTGTACCGGTACCTACCGAAACACGTTATTGTTATGTCGGTTTGTGTGTGTGTGTGTGTGTGTGTGTTCTTTTCTTGTGTGGCTACGTCGGCCGTATCAGTAGGGAGTCTAAAAACCTGAGTTATTTATGTAGGCAACAAAATGTTATTATAATTATACTCTATGGAATTGAATTTAATTTTACCAAATAATATTTATAATAGTAGGCTAAAAGCCAAAGAAAAATCCATTAAACTTTGTTATTGTGTTGTCTGCTAAAACAAATTTAGTGTTGAAAACACTAAATATTATTTGGTAAAATTCAATTAAATTCCATAGAGTATAGGCCTAATTATAATAACATTTTGTTGCCTACATAAATAACTCGGGTTTTTAGACTCCCTACTGATACGGCCGACAGAGCCACACAAGAAAAGAACACACACACACAAACCGACATAACAATAACACACTGATTTTTCATTTGAACTTATAACTCGTTTTATATAAGTTTATTATGAAATATTATAAAGAATTAAGGTAAGTTTATAAGAGATATATAGTACTTATGGTTACATTATCGTATTTTGACGATTTCAGCGGGAAATTGCCTGCCCGTGTCACCGCCCAACCCGCCAAATACCGGACAACTTTTAAATTAACGGTCTTTTGCCTGATTTGTCCGGTCTTTTGGGGACTTGTCCGCATCGGCTGTTGGGTCCGCACAAACCGAAGTCCGGTCAACTGGGGTCCGCCCATGCGAGGGTCGACTGTATCTAAATATCCATGAGAAGTTAGAAGTTTTGTCCACAAGTTTACATAACCTCATACAATTAAACACATCGTAGAAAACTGCATTTCACACTTATCACTTACGCCAACAAGATTCAGTATGTATAATTTACAATTCTGGTAATAATCACAGAGTGCCATCAGTTACATAAACTTTGAGTGTTGGGATGTGGGATCAAACCATCGACCTCACTGCCATGAGTCCCCTGTTTTTCCCACTGTGCCAATAAGGCTAGTCCACAAGGCAGAAACCTAATGAGGGTATTTTAAATATCTGAAATCACATTATTCTGGTCATAACATGTACAGGACAAGAGACTGAAACTGCACGTATGTGTGGAGCACTCAGTCTTAAAATTGTATGCATGTATGTATGTACAGTTGCCAAAATAATAGCTTGGGACAAATGCTGTCTTACCCTCTTCAAACATCAGTACAGTATTACATTAAGATAAATTCCTAAACTCACCATCAAACTATAAAAAAACCTGTGAGAGTAATATATTCTGACACTCCTTTACAGCCCTTGTCCCAGGTTCATGTGTTGACAACTGTACCATACTCTTACCATCTGTAGAGCGGAGGTGTGCCTGACCCTGGTGGAGAGTACAGGAGGTGGAGAGGTGGAGCCCACACTGCTGCCTCCTCCACCACCACCACCACCACCACCAACCACTGGCTCAAACCTGAAGTGTCAACAGTCGAAAGGTTGAGGGACAGCAACAACATATATATATATATATATATATATATATATATATATATATATATATATATTGGAGATTAAACCAATAATAGGCTGGAACATCAAATACCAAAAGTATTCTTGACAAAAGTCAATTATTATATGTCTATCTACTTGTCTATTGCCAGTAGATGCCTTGATCCCCGAGGAGATGGGCTACAATGAATCTCCTCCGTATTCTGAGGCAATTAATTAAATTCTTTAGCTTAATTTCAGGTGATTTCATTATTGCAATAATTAAAATTTTATTTAATTTTGCTAGTTAATATATGATGACAAGAATTTAATTAAATATACCTACTACTTCAGCCTTTATGTACTCTTTGATTATTACAGTAATTCATGATAAGAGGGAAGAGTAACACTAATACAAAAGTTGTAAAATGGAGATAAAAGCAAGAATAGACTGAAACATCAAAAGCCAAACCTGAGTAACAAAGTATTTCATAATCTATATTTTTATTAATTTCACCACAACACCAAACACCTCCAATGAAATTAATGAAAGCATATATGTGATTCACCGGGATTCGAACTTGTGTTATCACACACAGATTTTTAAACACTCTAACCATTACACCACCAGGAGGGAAGAAGGTAATGTGAATTGGGTGATAAAAGCAGGTATAGGCTGGAACATCAAAAATCAAAACCGACAACAAATCTGAGAGAGAGAAGAGGAGAGGAGAGGAGAGAGCACAACAAACCTTGGCCTGGGCTTGGGGTGCCGTGCGGCGGGCGTGGACTGGTCAGAGGGCGCGGGGGAGACACTGGTGGGGGTATTGGAAGGAGGAGTGCGGGGATCCTGCTCTGGTGGTGGGGGATGTGTTGACGATGATGATGATGATGGGTCCTCCTCTAACATCTCCCCACAGATACTCCCACCACATACCCCACCACACATACTCCCCCTGGTAAGAGGCCCCCGGCCCCCCACTACCACTGCCCCCTCACTCATCTCAGGACTGGAGTGGCAGCGTTGGACAGGAACTCTGGGGTCATCGGGGTTGTCACCTACAATATAAGTAAAGAGGCATCACACGACCACTTTGTCCCACAACATATTATATCTTGAACATTAGTCTGGCAGTTTATGAGACACTTTTTATATTATTATATCACCTAAATTAATCTAGAACCTGCAATATAGGTAAAAAGGGTATAACACAAGTGCCTTTTAACTCAACAATTATCTACAACATTGGTATAGCAGCTTATGAGGTATACTTTGTAAATAATAATGTCACCTACATTAATATCAAAACTGCAATATAAATAACAGGGGTGACACATGAACACATTTTCTCTTTACATTTATCAACATTGGGCAGCTGGTCTATCAGAGTGAGAACTGAGCGATCTCTGCCATACCCATAGCTTATTCTGACTGTTCCTTTAACTTATATATTTTCTAGAGCTCAAGTGACGGCGTCTTTTCCGTGGATTGACCTCCCAATCTACCAAGATTGGAAGCCAAAGCGTCACATTTTTCCCTTGCCCCTCAACTTTCTCTTCATAATTGCTGAGGGGCACAGGGCCCTGGGTGGGGCTTTGGTTTCCCGGGCGTTTCCGCACCCTCCTCAGCTCCCCGCCATGGAGTGGCTTCGGTCACCCAGGCTTTATTGTGGTCGGCAGGGAGGGTTCTGTGGGGGCGCTCGGTTATGGCCTTGGAATTGCTCGGGGCCTTGGGGCTGTTCGGCCAGGCAGCTTGGGGAACAACAACAACAACATTGGGCAGCTTATGAGGTACACTATTTACATAATGATTTCACTTAAAATAATCTATCTTCAGTCTAGTTCCGGATACCAGTGCAAAAAGATCCCATAATTGTTGCCGGGAATAATTATGTTAACCACCGAACGTTGACAATAAAACTCTTGTTGTGTGACTTAACCTGGGAACGGCGAGAACACTCTTAAGAGGTTTTGGTGGGCAAGGGCGAGGACCCTCTTAAGAGGTAAGGCCTAAAAAAAAAAAAAAAAATTAAAAGGCCCCAGTAGCACTTAATTTTTTTTTTCCTCCATACCTTATGTCACTCCTCCACATCCCCTGCTTTCCCCCCCCCCTTCAATTATCACCTATTTTCCCCATTATTCCCTTATTCATTGGTATATTTTCTTGTAAACATCTCCAAACCGATCCTAGGCTGTGGTCATGTGTGTGTTACGTAAGGTAGAGACTGGGAGAGTGTGAGGGAGTAGCTCAGTACTGCTTCAATCCTCGAGAGAAGAGGGTGTGAGGCCGGCTGGCTCACAATTGATGAATGAACCGCTCGCTAATAATTTGCGATTTTGACCATCCAAATGATATTCCCACTAGTTTTATTGTTGTTACAGGTTACTATCTTCATATTAAAGGAAAAAAGGCGCACATGAACAAGTAATAACGATATTTATCGTAAAATGACGATTATAGGCAGGAATGGAGCTTAATATTGCCGCCCAGAACTGTGGTGTTCACTACACCCAGCGCGTGCTCACCGGGTTAATGATGGGTTTACATGGTCTTTTCTGGCAACTTTATTATTTTTTAGACTAATTTGCACTGGATTCAGCAATAACAGTATAGTCATATATTTCAGCTGATGGGAAGTTGAATCTCTTAGCAACGGATTTCTAGATAATTAATTGGCAACCAAAGGACATCATCACTCATACTGAAGGGGTTAAAGGTCTAACGTCAACAGTACTAAAATCGCCTCCTGTCCTAAATATCAACCGCCCTATCAAGTCTCGTACACCTATATATTTTAGTCGCCTCTAATGACATGCATATGGATTAAAATGTAAAACTTGGAAAACCAACAAACCAAAATAGGAGCCCCACAATATAAAGATTAAAGAACTTAATCAAAATCACGATGAGGAATTTATGTATAGAACATTTAGCAGAACAATACAGTACAGTGTTAGCTCAACTCCTGTAAACTACAATTAGGTAAATACAGTACAGTACTGTATTATGATACAGTACAAGAAAACACACACTAAGAATTCTTTAAGACTCAGCTCTGGTAAAAATGATGGTGACTTAACATGTGTTATTGGTGACGATCGTAACTTACAAGTGGTTCTGGTAGTATAGTTTTTGTTTTTGTTTTCTTTTTTATCCCAAGTTGACGGTAACTTGAATCACATAGCAACTGATTCCTAGATATTTAATTGAAAAATATGAGACGACTCTGTGTCTATATCATTTAAATACAAACTTTCCATAATTACAACATGCATCGCCACAAAATCTTCGTAATAGCCACGTAATCAAGGCGAGGACATGGCTACTGACTATATACCAAGAGCTAAAACTAAACAGACTATAGTGAAAGGTCAGTGTGTGTCTTTGTCCCAGATGTTATCTTCCATCATGGGGTCGGGGGAAGCGTGTCAGGCCGCCCAACTGATAATACTGATGATGTTGACATATAGGTGATTGTGATGATAGTGACAATAAACAGAAGATGGCAACTTACAAGAGGTGCTGGTACTGGTGAGAGGCGAGTGTATGTCTTCACTGCCTCGGGTAGCATCATCTGCGGGGTCGGCAGAGTTTATCCTAGGATCAGAGGAAGCATGTGAGGGTGCCCCACTGCTACTAGAGTCCAGGCCTCCTCGCTGGGAACCGGGGTCAGAGTCCTGGGTGCGGTCCGAGGCCCCTGAGAATGCCCGGGGCCGCATCTCCTCCTCACTGTACTGCTCGTAGTGAGAGCTCTAGAGAAATTGGTGATATTAACTGTTATTATCTTTCATGATTGATTAAAAGATAGAAAAAATGGTCCTGTAACAATAAGGTCATATGGCACTACATAAGCTAAAATATATGCACAAAAACCAAAAACCTAAAATATTTTTTTTTATACCAGATACAAACGCAAAAAATCTGATTCAATGTAATCATAAGAAGTGAAGGAAGCCAGCCTCCTTCAAAAATAAAAACATATCTTTACCAGGGGAGCCAAGGTCTCGCATTTATTTTTCCTGACAACTTTGTGTGTGGTTTTGCGTGTGTAAACTGAAACCAAAGCAATTAGAGATGTAAGCATTACAACCCCTTCAAATGTCCTAACCAATAGCGCCTCTAATGCCCTCCTCATAAGAACAATTGTTTTTCATAATAACAGGCATCCAACAATTGATTGTGGGACTTTTAATATACGAGACACTTGTGTCATCGTTAACCTGTGTGGCCTCAATGTAAGGCAAGGTACAGTACAGTATACCAATTCTAATAATTTCCACCGAAACCCTTTGTATGTCATGCTGCCCAAGAACAGGGTTCTCTGAATCCCTTATGAACTGAACTTCTTAATTCAAAATACCTCTGTTCTGGAGTCGCTGGTGAACGACGTAGGGTGTTTGCGTCGTGGTGGCTCGGGGTTCATGGCTCGCTTGTAGTTTTGCTTGTCAGGGTTGGTGGAGAAGAGAACACTAATGTCGTTGATGTTTAAACCCTGGACCCCGGGACCGACACTCTGGTGGTTCTGTAGACGCATCATCCACGACACGTCTCCTGTAGGGGGGCCAGATATATTACAACTTCTGGTGACCTGATTAATATGATCCTTATGATTTAATATTAATTTTAAGTATATTCCAAGATTTTGGACTGGGTTCACTGGAAGAAGTTGAGATTCGCCCATATCCAGCCTCAGTGCACTCTCAGCATCATTACCCCTTCTATTTCCTCGGACGATGATGATCTCAGTTTTGCCGTCATTCAGCTTAAATATCCTCTACTGCCATCAAGATCTTGATAACAGACATTAGAGATTACATTATTATCTTTGTATCAGTAATTAATATTTGTCATCTTTACGTACAGTTGATTGTCATCAGCGTAAAAGTGATAGGCAACATCAAAAGCGTAGAGCAAAAATGATAACCTGCTATATTTTTTTTTCCCAGCTGACGGTAAATTGCCATGTTTCCATCTTGTTTACTCAGCTATTACAACAATTTTGAAACAAAATGTGTTGTTACTTATGAAAACCTGGTATTTATATGATGCAGACATAGTATTTTCATAAGTTTCCATTAATCTTAGAAAAATCTGTTGCTAATAGGTTCAGTTTACCGTTAGCTGCAATAAAACCGACTATAGTGCAGACTATGAAGAGAATCGGTGCTACAACTGATCCCTGAGGTACTCTAAACAACAAGGGAATTGGGTCTGAAATGGCCTGGCTCACCACCACGCGCTGAGATATGTCCTATACTAGTTTAGTATACCTGCAGATTGATTTTGTAATAATCTATCTATCTATATACTCTGGCACATACCCCATTTTTCTTCTTTTTGTCTTTTTACTGTGTTTATCGAAGTTTTGGTTTGTTTATTTTGCAAGTTTTGTTTTTGCTGTTGCTGTTCCCCAGGCTGCCTGGCCGAGCAGCCCCAAGGTCCTTTGCAAGGCCAAGGCCATAACCGAGCGCCCCCACAAAACCCTCCCTGCTTACCACAAATAAAGCCCAGGTGACCGAAGCCACTACAAGGCGGGGAGCTGAGGAGGGTGCGGAAACGCCCGGGAAACCAAACCCCACCGAAGGCCCTGTGCCCCTCAGCAATTATGAAGGGAAAGTTGAGGGGCAAAGGAAAAATGTGACGCTTTGGCTCCCAATTTGCCAACCTCTAGATTGGCAGTAGGGAGGCCAATCCACGGAAGAGATGCCGTCACTTGAGAACTAGAAAATATATAAGTAAAAGGAACAGTCAGATTAAGCTATGGGTATGGCAGAGATCACTCAGCTCTCACTCTGATAGACCAGCCTATCACTACGATACATTATAATTAGGGGTGGCCGATTTTAAAAAGACCTCCGTCTACATATTGTGAAAAGCCTGAATTGTAAAGTTAAGTAAGAAAAGTGAGAAAAAGTTATTATGATGGATAAATGCCTTTCATAATGTGTTGCTAGCCCAAAATACGCGATCAACTGAAGCTTTCAACCAGCCGACACATTTCCTTTTATCTATGTACTATACCTCAAATAACATAAATACTAGCTTCATTATACAATACCGTATATATTTAGAGCTCTACATATACAATATTTGGAGACTGATTGTACAGTACTGTACACTTAAACATTATGTTTTATTTATATTTGGGTAATGTACTATTTTCTTACCAAATAATCCATTGGCCTGATCCCAATCCATCCTTATAACTATCATCACCAAGCTGTGTGTGTCAAGTAGCTCCCACACTAAGACTAAGAGTTGAAACTAACAGCTAAGAGAAAGATACAGACTTGTGTGAAGTTATGAATGAATAGCTTCAGTCAGTGTTTGTAAAAGAGGAGGAGTTTATAGAACCTGATAGAGAAATGAGAACACCACAGATGCCTGAAATGAAAGTGACAAAAAGTGAAGTGCTGAAATTGATGCAGGATTTGGACGTGAGGAAATGAATGGGACCAGATGGATTGGCTGGATGGATCCTCAAAGAATGTGCGGAAGAGCTAGTGGAACCAATCTATGACATCATCAAATTTTCACTGAATGAAGGAGACCTGCCAGTGGAATGGAAGAAAGCTAACATAGTACCTATTTACAAAGGAGGAGACAGAAAATCCGCTTAACTACAGACCGGTGTCCCTCACCAGCATTGTTTGCAAAATTTGTGAGAAAATTATAAGAAAAAAGTGGACACACTTCATAGAGGGACAGGGGGTGCTTAGTGAGAAACAGTTTGGATTCAGGGAAGGGAGATTTTGTGTATCTAATTTATTAAGCTTTTATAGCAGAGTGGTAGATGTTACACAGGAGAGAGAGGGATGGGTTGACTGTGTTTACCTGGACCTGAAAAAGGCCTTTGACAGGGTGCCTCACAAAAGGTTATTGTGGAAATTGCAGGTTGTTGGAGGTGTACATGGTAGGATGTTAAAATGGATGGAAAACTTTTTAATAGGAAGAGAAATGAGGACCACAATACGAGACGAATATTCCCAGTGGAGGAGTGTGACGAGCGGAGTACCACAGGGATCAGTGTTGGGTCCGATAATGTTCCTACTTTATGTAAACGACATGCCAGAAAATTTGAATAGTCATATGAATATGTTTGAGGATGACGCTAAGATCATGAAGAATATCACCTGTATAGAAAGTAGTCAGGATCTTCAAAAGGACCTAGATAAGTTGCACAGATGGAGCCAAACCTGGAAAATGAGTTTCAATGCAGAAAAGTGTCATGTTTTGGAAGTGGCAACAGGTGAGATAAGGCCAAGCTGGGAGTACAAATTAGGAATTGAAAAAAATCGGCAAAACACGGCATGAGAAGGACCTTGGAGTGATAATACAAGATGATCTATCGCCGGAGAAGCATATTAACATGATCTTTGGAGGAGCATATGGAATAATAACCAATATGAGAGTGGCATTTAACTATTTGGACGAAGAAATGTTAAGAAAACTGATAATGACTATGATAAGACCAAGATTAGAATATGCAGCAGTGATATGGTCACCACATTTGAAAAAACACAAACAAATTAGAGAAAGTCCAAAGGATAGCAACGAAGATGATCCCAAGATTGAAGGAGTTGACATATGAGGAAAGCCTTATGACACTACAACTGCCTACCTTGAAAGAGAGAAGGGAACGAGGCGACTTAATAACGATGTTCAAGGGAGTAAAAAGTTTGGAACGAGTAGATAGGGAAAATCTATTCGTGAGGGATGATGGAAGGACAAGAGGACACAAGTTTAAACTGAGGAAGGGCAGATGTCGTAAGGACACAAAGAAATTCCGCTTCCCATATAGAAGTGTAGAGACTTGGAACAACTTGGAGGAGGAGGTGGTGCGAGCGAAGAACATTAACATGTTCAAATCTAGGTTGGATAAAAGTAAATATGGAAATAGGACAACATAAGCTATGATATGTTAGTCCAAAATACTGGGAATTGGGAATATCCATTACGATACTTGTATAAGTTGTTGTTGTTGTTGTTGTTGTTCCCTAAGCTGCCTGGCCGAACAGCCCCGAGTCCCTGAGAAAGGCCATGGCCACGATCGGGCTTTCCCACAGAGCTCTCATTGAGTGTAGATTGTGTTGTTGGCGTAAGTGGTTGTGTGAAATGCAGTCTTCTATGATGTGTTTAATGGTATGGGGTGCTGTGTTACATCCCGGGCAGGCGTCGACAACGGAGTCATCCAGTCTCTTCTGATAGCTCAGGAGAGCTGGATGGTGTCCGCATCTCAGCCTGGCCAGGTGGACTCTGTCCTCGCGAGGAAGGGAGGATTCGGAAGGATGGATTTCGGGAGGTCGTGCATGCAGCTGCGTGTTGTCTGTGAGTGAGTGGATGGATCGGTGAGAGATATGAGTATGGATGTGCTTCTGGAAGTTGGTTCGGGGTGGGCAGGGAGGGAGAGAGGACAATAATTGTGTGTGATACCGTGTGCTGGGTGTTGTTTTGATATTTCTTGGTGTCTGTGGGTGTGTTGCCATGTAGTTTAGTGGGTGGTCTTGGTTCATGGAGGCTGCTGCCAGGAATTGAGTGCCTCTCATGTCCAGATGGTCTTTGACTTTGAGGATTTTGGTTTCTTGATGTAGGTGATCTGTGGGTGCAGTAGCTGTGCAGCCTGTAATGATCTTCAGGGCTTTGTTTTGAATAGTCTGTAAGGTCTTATGATGTGTTTCAGCTAGGTTAGAATCCCAGGCTGGGCTTGCGTATTCCATCACTGATCTTATGTATTGTTTATACTGTGGTGGTAGTTTCTTTGTTGTGTCCAAATTTTGTGTGAGCAAGTGACCTGAGGGCGTTAAGTCTGGGTGTCAGTTTCTTTTTAATGTTTGTGGTGTGCTGTTTGAATGTCATATGAGTATCATATGTTACTCCTAGGATTTTGGGTGTGTGTGTATGTGTTAGGGGTGTTGTTTATGGTGAGTTGAGGGATGTATTCGTGTTCTCCTGTCCAACTTGTGAGCAGGGTTGCGGTGGATTTGGCTGGGGCTAGATTAAGTCTGTTTGTAGTGCACCAGCCATGTAGTGTGTTGAGATAGGGTTGAAGGAGATCTGTTGCTCTTTTTGGGTCATGATGTGTGCATGTGAGTGTTATGTCATCTGCATAGGAGGCTAAGTTTATTTGGGGCGTATTGGGTGTAGTTATATCGTGCATGTACAGATTGAAGAGTGCGGGCGATAGGACGGATCCTTGTGGGACTCCGTTTGGAAAGTTTCTGATTTTAGATGACTGACCGGCAAAAGATACGTGTGCACATCTGCCTGCTAGGAAGTTGGCCAGCCACCGTTTTGTGTTGTTGTGCATGTTTGTGTTGTAGATTTTGTTTGTTAGGTTGTGGCGGGGGATGGCATCGAAGGCTTTACTAATGTCGAGTGTGGCTAATAGTGATCTGTGTGGTGGTCTAGCTGAATTGATGCCGTCGAAAGCTATTTGTGTAAGGTCTGTGAGAAGAGTGTTTGTGGAGTGCAGTGGCCTAAAGCCATGTTGTGTTGGAGCTAGGGGTAGGTCAGGTGTAATTAGTTGTAATACTAGGCGTTCCATGACTTTGGAGGGGGAGCAAAGGAGTGTGATGTGGCGGTGCGAGGAGGGTAGCGTGGGGTCTTTGTTGGGTTTGGGGAATGTGATGATGATACCATGCTTCCAAATGTCTGGTATTGTGTTGTGTGAATAGCTGTAGTTTGATATGTTAGTGAGTGCTTGTATGCCTTGTGGTCCCAGGTGTCTGAGGTGTATGTTGCTTATGTTGTCTAGGCCACAGGCGGGTGAGTGCTTGAGATTGTTGATGATATGCTTTGTCTGGTGATTGGTGAAGGGTGTATAGTCAGGGTCTGTGGGGAATAGTCTCTTACGTCGGATGACACGTCGGTCGTCTTTGTGAGGTTTTAGGTGGCTGACATGTGAAAAGTGATTGATGAGAGTGTTTGCTTGTTGTTTACATGAAGGAGAGTCTGTTGTTGTGATTGCAGCATGTGATTGTGTTGTGTTGCTGTTGGAAAGTGTGATGCTGTTTAGTGTTTTGTAGAGTTTTTTGGGGTTTGTTTTGTGATCAAGTGTTTGTAGGAAGTTATTCCAATTTAGTTTTTGTTGTTCTTGTATTTTGTTGTTAGTTTGGGTGTTGAGTGCTTGAATTTGTTGTGTGATGTCTTGTGTGTGGGGTGCTGGGGAGTGTTTCAGTATGTCGCGTTGTCTGATGAGGTTTTGAATTTCTGGTGTGAAGTTGGGGTTGTGTCTTTTTCTGTTACCTCTTGGAATGTGTTTCTTGTCAGCGTTTTGGATAGTTTTATTGAGTATGTGTACAGCATTGTTGATGTTAGTGATGGGTGTACTGTTTAGAGTTGTGAAGTGTTGTTCTGTCTCATTTGTGAATGCTTCCCAGTTAGCTCTTTTATAATTGGTGTATGTGTGTTTGTGGCTAGCTGGGGTGAGTCTGGTTTTGGTGGTGATAATGATCGGGAGGTGGTCAGAGCCTAAGGTTCTGACCACCCTCCAGGATGTTGTGGGGGCGAGTTCTGGGGAGCAAAAGGTGATGTCTGGAGATGATGGGTTATAGAGGGCTTGGTGAGGAATATGGGTATGTTGATGGATGTCGTTAAGGATGATGAGGTTATCGGTTTGGTTTTGTAGTACCAGCCCTCTGTCTGTGTCGGGGTTGTCGACAAACCAGGCCGACGTCTTGGCGTTGAAGTCACCACTTGTATAAGTAAAATGGATTGATTATAAAGTAACTAAGACAGGACAACACGAGCGTTGCTCAATTGACGACTTGCGAGTTTCTGGCTATAAGGAAGTTGGAGCTATAGACATCCATAATAAGCAAAATTACCAGCTAAAATACGATTGAAGCAAATGTTTAACTTTAAATACATAAAACTTAAATTGTCCATACTTTCAATTTATCAGGAACCTGCATTAATATTGACTCAGTTTTATATTGTTGTTGTTGTTGTTGTTCCCCAAGCTGCCTGGCCGAACAGCCCCAAGGCCCCGAGCAAGGCCAAGGCCATAGCCGAGCACCCCCACAGTACCCTCCCCGCCGACCACAATAAAGCCTGGTGACCGAAGCCACTCCATGGCGGGGAGCTGAGGAGGGCGCGGAAACGCCCGGGAAACCAAAGCCCCACCCAGGGCCCTGTGTCCCTCAGCAATTATGAAGAGAAAGTTGAGGGGCAAGGGAAAAATGTGACGCTTTGGCTTCCAATCTTGGTAGATTGGGAGGTCAATCCACGTTAGAGACGCCGTCACTTGAGATCTAGAAAATATATAAGTAAAAGGAACAGTCAGAGTAAGCTATGGGTATGGCAGAGATTGCTCAGTTCTCACTCTGATAGACCAGCCCATCACCACATGACTAGAACCCAATCCTCTCAGCATCAGCTAGGAAAGGCCCTAGAAAGCCGCCTTTGGCGGGGGGATAGCTCCCCTATTTCAACCCTTTTCGGGGTTGGGTGTCACCCGCCTTTCAGTTTTATGTTGATGTCTACAGCTCCAACTTCCATTTACCCTGAAACTCGCAAGTGGTCAATTCCTGTAAACTACAAATAGGTAAATACACAGGTCCTCCCTTAATCAATTCTGTCATCGGCATATCTTACCATTTTCAAGTTGGCAATAGTAAGTTGTTTTCTACCTAAAGGCTGATTTTAATGTTGCACAGTCCATACCAAAGCTTAATGCATAAGTTGCCAGATGAGAGCTATTGAGAAAAGATGTTGGAATTAGTTCTAGTGTAAATCCAGCTTAAGATACGATAAACTGACAAACGTACCTGTGGGCGCTCTGATGTATATCTCGGCCCATCCTTGACACCAGCAGGCACAGAGGTGGGGTCGTAGCTCCCTGTCTCGCCTGGCAGCGGCTGCGGCTGCGACGGCGGCGGACGCGTCGTCATCCGATTTAACCTCCTCGTCCTCGTAACTGAAAGTACTGGGAGCCCAGGACGATGTTCCCAGGATGTTGCTAGGCATTAAACCTTCTATACTACTGCTGTCCCACTTCAGGCTGCCCTCCGCTAGAAGTACACAGTACACAATTATTATGCTCAACATTTATGTCCTACAAAATGTTTATTTTGGTTTTGTTTAGTTAGTAAGTCACATACTGTACATCATAATAGGTACAGACTACAGAGCATACACACGATTGTGAAATGCTACCTCAGTATGATAACTCCCACAAGGATAACCTACTAACCCTTAAACTTATTTCCACTTTAAAGCCACCTTCATTATAATCTCTTTCTGGTTTGACAATATTCAGTTACATCCTAAGTTTTGTTATAGTTTCTCTATGTCAATATCCTATCCTGATATTTTGTAAGAGCCAAACTCCTCATCCTGGTTGTTGTTGTTGTTGTTCCCCAAGCTGCCTGGCCGAACAGCCCCAAGGCCCCGAGCAAGGCCAAGGCCACAACCGAGCGCCCCCACAGAACCCTCCCTGCCGACCACAATAAAGCCTGGATGACCGAAGCCACTCCATGGCAGGGAGCTGAGAAGTGTGCGTAAACGCCCTGGACACCAAAGACCCATCCAGGGCCCTGTGCCCCTCAGCAATTACCTCATCCTGGTAACCATAGGTGCTGAGAGTCCAACAGCTCCTTAACTTACCCTCCAGACTCGGAAGGGCTCTTGAACGCCCATAAAAAACACACCCCGAGCTACCCGGAAGGGCTCTTAAAGACCCATGAGCTCAAAGCCTGTAAGCTTGGTGTGCGAGGCGTCGGTCCGACGCATGTAAACAACAGCCGGCTGGACCGACGCCCCGCATCTCTGGCCACAAGAAGGAGTGCGTCGCTTGTTCGTGTGTGCCTGTATGTTATTGTTAAGTATCGAAAAGTAGTGTAAAGTGGCTGTTTATGCCATAAAGTTATCTCCAATGAAATCATCATCACAACTGAACCAGTTGACTTAGAGAGCTCTACTTAACGCCATTCTACAGGTACGAAACACATCTACGCTTGGGGATGCGCGGGAATGCGGAAGCAGTCAGAATAACAAAGATACGGTAGCCTAGGCGTAGACGTTTTTCGGCCAAAACCCCCGGATTTCGGGGAATATTTATGTAATGCGTAGCCGGGGCTGGAGGGTTAAGGGTTAACCCTTTAAAACTACAGCTTTCCCACTTCAAACTTCCCTCTGCTAGAGATGGACATAAGACATGTACAGTACTGTACTATAAATGTATAAAAACACTTAATTCCAGCCTAATTATTATCGCCTTCTGGATTGACAATAAACACAGTCGTAAGTTGTCACACCTTAATTCTAATATAATTCATTCTTATCTTGATATTCTGTAGGAGTCAAACTCGGGAGTCCTGGTAACTGTAAGTACTGGAAGGGAAGCTGCTCCCAAGGGTGAGACTAAAGTTATACCTTCAAAACTACCACTGACTCATGACACTTCTCCTTCAGTTAGAAGTAGACAGTACACAATTATCTATGTTATCTATTACCACCCTGAGGGGGTGGCCACAACTGAATCGTTTCCATGCACCTATGTCATCGAACACTTTCCACAATAATGCAGTCAAAAGTTATATCCTATAAATTTCAAAAACATGTAAATAACCATTTCATTACTGAGACACAAATTCCCACGCTATTCTGGCTAAAATTAGATGATCTTACTTGATGTTTGAAGGCCCTTTAGAAATCAAAGGGGAAATGTCCATGTCAATTAATCTTCTGACACGCAAACCCTTTCTAAGATGGATAAAATCATCTAATATTCCCGGTATACTATCTATCTATTGCCTGACACCTCTGTCCCCAGTCAGTCGGCGCCCCTCCTCCCAACCAGCACCGCCTTCACTTCTTCACTCCATCCTTCCTCCTCTCTCTAATTTAGCTCTCCCTCTCTGTCCTTCCACCTCGCTCTCGTACCCTCTTAGTCATTCTCTCGCTTCCCATAAGTTCCATATGGCCGAACCATCTCAAGGTGTTCCTTTTCACACTTTCCAGCACATCTACATCCACACCACACCTCTCTCGTACTTCCTCATTCGTCTGTCTATCCCTCCATGTAACTCCGCATGCACTTCTCAAGTAACTCATTTCCACCCCTCTCACTCTTGGTTTGAGTCTCTTCACCAACATCCATGCTTCGCTCCCGTAAGTCAATGTCGGGATTCCACACTGTCATGCAAGGATTTCTTTACTTCCATGCTGACCACCCTATTTCTTGTTACTGCTTTCAGCGTTCCTACAACCCTCTTCCTGGTATACTGTACTGAAAGGTTAAATCCATTCTAATTCTAGCCGATTTCTGATTTGACAATATACAGTCAGGCCTCCTCAACTTAATTATCCAATCCTGATATTTTATGAATTTTAACCCCTCAGACCCAGTTGGGCTCTGAGGCATCCATAAAAAACACCCCCGCAGAACCCGGAAGGGCTCTGAGGCTCCGGCAGCTTGAAAGCCTGTAAGCTTGGTGTGCGAGGCATCCGTCCGACGCATGTAAACAACAGCCGGTTGGACCGACGCCGCGCATCTCCGACCACAAGAAGGAGAGGCGTCCTTGTTCGTGTGTGCCTGTATGTTATTGTTAAGTAGTGAAAAGTAGTGAAAAGTAGTGTAAAGTGGCTGATACGCCACAAAGTTATCTCCACGGAAATCGTCATCACAACTGAACCAGTTGACTTAGAGAACTCTACTCAATGCCATTCTACAGGTACGAAACACATCTATGCTTGGGGATGCGCGGGAATGCGCAAGCAGTCAAAATAACAAAGATACGGTAGCCTAGGCATAGAAGTTTTTCGGCCAAAGCCCCCGGGTTTCGGAATGGAATACATAGCCGGGTCTGATGGGTTAATACAATCCCAGCCAGAAATGTAATCCTTAAATACAGCCATCCGGCTGGATCAGTTGATTGCGTCCCTACTTACAATCAGGCAGACTTGTGTTCAATCCCCGCTCAGGTTGAAAAGTTTTTCTAAGATATAGCCGGCAGTTATCGTCTCTCTTTGAGTAGGAGAGATGGATAATGGTCTCTTGTTGAGGTCAAGTGCTTGAGAATCCTCCAAAGGAGGAGATATGGGCGATATGTAAGTAACCAGATGATGATGATGATGATGATTATTATTATTATTATTATTACTCAATCTAACCAAGAGAGGATCACATGTTAGGAGAGGATCTGCTTAAACTCCACAAGAAAGATCAATAATTTATTATAAAAGGATTAGATCTATGCATGTGTGAGCTAAGCCTCAGGGCAACACTTCCTTCTCATATCTTTCCCACATTTGTTCTGAAATACTGTTGCAACACTTGGAACAGCAGTATTTTGGAGGGCAAGTAACCTCGAGGGGTCGCATGACCTGCTGTTGCTTGTTTTCCTTTGTACTCCTTTGTCACCCAAAGATAGTACTCTTGGTAGTAGAAACATAGAGAGTAATCCCCAATTGCAAGACAGTAGAAAATTATTAACGATGATCAAGAAATTTACAAACAAAAGTGATGATCCGCATACGGCGCCAATATTCATAGTGGTATACAGTATACTTACGGTGCTCCTTATGTGGTGCTTATATTCATAGTGGAATATACTTACCTAATAAGTCACTCCCACCCTTGGAAACATGTAGGTCATCCTTGCTCTGGAGCTTGTACTTGGCCTGAAACATACACCAAACAGCATTACTGTTACAATTATACTACAGTACTGTACGCTCAACACATTCTGCTAATACAATGTACCATTACAATTACAGTACAATCGCCTTGTGTAACTCGCCGTTCAGTAACATGTTTTGTAGTTACGTGGGCATGTGGCGTGCAAGAGCTCCCACTAACACGGACCCAAGCCTCGGTAGAGGCCCAGAGAAAGGTGCTACTGACGTCACTCTCGGCTACAATCGACTGGATAATGATTCTCTCTAGAGATGGTTGGCCCTCCTCCCTCCTGGCACTAACTTGGTTTTGTTTTTTTGTTCTTCCAACTGTTCTTATTCTCTACCTCTTTCCTTGGTACTTTCAACAACCAATCACTGTTTCTGTTCATATTTGCCATTACTGCTTAGTACAGTAAACCCTCGCTATCTCGGACTAATTGGAGGGAGACCACTTCCGAGATGTCCGATTTTCCGAGATGTCCGAAGTCCGACTTATGTCCGACTTAAGAGAGGGAAAATTCCGAATTAGAAGAGGAAAGTCCGTGTCACCAGAGAAATTGAGATTTTTTTTTTTTTTTTTTATCTATCTATTTAATGCATCTATCTCCCTTATACATTATACATATATATAACTATGTCTTATTTGGTCTTTTTTTAATCTATGAATCAATTCTAATACGATGGAATTGAAAACAATATTACCGGGTACCCTTCTAACACACAAATAATAAAATTAAAAAGAGAGTAAATAAAAATGTCTCCTTTGTCTTTCAGATGTCTCATATATGTTAGTATTTTATCGCTCGCTCGCCCCTAGCCACTCTCTCTCTATCTATTTATCTCTCTAATGCATCTAACTAACTCCCTTATACATTAACATAACTATGTCTTATTTGGACTTTTTGTAATCAATAAATAATTTATAATGCGATGGAATTGAAAACAATATTATCCTTCTAGCACACAAATAATAACATGAAAAAGAGTCAATAAAAATTTCTCCTTTGTCTTTTCAGAACCAATTAATTCCGTCTCATAATAGTTCGTGTTTATCGTTCACTTCCCCTTCTGCAACTCTTTCTATCTATCTTGTCTTTTCAGAACCAATTAAGTCCGTCTCATAATAGTTCGTGTTTATCGCTCACTTCCCCTTCTGCAACTCTCTTTCTATCTATCTTGTCTTTTCAGAACCAATTAAGTCCGTCTCATAATAGTTTATGTTTATCGCTCACTTCCCCTTCTGCAACTCTCTTTCTATCTATCTTGTCTTTTCAGAACCAATTAAGTCCGTCTCATAATAGTTCGTGTTTATCGCTCACTCCCCCTCTGTAACTCTCTCTCTTTCTATCTATCTATCTCTCTAATGCATCTACGTAACTCCCTTATACATTAACATAACTATGTCTTATTTGGACTTTTTGTAATCTTTGAATCATTTCTAATGCAATGGAATTGAAAAATATAATATCGGACATTTTCCGAATACTTATATAAAGTCCGACAATGTCAGAGACTGTCGGAACGATGACGGAAATGTCCGAAATACGGAAGTGCATGTCCGAGAGGCCGTAGCCAGTCCGACTAGTACGAGTTTCCGACTTCTAGAGGTCCGAGATGGCGAGGGTTTACTGTACTAACTTACATGAAATACCGTACTACACTGAAGAAATCAACCAGTTATCAATTTCCTAAAGATTCTTTCTAGAGATGGGTGGCCTCTCCCTCCCGTCACCACACATGTTTTCTTTAAGGTGTAAGATTCTCTCTAGAGATGGCTGGCCTCTCTCCCTCCCGTCACCACACGTAGGTTTAACGATAGAGTCAGACAGACTTGTATGTCATCATCATCATCTCCGACGCCTTGTTTCCCCCTGGGAAATCCCCGCTAAAGGATGGTCATGACAGAAACGTCTTCAGGCTACTTTGTCAAGACATGCCTCCTTTGCCCGTGCCACAATGCCCCTTCCACTACGTGGAAGTTTTTCTTCAATATATTTTTCCACTTTCTTTTCCCATACCATAGGTGGTCTTCCACTACTAGCGGTTCCACTCACCTGACTCCCATATATCTTTCTTGGAATTTTGTCTTCATCCATTCTCTGAACATGACCATACCACCTCAAATTACTCCTCTTTATCCACTCAACCACACCACAATGAATGCCCAAAGCCTGCTCTTCAATTCCAAAGGACTCATACACTTCCCTATTACTTGGCCCATCTAGCCTATTCATGGCAGCTGCCATTCTGAAAAAGCTCATCTCCACAGCTCTCAGTTTGGAGAGGTCCTCGTCACTTGCTGTCCATGTCTCACTTCCATACGAGAGTGTTGGGAGCAGCACACTGTTTCTCAGTGACTTTTTGACTTCCTGACTAACCATTCTTCCTTTGAGAATACTATCAAGTTCTCCAATCACCTTTCTCCCTTGCATTTTTCTCTCTTTTATCTCACTCTCCATTTTACCATATTTGCATAATACAGCTCCCAAATACTTGAAACTTTCAACCTCTTCCAGTACTTAATTTTTCATTTTTATTTTATAACTTTTCTCATGTTCTTTCTTGATTCTATATTTTCCTTAAAAGCTATGGTTTCATGCATTCTCCTCTCAAACACCATTACCTTACATTTCCCTACATTGACCTTTAACTTTCTCTTTTCACATATCCTGTCAAAGTCAGTGACCACTCTCTGAAGTTCTTCCGCATTTTCCGCCAACAGGAATGCATCGTCTGCATATAGGCATGATAAAATCTTCCATGCTCTTCCTTCTGATTCCAGTCTAGCTCCTACACCCATTGATCCCGCCCTACATTCTCTAATCACTCCATCCATGTACAGGTATATATTGAACAACCAAGCTGATATGACACATCCCTGTCTTACTCCTACATTGACCTCAAAACTTTCACTTAACTTATCACCTACCTTCATATTTGCCATTGCATTCCTATATAAAGATTTTACTGCCATTAGCAACTTTCCTCCCACACCATATACTGTTAACACATCCCACAGACCCTTCCAGTCTACTTTGTTGTAGGTTTTTTCCAAATCCATGAATGCTGCATAGAGTTTTCTGTTCTTGGCCAGATACTTCTCTAAGGCTAGCGAAACATAGACAGGATCAAGGTCTGAAACATGAGTTCAACAGGGCCAGGAATAAACTAAGTAGGAAAATGAAATCAGCGAAAAATAATTATTTTCACAATAAGGCAGAGGAATATCAGAATAATCCAAAGAAACTATGGAGGCACCTAAAAACAACAGGCTACAGCAACAAGACAAGGGATTCGTCTAACACTAATATTGCTCTCACCATTAATGATCAGGTTTGCCACGATAAAAGACAAATTTCAACCTACTTCAACTCCTTCTTCACTTCCATAGCAAACACACTTGCACAGAACCTACCTCAACCTCTCAATAAATACACAACAACAACGGCCACCTTTCGTAATTTCTACAGAGATAAAGACATACACCCGAACACATTTAGATTGCAAAATGTTACACCAAAATACGCTTTTGACGAGCTGTCTAACCTAAATGTACATAAGAGCACAGGACCAGACAAAATTCCTGCCAAATTTCTACGAGATGGAGCCATTGGTATAGCAGGCCCCCTAACCCACATCATCAACTTGTCAATTAACACCAACACAGTACCTGCTGAACTGAAGGAAGCTATTGTAACCCCTCTATTCAAGAAAGGAAATAAACTAGAAGTTGGCAACTACAGACCAGTTAGCATATTATGTATTGTATCTAAAAATCCTTGAAAGAGCGGTATACACCCAAATTGAACACTACCTCAAACAAAATGATCTATTCTATAAGTTTCAATCAGGTTTCAGATGCATGTACTCAACAGACTCCTGTCTCATCCACTTAACGGATCACATTCGTAAAGAAATGTCTAAAGGTAACTACACCGGTATGGTTCTTCTTGATCTACAAAAAGCGTTTGACACAGTAGACCATGATATCCTATGTAATAAACTACAAGCAATGGGCATAGGGTCTGTGAACTGGTTTAAATCTTATCTTAGTGGTAGAACCCAAAGAGTCAAAATTGATGATAATATATCTGATCCTATGCCAATTAACTGTGGGGTCCCGCAGGGAAAACATCCTTGGTCCCTTACTCTTTCTCTGTTATGTGAACGACATGGAACTGAGCGTCTCATGTAAATTATTACTGTATGCAGACGACAGCGTGCTTCTGGTTTCAGGAAAAGACCCAATAAGTATTGCCGCTTCACTTTCCAAAGAACTAGCATCATGTAGTGAATGGCTAGTGGACAATAGACTATCTCTTCACCTGGGCAAGACGGAAGCCATCTTATGTGGAACAAAAAGCAAACTGAAAGACATTGTGGGCTTCTCGGTCAACTGTAATGATATTCCTATAACAACAGTGTCACAAGTTAAATATCTCGGACTGAAACTGGACGCGAGTTTGTCAGGTGAAACAATTTTGGAATCTATCCTGAGTAAGTGTAGAGCACGTATAAAATACCTGTATAGACAGGTGGGATGCTTGCCCGCGGCGACCAAAAAGACCCTCTGCCAAGCGCTTGTTCAATGTCATTTTGACTATTCTGTGTCATCCTGGTACTCTGCATCATCTAAATCAGCACAGCACAAACTTCAGGTCACTCAAAATAAAATGGTTAGGTTCATGCTGAACCTAGGACCCAGATCACATGTTGGCCAGGAACAACTTCAGTCACTAGGTATGCTCAATGTCTCTGACAGGGCCAAACAAATCAGGCTCACTAATGCCTTCAAAATTTTCTATGACAGAGCTCCAGAGTATCTAAAGAATGATTTTGTTAAAGCAAATGAGAGGAGTGGACATAATACAAGAACAGGATGTTTAATTTTAAGGTACCGAGAATCCAAGGACAGGGTAAGCAAACATTCTTCTTCACTGCCATCAAAGACTGGAACGACCTACCCCAGTCAGTCCGTGAAAAGAGAACACTGTATTCCTTCAGACGTAGCCTGAAGGAACACCTGAACCGGACAGCTGCGAGAAGGGAGCACCAAGCTTATGTCTACTACTAAATACGACAT